>CM034305.1:21020685-21628649 GCA_019925795.1 Dendrobium chrysotoxum
TTCTCCGACTGGATCTTGAGGTCTGTCCTTGCCACAATCGAACACGGTATGACCTATGTGATATCGGATCAGATCGGGTCAGGTTGTTACATCATGTGCCATCATCTTAAGATGATTTCCTCATCATAATAATGTACAAGTTTTGGATTATTAAAGTATGAGGATTTGCATGCTTACCAAGCCATTACAATTACAACCCAATGTTACATACCATCCACACTTGAGACTTGCCCAATCAAATGACCAACATCAATAAATACTTCCTTTAGAGTTTCTTTATATCATGCCTAATAATAATCATTTGAAAAGAGGTGTGCCTCCACTACCTTCAATCTAAATTTAAGCTTGAAAAGATAACTAAAGACAAGTTTAAAGATGGAAAAAACCCTCCACCTCACTACTACCACAGCACCTACAACCCGACATACTCCCAAACCCTCCATAAGCCATAATTTCTATTTCAGAAAACAACCCAAATTGAAATTATGAAAAAAAAAAGAGAGAAAATTTTCTATGTTACATCTATGATGTGATATTTCATCTAAATCATATAAATAAAGGAAAACCATACACTCACTTATTTGATCATGAGGAAATCCAACAGAAATATCAGCCTAATTTTATACAAATTATTGGCATACAAAGTAATAACACAATGATGTTGGTTTAAGTTACAGATTAAGGTAAGTTTGAAATAATCAAGCTCATTTTCATAAGACTTGCACTTCTTTACTTGAACCTCTAGATAACACATAGAGATGTCTCATACACACATCGTCATGAATGGCAAATTCATTTTATATTAAAATCTTAATTAATAAGGTCTTTCTCAGCTTATCCTAGCTAAAGAAGCTTATCTCAACTTTAGCATATGATGAATAGGAAAAGAACTTATAGTGATCATTGGATTTCATTAAATATATAATTTCCTATAGAATGAAACATTAAAAATCTTAAAATTCATCAAAATATTTTGTGTGAGCTATAAGACTTGTTGAAATTGATTCCTCTCCTTCAGTGAGGTGAGATGTAAGTAGTCCTCTCTGGGATTCTCTTGAGGTCAACTGGATCATTGGGGGTAAGCAAAATCTAAAATCAATTTTGGGTCAGTGGAGACTAGAGCTTACTAGTGATGATCATAGAGCTAAGGGTCCTGATGAGTTTGTAGGAGTTACTAATGTGAAGGATGGTCTCTCCTTATAATGAGGAAGGTTGTCTCCTTACATAGTCATTCGGGCTTCTATAGTGAGTCTTTTCTTCTACGACCACCTATCAGATCAAGTAAATAAAATTGTTGGGTAATTTACATAAAAGGGAATAATCATACTAAAGAGGAAAAGATTTAAAAAATTCTTATTGGCCCTATATACTAATTCTTATTCCTATTCATTTTGTTTTATCCTACAGCTAACCATGGATTAATAGGTTTAATTAAGTGGAGACTTTTGGGGAGGCTTCTAATCTATCTTAGTTATCAAATGGAAAAGCCAATTCCATTTGAAATAGATTTATAATGTGCTAAAGTTGGGTGATCTCCAATTACATTTTATATGGGTAAGTTGAACCATATGGCTTATTCAATTAAGCTGGGTCGAACTAGAGTTATATTCAAGCATATAACCTAAAAGCACTCTAAATGGTTTAGTTTAATTTAACTAATTGTTTGGGATAATTCACTTGGGGAAATAGATATTCACATTTATGTTCCAAAATGAACATTGAAGCTTTTTAGTAAATTGAACTAAACATTTGGCTATACTTTGATTGGTTTTGCAAATTGATTGACCGATATTTTCTTATAAGGGTGGCTCCTTGATTTATATCAAGTTTTGACTTGCTTTACCAATATTGGTCAAACCAACAGTCAAAATGGATTGACCAAAATTGTCTCATATTTAAATCACCGTCATGAGACTCCATGTTCATTAAATTAGGAAATTTTGATCTATAAGATCATTTTGGCTTATTTGATGCATTTATGTTAACATTTGTCAAATTTGATTTTGTTTGACCAATTAGCCAATCTATGGGGATAATTGAGGCAAAATTTTTCCTCTATCTTAGGGACATCGTATTGAGTGCTTAGGATCCCTTAATTATAAGTTTTGAAGGTCTTGAAATCATTTGGGTTAATGTATAGATAATAGGCTTAGTTTGATCTATTAATGGTCAAAGTGGTTAACAAGAGTCCTAAGGGTTAAGTAGTGTTTATCCTACTTATTAACATCCTAGGTAAGGTTTAATTTAATCCAATATCATAAATGAATGCTAAATAAACAAAGTCAAAAATACATTTGTTTGCAGTTCGTGGATGCCTTGCTATACTCTTGTTTTATTTTCATACTTTTTTGCTAGAAATTTTTTTTATATATGAAATAATGAATCTAGAAGTATGATTTTAGAACTAAAACTAATAGAGGCAAGGACCAAGTGTGGCAAAGACTTGTAACTTATACCTTGGCTTCATCATTATGATCTTTGTGCATAGGCATAGAATTAGGATGACCATATACCTTAGCTTTGTCACAAATGTGTTCTCTATTAATTTTTTCTTGTATTTGTGTATATTATAAAACCCATTTGGGATAAAAAATTTTATTTTATTTATTCAATTATTAATGATTATATGCATGCTCATGGGTGATTTCATGGTTGTATTCATGATTGATCTTCCTTACTTAAAAATAGAATTTTCATATTGAAATACATATAGTAATAGTTAAATATCTGTAAATTTTTAAAGGTGCCGCATCTAGCCATTATGTTGCTAAAATTTTCAGGTCAGTTGGGCAAGCAAGGTACTAATATTGTACCAAGGTTCTTGCAAATTAGAATTTCTAAGGAAGTTAAATATTTAGAAAACCTTTGAGTGGCATACAAGCTCTTCAATTATTTAAAATTTTTGCAATGGTTCGTCATTGAGTGGCGCATAAGAGGGCATGTCGCATGAAGATAAAATGTTGACCAGTAAAGTACTCTAGAATAGGTTGGTTGTTGATTGAACCCTAAGAAGGCATCTTACGTACGCAATGATAGTTACATTGACTAAAGGTCCCCAGAAGGCGTGCACTACTCCAACAGCAAAAAATAAAAACCCTACGATGGTCCGCCATTGAGTAAATTTTTTAGGCCAACTGAATCATATCAAGTTAACAAACAAATGAGATCGTGCATGCAGCTCCGCTGGTTAAGCAAAGCTTTTCCTCCCACGCGGCTCATGTTCAGATCTCCACGAGGTCTACAAAATATGCTTAATTTGGGTAACTTCTGCCTTTAAAAAGATGAGTTGTTCTATGTGGCTAAGCCTGTAAGTTATTTGTTTCAGTTGAATTCCTTTATTTCCCTTCGCAAAGTACACTGTACCTATCTTTAAAAGCTAGGATCCATAGATGAACTATTTTCACGTGAAGGAAAATACTGAAGTGAAGGTATCTGGGACTGGGAGCATTCACAAGAACTTTCTTCAAATGTCAGTGAGAAACCAGCAATAAAATTCTTAAGAAATCATATTCGCATAAATATCCTTCAAGATCAGCACAAATTCTTGAGGCAATTTTTCGCGATATATTCTTTAGTGATAAAGGTTCCATTCATGGCCGAAAGGTGCCATTATAATAAGTTTTAAACCATCAATGGTCAATTTGAATGCGAGATTTCTGTTGAATTTTAAGTAAAATTCTACTAAAATATTGTTGATAATGAATTCTAAAATATGATTAATATTAAAATATATTTGTGCTATAGCTTAATATTAAAAGCTTCATGATATAATAATCACTAAATTGGTGGCTTTGGCAAACAATTAAATCATAATAATCTATTTATAATTCATTTAATTCTAACTAAGTTTAATTATGATTGATTAATTTTTTGGTAAATCTTAGTGCAGTTTACTAATCCTAAAGTACACAGTGATTAGCAAAGCTAATATTATTATCTTCTAAGTTAAATATTAATTAAGTTCAATGAATCAAATTAACTCATAAATCTACTTTAAATCCATTAAATTTATTAGTGTCCGTGTGGTGTTCCTTTTTTAGTGTTGTTTCTATTAATTTTTATGTTAATTTCCATATATTTATATCCAAATTTAAAAAATAATAATAATAATTTTCAGAATTTAACACTTCCAATAGGTACTAAATCATAGTTAGTGGCATCCTCCTCGTACTAGGGATTCATTTCTAACCGTTTTCTTATTATTTTGTTTTTTGAATAACCATAATTTTTATTTGACTATTATTTTTTTGATTGTTTTTAAAAAGTTTATGCTAAGAATTTATTTTTTAGCCACCTTTCTTCTGATTTTCTTTCTTTCGCCAAATTACGAACACTCACCACCCCGCTCCTATCATGACCTCCTTCCCCACTGCGATCGACCTCAACAAACAGCGACCAACCAATGACGACTCTTCGAGCCATAGGCTTCGAGACCAAACCATTGGGCAACCAAACTCCCCGTCACCTACCGCCTCCATGCCCGTACGTACCTCGCCTGTGTCGTTACCTTGCCTTTGTTTCAACTCACAACTTCACTTCAAGCCCTAACATTTTAAAGAGAGGTTGTAGGTCATGTGCTGCAGTCTTTTTTACAACTGAATGTATCAACTTTTGGATTGCATTTCATTTCATCCATTTAGTTATTTGATTCAGTTGTTAAGAGGCATCTTGTGAATTTTCCTCTTTCCAAATTTCTAATTGTTCATTTATAAGTCCATTTTGATCATAAGTTGTATTAGAAGAAGACATTAATTGTTGGTTTTTGCACTCAGCTTTTTATCCGTTTGATTAATTTCTTTATTTTAGTTTCTTTACTTTGTTAGTGCCAACATCATAAGAAATCTAAGAATCTGAGAGAAAACATCTTTAGAAGCCCATCTTCCTTTGTTTAAGAAGATATCCTTTTTCACATGCTTGTTAGCTTAGTATTTTGCCTGTTTCTTCATATAAATACAGATTGTAAGCATTGGAAGTCTTTTCAATCATATGACAGGATTGCAAATTTTATTGAATTTACTGCTGGCAACTTCAGAAGCATATTTTCTATTGCTATATGAAGTTTTAAGTACATGGTTCGGCTTTTGCTTTTGCTAGTGTATTTAGTCAATTGTGTAGAGAAATATGATCGGTTGAATCCAAAAATGATCGTGAATCATAGCTAACTATACTGAGAATACTAAGTGAAAAGGAATACTGAGTGAGAAAGATAACAGAGAATAGCGATAGAATGAAGAATGCTATACTATGAAGCTCTGAGATTTCAATAAAATGAATTTAAGTTCATAAAATTGTGTAAAACTAAGCTCACCCCTCGACCCCCTATTTATAGATTCGGATTAGGGCTTAAATATTGTAGAATTAGGTGCATATATGACTTTACAGTAAATAAGAGAGAAAATATTAATCTTGTAACTTAGTCAAATGGTCCAACCTGATGAGTCATTTGTTGAGCCTTAAAGAAGGTATCAGCTGGTATATATTGATAGTCGAGTAACTGATTAATAGTTTTCCGTGAGAAGTCATCCCTTCTTGAGTAGTCGCTATGACTAACTTCATAGATAAGAAACTTTAGATTATGGTCGCCAATTTGAGGCGAGTTTTCTTGTAGGCTAACGAGTATTATTCCAAGTAAATGGAGTTAATTTGCCTTGAACTGGCTTGATATAGCTTAAACCTAATCAACTTATCTTGAACCAGATTTTCTAGATATTTTGATATACATTAAGTTATGTTATAGCTGTGAAGGTTTATTGTAAAAAAACAAAGATTATAAATAATATTTATACAAGGAAGAGAAGTATTGTTGATAAGTAGTCATCGATCACCAACCGTTATCCTCTATGTAAACTGGAGGATTGGCATTTCTCTCTTTGAAGTATTCTAGCATATATTGAAGGCCCATGGGATCATTAAGCATTCGCGTTTAAAGATTGAAAAGAAACAAGTTCAACCATTTATAGCATCAGAAGCCAAACTCCAAGACGAAAGTTTATACCTACCTTACTGTTACCTGAAATAAAAGGTGTTGTTTTGTCAGGGTATATTTTATGTCAGGCAGATAAATCAAACTCAAATAAATGAATTGAATTAAACTCTCGATTTTGGCAAAAATGTCCCGTGAGAAATTCCGCAGATCCATTTATGAATTGTGAGGATTGTCACTGACAAATGTGAAGTGTAGTGATTCAGGCTGATGAAGTCCAATGACCCCTTAACTAGTTCCAATTGTTGTTGGGTGAATGATGGTAGCTTCGCACCAGCATTTTTCTTTAGCATAATCTTTGGGTAATCTCCAAACACCAAGGGTTTATGTATCCTGAGCTTGAAAATAGAGTTTGTTTCACTTTTTTTAAGGATGTGTTTGTATTTCTCATTTGTGTACTTCTAACATGCTGATGAACATATTAGCTAAGCACATACAGTATTTTTGGAAGCAATGTTGCTCAATTTTTTCAAAATCATTTTCAATGATGACGATATCAATTCTTTTAAGAACTCATCATGGAATAATGAAGTCTGGTACTCTTTGTACAACTTCAATGTCTGTTAAAGAGTAAACATTCAATCCGATCCAACCATTTTGATTAACCTGCAAAGTACATAGTCATCATTATTCTGTTAGTTTATCATGTTACGCTTCGCTTCATGAGCCCTTTTGTGCTTTTGATAAGCATCAACAGCTAGTGGAACATTGATTAGTATTTGTTGACTTTTTGTAAAACCCCAATATATCCCTTATTAGTAACATAAAGTGTCACAGAAATAACATAAAATTCATTCTTTAATTTTAATTATTTCTCATCAATTGTATACTATATAAAACATTCATTGGCAAACACATTTATATAATAAATGAAAGCATCTAATTAATCCAAACTTCATCATATAATATTTACAGAGCCACTAATAAAATCCAAAATAGTATAACACTGAACAGTCTACATACCTCAGTTGTAAACTCATATACAATGCTAAACAATAAAACATGAAGTGAAATAGCTTGAACCTATTTTGTTTCGACTTTTTCCTTTCCTTTCTCTGTAACAACAGCTAGTATAAAAACTGGTGAGTTATGAGGCTCAATATGTTATGCAAATTGAATAATAATTTAAATGCAAAATTATAATAAATAACCATATTGAAATCAGTATTGAATAAACTTATCATTATTTGTAAAATAATATAAAATCATTTTAGGATTATTCTTTAATTCTTTTGAAGTCTGTACAGAATATCAATATTAGTCTTCTAAAGATTTGGCTACACTTTCATAAGAATATTCAATGCAGCCTAGGTAAACATGACATTATCGTCATTGAACTACATAGAAGTCCCTTTTGTCTCTTTAAGGGTCTCTTTTGCTCAACCTTCTATGCAGGTATCATGTCCGAAAAATCGTAAAATACAATTCGATCATCTTCTTTAAAAATTTTACTGAATTTAAGAATCTAAAAGATAACAACATTATAATCTATTACTTCCTTTCTTCTTCTAATATTCTTTTCTTCTAATCCTTCTTTCCACTGCTTCTTACTCCACACTGTTACTGCCCCCTCATTCCACTCTAACTCACAACAATTATAGTTAAGTACAGTCACCGTTTTTCCCAAACTCCAATTTCCACTTCTACCTACATAGAATGCCGGATCCTTTCCTTGCACAGTGCCAAACTACTCTTCAAATCACTGTGCCGAAATGTTCTTCACAGCAATGTGCTGATCTCCCTTCTCCAGTGCACTGCACTGTGCCGTGAAATGCATTACACTACTAATTCTCCCCAATTCCTCCTTTGGCCGATCCTTCTGGTTGATATCCAATCCCTGTACTGTACGGATCCCTTTTCCCTGAACTGGGCTGAATTCCTCTAAACAGCACTATGGAAATCTTCTACTATGCACCGTGCCGAACTCTTCAACAATATCTCCAATGCCTGCTTGTGGGAAACTTCTGGCTTGCATGAACTTGTTGGAAGAGAGGGCCCACTACAACATAACTACTCTTATAACTCCTCTAAAGCCAACAAATGCATCTAATCAGAATTAGGGAAGAATTCAAATTAAATTGAACTTATTTGTTAATATAAATGTTAAGGTTTAATTAACAATTATAATTGCTGATATTAAATAACAATTTTCTAAATAAAATTTTATTTTATTTACCTGGATTTTGGATATTACACTTTTTTGTAAGTAGATAGCACAAGCTCCTTTTGTATCATCCATGATACTTGGAACTTCAACAAGCTATAGAAATTATTTACAATTTGTAGAATCCTTATCCAATTACTCTTCTCAGACTAAAGAAATTCCTAGAGCCTTCCAGAGAAACAGGAATTAAGGGATTTCGTTAGATGATGAAAAGAATCACCTGATAGGCGTTCCTATATAGCCAAACAACTTGAGCATGTGCGAGCAGAATATTGTGAACAGCAATATATAGCTCAGTTGTGGAATCACCAGCTGTGCAATTACTTACTCCTGAGAAACAACTACATTGCATTCTACAATACTGTAGCAAAGATAATAACAGAGAGCTATAAAGAAGTCCATAGCAGTGATCAAAACTTCAAATATTCCTTTACCTTGGTTTTTGTTTACAGTGAGCACATACATAAGCAGTAAGAAGAAGGCAAGTGAACGGTTAGATGGAAAACAATTACGCAAGAAAGGTTCTGATTTAATTCTACAAAAAATGTCTCTGCACATAATAGAGCAAGTGGCTGAAAAGGTGAGAAGTGCTGCTGCAGACATATGATAAACCACTTATCAAGTCTACTTATCATCCTCCCTCAAGATAACACTCTGTTCAGTGAGTGTTAACTTGTGTCAAAGCTCTTGAAAATGTTTGATTGATAAAGATTTGGTGAAGATATTAGCTATTTGATCAATGATATTGCCGTGATAGATAGAAATTGTTTTATTTCTAACACAATCATGAATAAAATGAAAGTCAATCTCAATGTGTTTAGTTTGAGCATGAAAAAAGATTGTTAGCAAGTGCGATTGCAGAAATATTATCACAGTATAGTTTAAATGAAGTGGCAAGAGGAATGCAAAATTCTAGCTGAAGTCTTCTCAACCATAGCAAATCTGAGGCAGCGTAGCTATGGCGTGATATTCAACCTCAGTCGATGAGCATGTAATAGTCTTTTGCTTCTTTACTTGCCAAGAGATCAAATTAGTCCCTAGATAGGGACAATAGCCTATTGTAGATTTTTGATCTATAGGATCTCTAGCCCAATCATAATCCAAAAAAGCATGAAGTTGAAGTGTACTAGGCTGACTTGAAAGACTCAATGAAAGGGTACCTTTAATATAGCGGAGAAGATGTTTGAGCAAGTTAAAATGGGAATTTAATGGCTCATGCATAAATTGACAGTTTGTTGACTGTGTAAGAAATATGAAGTCTAGGACTGGTTAAATACTATAAAGAACCAACTAGATGTTTATATAAATCTAGATTAGAATAAGGTGAATTGCTCTCAGCTGATTGAATCATTTTAGAGGCCATTGGAGTAGCAAGAGGTTTGCAGTCCAGCATTCCAGCACGGTCTAGTATAGCTCCAGCATAGGTAGATTGATTTAAATGTATACCGTCTAATGTTTGCAAGACATGAATGCTGAGAGAGTGATGACTAGTCCCCAGATTTTTCAACTGATATCTCTTATGGAGATTCGCGGGTAATTTTTGAATAAGTTTGTCATCATTGCCCGTCAATAAAATGTATTCAAGATAGATCAAAAGATAAGAGAAGTGGTACAACATTGATAAAACAACAATGAGGGATCTTTATGCTGGACTGAAAACCTAAATGTAGTAAATGATTGGAAAATGTAGCAAATCATTGCCTTGGTGATTGTTTTTAAATTATAAATGTATTTCTTCACAAGACAGATAAAGTATGGATGTTGTGGATTAGTAAAGCCAGGTGGTTAAGACATATTGATGAGGACATCAACAGGAGATTCTGGCATGTTCGCCAGAGGAGACATCAGAGATTAGCGGCTATGATCTGGAGTTTATTTTTTATGTGTTTTATGTACTAGTTTATTTTATATTTTTGTTTTTCCATTTTACCCCTAGGGGTGGTCATGTAGTGTTGTAGCCCAAAGGGCATTTTAGTCGTTGTTTCTTTTCTTTTCATGAGACCTATTTATAGGCTAGTTCTCTTGTATTTTGGGTTAATGATGATTATGAATGAAATTTCTACGTTTTACTCTTGTGAGAGTTTGAGGGTTCTTGGAGAGAACTTGGAGAAAGTCCTCTGGTGAAAGGGAAAAGCAATACCCACCAGTCGCCGAAATCATTTGGGGCTCGTGGTCCGACTCTTCCCCTTACTACCACCACCAACCCTCCTTCATTTGCCCTAGCCGAAAGTCTTATTCTCCCTAGCTCCACACGCTGATCACCCACCAATCCTCCACCACCCGACGGCCACACAAACCCCTTGCTCCGTAGCCGCCAAGCAATCTCCCCATCCCATCGTCCACCATTCCCTTTCCAACCAACCCGCCGGCCCTCCCTTACAGACCCTCCCCACCACCGACCAATAAGAACCACCCCACCTCCTTAAACCGCCACCCTTCGATCTCCCTCACCATCTTCAAACGCCAAACCCAAAGCCCAACCACCCAAGCCGCCGCATGCTCCCCAAACCCTAAGCCTCCCTTTCCTTCAATTAGTCATTAATGCTTTCCTAATGAGGAATTCTTATTATGGAAAGACCTTTCAATCCAAATCTCATGAAACTTGAATTTTGAATTCTTTCCAAAAGGTTTGTTCTTAAATTAGGAAACTTTTCTAACCCTTTAAATCTGATTTGATTTAATCAAATAGCTAATTGATTGCTTGGGCCCACCTCTAATTTAATTAAATCCTATCCCTCCTCCCCATTGGGATGACCCCCTCTCCCTCTCCCATCTCCTTTTATTTCTTACCTTAATTAAGAAATCTATTAGGTAAGAATTAATCTCTCTTACCCTCCCAATCTTGAGATTCAAAATTCAAATCTCTCTACCTTATTCTACCGAAACCTGAAACCACTCTAAGAAAACTTCGCCTGACCCTAGGCCGGCCCCTCTTCCCTCCTCCTTATCCGAAATTTTGCTCCCAAACCTGCTGCCGCAAATTCCTGGGCATTCTCCCTTGCTGCCCTGAAATTCCAACAAAGGGAAATCAACAATTTCGTTGCTATAAACCTTCCCATTACTGTCCAAAGCCCTCCTATGGCTACTGTCCAGATCTTCTATTTTATAAAGGTTGCTATCAAAGAAACTACAGCAGATTTCCTTGCTAAAATACAACCCAGAATTTCCTGTCGTGCTGTCCAGAACCTCCAAGTTGCTACTCCAGGATCCCAGGATCAAGTCCACGTGCTGTCCACCACCCAGAAGTTGCTAAACTGCTGTCCCTGCTATTGAAGTTGCTGTCCAGATGCTGCAACTAGCTGTCCGAAGAATCCTGCCCAAGGGAGTTTGTTGTCTACCCTCCAGAGTTCCTCATGATTGCTGTCCTAATGCTGATAAAAGTTGTGTGCTGCTGTCCACCCCTTCTTAAGGCCCTAAACTACTACACCCCAGCTTCGCATCCTCTTCTTCTTTGGGTAAACTCATCCTCCGATTCTTTTACTTTCCAAGTCGCTTTTCAATTGTGGATATAATTAAATCATAAAGACTTGTACCAATCTCTTCGCTAAAGCTTAGTAAGTTAGAGAGTTTAGTGAGGGATCCTTGCTTAGGGACTAATCTTATTGTTAACATTGGGGTTTATTGTTGAAAACCAATCATGTATGCAACGTTAGATTAAATTGATTGTTTTATGATCTTAACACCTATGCATGTGATTTAGCCTAAGCTTGTCTTACCGCTCTTTGTGTTTTATTTTGTCGCTTATAATCAATATAAAGATATAATTATTTTGGCTTTTAAAATTATGCGTGCAAATTCCTTAATCTAATCATCCTTGCATGTATGTTCTATATCATCTTGGTATCAGATCATGGTAGGCATGTGTTACATGTGCTAGAAGTTCCTATGAGTCTATTTTACCTTTCCAAAGCTTGTTTGCATGCATACCATCACATCATTATTTTAAACTACTATTTTTGCTTGCTGTCCAAACAATTTCTGCACCCTTTAGTGAGCTTAAGTGAGCCTAACTTAGTGTCTAAGTCCCGTCCCTTACACCCAATCATCATTAGGTATCCCTTAGCGCTTCCCAATAGACCCAATAGAACTTCAAAAGAAGTTAGATGACCTAGTTAATATAGTGGGCTCTATCACTAAAATCATGAAAGAGAAACATGTTGACTCTCCCCGCTTTAGGTATGTGCCCCATTCGGTCAATCATGTTAGTCGGAAGGTTACCCACTCTGCTTATCAACCTAGACCTGAGCCTAAGCCGCAACAACCTCACTTAGAGTCACATTACCGTCTGCCCACCTTTAATGGCTCCTCGGATCCTTACTACTTTAGGGAATGGGTTAGATAATTAGAGGACTATTTTGAATCACGTGATATTCCTGAGTTCCACTAGGTTAGCATTGCTAAGTCTCACCTGAACAGTCGGGCTTGTCAATTTTGGATGAGGTTGGAAGATCATAAAGAGTTTCATGGTGAGTACCCTACTTCTAATTGGAAAGACATGAGACGAGAACTTACTTTAAAATATCTTCCATCTACCTATGACCAACCCTCTGATTTTGAGTTTAGGTCACTCCCTGGTCATCAAACTTTTGGGTATGGCACTCTCATGAACCCTACGCGTGAAAGTCAGTCCCACTCACCTTTTACGCTCCATTCTGATATCGTGACTCCTAGTTCTCACCAAGCGGCAGTTACCCATTTCCCTACCTCTGTGATAACCCCTAAACTTATCCGACATACTACTCCCACTCACATATCTAATCAAGGAGTGGCCCCTACACCTAGTGACCTTCATCTGGAACACCACCCTACCTCTTTTGTTGGGACAAATCGTGGACATTACTGTGGTCGAGACCACCCATCCTTTAGTAACATCAGGGTTGCTGCCCACCCTGTAGGTCTTCACCTAGCCTCGATGGCCGACCCTCTATTGGGTCTTTTGTTGGATCGGGCCCATATGACTCCCCACTTGGGCCGACTCCTAGCCATCCCAGTCAACCTTGTCTGAGCACGCTTCCTCTTTGCATGGTGGATCCCGATTTACCTCACCTCGTGGATGACTTCACACCTTTTTAATTTAAGGTGAATTTTGAGGCTACCCAACATTTGACCTCCCCAATCCTTTGACCCTGCAAGTGTAATTTTAACCAAAAATTGCATTGCAAAGAAAAAGTCTCCTGGACCTGAAACTAAGTGCATCCATTTCGTGGATGCTAATGATATCAATGATAACGAGGACTTCTTTGAGGATGAAACTGAAGTGATTGAATTAGACTCCCTACATGACTTAAACCCTGATTTAGGAGATCTAGAACCTTTAAACATTGATACCTTAGCCCATCCTGATCCTAATCGCATCAAGGATATCCCTTTGGATAAGGTCCGCTTGGGTGGTATTAATTTGATTTCGAAAGAAACTGATCTGACCTTGAGCACATTAAAATTAAATTCGGAAGATTCTGATTTAATTGTATCACCTACTAAGTTGATTCCAAATAATCCTGATTTAATTTTGAATAATTTTGATGGTGATGTGGATAATCTCGAGTTAGAAGTGATTCAGTTGAATTCAATACCTGAATTAAACCCCGATTTAATTGACCCCGAATCCATTGATCTTAGGGTTATAATTAAACCTTACCCTATTGAGAATATTAATATGAACTCAGAAGACAATAATTTGACCCTAAATGATTCTTAGCCTAACTGGAAAAATGAGAGTCTATCTTAGGATTTGCTCCTTTAGATTTACATTTGAAAAAGTATGTCTTTCTTGATTGGACTTATCTCACTATTCCTCGTACCAACTTTACTATTAGAGAGTGTATTAGCCCATACTCTCATGTCATCTCTCTAAATATTGTGCCCACTTCTGTTCTGGATACTCTACCCTATCTTTTAAGTCTCATACCTACTGGTGACTCTTTGGGCTATCCCATCACCCATCGTCTTATCATATTCCTGATTCCTCCATCATGCCCCCTATATTCTTGTACTCCCCTGTTAAGGACCATCTCTCTCCTAGTTGGATAATTTTGCTAGACTACCCTGCTTCCCCTAGGAGACTATCTATGACCCTAGCTGAAACTTCCTATGGAAATGCCCTTGTAGCTAAGGATGTCTTCATTACTCCTCTTACACCAGTTCCTTTAAAGATGAAAACTTTATGTCCTCTCATTTTGTGACTGATCTGTCCTTATTCCTATCTATGTGTGTTTGTGAGTTAGTATGTTTGTGTGTTTTAAATCTGTTTTCTTCCAAAAATTTTTCTCTGTTTTAAACTTTCGTGTGAGCCCACAATTTATGCCAATTATCTTGCATATCAAGTCTCTTGCATCACATCATTCCCATATTATTTATCTTGTTGAGTCTTGAATTTTAGACATATGAATTCACATAAAACATGCTGTATTTACATCGCATCTGCATGAACTACTTAACAAACTTGCACGCCTAATTGAACAGAACAATAATAATTTTAGACTTTATGCTGAATTTAAACGATGATTTAAAATTTTTGAGGTTGGTGACTTAGTGATAGTGTGGATTCGACCGAAGCGGTTTCTACAAGGAACTATAAAGGTATCACATGCTAGAAGTGCGGGACCACTTAAAATAGTCAAGAAAATCAATGACAATGCTTACGTGGTGGATCTGCCTGCAGTTTTCAACATTCATCCCTCTAAAAACATAGAAGATTTAGTAACCTATGAGGGTCTAGAGTTTAACCCACCAAATCCACTTTAAACTGAGCCTTGTGCGAACCCACCTTATGAGAACCCCAGCCTACCTCCACTCCCAAATATTCTCAAATCACCCATAGCGGAGAAGGTTGACATGATTCTAAGTGATGACATTATTTCCACAAATGAGGGTAGACGAAGAAGATATCTGATAAGGCGGAGAGGTAAATCAGAGTCAGAGGATAAATGGTCAGAGCGCGAGGGGCTACATCAGATCGACCTAGATGCACGAGAGTTCTCGAGACACCCAATCGACGGAGTCGTGTTTTTTCCAACCCGGGGAGAATGATGAGGACATCAACAGGAGATTCTGGTACATTCGTCAAAGAAGATATCGGAGATCAGCGGCTACAATCTGGAGTTTATTTTTGATGTGTTTTATGTACTAGTTTATTTTATATTTTTGTCTTTTTTATTTTACCCCTAGGGGTGGTCATGCGATGTTGTAGCCCGAAGGGCATTTTAGTCGTTGTTTATTTTCTTTTCATGAGGCCTATTTATAGGCTAGTTCTCTTGTATTTTGGGTTAATGATGATTATAAATGAATTTTTTGCATTTTACTCTTATGAGAGTTTGAGGGTTCTTGGAGAGAACTTGGAGAAAGTCTCTTGGTGAAAGGGCAAAGCAATACCCACCAGTCGCCAGAATCGTCCGGGGCTCGTGGTCTGACTCTTCCCCTTACTACCACCGCCGGCCCTCCTTCATTTGCCTTAGCCAAAAGTCTTCTCCTCCGTAGCTCCACATGCCGATCACCCACCAATCCTCCACCACCCGACGGCCACCCAAACCTCTTGCTCCTTAGCCGCCAAGCAATCTCCCCATCCCACCGTCCACCATTCCCCTTCCAACAACCTCGCCGGCCCTCCCTCACAGACCCTCCCCACCACTGACCAACAAGAACCACCCCACCTCCTTAAACCGCCACCCTTCCATCTCCCTCTCCATCTTCAAACGCCAAACCCAAAGCCTAACCACCCAAGCCGTCGGCATGCTCCCCAAACCCTAAGCCTCCCTTTCCTTCAATTAGTCATTAATGCTTTCCTAATGAGGAATTCTTATTATGGAAAGACCTTTCAATCCAAATCTCATGAGACTTGAATTTTGAATTCTTTCCAAAAGGGTTGTTCTTAAATTAGGAAACTTTTCTAGCCCTTTAAATCTGAAATCAATTTCAGATTTAATCAAATAGCTAATTGATTACTTGGGCCCACCTCTGATTTAATTAAATCACATTCCTCCTCCCCATTGGGTTGACCCCCTCTCCCTCTCCCATCTCCTTTTATTTTTTACCTTAATTAAAAAATCTATCAGGTAAGAATTAATCTCTCTTTCCCTCCCAATCTTGAGATTCAAAATTCAAATCTCTCTACCTTATTCTACCGAAACCTGAAACCACTCTAAGAAAACTTCGCCTGACCCTAGGCCGACCCCTCTTCCCTCCTCCTTACCCAAAATTTTGCTCCCATCCCAGCTGCCACAAATTCCTGGGCATTCTCCCTTGCTGCCTTGAAATTCCAACAAAGGGAAATCAACAATTTCGTTGCTATAAACCTTCTCGTTGCTGTCCGAAGCCCTCCTATGCCTGCTGTCCAGATCTTCTCATTTATAAAGGTTGTTGTCCAAGAAACTATATCAGATTTCCTTGCTAAAATACAGCCCAGAATTTCCAATCGTGCTGTCCAGAACCTCCAGGTTGCTGCTCCAGGATCCCAGGATCAAGTCCACTTGCTGTCCACCACCCAGAAGTTGCCAAACTGCTGTCCCTGCTGTTGAAGTTGCTGTCCAGATGCTGCAACTAGCTGTCCGAAGAATCCTGCCCAAGGGAGTTTGCTGTCTACCCTCCAGAGTTCCTCATGATTGCTGTCCTAATGCTAATAAAAGTTGTGTGTTGTTGTCCACCCCTTCTCAAGGCCCTAAACTACTACACCCAAGCTTCGCATCCTCTTCTTCTTTGGGTAAACTCATCCTCCGATTCTTTTACTTTCCTAGTCGCTTTTCAATTGTGGATATATTTAAATCATAAAGACTTGTGTGAATCTCTCTGTTAAAAGCTTAGTAAGTTAGAGAGTTTAGTGAGGGATCCTTGCTTAGGGACTAATCTTATTGTTAGCATTGGGATTTATTGTTGAAAATCAATCATGTATGCAACGTTAGATTAAATTGACTGTTTTATGATCTTAACTCCTATACATGTGATTTAGCCTAAGCTTGTCTTACCGCTCTTTGTGTTTTATTTTATCGCTTATAATCAATATAAAGATATAATTATTTTGGCTTTTAAAATTAAGCGTGCAAATTCCTTAATCTAATCATCCTTGCATGTATGTTCTACATCACATATAAATTATTTCATGAAGATCACCATGTAAGAAGGCATTAGATTAATCTAATTACAAAATCGTCTACTTGTATGTGATGACAACAGTGAGGAGGATGCAAATAGTAGGAAACTTGGAAACATGACTGAATGTTTCTAAATAATCCAAATCATATTCTTGCTTAAATTCTTGAGCCACAAATCTAGTTTTATGTCTAACAATAGAGCCATTAGCATAATCTTTTGTTTTAAAAATCCATTTTCAACCTAGGATATTTTGTGTAGGGGAAGGTGAAACTAATGTCCAAGTATGTTGGGTTTGAAGAGCTTCAAATTCTTTAGACATTACCTGACACCACACTAGATGTTTGTAGGCTTGAGAATAATAGGTAGGATCAGAAGTTTGACGACAATGAGACATGCTAACAATGTGTTTTGGTTTCAAAGGACCTGTTTGTAGATGAGTTAGCATATCGTGAGTTTTGGAAGGAGAAGGCGGTGGGGAATGTATAGTGACTGGGGAATTGGTTGCCAGAGATGGTGAGCACTGTATAGAGGCTTGAGAAGAGGGAGTAGAAATTGAATGTGGGGACTGAGAATGAAGAGGGACAGATTGGGGCTGTATTTGGTGAGAAGTGCTAGAACTAGAAGCACTGTTGGAGGTATTTGGAAAGGTAGATACTGCTGGAACTAAAGTTAACAGTGGATAGTAAGGCTGCAGTGGTGGAGCTACAGAAGAAGTTTTGATGTATGGAAAGGAAAAATATGTTCAAAAAATTTTATATGTCGTGAAATGATTATTTTATGTGTATGAAGATTGTAGCATTTGTAACCTTTAGATATTAAAGCATACCCAAAGAAAAGACATGGACCAAATTTGGAATCAAATTTATGTCTGGAAACAGCTGGTAGGCATGGATGGCATAAGCAACTAAAAGTTTTGAGATGATGGTAAATGGGGGATTTATTGTAGAGTAATTGATAGGGAGAGGAATTGGGTGTATGAGAAATAGGCAAATGATTAATTAAGTACAGGGCGGTGAGTAATGTATATATCCAAAATAGAAAAGGAGTTTTGGCATCAAGCATTAAGGTCCGTAGAGTTTTAATAATATAACGATGTTTCCTTTCAGCAGCACCATTTTTTTTAGGTGTGTAGGGACAAGATAATTGATGAAGTATTCTGGCATTTTGAAGGGTGGTTTGAAAATTGGAGTTGAGATATTCACCATCATTGTCTGACCTAAGAGTTTTAATAGGTTTATTAAATTGACGTTCAATAGCAGCTTTAAACAATAAGAATTAGAAATTGTTTCAGATTTAAACCTCATTGGAAAAATCCAACTATAACGAAAAAAATCATCTACAAAAATGTAGAAATACTTACACCATAACGTATAAAGCTATATTACTAACAGGTAAAGCTAATGAAGAAGATAACTAAATAGACATGGAAGAAGATAACTTTTGCTCCTTGTTTACTATAGGAAAATACAACCTTATATAAAGAGCATGTGATAACATAAAGTAAACAACACTTTTCATCCAACGCTGGCAAGAGGATGAAATGGTTACAGCTAAATGGCTATGATGAAAAGCAACTACAGGTTGTGATAGTGGCAAAGTGGTGGAGAGAGATAGGTACAATTGCCATATTAAGTATTGTTATCTTTAGTGTTAGTGGTTGATGTATTTCTATTTTCGGGTCGTCGTAAATTGAGGATCCCTTGCTGGAGAGTCAATTTGTCTTTGAAGAATGTAAATTTGTTGTTGGGTAGAGCTTTGGTAAAGATAGCCACTGTTTGATCATTTGAGGAGATATGATGAACAATAACTTAGTTGGACTTGATGCACTCACGTATGAAATGATGATTTATTTTGATATGTTTAGTTTGTGCATGAAATACCATATTATGTGCAAGCGCGATTGCTGAAATGTTATCACAGTAGACAGGTGTAGGATGAAGAACAGAGACATGGAAGTCCTATAGCAATCAGCGAAGCCAAATAAGTTCGGTAGAAAATGTTGTAAGAGCACGATATTCAGTTTCGGTAGACGATCGAGCTATGATAGATTGCTTTTTGACACCCCAAGAAATCAGTGTGGAACCCAGGAAAACACAATATCTAGTAGTCGATTTTTGATCTAGTTGGTCGGCAATCCAGTCTGCATCAACAAATTCATAACGATGCGAGGGACCAGGAGTGATGGGCAAACCAAGATTTAACATTCCCTTAATGTAATGGAGGATCCATTTGATCATATAGAAATGCTGATTAGTGGGAGAGTGCATTGCTGGCAAATGCGATTGACAGCATGGCCATGTGATGGCTAAGTACTGTAGTGAGCCTGCCAAATGTTGATAGAGAGGAGGGTCTAGAAAGGGAACAGTGGTTGCAGGATCACTAATTTTTTTATTTGAGATGGGATTTTAAATGGGCTTGCAGTCTTTCATACCTGCTCGTTAGAGAAGAGATGAAGCATACGTGGACTGATGAAGAAGAAGACTATTAACGATGGAACTTACTTGTAAGACAAGAAATATTGAGAGTTGTCTAAGAACTTTAACTTGAAATTTGGCTTATAAATCAGCAAGCAAAGAAGCACTAAGAGCAGCATTATTTCCCATTAGTAAAATGTTGTCTACTTAGACCAATAGATAGAGTAATGAGTCTTGCTTGGAGTAAAGTAATAAGGATGGATCAACAGAGCTTTGACGAAAACCCTAATTAATTTGGTATTCTGTAAATTTAGAAAACCACTGACAGGTATCTTGCTTCAAGCCATATATGGCTTTGTTGAGACGACAAACATAATTGGGAAAATTGGGATTGTTGAAATCAGGTGGTTGTGCCATGAAGACAATGTCTGATAAGTGACCATATAAAATGCATTAGAAACATCCAATTGACATATTGATCACTGATTTATTTGAGCTAAAAGAATGATGACCCAAATAGTTTGCATTTTAGCAACAGGACTAAATGTCTTGGTGAAGTCCATCCCATACTCCTGTTGATAGCCACGAGCTACTAAGCAAGCCTTATAGTGAGCTATAGAACCATCATGATGATACTTATTTTTAAATAACCATTTACATTCAAGTATATTATGATCAAGAGGAGGAACTAAGTCGCATGTCCCTTGAGTTTTTAAAGCTTGAAATTTAGCTGACATGGCTTGTTACCAATGAGGATATTTAACACCAGTAGTGTAATAGGTAGGGTCAGATGTGGAGTTATGGAGAAGCATAAATATCTGGCGAGGCTTAAGATGACCAGATTTATGACAAGTAATCATTGGGTGATGGGAGATAGTTGGAGCTGGAGGTGGCTCGGGTGGAGATTGTGTAGCGAGGACTTGTGAAGAAATTTGAGAAGCTGTAGCTATAGCAGAAGGGAGCTTGGAATGAGAAGTGGATCGGTTGGCATTGGGATATGGCAAAGAAGTGGAGTTGTTAGTTGATATATATGAGGCTGGAACGAGTGTAAGAGGTGGAGAATAGCTTGGTGTGGAAGGATTTGTAGAATGGTGACTAGGGGAGACATTTGAAGTAGTTTGAAATGGAAAAATGTGTTCATATGTGTGCTCCAAAAATTCGCACCCTAGCCTTTTTGCTGCCCCTTTATTTTCTTTTCGGCTTATCGAGGAGAGTTTTAACGCTTACGTTCTGAGAAAAATTTTTTGAAGGCAAATTGGGTTTTAAATAAAACATTACCCAGAGATTTTATCCTCATTTTGTGAGAACTTTATGATTTGAGTTCAGGTTTCCTATAGGCGCAAGCCCCTATAGTTAATTACCCCTCCTGATAACAAGAGAGAACTTTTGATTAAGGTTAGTCGTAAAATAGATACATAGTATCCGGCGTATAGTAGCATCATGATTTAGGTACTTGAAAATTTAATATTTAAAATTGGAAATTCACTACCTTGCACTTAAAGCGGATGGTGGGGGGAATGATGATGAACCAGGTCAAGATCTCATGGTTCCGTCATCCTGGGTCATCATGATTCCCGATCTACTTAGTCATAGCAGGTAGTCGACCCAACCTAATAGAAGGATCCTTGTCGGTAGTTATGGGTTGCTTCATTCGAGGGTACCTTATAGACCTAGGGTGAATATTTATCTAAGGGAAAAATATTTAAATCCATCTTAGCTAACAGAGGGCTTATCGGTCATGTCTTATTAATTCATTACTCAAAGATTTAGTGCTGTTGGGGAACATACTGGCTCTGACCATGACCGCAATTTAATGGTGCCATTTGGTAGAAAAATCACCTAGTCAGAGAGACCCGATCATAATCGTTTACATGTGCTGTCATTTGGCCGCGAAACCACTTATTAGAGGACATGTGCCACAATTTTACTGGCAAGAGATAATTTGAGAATGAATCCTAGTGATATTCTCGATCAGGCATTTGCTCTTTTGTGAGCTAAAGTTATCTTCAAATTTGTCCACCTCGACAAACTGTTGCGGAGGGTAGATGAGTATTTGTTTTTAAGTGTTTTAGGTGTTTTATTTCAATTTTAAATATTTTAGGATTTGGTAATTTTTTAGTTTTGGATTTTCATAAAAATTTATGAGGCATTTTAAAATATTTAGGGTCCTCTCCAGTTGAGATTTTCTATCAACACAGCCATTATCGGAGTTTTATGAGAAATTTCATTTTTATTGGTTGAACCTTATTGACTCTGTTAACTTGCCGACAGTGGATCAAGTTCATTATTGGCTTTATGCATTTATTAGTAAATTTTCTTTGTTATAGACCTTGAAGGTCTAATATGAACGTATAAAATAAAGATTATAGTCAATGTCGCAATTGTATATTTGTTTGATAGTTTGAGTCGTGTCAACTCCTATCTATCTATATAGAAGGATTAGGATGGAATTTAGGTTCATTGCTTGACTCGCACTGCAATCTCAGATGTCACGTACATATGCATATAACACACTCACCAGGACTTATGCTGGTAATTATATTTTAATGCATGAGGGAGAGTATTTAAATATATAAATATAATTATTTACATTAAGTGATTGTCGTTAAAGTTGGTGTAAAATTTCATTTGAAGCTTGTGACGCCTTCTGTTCGCTTATATGAGTATTGCGAATCCAGTGGCGTGGTGCTACGCTTCATTTCTTTTTTTGCAAGTTATCATTTTCTTCAATATTCAACCTGCAAGAGTTTATTGTTGTCGATAAATACGTCGTACGACGCATCAGGAGCCTTCCACCTGTTTCTTACAGGCAAGCTGATTTATCCGGCGTTACAGCCCGGCACTATAAATTTAATACATCATTTTATCAGTGGCCCGAAGTTTTTACTATGAATTCCCTTCTTCTACTTATAGGTGAATTATAACATTATATTTTGGGTCATTTGATATTTTATGCAGGTAGACTATCATGCAATAACAAATCTCCTACAGCGAATTATAGATATTTGCATTTATCACAACCCTTTTGCCCTTGTTGGTGAGTAGTATGTCGCATACATGATAGGTTTTCTGTAATGACTTATAGGTGCTTGCATTTGTTGCATATCGGTCACCTTTGTTTATGAGGATTAATGTATTTTGCCTAACAATGAGTTGCTATTGAATGTATGATTGTCCTAACATTTATTGCATATCGTTTGTCATCACCCGCAGGTGGACTATTATATGCATGACAAGTTTCTCATAGTTCCTCGTAGGTATCTGTATTCATTTCAAGTGCGTCGTCCTTGCTTGTTGTATGCATTACAACCCTTTTTATCATTGATTGCATGAGAATTGTGCTTCATCTCGAGCAACTCGTTATTTTTGTTGCATATTAACTTCCTTGACCTGTACGGAGCTTTTGCATTTGCTAGATACTTGATTGGTGTTGACTGTGAAGGCGTCTTATCTGGTGCATGACTCTCATGCTTTGCTCATGAGCGCGTTGTTGCAATTGTCGCGGTCTCCATTGATACGTTTGTAGGATAGCTACCATTCCCACAACATATCTAGCATTATCACATACAGATAAGCTAGTGTGTTCATCAGCATGTTATTATTGATTATCGGTGAGCTACATTCATCATTGATCTCCCTACATTTGTTGGTTAGCATGTTACTGTATTCACTTGCACATATTGTGCTATCGCCTATGAACACACAGGCTTCTTGTGACGGCTTGTAAATAGACTGTTGTATGTGTCACAAGATCACACTCATGCTTGTAATCCAATTATCCTGTTCTCTATATGTCCCCTACATACACTCATGAGAATTCATGTTCACTGCAGGTTCTTGGCTCTTGCTTGTAGATTGGCTAATTGAATATTACAGGTTACTTTAATTTCATCATTTATGGGCGAATTGCTCATTAAGAGTTTTGCTAGTCGTTCACCCTTGTTTATTCGTTGATATTCAATTAGATGATCAGAAATATCATTCATCTTTTGTATTTTCATCTTGATTGTGTATTTTATCAATTGAAAGTTTAGTTCCTTGTTCATCATTTTAGGTTCTGTTCCCTGTGGTCCAGTTTATATGCTCAATTCCCTTGGTTTTGCTTAAGTCCCGGTCCCCTGTTATTTGTTTAAGCTTTATGCGTGTTAGTCTGAATTTCGGCAGCCTCCTAGCATTTCCCCTATTTAGGGGAATTCTATTCCTTGTGGTCTAGTTCATCATTTTATCAATACTTGATTGTTAAGATTACTTTATAGGAGTTGATTAAGAATGTGTTGATATTGAAGTTGGGAAGTTAGTTCATAATCCGAGAAGTAAAGGTGGTGTTGGTCGAAAAAGGGATTGCTTTCGGAAAGGTGCAAAGCAATTTGAAATTAAATTTCTTCGATAAAATTTGATTTCTGAAATTTCAATTTTGAAATCGAACATGTCATTATAGACGATATATTGCCTTGGGAGGTGAAAATATCATTCCCTAATGGGTTTAGATTATAAAACTATGAGTTCATCATGATTATCGTAGTCAAACTCAGGGAAGAACTACATAAGACCCTGAAAGATCAAAATGATGTTCGATCGAGAATTTAGCTATGATAGCCTAGATGAAGTATCATTAATGTCATATCCAAAGTCATGATAATAAATGATATATCTTCCCGAGGAAAGAAACTATCGTTTATTATCGATCATTCGAATATGACGATAATGATCGTTGTTAATTTTAATTTTCACAAAAAAATTAATAGAATGTTGAAAATTGATCTGGTGTCTTTAAATCCCCTACGAGCGCAAGCCCTCGCTGTTAATTACATCATAGAAAATCTACGTTTCCTATGAAAACTTTCGATTAAAATAATGACAGAAATTTTATTAAGAATTCTTAAGGAGTGATATCAAAGGAAGTGAGATTTGAATTTCAATTAAGATTGGATCCAATTTGAACACTTATTTCTAGAGATTAATGAAAGAAGAGTAGGAGGCATTTTGGGATTCTGAAATAATTTAGAAATGCCCTTGTCTATTTTATGTGTTGGCCTTTATGTTTTGATTTGAGGAGAAATTTTAGTTTGAGTTGTTAATTTATTAGAAAGGTGGGATTATATTCTCAAAGTTGGGGACTTATGATTTTGAGTCTGCCTGGATCCTAAGTCTAATTTAGGCACTAGACTGTAGTGGCACGAACCTAGCTAATGCAGTGTAAACCTGGACTTACCCGACCTAGATTGGGAAGCAAGCTAACCACCTAGGCGCTTTAAAATCCTTGTGTTCGATCTCTTTTATGAAAGATTGATAGACTATTAATTAAGTTTTGAGGAGTTGGGGCCGACATCTAGAGCAGATCTTAATTGGCCCCTTAACACATGTAGGGTGATTGATGATTAAAAATAAAATGCAATTAAAATTTTAGACTCTTTTAATTAGTTTCTAATACAATATATGCTAGTCAACATTTAAATGCATAAAATGAGTATGAAGTAGTTTTAATAAGACTTAAAAATATATTTTTTCTTAGAGATTGCACAATATCCCCTAAATAAAATTGCATCCTAATAGGCCAGGTGGTCTGTCAGAACCCACAGGCGGGGAGGTGCCTAACAAGGAGGAGACGAATTCAATATGATGCATGAGAACTCTCAACGAGCCCGAGCTTAATTCTTAAGATCATTAGAGTTTTTATGTGAGCCTACAAAGTTTATTTTAATTTTAAGTAGAAAAAAGTTTTTAATCATACCCTCACGAGCCTCCGATCGTATCCAAGCTAAAACAAAACACGACATGCAAAAAAGAATGCTAAAAAAAGTAGGTAATTCTCTACTGCACAAATAATGTAAATAAATTAAATTAACTAATCAAATAAATTAAATGTCCATGTGGCAAGTGCCACTTAATTTACAACATAGGGTTTATAGAAATTAAAAGTGGTCTTGTACCACTGACAATAACCTGGATTCTACTCCTAAAATAATACAAATGACTTTGAGTGGGATATCTCTCTATCTTCACTTCTTCGTCCTTCTGCGAGTTCCTTGGATTCGTCGGGTCTGAATATCCAAATGAAAAGAAACTCCTCCCTGAAGAGGTGTTTTCTTTTCTCTTTGGATATTAAAGTCATCATAACTTGGATTCCCAAATGAAGAGGAACTCTCTCTTAAGGGATGTTCCCTTCTCTTTGAATTCAAAGTAGGATGGTAACATCCCACCTCAAAGTCAACTTTCACATTTACAACTCAATTAAATTACATTATATAAAAGAAAGAAAATCTAGATACTCTGTATGGTTATCCTAAATATTTATAATCAAAATCAACATCCCAAGTAGTTATATATATATATATATATATATGCTTAACTTTAAATCACAATCATGCTTGGTCATGCTCTTTTGCTTTAAAGAAGATTTAGTATTTTTGCACCTGCAGAAAATTTATCAATTTTAAAGCTTTTAATTTTGTCCCTTTAATTTAACCCTGCATGAGCATGACCACTTGCAGAAAATCCTGTGAGCATCTAGACGTTCCTATTATAGGGGTAATTTAATGCCCATCACATCAATTCATATGTTACATAAATAAATAAACAATCACATCAATCAAGTATAACAATCAGCATGCAATTAAAATTATAAAACCTAGTACACGAGTAGTAGAAAAGAAAACACCGGCCTAATCTAAAAATAGAGTTGGTTGTCCTAGCAAACCATCTAAAGTGTGTGAATCAGGCTGTGGCTTGGATATGTCATATGCTGGATAATTTGTTAAAGTTTTCTAGTGTTTCTGATTTGTTGAAGGTCAAACGAGAATTTTAATTCAAGTAAAAGTATTAAGATTTTAAGATTAATTTTAAAATAGATTATTAAGTGTTGAGTGATTACTGCATTTATTTATACTAGGGCTATGAATTTTATTTCATCTTTTTTGGGGCTAAGTTAATAGCCTCGTACGCCTAGGTTACCCAATAGTAACCAGTATGAATTAATTGATTTGATTGGTTAAAATTTAAGGGTTTGATGATTTTTATTTAGATTGATTGATTACTGATTTTAATGTTCGAGTTAATGTTTTCTAGAATTTAAAGTCAATTATTGGATTTTGGATTTTTTTTTATTTTAATGCATTAATTAAGGGTCAAAATTTAACTTTTCAAATTAAATTGAATTATGAAATTTTAATATTTTTCTTAAATATTAGACCCTAAGATGAATAATTAGACATTAAATTTACTGGATTTGGAATTTTCTACATTTATTTATGAATTTTTGAAATCTTAACTCAAATTTGAACTACGGTTGATCAAATTATTGACTTTTTGGCTTTGACTTATTCCTGAAGGTTTGAAAATTTTAATAAGTACTAGGCCCTTAATGGAGTCTAATGGTTTTGAGTTTGTTCAATTTAAATTTTTCTGAGATTATTTATGAATTTTTAAAGTTTGGGTAAATAATTGAATTTTTAATTCATTTAATTAAGAAAGGTTTTAATGGTTTTGATCCAAATTGATTCCAAATTTCTTGAAATCACTTCCAAAGGTCAGTAATGACCCAAGAGAGTGTTATCAAGTATTTGAAAATTTTTTGGAATTTTTTATTTTTAATTAATTAAATTAGTTAAATATTAATTTTCATTAAAAATTAAATTAAAGTCAAATTAGAGGTCCAGCCAAGGAGCTTTTAATTTTTTAAGTTAAGGTTTTAATTATGATCAGTTTGATATATTATTTATAATTATTGGAGTTAAATTAGATTTATTATAACTTTTTTGAAATTCTAAGTCCTTAAATGGGCTGAATTTTGATTTAGCTATTTTTCTGACCTAATGGGCTCCAAATTTAGTAAAATTTGAACTTATGGTGTAAAATATCACTAAGTTTAATGTTGCCAAGTTTCACCTCTATTGGTTGTGTAGAATTTTCTAGAAATTTTTTAAGTTGTCTATAGACATGATCCTTAATTATTTTTCCTAAATATCACTAGTGTTCAATTGGGCTTGAATCTTTGTCCAGCTAACCCTGATACAAATGTGAGCATACCACAACAAACACACATCCAGAACTTAAAAACTTGAAGAGTTGTGAATTTTTAAAGTTTTAAAATAGACCCATCACTCAGTAAATTCACCCCATAGAAATCTATTGGACATCTGGACCTACGAAAAATGCAAGGGATGCCTAAGATGCCTAAAAATTTTTCACCAAAATTTGTATCTAGTTTGACCAATGGATTGTGAGAAAATTGATAAAAATTGATTTTAAAGAAAATTAAATATCTCACAATTCACTGATCAAATCAACTTAAATTTAATTTTAATAAATACTAGATAAAATTATCTTTCAAATGACACCAAAAATACTTAATTTGGTGAAAAAATAAAATTTTTGTGAATTTTTAAAGATTTTTAGTATTAAATTAAATATTTTAATCAATTTTGATCAAATCAGGCCACCGATGCTGTCCTGCCAATGATTGGATAGAGGAATAGGCAGCGGTGCGGTGACGGCTTACACGTGGCAGCGCGGAAGGGCGTTGCGTGATCACGCGGACATGCGGGACACGTGGTATCACCATATTGCGCCGTGTGGCGTGACACGCATCAGAAGACCGCGCGGTCACTTAACCACATCGGGAATGAATCTGGACCGTTCGATCCGCACGGTTCGGAGCAACGGTCTAGATTCCACCACGTGTGCAAACCGCCCGCAGACTACCAGAATCAAAATTGTGCAGCTAGCCGTAGTTTTACCGCATGCGATGTGGCTCAATCAGCGTCGTCTGATCGCATTGAGCATGTGATCGAACGACTCTGATTAGCCGGCTGGGTTTTAGTTCAAATTGAGCTCAAAATTTCAAATGCTCATATCTTTCAAAATACTTGTCCAAATTTGACGAAATTTGAAACATAAGCTCATGATAACATAAATTTTCAATGCTTGGAGTTTGGTGGCTCTGTACATTGGAAATTTTGAGCAGTTTCAAAATGAATTTCTAGCTAAAAGTTGAAATAACTTACAATCCAGTGGATGGATTTTTGTGTTCCTAGGTTCCTTTTGCTCCTGGTGAAATCCTCTATAACTTTGCTGAAGACTCCAGAAGTTGGTAATGGCTAGATTGCAAGTTGCTTTGAAAAATCTCCTTTCTCTCTCTATATCCCTTTCTCTTCACCAGAACAAGGTTTGGGGGCTTGAAAATGGTGGAGAAATGACGGGAAGAAGTGGGGAAATGACTAGGAAAGGTTGGGGAAGAGCTCTATGGAGTGGAGGCTGCTAGAGGAAGAATTTTGAGTGAAATGAGCTTGAATGATGGGTATTAGGTCAAGTTCCCACACTTAACCCTCAACTTTTTTAATGGATGGCTTTGATTTGTTTGGAGAAGTCTTGGATTGATGCTAAGTGTCTCCCAAGGTTGTCAGAAGCTAGGGGGAAGGCTGGAGCATGAGTGTGACTTCCCTTGGTCCATGGGGAGGGGGACCACACCCTTTTTCTTCATTTGGGTGAACCAAAGTTTGGCTTGGTTTAAGGGGCAGGCTTAGAGCCTTTTAGGGAAGGAAATGGGCTTCTCTAGGGATGATTAGGACTGGATTTAAACATATTTTGCTGGAAGAAAGGGAGTGCTTAGGTGGCTTGATGATGTGGCTATGATTTGACCTTTTCCCATGAGCTTGAAAGGACTTATTGACTTGTTGACCTATTGACCAATCAATGGTGATTGGGATAGGCCTTGAGAAGGTCAAGCGTGCTGTAGGAAATCATCTCAAGGGGTTTGGAGTTGAGGATTGAAGTTTGCATGGGTGTTGAGTGTATTTGAAGGGTTTTTACCATTCATGGAAGTTTGATCAACCCAAATCCATGAGGAATTGACTTAGGGATATGTTAGACATGATTAGAGTATCCAATTGAAGGATTTTGAAGGGTTGATTTGATTTGAAATGACGTCAAGCATTGATTTTGACAATGGTGTAGGTTAAGGGTTGATTTGGTCAATCATGGTTGACTTGGCCAACCTGATCAAATCATAGGTAGGATTTGGATCTAACAACTTCAAATGAGTATTTTGATACCAATACAGGTGGTCCCATGCAATGGAATGGTCATTTTGGTTGAAATGACCATTTGGACCCTTAAGGGGCAATTTGGTCAACCATGATTGACTTAGTCAACTTAGTCAAACCAAGGCCTAGGTGTTGACCTCCCTTTCATACTTCTTTTCACTCGAGCACCTTTGGTCGACTTAGTTAGACCCCGTCAAACCTAATTTAATTCAGTTCAACGCCGATCAAGGTTCGATTGTCTTCATTCAAATCTGATTTCATTAAATCGGCTTGATGGAAATACAATCAAACTTGGATCGAGTCGAAATTGGGTTAAATTAAACCCGATTGTGTTCGCTTAAATTAGATCCGCTCGCCTTAGTCGCATCGAGTTCGATTTAGCTTGAGTCGGCAATTAATTTAGGTTTGGTCTTATTAATTTGGTCGAGTCGAGTCGAGCCCAAATTGACCCAAATCGAGCCAAATTAGATTTGATTTGAACTTGATCTCAACCATATGTTCTTTTTAATTCTAATTAAAGCCTAATCAATTTTCTAAATGATTTGAAATTGTTCCCAAATTAAGAAATCAGATCCGACAATCTCAATTTTGCCGAGGATTTGATCTTGCCGATTTGATATCCTTAATCGCGGATTTTAAGCATGGGACATTAAGAGACATTGAATTGTGATCTCTCCCGCTCCCGAGCATGAAAAGACGTCCCAGGCGGAAGCCACTGGGGGACTCCTGGTTCGTGGCTGCTATTGGCGGATCCTAGCCAGCCGAAATCGGACCCCTTGCCTTCTCCCTGATCTCGGACCTTCTCCCATCCTCATTTCCTGTTTGAAGACTCTAAGAGGAAGCTGTCGTGAGCTCCAGGATTGAACCCGAAGCCAGTTGTCGCAGCCCCCTCCGTCGCCTCCCCTATCGCAGCCGTCGCCTCCCTTGGCTACAGGTGATCTTTCTCTTCTTCCTCTTCTTCTTCTTTCTCTTCTTCCTCTTCTTTTTCTTCTTCTTCTTCTTCCTCCTCTTCTTCTTCTTCCTCTTCTTTCCATTCTTCCTCCTCCTTCTTCTTCCTCCTCTTCTCTTCTTCTTCTCTATCTCCCTACTTCTTATCCTTCCTTACAAAAAAATCTGGGAATGAAATTTGTTTGAATTTTCTCTTGCCACATATGCACATGCACATTTATCTTTGTTGAGAGGGTTGTTATAAGTCATGAAGAGTTTTTGTGTGGATTACTTATGTGATTTAGATCAAGTAGGTGTGCAAAATTGAATTTTTATGATAGATTGTTTCATGTGATCTTATAAACATTGCACATCAAATGTTTGTTGAAATGCCATTAAGAAAGGTTGTGATATTTGGGTAGTTGCTTTCTTAACCAAGTGCTTTGGGAATACGCTTACATGCAAGAATTCTACATCATCACCCTTTACTTTGTATTTCTTGAGAATGTGAGGCTAGGAGTGAACATTTGTCTTGAAAATGAATGATAGTTGGTTTGTTCTCTTGTTATAGTCTATGACATACAATTGATATGTTCTCTAATACTCATCTCCATAGGTGACCTTTCCTTCCTTTTTGCATAAGAACATGGAGTTGTGTAGAACTTATGTTTTTATGTTGTGTTGCTCTCAGGTTCCCTTTGTCAGTACCATGGATTTTATTTAGTGTATCCTTTTTATTAGTATTCCTCCTCTTAACACGGATTTTGGATAAGGCTTCATTATCTGCATATTGTCATTGGAAAGCATTGTTAGTTATAAACTCTTGGTAAAATCATTGTTATGAATATGGGAATTCATTGCATTGGAAGGATGGACAAATGTATGAATTGTTGTGGGTCATCTTGTTCTCTAAATTATACATCTGTAAGCTTCCTTTGAGACATTTGGTGGTATGTAACATGAGAAGTGAAAATTCATTGGAAGAATTCTAAAATCTGTTTTGTGTAAAAGAAAGCTTTAAGAGTGGTTCTTTTTGTTGGAAAATATTTTGTATTGGAAAGTTTTAAAGTTTGCTTTTTGATTGGAGGGCTTCTTGATGTTGCTATATGATACGAAATTTTATGAATTTTGGAAAGTGATTTGTGAATCATTGATCTCTTTTGGACTCTCAATGGCATGTTATGAGAAGGTTGAAAATCCATTGGAAAGCAATCACATTTTAAGTGAGGTAGAAATGAGTGAAGTAATGGTTAGTTCTTAGAAGCTTTTTTTTTAAGCTTTCATTTCTTTCTTATGTTTGTGAGACCAAGTGTTGGAGTCGAGGCTTATGTTTATCCTGGAATGTTTAAGCCCTTGAATTCCTTTTGTAGTGACATTGTGCGAGTATAAGTGCAGATTTTGATTTTGATTTGGGCTTCCAAACTTTTCGGAAACAAGATAGGTGCATATTTTGATTTGATTTAGTTTCCAAAGGGTTTTAAAAATCGGTGGTGTGCAGATTTTCCCTGTTTTAATGCTCCAAATAGATTTGGAGACGAGTTAGGTGCAGATTTTCCCTGTTTTAATGCTCCAAACTATTTTGAGAATGGGCCATATGCAGATTTTCATGTGTTTTGTGCTCCAAATTACTTTGGAGAAGAGTTGTGTGCAGATTTTTCACTGTTTTCATGTTCCAAATTATTTTAGAGGTAAGTGGATGCAGATTTTTACTCACTTTTTGGTTCCAAACTATTTTGGAAATGGTTTAAGTGCAGATTTTGATGTGTTTTGTACTCCAAACTGATTTGGAGATCAGTTATATGCAGATTTCCATGGGTTTTATATTCCAAACTGAGTTGGAGATGAGTTAGAAGCATATTTTCATTGGTCCTATACTCTTAAATTGATTTTGAGATGAGTTATATTTCTTAGAAACGCTTTGTGAATGTTTTATAATGGAAGATTTTATGAACCCTTTTCATTAGAAGATTTTCATAGAACTACCCCACGTTAAAAGAAACTTGTTATTTGTTTTGCGTCAAAAGATTATAGTGGATTTTTTTAATATATTGGGAAAGTTTCATGGATTGCTTTGCTTGAGGGTTTTGTGAGTTTCTTTGCTTGAAGGTTTTATGAGTTGCTTTGTTTGGAGGTTCTATAAGTTGTTTTGGGGATTTGGGACTTCTTAAATTATTTTATGTCTGAGAAGCTCTAAGAGGCTCTTTCAATTTTTCTTTTTCATGTATAAGTTTTCTTTCTCCTATTCGCTTTTCATTCAAAAAATGAGTTTTAAGAAGAGTGTGGGGTGGAAGCATGTTTGGGTTCAAAGTTGAATGACTTGTTTGGTCTTTGATTTTAGAATTGGTTTTCTTCTTTGCTATTTTGAGTTTTATAGGTGAAGTGATTTAGGTGATTGTGTCAAATATTTCGAATGCTTCCTTGAAACGTGGGAACATTTAATAGCATCCAAATTTTTCTTCCTCTTATTTGCATTTGGCTTAAATGCTGAATTGGAATGAGGGATGGGTCAGAGGTATGTCTGACTTTGAAAGGGCATGCCTATCAATGAGATGCTGACATTCCTTGAAAATAATAAATAAAGATCATTTTTGTAAAGATGTGGGAGAGTTCCTAAAATTCGAACAGTCCCGGAGAGCAAACAACCAAGACGTTGTCCAGGCCCAAAAAGAAAGGTACATTTCTTATTTAATTGCATTCTACTCTGATTATTCGCATATTGAATAGTAACCTGCTCTCATTTGATTTTCTTTCTTTTCGTTGTTCTTTTGCGAGGAACATTTGGAGAGCAAAAGGCAAGGAGCAACTGGAGCGCAGACGAAGGAGCTTGGACAATCGGATCCGAGCATCAGTCGCCCCCATTCATTCTGGTGGGGGTGCTATAGGCGATACCACTAGGTCGTAGCCCCTGGTGTAGTGAGTTTCCTTAAAACTTAGATAGCCTTTAGGGAGCCCGTTTGTGTGTATGTTCCCCTACCTTTAGGGCCCTGTAGAAACTTCAATCCTTAAGTAATTTTCTTCTCTTATTTTGTAATAGATCTCTAAACTCATTTACATATATGCGAATGTCTAAAGGGTTAGAGATAAACCTCCTTTTCATCCCCTACAATATTGATGACACCTAAGAACAAAAATTAAGGACTGAGTCTTAGAAAACTTAGACTTAGGATACATGCTCCCTCAGGATAGAGACAAAAATATAAAAAACTTAGTGACACGTTATCCTAAGATTAGTTTGCTTTAATTCATTAACAATTAAGCAATAAAATCAATTATAATCTAAATTAAATACATTAAAACAATTAACATTCAATCAAACTACAATCAACATACATAACCATTAGGAGGTAAAATTTGAATGTAAACTTGAAATAAATCTAACTAATCTATTTATCACTTATTAATTAAATATTAACTAAATAAGATACATTAAAATAAATTTAAATTTAAAGAGTTATAAAATTAGAAAACAAACATAACTCAAACCTAAAAGAAAAAAAACATTCTAATACCTAAACTTTGAAAATTCGTAACTAACTCCAAAAAATTCCAAATTGAACAAACTAAAAGACATTCTACTCATATTAAAATCTAGTATTTATTAAAAATATCGATTTTCCTGAAATCAGCTAATTTAAAAAGTCAACCCCTCGGTCAATCGTAGTCTAACAATTAGGGTCTGAAACTCCTAAAATCATATCTTTGCATAGAGAACTCCAAATCCAGCAAACTAATAGTCTAATTACTCATGGTAGAGTATAATATTTAATAGAAATGCTAGAACTCTAAAACCTAGCTTGTTTTTAAAAGTCACCTTTTTGGACCCCCTTAACCTAACGGATAGGTAGACCCCGAATCTTCTAAAACCCGCTAATACAACTTAAACTTCAAAGATCGCTATCCTAAGTATTAAAATAGATCCACAACCTAAATTAACTAAAAGTGGACCCCAATCCATTAATACTTGAACTTTAACCAAATCCCCCTTTTCAAATCTTCAACGAATGTTAACTTAAAAATAACTTGAACTAACTACCTAACTTAGGACCTATCCAATGCCGCACAAACCTTCTACACACATAAAATTATTTGCTAGGGCACCACTTCTAGTCCTAAGTTAGGCCGGTGTTTTACTTTTCTTTTTCTGTGATGTGACGCTCTTGCATGTGACATATATGCTGTTTGTTTTGACTTGGAGTGTTTGTTTATTTTATTACTGTATTGTACTTTACCTGTGATATGGTTGCTTGTGCATTGGATCTACCCCTAGGCTAGGGACGTTTTATACTGACTCAGTTTTATGCAGGTGGTCATGCTCATGCAGCGCTAAAATAAAGGGGGCTAAATTAATAATCATGATCATAAATAAATGCTTGCTACAGGTGCTCTAGAATGCTTAGCCCCCAAATGAATAAGAGTGTGGCCAAGTGTATTTATTTTTCTGCACTGATATAACTGCTTGTGATGTGATATATTAAACTGCTTGAGATTTTCATTAGGATAACCTTGCAGGTTCAGTTTGAGTCTAGATTTTATTTTTCATAATGTAATTTGTAATTTATATCGAGTTGTGAAAGTCTTTAAAGACAAGGCATTTCAAATACTCGGTACCCAAAGAGAAAAAGAAAGGCCCTTCACAGGAAATTTTTTATTCATTTGGGTACCCTTCCGAAGGACGATCTGGAGAAAGACGATCCAAAAGGAGGATGATCCGAAGAAAGACTATTCACTCGAAGACGAAGACTTGAAGACGAAATGCCTTGCATTTAAGACTTGCGTCATTTGGCAGGATTAGAATCCAGGTTGTTGTCGGTGGGGCCTGGCCACCATTACTTTCCTGCAGACCTTGGGTTGTACTTATACGGCACTTGTCGTGGACTGTGGACTTTTATTTACTTTGTTTTATGGATTTATATTGATGTGTTTACATTATTTGCGCAGTAGAAATTGCATGCTTTTCTTAGGTTTCTTTCTTGTATGTGCTTGGCCTGATTTCGCTAGGCTCTTTAGGAATAAATCTTTTTTTATTCATAATAAAATTCTAAAATTTTAAGAATTAAATAACATAGAAATCCAACGACCTAGGGAATAGCCGGAACTGTCCGGGGTCGCATACATATTATTGCATTTCTCTCCTTCCTTGCTATAAGACACTTCCCCGCCTATGGGTAGAGTCCAGATAATCTGACCTATGAGGATGAGGTGCTGGATCTGGAAAAGTCTAGTCTTTTCTAAAAAAAAAAATTATTTTATAAGCTTCTTTAAAATTCTATGCATACCTGATTTGGAGACTTGAACCAGCATGCATTGCGTTAGAAACTAATTAAATCAAAATTTTAATTGCATTAGTTCTAGGAGCATACACCCTACATAAGTCCAAGGCCATTTAGGAAATTCTCTAGACGTCGGCCCTACTTCCAAAAATCAAGCTACCTACCCATCTTTCATAAAGACTGGACATCATGGATTTTATAGGACTAGGTGGTTAGTTGGCTTTCCTTTTCAGGCAGGATATAAGCCCAGAATGCATTAGCTAGGACACGGGTGTTAGTGTTGTGCGTAGAACACTAAACCCACTCTAGATTTAGGATTCAAGGCTACTACTATTAGTGTCTCGTAGTACGCCTCATCGGTGGGTAAGCCTCCTTTCCTTCAGAGGCTATAAATCCTACCTATCTGTGTCACATGGATGACGCCACCTCCATCTTTCTCTCCTGCATGTTTTGAATGCATAATTTTTTTTCTCCAGTTTCTTCTCACTACCTTAGTCCCTCCGGATGCTGATCTAAGCCGTGCATGTTGACTAAGCGTAGTTGAACCTTTCTTCCCCTTTGAGTAGGATTTCCTGGTCTTCGCCCTATGTGCCAATCCCAATTTGGGAAGCATAATGTAGAATCCTTAATCGAGAGTTTTCTCAGGCCCCGGCCTGAGTGTAATTAACCACAGGGGCTTGCGCCCGTGGAAAACCGAATCCCACTTTCAAATAAACCCCACTCGAGCTGATGTATTGGGTGGGGGAAACCCGTTGCGATGATTAGATCGTACATATTATTACTTATCGGGGTGTGCTAGTGAGAGCCACTATCCTCAACGGTTGATCGTATGTGTGATCGAATCTGCTCTCCCATTGGCAATACTGTCTCCTTTTGCGGGGCGGTGGTGTTTTGTGTCCTTTCGGAGGTCCACACTAGGTTTAGGTCCAATGCACTCCTAATGATATTTAGGATTTATTAGAAAAGATTGCAATGTTTGATTTGACTAAGCCATGTTGAGGTTTGGGAAAAAGTCTAATTTTGCCCTTAAATGGCATTTTAGTCATTTTGACCTCCTGTCAACTATAGGTCAAACTGCATCCAACAAAATGTAGTTTACTAGTCAATATGTCATAAAAAAGGCTATGGACATGGTCAAGGGTCTTGCGGAGGGTCCCAAGGTCAAATTCGCCAAGTGGCAAGCCTATGGACATGGTCAGGGGTCTTGGGGAGGGTCCCAAGGTCAAATTTCGCAAAGTGGCAAGTCTAGTGGTATAGGTTGTAAATATTTGAAGGTTTTATAACCTTTGAATTTCAATTCAATTTATGGGGTTAGAGGCCTTAGATTGGGCTCAAATTTGGAGGGTTGATCTTAGGGACATACCTAATCAATATGCAATTGACAGATTATGAATCAGAGGTTATTTAACTAGGTTTTGAATTGATTAAAAAAAATCACCCAAAAAGGGTTTCAGGATATAGGTCTTTAACCTTAGATTTTGATCTGGGATTCTGAATTTAGACTATAATTTGGGGTTGATTGGTTGAATTTGGGTTATCCACACCAACTACAATTAAATGAATGATTGTAGTTGGTTGGATATGATTGAAGCTGGATTGAGGGCTAGATTGAAGGTTAATTGAAAACTGGATTGAAGTCTGGAGTGGAGATTGAATTGAAGGCTAATTGAAAGCTGGATTGGAGGTTGATTGGAAGTTGAATGGGCCCTGATGACCTCATACAAAGATGAGGTCAACTGGTGGGTGGTATCATACCTAGATTGGAGAAAAATTATTTTCTTCTAAATCTGTTACGTTTAATCGATATGCTTATAATTCATGTTCTTTTATAAATGTAAGACAAGTATTATTTTTATAGAATTATATCTCAATTAGTATATACTGATTTATTTTTCTTACGAATGATCTTTCATATTATTTTGAAAGAAGAATGTTCTAATGTTAAGCCATAATTATTTGTAATGTACCATGTTTCCTTACAAATAGATATTATATGTAGAAAATATTGAAAGGGAAATGATATGCAGGTATGGTTGTATGTGCTTGGTGAATGATGGAATCACTCCTTTATGATATTAGTAGGGGATGCTGATGTGCTCTCACATTGATGAGTTTACATTTCACCTTATACTATAGTTGAAATAGAACCTACGCCCTGATGTGTTGTTAGGGGAGTTATCGGCCGGGGATGAGTTACTACCTTTCCACCTCAGACAATAGTGGACTTGTTCTACCCCTTGTTGTGCCGATGAGGAAGCATTGGCTATGGCTGAGTTGGCTTTAGATGGCACTATTGATGTAGATGTATTAATAAGTATAGGCTAAAATATAAGTTATGATATGAAACATTGTATGATATGAAAAGCTTAGTACATGCCAAGAAGTACAAGATTTATGTAAAAGATTTGATGCATCTAGCTCATCATCTCATAGAGTGCTATAGGTAATGCTACAATCAAGTTATACAAGTAAAGTTATGTAATAAGGCTTAACAAGTGTTTGTTGTAAAAATTTATTGAGAACTTCTATTGAGCTCAAAGCAAAGGATGAGTCCAAGTGAAGTTGGCTGTCAACTTAGATCTATCGTATTTTGGATGAGATTTGTGGTGAACTCATTTAATGACTTGGGCGAGTAGCTTTCATGATTTTAAATAATCTTGGTGCTGAGTAAGGTTCTTGTCTAATATCTTTGATAACTTGTAAATATTGGATAGACCAAGGCATAATTTGATGACTTCTTCTGTGGAAAAATGTTATTCTTTTGTTGCTTAAGAATGGATGTGGGCAATGGCTTTGTTTTGGTAGAGTTATGGAGTTGGATTGATTGTGGATTGAGTTGGAAGATAAGAGGCTGTGGGGTAGTGGTTAAGGTTTGGGATTTTGAACAGAAACGGGGAGTGGCTGCTAAGGTTAGAGCCTAGGGTTTGTGGAGGCAGGAGTGAATAGGAGAAATGTTCCCTTTTGTTTTTGAAGGAGGTGGCTTATGAGTGGGGTTAGGGTTGAGGATGATGGAGGGAAGGTGTGGATAGGGGCATCTGTTATTTCTGCGTACTTTTTTGTCCTCATATAATACTTTTATTTCAAAGCCTTTTCTCTAAGTTCAATACGATACCTTTTTTTCCCTGGTATAAACATTAACTTGTTTTCTCATCCCCCATCCCTTGCCCTATATTTTGTTTTTTTTCTCTTCCCCTCCATCCATTACTTATTCTGTCCCTCCCACTGTCCTCCTTTCCCTCCATCTTTTCTCCGTACCATCCTCCCCCCTCCTTTACCAACACTGAATAATTCGCTACTTTTTACTCTCTTCCATGATTTTTTTTTGACCAAAGCTTTAGAGGCCTCATTCATATTTATATTGTTTTTTTATTAATATTCCCAACTCCTTTCTATCACGAGCAGAGAACGTTCATATCCAAGGCCAATAGTAAATGCTTTAGCAGTGGCTCGAGTAAAATGGTTGATAGCAGTGTTCCACTGCTTATTAAATTTGTGTGTGTGAGATTGTACATGCAGCTCGTTAGTTGAGCGAAGCTTTTCCTCCCACGCGGCTCATGTTCGAATCCCCTAACATCCCCCCCCCCCCCTCTTTAAAAAAAAAATGTGTGGGGCCCATTGTCTTATTTTATAAACTGAGCTGTCTTGGTTGTCTAGTTGGATAATTTTCGAAGCCTCGAACAACTTGCACATTATTGCAAAACTGCAGGTTCTCTAATCTATGATTGAAACTGAGAAGATGGCTTACAAAGTGCAATAACCATTTATAGTTATAGCTTTGTAGAAAGATTGAAAAATGGATTGGAAGTTGCAGAAGAGATGCAAAAGTGCAAGGGTGATGCTTGCTTCTTCCTTTCTTCTGTTTTCTGTTAATGGAACAAAGTTTTTCTATGCCTTAGCAAAAAAGTTCACCATGCGTTCTGCATTATTTTAGGTCAATATCATCTGGATGGTGTTTTTATTTTTGATCCATGCGTATTTTCTCCTAGAGTGAAGGACTGAGCATATAGAAAGCTGGGAAATGGTGGACATTCTATGATTTTTTGACATTTACTCGATCTAACAATGCATTATCATCGTACTATATTATTTTTCTTTGCAGAACTTTACTTGTTTCTTGTTCAACAATTCTACTATTACAGCTAGATATTGGATCTTGTCATTAGTTTACACCTTTTGTTACTTTACTATATTTTTCCAACATGTTTGTTTTCCTTTAATTTTGCAAAGATCATTTGTGGTTTCCTCCTGCAATTGGCCTTCAGTAATAATTCTTCTGTTTTGAGACTCTTGAGGTTCTTGTCAGAAAAGAACTATTAGGTCGTCGCAATTTGCTATTGGAATTATTCATGCACCAGTTAGCATCTTTCATGAAGCACTTAAGATAAGTAACGATTTGGAAGCTATATTAAACTGAATTTAATACTTAATTATAATTAGTTAGATTAGATATTTTCTTTGATTTTCTTCATAAAATTTATCTTGGAGACTTAGACCATTGATGATTTCCAGTTGCATCAACCTGCAATTGGCCATCACAATCAATTGCTAAGGAGTTCAGCATTAACTGTTAAGGAGAGAATTGCACTGTGAATTTTCAGCCTAAAACTCTATCTTTATAAGCTTGAAGATCACGAGGTAAATTCTTTAATTTGAAAGAAAACTCATTGAGTAATTAGATGAGAGGGCTTACAAAAAAGGATGATATATTTTAATAATCCTTTATTACATAATATTCTATAATACCCACCTGTGAATACAACAACAGCTAAGGTTTCCTAATTTAATATTTTTTTTGGGCTAATAACTAATATATAATACAAGACTCATATGTCTTGGCCCGACGCAAGGGCGGATTTAGTATGGCGTGCCCCCCACTGATCTCTTAATAAATGTCTAATTAAGTTCGATACGGTTTCAAAAATAATGGTAATCCTTAAAAAAACAAATGCTATTACTTCTTTCCCTCGTTTCACGCTTCTTTCGCCGTTCCGCGTCTCTCCTTCCGCGCTTCCGTCATCCCTTCCGCCGCTACCAATCGTAATCAGTGATCCTTGTGTAAAATTCAGACTTCGGTCTTCAGAGGCTGAGGAGTAGTTGCTGGCTTCTTTCTGTCGTTATAGTCTTTTGTATATAATAAATTGTTTTATATATTTAAAAGTGTGAATCAATTATTAGTTTTTCTCTGTGAGATATATGATTCCTACTCTGCTTTTGCACTTGTAAGAAAATATTTTATGCTTAACAACTTGTGATGTTGATAAAATACAATATAAATTCTCCAGTAAGAATGTTTTACATTGGTGAGAATTTATTATTTTAATAAAGATATATACGAGTTTTTAGATGTTCATTTAACTTTGTAATATGACAGTTACTCCTGTTAATTAAGGTTATATACCATATTTACATAAATGTTTGTATTCATCATGTCCAAGGTTAAGTTTTAACCCCAGTTAAGATTCCACTACAGTTATGTTAGGGTTTGCAATAAGGCTAGGGGCCTAGGGGGACCCTTTCACTGCCCTCTCAGGTATTTTGGTATTGGCAATATTTGATTGGAATTTTGACTGAATTTCCTTCAACTTGTTCTTTTTTTCCCAGAATTGGTGGGAAACTGTTTTGGAGATGGAGAATTGCTGATGGCGGCCCGCCACCCAAAATTGATAAGCGCGCTTGGATTCGCTGCAGATTGGTAATTTCTCAGAGTTTTCCGTTTTTATTGAACATTTCCCTCAATCTCTTTTCACGGTTAGCCATGACCTGAGTTTGGAGATCGGGCACGGATTTTATAGTTTTTGTTGTACTCACAGGTTTTTGTTTTTTGCGGTTGAAACTGCTTATTCAGTCTGTCAAACAGCGACATAGATTTGCCCTGTTCTTTTCTTTCATGTTTTCGTAGTTTTAAAACACTGGAGCATGCTTCCTGGCTGGTTGCGTGCATTGCACGAACTAAGAACCTTTTCTTCCGGCATTCTCATCGTTTTGGCTTATTTGCCTGCTCGCAGTGCTTCGATCTTTAGACTATTGCAATGCTGCCATTTTCGGGCGATTACGCTAGTTTGTTAATACATTGTCTTAATTAGCACTTTTTTTGCCACTTTTTAGCACTCTGGCTCCAATTTTTTTTTTTTTAAAGTTGTACTACGAGCCGTTTTTCATTGTTTAATCTGCCTGAGAGTTATGAACCCTAATAATGTTACTAAGATGTCTGTTTTGCTTCCTTTTTCCTACTTGAATGAACCAGGAGCTACTAATCTGCAGAGCATAGTAGTTTGAATTCAGCTCTCGTTGGTTGTCTGCAGTACTGTGCAATGGAATGCAATAGGGATGAGGCCTTGAGGGCAAAAGAGCTTGCTGAAAGGAAGTTTACTGAAAAGGACTATTTGGGTGCAAAGAAATTTGCACTGAAGGCCCAGAACCTCTCTCCATCTCTGGATGGTATCAGCCAAATGTTAACTAACCTTGATGTTTATATTGCATCAGAGGAAAAAGTTAATGGGGAGAGGGATTGGTATGCAGTCCTCCATGTCAATAATTCAGCGGATGAAGAAACTGTGCAGAAGCAGTACAGAAAGTTAGCTGTTATCCTGCATCCAGATAAGAACAAATCTGCAGGTGCTGAGGGTGCTTTCCAGCTTGTTTCTGAGGCTTGGAACGTGCTGTCAGATAAGTGTAAGAAAATGGTGTATGACCAGAAGATATTTTTGAAAGGTTTTCATCAAAGGACTTTTCAAACCAGCAATAATAATACCTCAGTTTCCAGCGCTATTAGCAATGGTCTTTATCAGTACGCCAACAATGCTGCAGTGAAGCTGAGAACTCAACAGAATAACTCTTACAGGCCTTCCTCTGCCTCACCGCCTCCATCTCAACCACTACCTCAGACGTTCTGGACCTCTTGTGCTGGCTGCTGCATGCAGTATGAATATCACAGAATTTATCTACACAAAACTCTTCTTTGTCCCAAATGTAAACAGCCTTTTTTAGCTACAGAATTGCCTCTCCCTCCTAGTGGACACAATTATCCTCAATGGTCCTCAAAACCACTGTACCATAAGAATGCTTTCAAAAATTCCTTTGCTCATCCAGGAATGGAAGATTCAGGCCAGCATGGACTAAGTAGGGACTCATTCACCAATACAATCTTTCAATGGCCCCCATTTTCTGGAGCTGCTGAAACTTCCAGTGCAAATGACTCTTTTACTGCTGCCCAGCAGGCTGCTAATGTGGTTCATCAATCATATGAGAAAGCTAAAAGGCAACGAGAAGTAGCACAAGCAGCAGCTATAAGGGAAGAGGCTCTCCGTAGAAGGTTATCAACGAGGATTCATGTTAGTTCTGGAAACCATTATACTGGATTTGCTGCTGATGTTTGTGTGTCTAGATCAGACACTGGAAATGATTTAGGGAAAAATGATAGTGGAAAGCAGATGGACTCCAATACCAGGTGTGGCAGAAATATTGTTCCTGAAGCAGAGAAGGGTGCTTTGTTTTATGGTGATTCCTTGAAGTCTAGATTGAACTCAAGGCCCACCATCTTTAATACGGAATTAGCCCTAGTAAATGCTAATGCTATACTAATGGAAAAGGCTAAGGTTGGAATACTGAAGAAACTAGAAGAGTTAAATTTAGCTAATGCTGCAAAGGCTAAGGATATTGATAGGGCAGTGAAGAAGCAAAAGACCAAAGATGTCAAAGGGGCAAAGGCGGTTGATGAAGTAAATGTGAAGTACACAGTTCATCAAGTGGTTTCTAAGCTAGAAATTTTTGACGGCTGTAAGAGTAAAAACGAGGGATTCCCTGACATGGAGGTTCTCCAAAATGATGGTAGTGGTGAATCCAATAATGTAGTCAATCAGTCTCTGTCCATTGATGTTCCTGATTCTGATTTTTATGATTTTGATAAGGATCGCACTGAAAAATCTTTTGGAGATGAAGAGGTGTGGGCTACCTATGATGATGATGATGGCATGCCGCGATATTATGCCTATATTCAGAAAGTTATATCTTTAAAACCTTTTGAGGTCCGCATGAGTTTTCTCACATCGAAGTCCAATGCTGAATTTGGTTCTTTAGACTGGGTTAGCAGTGGTTTTTGTAAAACATGTGGAGATTTCAGAATAGGCAGATATGCAATCATCAATACTATCAATATTTTCTCGCATAGGGTTAAGTGGGAGAGAGGCTTTCGTGGGGTATTTAAAGTTCTTCCTAGAAAAGGTGATATTTGGGCCTTGTACAGAAATTGGGGTCCTGACTGGAATGAGCGTACACCTGATTATGTGATTCACAAGTATGAAATGGTGGAGGTACTGGATGACTATAATGAAGATCTAGGGATCTTGGTTGTTCCCTTAGTGAAGGTTACTGGTTTTAGAGCAGTTTTCCTTCGTCATATGGACCCTAAAGAAATTAAGAAGATCCCAAAAGAAGAGATGTTTCGGTTTTCACATCAGGTACCGTATTACTTTCTCCCGGCTGAAGAAGCTCATAATACTCCAAAGGATTGCCTTGAGCTTGATCCAGCAGCAACTCCTTTGGAGCTACTTCAGGTCCTCACAAAAACAAAGGACGAGGAGCTGATGAATGATGCTGATCAACAGTCAGTTGCTTGATAATGGGGTGCCGTGGTCCTTTTTTGACCTATTGGCAGTTAATGATCTTTTATCAACATTTGTAGGAATTTGCCAATCTGTACAACCTATTCAGCTTTTTAATTATAACTAGGATAATGATATTCTGGATGTGTAGCTTATGCCAAAATCATTTATATGTTGTTCATGGCTTTCTAACTTGAATATTATCAGCAATACAGATGTTGCTTAGGTTTTTAAGTTATCTTGAGTCATGTTGTAAAGTTCAGTCATTCAAATGATGGAGCTTTGGTGTTTCTTCAGGAAAGGTTACTCTGATCCTCAAGGTCAGTATTACAAAAGTCCCGCTTGCTAATCTATTTCAATAACCTTTTAGTTAATAAGACACTTCAAAAACTATTTTTAGTAAATTTGCTGAGGGCTATTGATCTTTATGTATTTCTATCTTTGTTTTAAGATTAACTATTGGCTAAACATGTACATATAGTATGGCTATTTTTTCGGCCTGTTTTTAGTTGATGCTGTAAACTGTTATATATTTGTTCTCCTCTTCTTTAAGTTATTTGAGACGCTTCATATTCATGTCCACTTTATTAGTCTTTAGATTAAATTAAATAATTTGCTTTCTTCCGATTTATGACTCAAGTAATGCTATAGCATTCAAAGATGACAATGTAGTACATTGGTAAAGCACACTTATAAACTGCCACAGTAATTGCTGAGAAACTTTTCAAGTGAAAGCGAGCCGTTATACACATATACAGACGCAATCATTGTAATCATTTTACTGTGGTACAAGAAAATGCTTCTGCCAAAATTTGAGCACACTCGGTTTCACCAAGAAGAGAAGCCTCAAATTTCTTTGGCTAAGAGGTTGTTTGGTTGGACTATCTAGGGCGTAAAATATTCTAAATGCAGGAGTTTTACAAAGTTAGAGGAGGAAGAAGAGCTGCATTTAAATTTGGCTGAGGTCTCCTTGAACTCAGTGATATGATTCACTCGAAATCACACCATGAAAGTCAGAGGAGAGATAGCATATAGGGAGGTAGTGGTGCCAATAGATAGTAGGGCTACCCATAATTTCATTTCCAACAAGACATGAACTAATTGGGGGTGAAGCTGGTGGATACATGGTGCTATTAGGTGATGATGGACACAGGGAAGGTGGAGATAGGTAGATGAGTGTGTAGGGGGGTGATTCTGACCATATAGGAGGTCCAAGTGAGGGAGGGCTTACTTCCATTGGAGTTAGGGAGCACTGTGATGTCATCTTGGGGATTAAATGGTTGCAGACCTTAGGAGACACCAAGGTCAATTGCGGAGCACTGATGATGGAAATGATGGTGAAAGGAAGGCATCCCTCTTTTAGCACAACTGCTTATACAACTGTTCAATGAGGTCTTTTAACCACCTCAATGATTGCCACCACTGAGGGAGTTGGTGCATGCCATCACCTTGAGGGAGGGGGTGTCACCGATTAGTGCCAAACTTTATTGATACCCTCAGATCTAGAAGGATGACATCGAGAAGCTGAGATGGGAGATGTTGGAGGCAGGGATCATCAGGTCGAGCGTGAGTCCTTTTTGTAGCCCAATCTTACTAGTCAAGAGGGATGGGAACTGGATATTCTATGTGGATTACCGAGCCCTGAATAAGGGGACTATGCCAGACAAGTTTCCTATTCCGGTGATAGATGAGTTGCTGGATGAGATATGTGGAGTGATGGTGTTCACGAAGATGGATTTGAAGTCCAGGTATCATCAGATCAGGATGAGAGGGAAGGATGTCTCGAAGACTGCATTCAGGACATATGAGGGACACTATAAGTTCTTGGTGATGCCGTTTGGCCTCACTAACGCACCTACTACATTCCAATCCCTCATGAACAGGTTGTTCCGACGATATCTCAAGAGATTTATACTGATTTTTTTTTATGACATCCTGGTGTACAACAGGTCGGATGAGGAGTATTTGGAGCACTTGAAGGTGGGATTGGAGGTGTTATAGGAGCACCAACTGCGGGCTAACCTGAAGAAGTGTTGCTTTACATAGCCAACTGTGGAGTACTTGGGCCACGTGGTATCTTAGGAGGGGGTGGCTGCTGGTCAAACAAAGTATGAGGTTATGTCAAAATGGCTGCTATGTAGGACTCTGAGGAGCTGAGGGTTTTCCTAAGATTGATGGGGTATTATAGGATGTTTGTGAGGGGATACAACACTATTGCATGGCCACTGATGGAGCAGCTGAAGAATGATAGTTTTCTGCGGGGAGAGGCAGCTATGCAGGCCTTTGAGAGATTGAAGAAGACCATGACTTTGGTACCGGTCCTTACCTTACCAGATTTCAGCCAGATTTTTGTGGTGGAGACTAATGCATCAGGGTATAGATTCGGGACAGTGCTCATGTAAAATTAGAAGCCTATAGCTTACTTCAACTAGATGTTGATGGCCAGAGCTAGGTTGAAGTCAGTACATGAGAGGGAGTTGATGGCCCTTGTGTTGGCCATTCAGAAGTGGCGGGCTTATTTGTTGGGCCGACATTTCATCGTTAGGACAGATCAGAGGAGTTCAAAGTACTTACTAGAGTAAAGGATGTTGATTAAGGAGCATCAGAGATGGCTATCTAAGCTGCTGGGGTATGATTTCGAGATCCATTATTAGCGTGGGCTAGAGGCGGCGGCCGATGCCTTGTCCAAATGCATGGGAGAGCTCCAGGAGTTGGCCATTTCGGTACCACTGATATTGGATTCGGGAGCTATTAAGGAGGAGAGTGTTCAAGTCAAGAAGCTGAGGGGGATTAGGGCAGATCTGTTGAGGGATGAGAGTAGCCACTCTGGCTATTCCCTAGAGGGGGAGAGATTGCTGTACCATGGGAGATTTGTGTTTCCATGGACTTCGATCCAAATTTCTCATATTCTGTAAGAGTTTCACGGGAGCATTGTTGGGTGTCTCTCAGGGGTACAGAAGATGTATAGGAGGTTGGAAGTAGAGTTGTATTAGAAGGGGATGCATAAAGATGTGGAGGAGATGGTGGCTAGATGTGAGGTGTGCTAGATAAGCAAATACATGGCTATGGCTCCGGGAGAGTTACTGTAATCTCTTGCTCTTCCAGATAGTGTTGGAGGTCAACATAGATTTTATTAATGGGCTACCCAGGTCTGAGGGGTTTATAGTGATTTTGGTGGTGGTGAATAGATTGAGCAAACAACAACAACATCAAGCCTTTATCCCACTACATGGGGTCGGCTACATGAATCCTTTTTTTCCATTGTGTCCGGTTAAGAGTGATTGAGCAAGTATGCTCATTTTCTTCCCCTACGACATCTGTAGACGACAGTAACAATGGCAACGACATTCATCAGAGAAGTGATCAGATTGCATGGGATACCAGAATTTATAATGTTCGATCGAGATAAGGTATTCGTTTGTTATTTTTGGAGGGAGCTATTCAAGATGCAGGGGATAATATTGAAGAGGAGCACTGCTTATCACTCCCAGATAGACGGACAGATGAAGGTGACAAACAGGAGCCTAGAGTTACCTGCGATGTTTTGTTTTGAAGACACCTTGGTTGTGGTCCAAGTGGTTGGTATGGGCGGAGTACTGGTATAACACTTCATATCATTCGGCTTCACGGATGATTCTTTTTAAAGTGTTGTATGAGAGGGACCCACTTCACTTGGTGCACTTTGGACAGAGTAGCACACTATTCTCGTCAGTAGAGTAATATTTGGAGGAGAGGGATATGGTGTTGGCTGAATTAAAAGGTAGTTGTTATGGGCTTAGTAGATCATGAAGAAGCAAGCAGATGTGGGCAGGAAGGACGTGCAGTTGGAGATAGGTGATACGGTATACTTGAAGCTTCATCCCTATAGACAAAGGACAATAGTTAAAAGAAGAAATGAGAAGTTGGCCTCGAGTTACTTTGGTCTCCATGAGATATTGGAGAGGATTGAAGCACTAGCTTTTTGATTGAAGTATCCCCAACCGATATTATACATCCAACATTCCACATGTTACAGTTGCGGAGAGTTATTGGTGATTATGCATCTAGTTTAAAGTTACTTGTGACACTGGTAGAGTATTTGGAGGTGGTGTTAGAACGATTGGAGCTGGAAGAGGTACGACAGGGTGAGGGAGGGATCAAGGAAGTGTTGATAAAATGGAAAAACATATCTGACTATGATGCCATATGGGAGCCATACAAGAGGGTGAAGTAGCAATTTCCATCTTTTCACCTTAAGGAAAAGGTGGGTCTTTGGGAGGAGGGTATTGATGGACCGGCCCCTCCTGAATCGGTCAAGTTCTAGGCGGCTTGGAGGGAAAAGCATTATGGAGAGGGTTGTTTTGGGATTTGCTATGTTATTGCTTGCTTTAGTAGGTTGGTTACCTTTGGATTCAGTTTTATGCTTTGTTTGGCTAAATTTAGATTTGCTTTGATTGAGAGGGCTTTAGCTGACGGCTAGGGATTTGAGAGCGGGATCTTCCTCTCAAATTAAAGATCCAATTGTATTTTGCTTTTTTCTAAATAGATCTTTCAATAAAATGTATTCTTGTGTGCTCTTTTTTTAGTTTTTCTTGTTGCCATTTTTTTGGTTTTGCTGAAACTGAATTTTCAGCAAAGGTTTCTTTTCTCAATTTCTGCATCCACTTATCATAAAACTACACTCTATATATTCAGTTTTAGATTTACTCAAACGAAAACCTTTAGACTATAAGATTGACCTCCCTAATTCAAATTTACTTTCAACTTTCTCTCTAGTCTTATCGACAAGAAGAATATCATCAGCAAAAAGCATGCACTAAGGTACAACCTCTTGCAAATGTCTAGTGAGACCATCCATGACTAAAGCAAAATGATATGGGCTTAAGGTTGATCCGTGATGTAATCCAATTGAAATAGGAAAATACTTGATCAAATCACCTTGTGTTTGAACTTAAGTAGCAGCTCCTGTATGCATATACTTAATGACTTAAATATAAGCATTATTAACCCCTTTCTTGTCTAGAGCTCTCCATAGTACTTATCTTTGAACTTTATCTTATGCTTTCTCTAAATCAATAAATATCATATATAGATCATCCTTATTCTCTCTCTATACTTCTCAATTTAACCTCTCAATAAATGAATAGATATATTTGTCATTAGTTCAAGTTGTGTCAACTATGATCTATTCAAGGAGGACGATTAAACTTAAACTTAAGTTCACTTTGACCCATGCAACATTCTCAAGTAAGGGTTTAGAAGTGCAACAAACTTGTTGGAGCACATGCGGGTCATTTAAATTTCATTTTAAATAATGTGTATCCCATTTTGTGTACTTACATAATGTATGTTTGCATGCTTTTAGAGTGATATATTTAAAATTCATCTATTATTTTTGATCCACACAGAATCTTTAGATGTCACATGTATACAAATATCATGCTCGTCGGGGCCAATGCAGTAAGTGCTTTTTTAGCTAATTTACATAATGCATTTATATGGTGTATTTTTGTGGGACTTAATACATTTGCGCAACGTATAATATGTTATATGTTTGTGTATTAGTATAATGCGCTACTACGATGTATAATGCATTTGTATGTTGAATGTTGTGTATTGCATAATACATTTTACACATCTCATGGTGTGTGTGCATGCGATGTAATGGGTGTATATGATGTATATGCATATTTACGTATACATTTGCACATGTATTTATATATTTGTATGCTTGCATATGTATTGCATGTTTGTATGCATACTTATGTATTTGCATATTGTTAAGCATGTTTGTAAAATAGACTTGCATTTATATAATGCACTTATGCAGTGCACTCGTGTTGCAAATCTGAATTCAAGAAGTATAGTTTTGATGATGACAAACATGTTTGTGTTCTATTTTGCCTGGCTAATCATTTCAGGTACAAAAGATCAAATGCAATTCAAGCTAACTCAAGATCGGGTCCAAGTGTGTTTAAATGTAATTTTTTCCTTTCTTGAGTCAAATGTAATGTAATTGATCCCCTAGCTAAGTAACCTTGCACGCACACACTCAGGGGGAGAGTTTTAGGGAATTAGAGTTTTTGTTTTTAATTTTTGTTCATATCGTCCTAGACGATCTAATGAAAACAGAAAGCCTAATCAGGACGACCATGTTAAGTCAGTTTAATTAAGCTGATCGTCCTGAACGATATGCTCAGATTGGAAAATCTCAGCCGCCAGATTAAGTTAGGCAAGTTTTATTTTAAGACATTTGGTCTGATCGTCCAGGACGATACGTGTATCGTCCAAGACGATTTATCACAATCATACCTAAATTAGTCTGGTGATTAAGGAAAGCAATTAATATTTAATTGATACGATCATATCGTCCGGGACGATCATGACCGTCCAGAACATTTCACCTATACGTCCAGAGCAGTGATCAGGATGATTTTGGCTATTTTTGAACTAATCGTCTAGGACGATAGAGATATCGTTCCGGACGATCAAGTCATTTTGAGGTCGTCCTACATGTTTCACCTATACGTTCGGACGATTTTGGCACTTTTTGAACTAATCGTACAGGACGATAAAAATATCGTTCTAGACGATCAAGTCATTTTGAGATCGTTCAGCACAAATTCCTTTGGACGACCAGAGCGGTTTTCTAGATGAAATTTCTGATTAACACTAATCGTCCCGGACGATCGCAGAATCGTACGGGGTGATTTGAACAACTTTTTTCTACTAATCGTCCAGAAGAACCAGATCGTCCAGGCTGATACATGTGATTTTGAACTAATCGTGCAGGACGATCCGTCGATCGTCCTGGACGATATGTGCCGACCAGTTGAAATTTAGGACTATTTTTGAGCCTCCTTTAAAAGATCTTTTTCTTCCAACAAGAAAGATCTTTTGCCACTTTCCTTTAGAGAGAAACCCTAGAAAAAGAGAGTTTGGGAGAGAGAGAGAGGATCTTGTGAGGGGGAGTTTGTGAGGGATTCACAAAGGTTGCTCTAAGCAAGGATCAGAGTCGTCTTCTCCGTTCGTCGTCTCTCGTCTTGTCGGTGTTTTCTGTGGGAGGATCGTTCGCAAGAAGATCCGGGTTCTCTGCCCGCTTCAAGAGGAAGCGAAAGGAGTTCAGGTTCTCTGCCTACTTCAGAAGGAAGCGAAAGGAGTCCGGGTTCTCTGCCCACTTCAGGAGGAATCGAAAGGAGTCCGGGTTCTCTGCCTCACCGGGTTGGTGAAAAGGAGTTTTGTACAGGCTTCTCCGCCTTGCTGTGGGAGCAGAAGGAGAGTCACTTTTGTGTTAGTGCAATACCTGGAGGGGAGGCTTCGGGGAGTGGACGTAGGTCAAGTTGATCGAACCACTATAAAATCTGATGTGTTCTTTCTGATTATTTTCTGCACTTTACTTTTCTGTTATTATCTACTTGGGTGAAATCTGTGGTTGATCTTTTCATTTCTTTGTTTACTTATTTTCGCTGCAAATTATCGAAAAGATCTTTCCTGTTGCTCACGAATTTTTAAATAACCAATTCACCCCCTCTCTTGGTTAGCCTCGGGATTAGTTCATCAGGGCTTAACATCTTTATCGAACTTTCAAGCACTCGCACATTTAGTGTGTTTGTGTGACTCACCCGCACGAATTTCGATGCATTGGCATAATCACTGACTTATGTACAAAGTGGCTTGCATGTTCAATGGTATGTGTGCATGTTACTTAGTGTGCTCGCATGATTGGCGGTATACATACATGCCACTTGATATATTTGTATAATGTGTTTGTATGTCTTTAGTACATACACATTATATAATAGGGGCTCGTAGGCAACACCCTATTTTAGTGATTTGGAGCATCACGTGCACTCTAATGAGGGGTCATACAACTCATGACATGTAATAGTATGCCATTTTGTTTTCTCCTGAAGATAAGTATTCACGGGGTGTACGACATATTCACATGGATATGAATCTCCTTTTGGCAGTTGGCATGTAGATCACATAGGGCACTTATGCACGCGTGACTTGCAATGTGATTGATGTTCTCATTTTATTATATAGTGTTTAACTAGAATAATTATTGGGGATATGCGGAGGGTCCTACATGGTAGCTATTAATAAAAATGCATTTTCATAGGAAAGTAAATAAATATTTTTACCCCTTTTTAGGATAATTACTTCTCGCATTTAGGCGTATTAACGCTTGTATTTTATTCGCTTATAAATAGTCAAGGAGTTCAAAGCAGGAGTCTTAAATAACATCTTCATAAATTTTAAATATGGATCCTAGGTTGGTTGGGCCCATCAATGTACCTTATGTTTTAGAAAAGAGAGCCTAGACTGGTAGGGTCTGCAAGTGTATGTTTCCTGTCTTATAGTAAAGGGATCTTAGATTAGTAGAGCCCGCAAGTGTATCTGCCCTGTATTTTAGTGAAGGAATCCTAGATTGGTGGGGCTCGCAAATAATTTAAATTTTATGTTATAAATAAGAGGGGAGGCTTTGTTCATTTTTCACATTTCATTTTGCAAGGAGAGTGTTGCTGGAGGATTTAGGTATGCATGAGCAAAGTAGATGCTAAGGGTGAAGGTTCTAGTTTGTGCTTTTTGGTGAGCAATTACTTCTACCTGTTTATTATAAGCTTTTTTTGTTATTCTTTGATTTTTGTTTATTTTTATTTTTAATGTTTAGAACTTGAGTTTTCATGCATTTTTGTAAACTTAGGAGTTAGCTTAGATTTCAATTTTTTCTTCTAAATTTTATCTAAGTCATTTAATTTATTGTAAATTTTGGCACCACCCCGGCGTCATCCCTACGTAGGAGGGCTGCATCGGGATATGCTGAGCCTTCCCGCCTGCCAGAAAAGGCAGTCACGGTAGGTGTCAGGTGACATCGTGGCCAAAATTTTTATTCCTCGCCTGCTAAGAAAGGCACTCACAGGTTATCAGGTATCTGTTTATAAAGCATAATATTATTTTGCCTGCCATGAAAGGCGATCACGAGTACTTTTTTTTATATATAACATATTTTCCCGCCTACCAAAAAAGACAGTCACGAGTACTTATTTTCATGTAGATAAATTTTTCCGTCTGCTAAGAAAAATGATCACATGTACTTATTTTTATGTATACAAATTTTCTATTATGCTAAGAAAAACGATCACGAATATATATTTTAATGCATACAAATTTTTTCGCTTGTTAATAAAAGTGATCGCGGCTACTTATTTTCATGCATATGAATTTTTTTGTTTGCTAAGAAAAACGGTCACATTCACTTATTTCATGCATAGTAAAACATAAAATAAATTAGGGCCGGTGTTATGCCTTAGATACAAAGCAACGACAAGGCGACAAAGCAAGGTGGCGTGCAAGACCTATGATGCACAAATATTTTTTTATGATAATCTTTTATTTTATTTATTTATTTTTGAAATGTGAGGCTAGAGAGGGAAAGAGAGGATGCAACCTCTCTTTCTAGAGAGAGAAATATAGGGAAAGAGAGGATTTGATTAGCATTTTGGTATGAGTGGCATAAAAATATTATAGTGGTGAGGATGATGCTGGAGAGAGAAAATTTTTCTCTCAAATTTTAGAGAGAGAAAGAGAGGAATTTTTTTCTCTCTAGGTAGAGGGAAAAGAGGGAATGAGGGTGAGAGGAGATGTTTGAGATGGAAAGAGGGGCGTTTAGAGAGAGAGAGAGTTTATGGAATTCCTCTCTCTGGAAAGAGAGAAAATTTTCTCTCTAGGTCTAGAGAGAGAAAGTGCAGAATAATGAGGCTTTTTTGTTTAGAGTGTGTAGGAGGTGTTAAGGAGGATTTTATATGAAGGTGATATGAGAATTTGAGAGATCTTTTTTTCAAATGGAAAATTCATTAAAATAAAGCAAAAAAGTATATAAAGAGTACAACCTAGGGAGAAGCATCAAAAGGAAGCCTCCCTAAAAATAAAGAGCATAGAAGAAGCAAAAACTTCCCAAACATAGATACACTTCATAAAAAAGAGACCAAAAATAATATTTTTAATGTCAAAGTGAAAAACACCTTAACGGGAGTCGTCCCTGCCACCCTCCTTTTGTTTTCTTGCTTGATCAATTATAGGGGCCAAAAGTTGACGTTCCTTAGCAAAATGAGTTAAAGATACTCTATCTTTCCTTGGACCAGATCTACTAGGATGCAGGAGGAAAGCCTCAGCGAAAAACATGAAAGGTATGTTGGAGAGATCACCATGCCTAGATGAATCAACTTGTTTGGACGGTTCACTAACTTCCCCACTTGCAACATGCAATGAAGGGGGAGTAGCCTTATGCACACCAATACCAACAATGGAATTCTTCTTCTTCTGTCTCCTAGATTTTCTTGTAATAACTAGACTCCAAGGCCCATAGCATTCAGGATTTTCCCCATCTTTCTGACTAGGCTTGATGGATGAATGAGAGTGCTCAATTTCCAAAAGGGGTGGTTGGAGGGCAGGTTGGATCAAGGAGGATGACTTGGGGTAATTAATGACGAGAGGGTCACAAGAAGAGAGGTTGTGGCTGACCTTTTGCAAAACAGGTGGACTTTTGCAAAATTCAGCTGAACTAGCTTGAGGTTGAAGTGAAGGTTGCATGGAAGATTGAGGAGCATTGGGACAATGACTTAGTTTGTGCCCAACAAAGCCACATGGAAAGCAAAGGTGAGCAATCCCACCATACTTGGCCCTTTGGAAAAACTTGCCATGAAGCCCAAAAATCCAAACTCCGGGAGGAAGCTTGGCACCCAGATCCAACCTCACGCAAACACGAGCATAAGCATTTCTCCCCAAGAATTTGTTTGAGCGTCAACCCATAGAGGTGGTCCAAAGAAAGAAGCTATCCAATACATTAGAGGCAAGTGAGGCAAATGAATCCAAACAGGAGAAGAAATGCCCACCATTGATTGGGGAGAGAAGGAAGAAGACCAACGATCTAAATCAATAATAAACCCACCAAGAACCCACGGTCCTCCCATAAGGACAACATCCCGTGCATCGACACTTTCAAAGAGGCAAATGAAAGAATCCGGGGAGACGGAAAGGAGCTGAAAATCTCCAAACATTGATTATTTGCGCTTCAATCCATTGCTTAGCACAAAAAAGGCAATTTTCGTCCAATAAGCTTGCCCACAAGCCCTATTTCAAGCCCAGCTAAGTTGGCATAGACGGACTCTATATTCAAAGTCACTGAACTATCATTATCTGACATAACTGTCACCATAGAAACATCATCAATTTTGAATACTTCCAACTTATTCCATGCAGAGGGAAGGTCATGTGCAGGTTTGGCACCATAAGGATGCTTGGGGGACTGCTAGAAGGAAGCAGTTTGGCCATTCGAGCATGCAGTTTTTGAAGAGGCAATTGAACAAACACATGCTGTGCAGTTTGCAGATTTAGAAATATCATGAATGGTTGCATCTAGTAGAGTTACACACTTGCAAACAAACTCAGAATAAATAGTGGAATCGAAAGGATCATTCAAATCCAAACATTCATTTGCAATATCTGCTCCAGAATTTCTTAATTCGACTGCAATATGAGCAACTGGTTCAACACTGGCTTGCGAGAAAACCAACTCAGCAGGAACGTTCAGAGGGCCAGAAACGCAAGGTTCAAAGTCAGACGGACTTTCCTGGGCTTGAACGGAATCGCATGAGGCCCTGCTCACATGGCAATGAGAATCGATCTCCCCAGACTGCATGATCGGGATGCATTCAGACATCAGTTCGTAAACAGAAAGGTCCAAGAAACACTGAATAGGCGAAGACTCTTGTTGACGTGCGAAATGGGAATCGAAAGGGACTGGCTGGACGTCCTCGAATGAGTCAGACGAAATAACAGCAGCCGAACTATTAGTAAAATCAGTCGCTTGGTCAACCATCAAGGCCTGAACGCAGAAATATGAGTCCTTGCCTTTCAATACCTTCCAAAAATTGCCTTGCCTTGAAGCTTTCCTATCACCACCACCATCGTCGAAGCAGGGAGAAGACCGACAAGCACTCCTCCTCACTATGTTTTTTTCTTCAGTTGAGCTACATCCCAGCGATGGTATTTTTTTTTGAGAATTTGAGAGATGGAGAGGGAAGAATCGAATAATTAGGGTTAGAGTTAGGGTTAGGCTTAGGGAAGAAGTTGATGAAGAAGATGGTGGGGAAGGACAAGGAGAGGAAGAGGAAGAGAAAATGAGGGAAGAAGAAATGGAGGAAGAAGAAGAAGAAGTTACCTAGAGAAGGGTGGTTGCAGGAGTGGATGGCGGCGACAGGAATCGGCGGTTGGGCACGCGAGAGATAGGGGAAACTGAGAGAGGGAGAGCGGATCGTGTAAGGGAGTGTCATGCGTGAGCGGGAATGAAGGAGTGAGTGTTAAAAGATAAAGTAATACGATATTCTAGTATTAGTTGGGGACATTTAAAGAATATTAACAAAAATATTTTTGAGAGTAAGATTTAATTAGATTTTAAGATTTTGTCTGTGCATGAGGATGCTAATGGTATGGGAGAAAAAATGGCTAGTGTTATTAAGAATATTGCAAAAGATGTGCTTGGAGTTTCAAAGGGAAAAGCTCCTAATAGTAAAAATAGTTGGTGGTGGAATTCAAATGTGCAAGAAAAGATTAAAAATAAGAAGATTTGTTATAAAAATTGATTTAATTGTAAAAATTCTGATAATTGGAAAATATATAAAGAGGCATGTAAGGAATCTAAGAAAGTAATATGCGATGCAAAGAGTTTAGCTTTTAGTGATTTATATAATAGATTAGATACTAAGGAGGAAGAAAGATATATGTATAAGTTAGCCATACAAAGAGATAGGAGTAGTAAGGATTTAGTTCAAGTGAAGTGTATTAAGGATGAAGATCAAAAAGTACTTTTTTTATAAGATGATATTCTACAAAGGTGGATGAGATATTTTGCTAAATTTTTTAATAAAGAATATGAAAATAAAATTAACTGTAGTGACGTTAGCATTCTAAATGAAAATAAAAATTTCTATTTTTATCGGCGTATTAGTAAAACCGAAGTTAGAGAAGGCTTTAAAGAAAATGAAGGGTGGAAAAGCTGTTGGACCTTATGATATTCCAATAGAGGTGTGGAAATGCTTAGGAGATGAATGAATTTCTTGGCTTACTAAACTTTTTAATATTGTTTTGAAGACTAAAAAGATGCCAGATGAGTGGAGAATGAGTGTGTTAATCCTTATTTTTAAGAATAAAGGTGATGTACAAGATTGTGCGAATTATAGAGGAATTAGTTTAATGTGTCATACTTTAAAACTATGGGAACGAGTTATGGAGCATAGGTTGCGGCGTGATACTAATGTTTCTCAAAATCAATTTGGATTCATGCCGGGTAGGTCTACTATGGAAGCCATACATTTATAAAGAGGTTTGATGGAGAAATATAGAGAGAATAAGGAGGATTTACATATGATATTTATTACTTTAGAAAAAGCATATGATAAAGTTCCAAGAGAAGTGCTATGGAGAGTTCTTGAAAAGAAAGGAGTTAATAACGCTTATATTCAAATCATTAAAGATATGTATGCAGGAGCTATTACTTGTGTTCAAACACAAGGTGGTTTGACCAAGTATTTCCTTATTTCGGTTGGATTACATCAAGGATCAGCCTTAAGCCCATATCTTTTTGCTTTAGTCATGGATGTTCTCACTAGACATTTGCAAGAGGATGTACCTTGGTGTATGCTTTTTGCTGATGATATCCTTCTTGTTGATAAGACTAGAGAGAGAGTTGAAGGTAAACTAGAATTGTGGAGGTCAACCTTAGAGTCTAAAGGTTTTCGCTTGAGTAGATCTAAAACGGAATATATGGAGTGTAATTTTAGTAATAATAGACCTAATGAGGGGATTGTGACTTTGGGCGATCAAGTCATTAATAAGAGTACACGTTTTAGATATCTTAGATCTATTGTTCAGAGTGATGGTGAAATAGATGGGGATATTATCAGCAGAATCCAAGTTGGATGGTTGAAGTGGAGAAATGCATTGGGCTTATTGTGTGATAGAAAAGTACCCCTCAAACTTAAGGGAAAATTCTATAAGATGGTGGTGAGACCTGCAATGCTTTATGATGCCGAATGTTGGCCATTAAAAGAGAAGCATAATTCTAAGTTAAGTGTTGCAGAGATGAGGATGCTTAGGTGGATGTGTGGCTTTTAGAGATAGGATTCAAAATGAGCATATTCATGAAAAGGTTGGAGTAGCTCTATTGGAAGATAAGATTAGAGAGAGTTGCCTTAGATGGTTTGGTCACATAAAACGGCGGCCTCCTGATGACCTAGTTAGGAAAGAAGAGGTCTTAGATTTGACTTATGTTAAGAAAGGTAGAGGTAGACCTAAAAAGACTTACTTAGAAAATATTAGAAATGATCTTTCTTTATTAGATTTAAACGAGAATTTGACTTTTAACAGGACACAATGGAGAAAAAGGATTCATGTAGCCGACCCCACGTAGTGGGATAAAGGCTTGATGTTGTTGTTGTTGTTTAATTATTATTTATAATTAATTTCAAATATAAATTTAATATATGTTTTTTTTTTAAATTAATCATTTCATGACTCAGTTTTCATTCACGTACGTTGATGCTTCCTTGATCCGCTTGCGCGAAATTTTAATTTTTGACGATTGACAATCCCAACCAATATGAGTGAAATATTAGCTATTTTCGTTGCTTCGGCCATGCTGGCACTATCTGTTTCACAAACAAAAGCCATTTTGGCAATTTAGGTTTTGGGTTGGCGCATATCGGGTGAGTTTCGATGAAGTTGTGCTCCTTTGATTTCGAAACTCACTATGCACGATTAACTCTTCCCCGACACTAGTATTGAGGTCAACAACTTTGTAACTTATGCTCCATAACTCTCCATAGTTTTAAAGAATGACACATTAACTTAAGTTCTCTAAAATTTGTATAATCTTGTGCATCACCTTTATTCTTAAAAATAGGAATCAACACACTCATTCTCTACTCATCTGACATCTTTTTAGTCTTCAAAATAATATTAAAAAGTTTACTAAGCCAAGAAATTTCTTCATCTCCTAAGCATTTCCACACATTTATTAGAATATTATCAGATCCAACATCTTTTCCACACTTTATTATCTTAAAATCCTCTCTAATTTTGGTTTTACTAATATGCCGATAAAAATAAAAATCTTTATTTTCATTTAGAATGCTAAGGTCGCTAAAGTCAATTGTATTCTCACAATATTTATTGAAAGCTTAGCAATATATCTCATCTACCTTTGTTGAAAATTCTCTTTTAATAAAAGTAATTTTTTTTCTTCTTCCTTAATGCATTTCACTTGAACTAAATTCTTATTACTCATATCTCTTTGTATGGCTAACTTATGCATATATCTTTCTCCTTCCTTAGTAACTAATCTATTATGTAAATCATTAAAAACTAAAATCTTTGCATCGCATGTTGCTTTCTTAGACTCCTTACAAGCTTTATATCTTTTCCTATTATCAAAGTTTTAACATCTAAATCAATTTTCATAACAAAATTTTTTATTTTTGATCTTTTCTTACACATTTTGATTTTACTACCAACTATTTTTACTATTAAGAGTTTCTTTTGATACTCCAAGCACAACTTTTGCAATATTCTTAATATTACTAGCTATTTTTTCTCATATAACATTTGCTTCCTCATGCGCAGACAAAATCTTAAGATCTAGAATTTTACTCTAAATTTTTTTGTATCCTAGAATAATATTTTACTTTATTTTTTATATCCCGTCCTTTAATCTTAAAGTCCAAATCTAGTAAGAGATATTGGGTACATAAACTTTCGCTCGGAGTAACTTTATAATCTTTGCAATCTAAACGATTTATTATTTATAATAAAATAATCAATCTTAGTTTTACTATATTCACATTCGTGTAAGTGATGAGATGCTCATCTCTTTGCTTAAATAAAGTATTAACAATTACAAAATTATAAACTATAACAAAGTTTAATATGATCTTACCACTTTCCTTAGTCGCTCCAAATCTATAGCCACCATGAATGTTTTTAAAATTATCTATCTCTCAACCAATATGTCCATTTAAATCTCCTCCAATAAAAATTATTTCTTCAAAAGGTATCTTTTGTAATAATTCTTCTAAGTCATTCCAAAATTTTAATTTTGATCACATATTCAAATCTATTTGAGGAGCATAAGTTCTTATAGTATTACTAATCTTAGCATTAACAATAATTTTAAAAACTATAATTCTATTTTAAATTCTATTAATTTTTACAACATTATTCTTTAAACGTTTATCTATAATCACACCTACACCATTTCTAGAATGACTTCTACCAGAATATCATAATCTGGACGCCAATGCAGCGACCCTTGCATACAACGTGTAGCTTCCAGGAAACGCCTTAAAATTAACACAATGCATTAAATGACTCATTTCATGATTATTCAATAAGTTTTACGCTTCCATTTTTTTAATCCAGGACTTGGGACTTGACAACGGCAGTGTTGAAAAGAGAAAAACCAAAATTCAAAATTCAATCTTACAAATCATCAAAAATCATATCCTTTAAAATCTTTCATCCTCTCTTTGTCCTCTCAAATAACATGTATAAGAGCTAATACTCCCCAGTAGATTATATGTGATTTCTTAAGGTCATTTGAGGCAAAAAAGTTAGGAGTAAGTCCTCCTACAACATATTTTCTTCGCCCTTCTTCGGGAGTTTGGTATAAGTCCTACGATTCCCTTTCTCCATCTTATCCAAAGTTAGGAGTAAGTCTTCCTATGGCATACTTTCTTCATCTGGCTTCTGGAGTTAGGTATAAGTCCTCCTATGACATCTATTAAATTTAGAGAATTGGAGAAACAAAGGCTTAATTTTATTGCACCAACTTGCCCCTATTTATAGATCTATACAAGATATGCTAATAAAGAAATAAATAATTACATAATAATGTATAATTGCTCTAATATAATCCTTCCTAAAACAACCATCTAAATATGGAAGGAGATCAACGTGATCTAGGTGAGCTTCCCACGGATTCCCATCTTAGCCGTGGGATCAAAATGACAAGGGATGGCTAGGATTTAATATGTGAGTCTCCAACAGATTTCTATCCTAGCCGTGGGATCAAAATGCGAAGGGTTGGGTGGGATTTAACATCTTTTCTCCATCCTATTTTCTATATACTTTACCATGGTGTATGGGTCTTCTAAGCCATCTCTCTTTAGTTTTTCTTTCATCACCATCAATGCCATCTAATATAAAATGGAGGATTGTTTAACAAAACCATATTTTAGTAGCTTTATACTTTAGGATGCCCATATATTATATAGAAGGTTTATCTTGAGGCTAAGACCTTAAATAACATGGATAGAAATTGAAAAGTGATCTGCCATTGATTATGTTCTATACCTGAAGGTTTTTGCGAGGTTAAGACCACAAATAATTTGGATAGAAATCAAAAACTGAAGAATCTGTTAATTATTATAGCAGTTAGAGGTTAGCAAAACGTTTGCAATAATAGATATCAATACTTTGGAGAAGCCTGATACTGGTTTCAATTGATGGGAGTTGTCTATCTACAACTGCAGGGGTAACATTTCTTATTACAGCCCCTCCGCAGACCCTTCATTAAATAGTGCTCTTTGCAGGCCACTGATTGAGAAGCCTTCTATTGGTTATTAACAAATTTTTGTAGTTTATTATTACTTTTCATGCCAAAATGATGTGTACTTTATGCTGAAAACTCTGTATTGATAATTTGAACTCTTCAGCAATCTTCTCCATGCTGCAATTCTGTTAGTTTGAGAATGGATGCATAATTTTCTGTTTCCTGTATGCAATTATGTTTTGGATGAGAAACGAAGTCATCAGTGGCTGTGTTGTTCTAAATGCATATATCAAGCGTTTAACAGTTTGACTATTATCTCAGATAACTTGCATAGTAGAATTCCCTAAGCTACTACTGGTAATGAGATTATTAGTGCTTATTGTCATTTAAGAATAACTTCTATTACAATTGAAATCAGTTTCTAGATATGGTTGAGATGATCCCCTTTCATTGTTTGATCATTTGACACTACTATTAAACTTCCTATTCAAGTACTTTAGTATCTTGAAAGGTGATTTGCTTAAATTGTTTAGATGGTTTGAGTTTCGAAGTTCATATATCTATATCTATCTGTATATATTTGCATGCATTGTTTTGTTGAGAAACTAAGAGAGAAGGGGAAAGTCGCCTAAGAGGAGACATGGATGAATGTTGTTATTTCTCTGTTTATTGCTTCATGAGCGGATCAAAGATTTGACATTACCACCAAATGAATCCTGCTAATCTCATTGTTCACCTATCTTTGATCATTTTTATGTTGAAGTTAGCTTGCTATAAACGTTTGTTGTGACTGGTATTGAATGTGGTATTCCTGCTGATTAAGATTTCATTTGAGATGATTTTTTTATTGTTTAAAGTAGTTTTCTAGTAAAATTTTTTAAAGAAAGCTGCTTTAAGAAACAATAACAAAGCCGTCCCAGATGAAGCCTAAGCTGCCTTATCATCATAGCTTTTTGTTGGATCAAAGAAACTTTTATCATCCACCACACTTAGCCTTTTCTTTATGTACTATTCCTGATGAAACTGATAGCAAAAGCTGCCGAGCTTGGGTAATTAAATCACTTGCTGACTTGCCTTTAGTCATAAGAGGAAGCAAGAAAACGAATCCATGCCTGCTACTGCCGTTCTGTAACATTCCTTTGTTTCTCATTTTGTTTTGCTTCATCATATCATCTATCTTATTTATGGATTTCTAATCCTCTTAAACAGAATGGATAAACTCTTTTACTTTTTTCAGGACTTCTGTGGTTAACCCGCTGAACATTCTGCTACCAACCCCACATGGAGAGTGGTCTGGCGCTTCATGAATGTACTAATATTTGATAGTTGGTTGAGTTCTCATAAAAAGAACTACAACACTTAAATAGTTATCCTATTAATCTATTGAATTTGTAAAAACAATTTAAATTTTAGAACTTAATAACTTAATTGAATTTGTAAAATTTTCAATTTACATGCCTATGTCATTATGAGTCCTCTTTTTCCCTTTTTTGCAAAAAATAATGATAATTACCTCATGATTTTCTCTTCTACTCTTCAACCCTAACAACATATTTCAGAAATAAAATCATTTAGGATTCTCAATTGATTTATAATTAAAAAAAATTAAGTTTTGGTGTTTAGTTTTTATTTTAATTGCAAAGGAAGGAGATAGAAAACATTATATATATATATATATATATATATATATATATATATATATATATATATTTTCTCTTATTTTTCTCATCTCCTTCATCTCAAAATTCTGATATGATTGCATAATAAATCAATTGATATATTTAAGATTTCTCAATAAAACCTAGACACCTAGCATAATATTTTATTATAACATTTAAGAGGATGAAAACTCTTTCTTTTTTTTTTTAATCTATAAAGAGTTTCATAAGGTGCTATTTTGTTGCTTGATTGAAAATTGTTATTATAAACAAATTTTATAAGTGGCATGTGTTTCTCAATCTCCATTAAAAATAAGGACATATATTTGAGCAAATCTTCTAGTGTTTCTAACTAGTCATCAGTTTGATGGTGAAACTTCAAACTTTAGTGATAAGTAAAAACTTCACATCTAATTTTATATAAATAGTGTCTTTATATTTTGAGCACAAATACAATTCTAGATCATATATAGGGTGATTTTTTTTTTTTAACTATTTTGAAGAATACAAAACTACTTTACCATGTTGTATTAATGTACACCCTAATCCCCTTAAAGTTGCATTATTGTATATTTGAAATTCTTCTATACATGAAGGAATAGTTAAGACTGGAGTAATTATTAGATATTTCTTTACCCTGCAAAATTTTCTCTCATTGTTGACTCCTATACCAAAAAAATTCACAAAAAAGAAAAAAATTTGGACGATGTGTAAGTGGCACTCGTAGGCGTGGCGTGTCACTTGAAGGATCAAATGACCTCTGATTGCTAAATGGATTGCGACGTTGTAATAGGGCGTCAAATTCGCCCTAGAGAGAACCCCTTGCGTTCAAATCGGGCGAAAACGATCAAAATCGACGACCGACATCCGAAATTAACACTCGGCATTGCCTAAATGACCTGCGATTGTAAAATGGACTTCGCCATTGCACATGGGATGTCGATAATACCTGAAATAGATTGTAATTTTGTCCAACGGAATTCACTCTAAGAAATTGATGCACAACTTGATGTAAAATGTGTGGATTTCGAGAAAATTCAAGCAAATTGAGGTATTCACGTGTGAATTTCAAGATACACGAATTTCTGATTCACATTAGGAGAACTTTGCATATAATTCATTCTCTTTGAGTGTCTACAAAGAGAATATAATTCATTCTCTTTGAGTGAATTTCAAGATGAAGTCAGCCATGCAAATTATTTGCATGGCTGGCTTCATCTCTCAAATAGATTAATGTCATCTATGAATACAATTATAAATATATCATAAAATAGTCTTAACATAACATTCATTAAATTCTTAAACACTATTGGAGCATTTATCACTCCAAAAAGCATCATCATAAATTCATACTATCCATATTATGTTCTAAATGATTTTTTTGGGCTATATCTTCCTCTTTCATGCATAGCCGGTGATATAGAATGTAAATCAATCTTAGTAAAAATTGAAGCTCCCTTTAGTTGATCAAGATAGTCATTAATCCTCATAAATTAATACTTTTTTAATAATGAGTTTATTTAATTTTCTATAATCAATACATATTATGAAGCTTGTATCTTTATATATATATATATATATATATATATATATATATATATATATATATATAGGGGACAAAGCCCCAATGCATTTAATAAAAAAGATATTACAACAAGGATCCAAAACAAACATAACCAATTACAACTCTAGAGAAAGGCGAAGATGCCAGTTGGACTTAGGAATGGCAGCGTCCTGCAACTTCCAGCCGCTAAACAGGGCCATCCATTGGAGGTAACAAGCTAGAAAGAAACCATCAGCAAACAACAAATGAAACATGTATCAACTAGCAAGCCAAAGAACGACCACCGAACAAAGAGATATAATAACCACCAAGGTTGTCAGCAAGCCTAGATCAACCAGAGGAAATGCAAGAAGCAGCCTCGTCATTGTTTAGAAATATCGAATAATCAACACCCACAATAAAGCCACCAACCCAGTAAATCGCACAACCGAGAAAGCACCCAAGGCCAAAAATCGCAGCCCAACAACACACTGAAAAGAAAACAAAGACAAACAACAATAATCCACAATACCCCAACCCGCAAGCCAAACCGAAGCAAAACAACCTCCAAAGAAACCACCAGACCACAAACCTAATCAACCAATCCACCACCATAGAGAGAAATAAAAATTACCCATATTACTTCCTTTGAATTTCCGCCTACCACGTTTGGAACTCCCACGCGAGAAGGCATCATCAATGGATCCAACCTTCAACGCATACATTGCATGAAAATCATCCCCAGCTCACGAGCTTCCCTAAGCGATGAAGCAGACCCATCCAACCAGTTAGATTGTTCCAAACAACTATCCTTCCTGTTAACCAACAAATGAGTGATCAACTCATCTTTTGAAATAAGGAGGACCAGAATATCAATAAAAGGCATATCATTTAGTTGCACATCCAAAAATCCAAGAGCAAGTTCTGACGAAAGCACATGAGAAACAACAAAGGTTCCAGTAGAGGAATCATCCAACACCACCATATTGACTGGACAATGATCCTTTACAACAACAACAGGCGCATCAGCAGGAGGAGGCTCAACAGAAGGGATTATTACCAATTGATTAGCCTCCAAATTAATATTACCCTGAATCTCTTCTTGCGCAGGATAAGCTAAGTCCAATGAAGGACTAACATCATTACCAGATGAAATAACAACAAGGTCCATCAAATTAATCCCAACCTCATTATCAATAACACAATCTACCTTTCCGCAACAATAAGAGAAGGAAACATAAGAGAAGCCAAATTAATGGATAAAACATTCCCCACTTCATCAGCAACCACATTTTCTGAATGACCCTCATCACCAACAGCTACCATATCGTGTAATGTTAAACCAACATTGCCATGAGAATCCTTATGCATATCAAGAGTATCTTCAGCTCAAGCCACATTAGCCTGATGGTCAAGATCCTTAGTTAAATGGGGATGAAGAGTGACACAATCTTTTCTAGAATGACCTAAAGCTTTACAATAATCATAAAATGATGGGAATTCATCCATCAACACAGATTGAATATAACAAAATTTTTCAGGACCCAACCACACCTTATCAGGATATCGTTTTGTAATATCAAGTTCTACAAAAATTCTAGTAATGGACGGCCGAGATTTCACCGCAGTGGCATTATCAGTACGAAGAGGACCTCGAAAGAGAGACCAAAGACCATGTAGTATTCAGGGAGAGAAGAAATGTAGACGCATATATTAGAAAGGAGACCCAAACTGGGACAATGAGGGATTCCTCATAAATGTCCACAAATGCAGACCACTTAGTTAATTTCATGAAATAATATGAACAAAGTAGGATCGATGAGCAAAGACATAATAGTAATTAATCCAAATCACAATGCAATTTAATCAGAACATGGCGGAAATCCAAAAGGGTGAGGGAAAATTCACTGGAAAGTTTTAAGTTGAAGAAAAACTTCCTAATTGCATCCAAAGATGGCCTATGATTAGGGAAGTAACCAACATGAGAAAAAGCAAAGGGGGCCGCAAGAGCCAAAACCTCTTCCTCCAAAATCCAAAGATAAGGTAACCCTCGAAAAGAAGACGGCATAAGGTCTGCAAAGGCCGCAGATGACGAAGACCCTGTTAGGGCATGAATAAATGAACGAGAATTGGATTTACCATCCAAAAAACTAGGATCATCCAACCGGACAAGGTTAGGTGACATAATAAAGCACCAAACAAAGAAAATCCAAAAGAAAGGATAAAAAACAAACAAAAAATAAAATGAGAAACTTCCCTTAGCGAAGGGAAGAGACCACGAGTAGCACAAACCCGCCTCGACGAGGGCAGGCGAAAAGAGGGAAAAACCCTAGCATACGGCTCCTAGGGCTGAGTCAGTGCGTGGAAGAACATCGACGCCGACGACGGGAGGCGGCTAGGGCAAAGCCCTAGCAGCGCCCCAGAAGGATCGGGAATAGGCAAGAGAGTGATGATGTAGTGTTGGCTACAATAAATTTTTTTTTTTAAATAGAATTTGATTGGGAGAAGGCTATAAATAACTAATAACAACTCTTGAATGGAAGCTTGTATCTTTTATTTTTACAAGTAGTGACATGCTAGGCTTGATAAATCCTTTTTTCAGTAATTCTTGTTGGCTTTTTAACTCATACAACTTAGTAGTTGCCATTTGATATGATGCTCTAGCCATTGGTTTCTAACTAAGTAATTGCTTGATTTTGAAGTCTATCTCTCTCACAGGTGGCAATCTAGACAAATCATCTAGAAATTTTTATAGTGGTAGTAACTAGCTTCCAAAATTTTTTTGGCAAATTGTTAAGTACATTTGACATATACCACTAACATTAATAACAAGTCTATTATGCATCATAATAGATAAAAGAGTAGCAATTATCAATGTACTCAAACAAACTTATTTTATTAGATAATCTTAAATGAAAGAATGAGAGGCTCTAGTATCAAATTAGATTTAGATAATTTTTTTGAATAAATATTGTACTTAAAATGATGTCACAAAACATAATAGAATATGAAGGTCTAATATTGATAATAATCTAATAGGTTTATTTTGTATGCATATAATTTAAATATAATGTATGCATATAATAACATCAAGTGAAGCTTTAGCTTCTTGTTGTTATAGTCCATTCACTATAGGTTGAATATTCTATCATCTTTTATTCTAAATTGGGGCTGATGCAACTGATTTTGTCTAGGTTTTGGTTCTTCACAACATGTCTAGCTTTTGGTTTTAGAGAAACATTCACCCTTATGATATTTTTCCGATTTGTCATAGTTATTAATACCTATTTGACTTCCACCACTATTGGGTCTTATTATTATTTTTTCCAAGTAGAACCTTCAGCAGAACTAGGAAACTGTTTGGACTGCAAAGCCTTAGCTTTTTTTATTTCTTAGTGTTTTTCCTCTTCTAGAAGTTGTGCCTCTTTTAAATGGCTTGTAAATCCAATTCTACCTGCCTAGCTCGATTCACCAACGCAGTGTAATCATCAAATCCTAAGAGAATTATTGGTTGTCTTATTACATCTCTTAGTCTTGATAATAATTTGTATGACACTTGTTTTCTATAATATGAATAAGCTGCGGTGCATATCTTGATAGGGCAATAAATTTTCCTCCGCTCATCCTCATTGACCTATCTCCTATCACTAATCTCATAATTTTTTAGCATTTGCCTCCTCATAGAAGAGACACAAATTACTTTCTGAAGGTTCTTATATAACTCTACCTCTTAATCTGTGTACTGACTAGTCCTCAAAATTTATTCTAATGTTGTCCTCTTCATCATCTCTCAGCTTTTCCATCTAAAGCAAAATTACTAGTAATACCATTCTCTCCTTAGGACCAAATATGCTATTTAATTTTTTTTTAATATATAGCATCTAATTTTTAGCTTTAATCGACCCTTTAGCTCTAGTAAATAATGATTGTTGAATGTCTTGAAACAATTTCAAATATTTATCCATTGAAGAGCTATTAGTATTGCTTCTCCATTATATTAAGAAAGTAAATCTTCTATCGACTATCATTATTGTCATTATTTGTGTTAGAGCATTTGAATTGACAACACCATTAATTTGGTATAACTCTCTCTACATTTTCTCTATTCAATTTATAGTCCTAAAATATAAAATAATACCACTTAATTATAATTTAATATAATATCAAATCAATTCTCCAAAATGTCAATGTTCATCATAATGGATATTTCATATGATTCATATTTTCTAAAATAACCATTTCTCTATACTATTTTGTCACAACGCTGGTCGAGAGCTTGAAATATCTAGACGGGTATTGGTATAAGTAATCCAAAAGACAAAATTATTCCATTCCAATTAACATTACAAGTAATCTAACAAAAATATTTTCCATTATATAAAGAGATAGCAAACCATAATATTTCATTAATAGTCAACTTGTACACAAATTAACTTTATTTCATACTGTTCAAATGCATGAACTGAAAGCATACACATATGATTAGTTAATACCTACTCTCACTCACTCCTTTTCTTTGGTACACAAATCCTTTTTGTCACCTATTGAATCTAGAGAAGTCCTTTTTGAAATATTAATATTTGATGACATATATATTGAGTTAATACAATGAAATTGGGTGGCTAATTACAATTTTATAATATAATAATTTCAAAAATAAAAATAAAAAGTATATAAGTCATCTTAACTGATCATTATGTATTTTATTTATAAAGAATTTACACATATTATTTACGCAAAGTGCTAACAACATCAATTTGTAAAAGATAATATTTTATAATATATTTATAATATCATGTCTTTTAATATAAAACTCGACTTAGATGCATCTTCTAAAATTTGCAACAATTAAGACACAACTATTTCCATTTTCATTCATTTTGGCTGACTGTTTTGACATATATGATAAGTAAAAATGCAGTTGGAGCTAAAATAAACAGCGTAGTAGCAATAAGCGCAAGAATATTTGCCCTAAAGGTGCCCTAAAGTTCCTCCACTGAACTGTAGTTCGACATTCTTTTGTTGGAAAGTTCAATTCATTTAGTACGAGATCGCTTCACACCTCGCAATGCCGAAATTTTCATTGATTGTAGCTAATTCTAATTCAATTGTGACAACAATCGATAAACAAGCAGCTCGTATTCGTAGGTTCACTACATTTTTCTTTTCCAAATCTTTTTTCATTCTTTATGCAAGGATATATTGTCTCCCCAATCAGTATCATAGGAGATAAATTTCTGTATTTAACATGCATATATATATATATATATATATATATATATATATATATATATATATATATATATATATATATATATATATATATTTGTTTTCATTATTATTATTTTTTCATTATCTTTTCTTATATTTACATTTAAGTTTATAGATGTATGGGTTTCAGTAAGATGCTTTTACATTTAATATTTGTTATAATACAAAATTAGTTATGCTAATGAATTATCATTATTCAATGTAAATTAACCTTACTAACTTTGTCAAGTATGGATACAAATGGCTATATTAGTTAATGCATTAAAACATAGAATGAGCTGCAACAGCTATAAGATAGAAATGTAATTACAGATTGCAGGTCTGCTCCTTTATTCTTTAAGCTCTATTTCCTTTAACTTGGTGCTTAAAATAGCAAATTTTTTTTTTAAATCATAAAAATCACAAAATTTTTCATTATAATTAAATAATTATTCTCTTAATCTTAGTAAATCTACTAATTCTTAATCTTAATATTTCTGAGTAATCTTACAACATAAAGACCATTTAAATTTTAAAAATTTATTCACTTAATGAAATTTATAAAGTTTCTAATTTTAATATTTCATTTCTTGTGTTTTGTGGTGGCAATCTAAAAAAGAATTTGCATGCTATCATTAATTAAACTCTAAATTTATGATTAATTGAAAGTGTTTTTATTCATAGTCAACAAAACTTTAATGGGCCAACAATAATACTTTGGTGATGCTTTAAACTTTTTAAATGTTTTGTAGATGAATGAGCATCCAGTGATGTACTTGCTCATAGACATAATTATAATCTTTAAATTTTTATGCTTCAATAAAGGGTTGAAGGTAGTGGTGGAGTCAAGATTTTTTTTTTTGGGTATAAATTATCGATTTTAAAAATACTCTCAACTTTTTCAACCAAGTTTGGGACTAGTTGCTTAAATTTTTTTTTTTGGTTAAATTTGTTAGTATAAGAAGATAAATTATATGATAAAAAAATTTTAATATGCTTGAATATGATTAAAAAGAAAATTTTAGAATAAGAGAAAATTTTGGCTGTTGGGCCGGTGGGGAGCATAGTGACAACAATATACCTATAGCAACCTCTCCACTTAGCCATGACTCCATATAATTATTATCTGCATAAAGTTCAGTAGAACACCACTTTACCACTGCAAAAATGAGCACCTTTCTAATGCAGAAATTAGTAGAGTCTGTTGATTTGATCTCCACTATTGAGCTATAACTAACCCAAGACATTACTGTACTTTCACCTGCAACACTAATCTGGATACACACAAGCGCACACACACGCGCGCACATACACACACAAACTATTGTAATAGTTTATGATCTTCTAGAATGAATACTCAATAGATTAGTATTTTCCTACTCTACATGTGTTCATTTGCTTAAGTTATGTAGTTCTTAGTCTCTATTTTTCAGCTGAGTATGTTGGTATTCATCATGGTATCAGAGATATTTACTTAACTGCACCATTTTTTTTCTCCTTCTTGATTATGGGAGACTCGGTTCTTTCTACTCCTACTACCCCACCTCCATAGAACTTTATCTTGGACAACCTCAAAGACATTACTATTCCACCATCTTTAAAATTTTTGGTTTCAAATATTAAGAACATTGTTCACATTCAACTTCTACCAGATAAATACCCTACATGACAATCTCAAATCTCTAAACTCTTCACAACCAATGGTTTTGCTGGCTATCTTGAAGGCACCACTGCTTATCCACCAAAACACTTGCTCTCAGATACCAAATAGCTACTTCTAAATAAGCAATATACCCTTTAGTCACTGATTGAACAAAATCTTTCAATTGCATTGTTCTCCACCATTTCTTCATCTGTTTTGCCATATATTTTAAACCTTGATTCCTACTACTCTATTTGGACCACTCATGAATGCGAATTTTACTCTACAAATCAGTCAAGAGTTATTCAACTTAAAAATGAGCTACAATCTCTATCTATGCAAAATTAGATCATGAACAACTATATGACGAATGCTAAACATCTAGTTGATAATATCACTGTAGATGGTGGCTCAATCGACACAGAAGACGTTATTCTATACATTCTCAATAGCCTCCCCTCAAACTATCAAGCCTCCAAAACTGCTAGTAGAACTAAGCTCACACCCATCGGCCTCAATGATCTTTATTCCCTTTTATGTAGTGAGGAAGTAAATCCATTAACTAATGCTGCAAACAACGGCGGAGGGAGGTGGGGTCCTGCCGGGGCACGTGCTCCCTCCGCGAAAACAAAAAAAAAATTGGCATATGAATATATCCCGCGGTTCGGTGTTTTGGTCGGTTCGAACGTCCGCTAGCCCTAATAGTCTCTCTGCTCTCGCCTCTCGCACGACGCATCTCTCTTCTTCGTAGCTTCTTCCTTCGGCTTCATCTTTCGAAGCAGTGAGTCTTGCCAGCAGCTCTCACCCGTGAACTCCTTTCTTTCTTCCTTCTTCGATCCGGGCCATCCGGCAGTGTCGCAGTGACGGACCGCCATTCCGTCCACCGTCCTTGGATCCTAGAAGCCAAAGGTAAGATCTGTTATTGCATTGATTTGGTTTCTCTTTGCTATTTTCAGTTTTTATGTATAAAAATTTTTCCATTTTTTTTACTATTAGGGTTAAAAAAAATTACATTAAGTACCTCTCGCTTTATGGATCTCTGAGAATGCTAAAATGTGCTACTTACTTGTGGTAATCAACATGAATGCCCTATTCATTTGTAACTTCTAGAGTTCATAATCAGCCAAAACAGTACAATAGAAGGTTACAAAATTATCATTCATTAAGATGTGACGTTTAAAAGAAAGAAAAATAGGAATTCTAAAAATTGAATTCCCTGCATTATATCATTTTAAAGAGAAATAAACAAGCATGTTATACAAAAAAAACAATTAAGCTTTGTATGTAGTATTGTTGAATATAAAGTAAAATGACCCATTTCTTTCTACTATAACGACTAACTTCAGAAATAGGTTTGGTAGATCCCAGTAGACCATGTAGATTGCACTAATAACAACTAAGCCAACCATAGAACAAGCATCCACTAAATAACTTGGTTTAGTTTTAGATGAAACATCAACTTCACAAATATACCATTATAGTCTCAAAGAACAATTATTACATACCCATGAGATATCAAGTCAGCTAAATCGTCTAGAGAATTTCTTTGAAACATCAAGTTGACCATCTTTATTTTTGGTCGAGAAAGAATGGGCTTTGCCTTCACCCAAATATGTTTTAGGTAATTTGTCTTTATCACCATATGCTTCAAATGAGTTTTACATGTTTTAGGTAATTTGGCTTTGCACAAAGACTATGGAGAAATATTTTAAGAAGGCCTCACAATCTTGTGTATCAACATCAATAGAGGATTCAAGAAATAATGATGATGAACAAAATAAAAAAAGAAATCGAACAAATGGTGAATCATCAAAAAGCAGGGAACCAGATGTAGAGAATCTTCAATTAGATCCTGGACTGCGTATACCTATTTCTGATTTTATTTTTAACATTTGTCATCAAGTTCGAAGATCGTATTTGCAAAAAGGTCCTTGTCAGCCTCGCAATCATAACTTTCCTAAAAGTAAGTTTGGGATCAAAGATAGACATTTCAATTCGAGATGGTTTGATAGATACTCCAGTTGGTTAGAGTATAGTATTCAGAAGGATAAAGCATACTGTTTGTATTGCTATGTTTTTGGGGTAGAAGGAAGAGGAAAAGAAGATGATGAGGCATTTCAGAGAAATGGATTCTCGAATTGGAAAAAACATGATAGATTTGATCTTCATATAGGAGGACCTAGTAGTGCTCATAATAATGCAAGGTTAAATTGTGAGGCTTTAATGGAACAAGATCAACTTATTAGGTTTACCTTGCAGCTGCAGTCTGATCGAGTTACAAATGCATATCGTGTCTGCCTAAATTCTTCTGTTGATTGTGTGAAATTCCTTTTAAGATAAGGATTAGCTTTTCGGGGGCATAATGAGAGTTCCAACTCCATAAATCAAGGCAATTTTCTTGAACTTCTTGAATTTTTAACAAAGCATAATGAAGATATAAAGAATGTTGTACTAAAGAATGCTCCTGAGAATTTGAAGTTAACTGCCCCTGATATTTAGAAAGATATTTGTAGAGCCTTTTCTATTGCAATTACAGACTACATAAAAGAAGAAGTTGGTGATAGTTTCTTCTCTATTCTCATTGATGAAGCTCGTGATATATCTGGGAAAGAACAAATGACTGCCGTTATACGATATGTGAATGAGAAAGGCCTAATTATTGAACATTTTTTGGGTATTGTGCATGTTCCTGAAACGTCAGCTAGACATCTCAAAGAAGGAGTTGAGCAAGTCCTCTCTAATTATTGTTTGTCCCACTCAAAAATTCATGGTCAAGGGTATGATGGAGCAAGCAATATGAGAGGAGATTTTAATGGCCTAAAAGCACTTTTTCTGAATGTCAATAAATCAGCACATTACATTCACTGCTTCGCACACCAGCTTCAGTTAGCCTTAGTACCAGTTACAAAAAATCATGTTCAGATTGCATTGTTGTTTACTATAATTTCGAACGTGATGAATATTGTTGGTGTTTCATGTAAACGTCATGATCAACTTAGAGATAAACAACGCGAGATAACGTTAACTGCATTACAGAACGATGAGGTTTTCACTTGAAGAGGATTAAATCAAGAAATATCTTTAAGGCGTGCTGGTGAAACAAGATGGGGTTCTCATTATGAGTCACTAATTAGATTGATTATGATGTTCTTCTCAATTATGAACGTGCTTGAAATAGTTTTGGAGGATGGCATCAGCTCAGAACAGAGAGGAGAGGCATTTGCATTATTAGATTCCATACAATCTTTTGACTTCTCTTTCTATTTACACTTAATGAAAGACATACTTGGATTGACTGTTGCACTATCAGAAGCTTTGCAAAGAAAAGATCAAGACATTGTGAATGCCATGTCTTTAGTTCAAATATCAAAAATTAGATTACAAGACTTGAGGAATAAAAAATGGGATGACTTCATTAAAAAGGTGTCTTTATTTTGTGTTGAACACAAAATCAACATTCCAAATCTAAATGACAAATGGGTTGCCCGTGGACGACCGTGATGTGGACTTTAAGAAATGACTAATCTACATCATTACCAAGTTGATATATTTTATACAGTATTTGATATGCAACTTCAAGAGTTGAATAAAAGATTCACAGAGGCTAATACTGAATTGCTTTTGTGTATTGCTTATTTGAATCCATCAAATTTATTCTGTGCATTCAACAAAGTGAAGTTAATTAGAATGGCAAACTTATATCCAAATGATTTCACTACTTCAGATTTGATGATTCTTGATGATCAACTAGAAACTTATATTATGGATATGCAGGTTGATGTTCAGTTTTCATTGTTGAAAGATATATGAAGTCTTGCTGAAAAAATAGTTCAAAGCAGGAAGAAAATGTTATATCCCCTTATTTTTAGGCTATTGAAGCTGGCATTAGTACTACCCGTTGCAACAGCAAGAGTTGAAAGGGCATTTTCTGCAATGGCTATCATAAAAAATCGACTACGCAATCGAATTGGAGATCAGTGGATGAACGATACTTTAATCGCTTATATTGAAAAGAAATTTTAGATTATATTGATAATGATGTTATTATTCAGCTTTTTCAAAATATAAAGAATATACGCTATAAATTATAAGTGTACTTTGTCTTATATTTAGTAGTTTATGTTTTAAATAAAAAAAATTTAAAACTGCCAATGCCGGTCCCAAGCCCGAATGAAAAAAGTTGAGAGGATTTAAAAAAAAAATAGGCCCCTTCTACGAAATTTTTCTGGCTCCGCCACTGGCTGAAAAAGAAATTACCATTTCAGATTCATCTACTATAACATATCCACATTTTTTCTCTTCCATCAACTCTTAGTCGTGGTCGTGGTCGATCCTCCTACTCTCGTTCTACTCTTAATTTATAGCATCGTGTAAATATCCAATATTCTCCATCATTTTTCAACAACAATTTTGCCCCACTTGCTGATTCCTTATCATCTTAGTCACCTTGGTCTTTCAACAGTGGAACTACAACACATTTAACTTCGGATCAACAATCACTACAACATTCCACTCCTTATTTTGGTTTAGAACAGGTTATTATTGGTAACTGTATAGCTCTTTCTATCCATCATTTCGGCAAAGTCTACTCCCTATTCCTTCACGTATGCTCTCTCTAATTCCTATACTAGAAGTTCCTCATCTCTCCCATAAACTTCTGTCAATTTCTAAACTCACAACTGATAATAATTATTCTATTCCTTATATACAAGCTATAATTGCAAAATATCTACCCCAGTTCTATATTTCTTCTTCCAACACTATTTGTAATTCCTGTGCTCAAGCTAAGAGCCATAGGTTACCCTTTCATGCATCAAACCATGTATTTCGGTTTCCTTTACAATTAATATATGTTGATGTTAGGGGACCATCTCCAATAATCTTAAATGTTGGTTTTCATTATTAAATACTATTTGTGGATGACTACTCTCATTATACTTGGCTTTATCCAATGAAAAATAAATCAGAAGCTCCACATAAGTTTATTGCCTTCAAAACGTTAATTGAAAATTTATTAAACAAACAAATAAAAATTATTCGCATTGATGGTGACAGTGAATTTTTAAAACACATGCTTAAATCTCACTCAACCAAAAATGATATCTTTCATTAGTACACATGTGGTTATACTGTAACTAGCCAAAAAATATGAAAAAATATTTTAAAATTTAAGTTTCTACTTAAACTAGAGCACTTAGGCATTGTGCTTTGTAGCTCTGTGGTGCTAGGCTTGAGAGCACAATAATGCCATAAATTACTGTCGGGGTATTAAAGGCTCTATGTTATAGTAATTCTGGATTCAACATGTAGTGTTGGGTCAGAGTGCTGTGATGCTAGGCCACTAATAGTGTTTATATATATATATATATATATATATATATATATATATATATATATATATATATATATATATATATATATATATATATATATATATATATATATATATATATATATAAACTAAATACTTAAGTCACCTCGCCATTTGCCTCCCTCATTTGATTGGCTTGTTCAGGAAGAAAACGAAGATGAGGAGGAAGAGGAGAGGAGAGAGGAAAGAGAAAGGGGAATTTTAGGGGCTTTTCCATCCATTATTTCTATTAGAAAGTTATTCTACTCATAGTAAGTAACCTTTACTCTGCACCTATTTTTAATGATTCTAAGTTTGAGGTATTTTCTATCTCCTAAAAGTGATAAAAAGCTTATATCTCCCATTTAAGTAAACTTTCCCCTCATAACTTTGTATATGTGATAGATGTCGCCAATATGAACATCTTGAATAAAATCTTTCTAAATTTCACCAGATAAAATGAAAGTTAAGATTATCCAAAGATATAGACAAATATACAATTTTTTAATATATTTTATAGATTTAATCATTTCATGTTGCATTTCATACATTAAAAAGAGTTGATACAACTGATATAAGATAAATATGACATTTGCATGCAAGTAAGGAAGGCTAGCTATTAACACTATAATTAATATGAGTTTACTATTAAAACATAATGCCCTGTGCAAAAGGGTGGGATTATAAGCTTTCCTTTAAAGATAGCCTATAATCGATTGACTGAATTATGTTGATGGGTAGAGGGTAATGACTCTTAAATGATCCACCTTTTCACCACCATCGTCGAACTTAACATCATCTCCAACTTCATATGGTTCTTTACTTTCCATTCCACCATAACTCCCACATACATTCTCCATACCTTCCTCCCTAACTTGAGCCTTTACAGCCACTATCTCTAACTCATCTACTCCATGAACTAACCACTCCACCTTTGCCTCCAACAACATCATTTCCTCTCCTTCAACCTCTACTTAATATTCCTCTACTCCACCCTGACATGCAATGAATACAAACTTCCAAATAGGTTTCTTAAAACTCAAATAAATTTTTGATCGCAGGCATACTTTACAATCAACATCCACCTATTATAGTACTTCCATAAAGCATCTAGAAAGGCGTCAAGCCTTTTCCACCAAATTTCTTGCACTCCAAACTAAGGGAACCTAAACTTTAGTCTCCCCATCTTCAAATTAATATGTCATAAGCTGCAAATGGATATTTAAAATCAAACGGCACGCTAATGAACCCGTTGCCATATATAAAGCATGCTTAGTTGCTCAAGGCTTCAAATAAGAATATGACATCGACTATCTTGAAACCTTTAGCCATGTTACTAAATATCCCCAATAATTTGATTGTTGCTAATAGTTGCTCTCCATTTTAATTGGCCAATCCTTCAACTTGATGTTGTCAATACCTTTCTCCATGGCAAAATAACTGAAACTGTCTACATGTCACAACCACAAGGTTTTCAACACAACACCCCAATCATGTTTGCATACTAAAAAAGCCATCTATGGACTTAAGCAAGTCCTCGTCAATGGTTTGTAACTCTTTCCATATATCTTACTCATCAAGGTTTTCATCTAGCTCGACAGATCCATCATTCTTCATTTATAACCACAATAACATTCACATTTATCTAGTTATGTATATTGATGATATCCTTCTAACAGGTAACGATCAATCATTTCTTTCCAATCTTCTATACGGTTTAGTTACCATTTCACATGTTTAATCTTGGGCCTCTCTCTCAAGTTCTCGACATTAATATTACTCACTCAAAAGTCTATCACCTATCCCATAAAACTTACATGATTGATCTTCTGTCCAAAGCCGAAATGACTGCTTACAAACTACTATCCAATCCATTACCTTCCAAATGGCCTACTAATCATGAATTGCAAAATCAATTAGCAACCCAATTTCATTCCATCAATTAGCAGGATCACTTCAATATCTCACTACCACAAGGCACCTTTTCCTGTTAATAAAATCTATTGGCACATGCATAAACCGCTAGACTGCCATTTTCAACTTCTTAAATGAATCATGTGCTACCTTAAAGCACTCTTGATCATGGTTTACTCATTTAGCCAAGTGACCTTAAACTTATAGCATATTTAGACTCCAACTGGGCTAGTGACACTCAAGAACACATATCAACAATAGGTTACTACATATTTCTTGGCAAAACATTTATTTTGTGGTGTGTAGAAAAACAAACTACTATTGCTCGATCCTTTACTAAAGTAGAATATCGTTCCCTTGATGCTGCCACCTCTAAACTTATATGGCTTCACTGGTTATGTCAAGACTTCTCCATTTCACTTGACACCACTATACTATTCTGTGATAATATTTCAAGAATGTCCATTGGTTGCAATCTAGTCTTCCATAATTGCACCAAACATATTTAGATTGATCATCATTTCATTCGTGAGAGTATTAACTCAATGCAAATTGCTATCCATCACATTTCCATAATAGATCAGTTGGCTGATATATTCACCAAATGCCTATCTACCTCACGGTCAACACTCTTCGTGACATGTTGATGGTATCTTCTACCCTCAACTTGAGGGGTGGTGGTAACAATATACCTACAACAACCTCTCCACTCAACCATGACAACATAATTATTATCTGCATGAAGTTCAGCAGAACGCCACTTTCCTACTACAGAAATAAGTAGAGTCTACTATTTTAATCTCCAAATTTGAGCTATAACTAACCTAGGGCATTAATTATTGTACTTTCACCAATACTAATCTAGATATATATACTAATAATATAATAGTTTATATGCTTCTGGAGTGAAATATTCAACAAATTAGTATTTTTGTACTCTACCTCTGTTGATTTGCTCAAGTTATGTAGTTCTTAATATGTCTGTTTTTAGCTGAGTAGATATGTATTCATCAATTAGTCCCCAGGGCCCCACTATAGCTCCACCTTCAGTTGGAGCCTTGACATGCTATGTTTGGAGGACATGATAGTGCAAGAGAGTGAGAGGTGAAATCTTACATTGATCTTGCTGTAGAAAATGGGGCGGTCATCGGCGTCGCATAGAGCTAGGACATATGCATCACATTTGAATGTGTGTGATCCATGACACCTAAATAAATCCTAGAAGATTGTTCCAGAGATCAATGATGAAAGAAGAAGGGTTGCATGGCGAGAGACTAGAGATGTACTGGAAATTTGCCAATGGATCGATGTGCTTGTGGGGAGAGTCTCAACAACAATCGAAATGAGAGAAAAAATGAAACGATAAATTATGGTTTGAGGAGGTCAGATTATTAACTATTTGCAATGGATCCCCTCCTTTGATTGCAATAAAATAGTATTCCTGTAGTGTTCAATGATGCTTATTCACAAATTGAATCATGGTATAGTTGTTAAGAGTTCTAAATAACTTGTTACTTGGGAGTCTCCATTGTATATTGTTTTATGTTTTTTTAGTAATTCAATCTTAGTGAGTCCATCAAAGACAACCTCAAATAAACAAAAACCAAATATTAATGAACTCGAACAAAATATAAACAATTAAAAGAAAATTAATGAATCAAACTTGAAAAGTTTATTTACCGAAATATATGCTGCACCTTTTGATCTGACAAAAGAAAATTTGAAAATTGGTTTTTTTTTTAATTGTGCTGAGCTATAATCCTAAAGTCTGTAGTTCAAATCCATCACTTCGGAGATGTAGCCACCTCCTTTAACTAATGATCCACATATTCTACCATAGTTCCTATCCGAATTACAATTTCTAGGGACTTCCTATATCAGTAACTTTGCCTCATGCAACCCAATTTATTCTAGTATTTAACAGCTTTGGCTGGCAATCAACAGGCCATGTAATTAAATTTTCTCTGTGCCAAGGAAAAAACCTCTGCCATGTCTTATGAACGGTTCACTCTTCAGCCATAAAATCATTTGCCACCTTTTACAGATTCAGAAAGCTCATATATTATTGAAACGACATACAGTTGGTCTGTGCTGAACATGGAGAAATGCTCCCCATCCAGAAAGAATGTTTTGAGACAAAGCACTTGAGACAAAGTACAGCATAGGGACACAATGATTTTCAGAAGATTCAGAGTCAGCCTTTTCAAATCCAACTGTAATACCGAATGTCTCAAATAGCAGTTAATGCATGTTCAAAAGCATATAGTTCTGCATAGATCAGACTTGAAAAGTTCCTTCAATTTCAGCATTTATTTGCAGTAAATTACATTAAAATACAACTGAAAAATAAGGTGAATGCTATATTGCTCTCTTGGTCTGTTGGTTGGGAGCTTTGCCTCCAACTAAAAAGTTTTGGGTTCAAGTCTTATGTATGTTATCATGATGTGCATGTGAGTTTACTTTAATTTGCCTAAATGTCCTAAAAAAAAATACTGCCCAAGCCGTAGCTCAAAATTATTTTTTGTTGATATATTGAACATGCTGTTGCTTTATTGATATGAAGTTTTTTTTTTGTTGAAAATTTATTAATATGATGTTGATGATTGTTAACATGCTCATAAATTTTATCAACATGCGTAGAAGTAGATCTAAAAAGACTTGGTTAGAAAATATTAGAAATTATTTTTTTTATTAGATTTAAACGAGAATTTGACTTTTAACAGGACATAATGGAGACAAAGGATTCATGTAGCCAACCCCACGTAGTTGGACAAAGGCTTGATGTTGTTGTTGTTGTTGCTGCAGTTAGTTTTTGTTAATATGCTTAGTCTATCATGATGATTGCCAACATATCATTATTTCTTTTTTGGTGTTAGCTTGATAACATAGCAAATGCCAAAAAATAAAATAGAATTAAAAACTGCAGCATCAAAGCAGAAACTGAAAACTAACAGCCAAATGCTAGATTTTGCTAGAAACCAACAAATAATATACCAAAACAATCATGGAAACATCAAAATACAACTTTAAATACAAATTGAAACATTATTCTCAATAGAAACCAAATTCTCTCTCAACTAAATCGACTAAATAATAATGAAAGAAATTCAATTGAAGCGAGAACAATCTCTCCTGATCTCCCCATTGTTCCCAGTCTTCACTCCTACCCGCCCCAGTCTTACCATGGCTTGTACAAACGCGGAGCTGAAGCTCTGAGGATTGACGGCGAAGTTGTTTACTATCGGCTTTGATATGGGATTGCCGAAAAGCACTTGATCTGAACTGAATATCCCCCTCCCATTCACCAAGTCACGGTAGTAAGCGTTATCAAACACGTTTGGGGTTTGTGGGTCCATGTTAATTGCTACCCGTGGGTCCACATTCCTCGGGCAGGCCTGCATCAATTGTCGTGCATATGTTGGGTTGAGGGACGGGTCAATCTTGTGGGTCACATTAAATGAATAGAGACGATTGGCAAAACGGTTACAATGAGCGAACCCAATTGTATGTGCACCCGAGAGAGCTACCATATCCGTGACCGATAAGTTATTTTTGCGAAATATCCAGGATAGTAAGTTAAAGCTGAGCTCGGGTGTAGGGAGATTTCCAGGGACCCGCCACCGATGAGCTACCAGCCCATCCCGTCGGCCGAGTTCGACCGAGAAGTTCGGTCCGCCTGACTGCTCATAGAATTGAATTGTGACATAACTTTATAATTTCAATCAATCAAATATGATGGAATATGCATAATTTATAGAGAGATTATTTTATATGGGCTACTTAAAAATATTACATTTATCTAGAAGTACTCATGTTTTTGCTTGTATTTGGCACTTGTTGTTTCACCAAATGTGGTATTTACTAATTTATATGAAGAGATACTCACCATAAGAACAACATCTCTAGCAGCCATGGCCAAGATATCAGCACATGAGACAACACCGGGGCAAGCAGCCTCCACCGCTTGCTTGGCCTTTATAACCGTGTCGAAGCCATCGCCGGCGAGGGAGAGATTGTCACTTGCATCCTTTTCAGCATCTCCCTTCGTAGATTGAATTAGGATTGATCCGTCACAACCCTACAAATCAAGTTTATAAATAAATTAAGTGCATATTTATTTTTTCTGAAAATGAATATAATGTAAAGTAAATATATGTATTGAAAATATAGCACTGTTTTGTGTTTGATTTTAGGTGAAATTAATTCAGTATAAAATTTGGAGAGATTGAAGTTTTTAACAATTTTTTTTGAAGAAGAATGATCTGGTTAAAGAGGTCTCAAGCCTTCGCCAGCTTTATGTATTGCTAAAAAGGAAGAACACATTAGTAAGGGGTGTAAGCAGGAAAAATTCAGCAGCTAGCAAGCACTACTTCCAAAAAGCTACTTTTGCTTTTGCTCACGTCAGGTACTTACGGTTCATTACAAATTGAAGATTTTGCTTTCCTTATCTCAAAATATGGATAATGTTTTTAGGATTATTTTATTAAGAGATTATCATTGCATACAAGGATTCCAGTAAACAGAGCTTATCATGGCCACTTTCTGTTTGCCTGTACAAGACGATATATGAAAGTGTTAAAGCGTCACAGCAGAAAACTATGATTGCAAAACTATGGAAAGGAATCGATCACCGCTAGAAGCGAACTTAGTGTAGTTACAGGAACTCAAAATCTTTCATAATTCTTGCTAATCTTCTACCAAATAATTCCCAAAACACTATAAAATCAAATTTATATAAAATTTTGAGAGAGAGTCGCAATATAATCATATGATAATTACCTCAACAAAACAATCATGAAAAAAGAGCCTTAGTGTTGCTGGAACCGTCACAAAAGTTTGGCTTATCTTCTTCGTTACGGCCTGCCTTACAATCAACTCGACATTTGGGCACTGAACTCTATAAAAATTTTGTGTTAACTGTGCTTCTCCTCCTCTCACCATCGCGATCAACAGCACAATCAACAACGCAAGCAATCCCCCACACATCTCTATCTCCTTTCTCCTGTCTTGTTCCTCTCTTTCTTTCTTTTAACGTTATGCTTTCATCTACCTAAAATTTATAGTGACAGTAATGTAGAATATACTTGATAATGTTATATAATCAGGCCAATAATGCAAATTATAACAAAAAAAAGAAAAGCCTATCTTTCTATTATGGACTGTGTAGTGTAATCCAATAATGCTTCACATGGTTGGCATAAGACTCCAAAGCCTTAATATAGTATTAATTAGAAGACCGAAATTAGTGGTATGCTTTCGTCCTTCATTTTTCAAGATAATTTCATTGATGTTGATGTTCATATTTCATATTAGTGGAGTGTGCAGTGTAGGAGAGTTTAGTAGTAAACTATACAGGACTGACAAAGACTTGCCAACAAATTCAAGAACTACTACATATACAATTTCTTCTCTGCAATATCTTTTGCTTGTGATAGTTTGGTAACGTAATATTTTATTCCTTATGACCCTAATCTTTGCATGTGGGCTGCATGTGGAGAGAAGGACTTTGGAATCTGATAATAGAAATGTATTTATGAGCTAAGGTTAGGAGTTTTCTTTGTTTTCTATCAATTTGCTTGAGAAGTACTTTTTGGCATATTTGTAGTAAGAAGCAAGTCAATAGTTTTGAGAAATTTCTAAAGCTTTCAATAAGGTTTAGCTATTTTAAAAAGGCTATATTTGTTGGCATTTACACCTTCGGATCCGATTTTCGAGACCATTAATTGCATTTTGAGGAAAGAAATTCTCAAAGTTATTGAAACAGACATTCTAAACAACAAAGTCTGAGGTGATGAAAGATGGCCGCATGCCTTCTAACGGTTCTTTAGCTAAGCAGGAAGAGGGAGAAGGAAAAAAAAAAAAAAAATTATGACGTCATCATAAAATATGCTTTTTTTAATAGTAAATCGGGTTAGATTACTTCAATTATTCATTTTTTTTGTTTCTTGATTTATGAATTTTGGATTTTTTTCCTTTTTTTTATTTTTATTTTTATTTTTTATTTTTTTTTCCTGATGAAAGGAGTTGTAAAGACTTAGGGTGTGTTGGGGATGGCTGTAATATTTTATAAAGTTGATTGTGAAGCTGCTATAGGCCGGCAAGTAACTTAGGATTTGTTTGAGACTGCTGCAGCATTTTATAAAGATGGTTATAAAGTTGTTGTGGAATAAATATTTTTTTTAAAGGTATTGTAAAAAAGCAGCTTCATAGCACAAAAATTTCATAAAAATAGCAAAAATGAAACTGCCAAACAAAAATCGTTGCTGCGGTTTGAAAAGCAAAGCAATAAGAATTTTGTTCCAACGAAGCCTTAGCTACTCTCATTACAAAGAAAAAAAACTTTCCATCAAAGAAATTTCTGAAAAATAGTGAAAAATAGTAAAAATATGGTGGCAAAATAAAATTATAATTGCTCTCTAAAAAAGAAAATTTATGAGAAACTTGTCTCAAACAGACCCTTGATTTAATTTGGTCAATATTAATGTGGATTGCATTCACAGAAATGAGTTGTTCGGCACTCTGATAAAGAGTCTACTTAATTTCAGCAGTTTTTCTGTTAAAATATTTGTAAAATTATTGCAAAAAAATAATTTGTAATAATTTTTATGAGTGTTATAAAATTGGTTTTTTTAATTAAAATTTTTTATAATTATTAGATCTAATTATGCCTAATTTTTTTCTCAAAATAAAATTTTTTGAAAATCCAAAGAAAAAATTGGCAAATTAGGTCGGCAATTTTTTATTTTAATAAATTGTGTTTTAAGTTCCAATGCAATAGTCTAAAATGGTCCTATAATTATTGATTAACATGGCAATTTTTCTTAATTATTAATTTTAATTTTTATCATATTTTTTGACAATAACTTTTATAAGATAAAATTATAAAAATTAAGAAAAAAGTGTCATTCAAATAAATACTATTTTTATTATCATAAAAATTGTTTAGAAATTCTCAAAATAGAATTGTGATAATTATTTTAATATTTAAATTACGAAAAAAACATCCCAAACGGCCCTTTATATATATATATATATATAATAGTTTTTGTTATATTAGTTTCAATTTATTTCACTCAAACTTTTTTTGCAATATAATGATTCATTAATTTATTTATCCTAATCTTGCTAAATATCCATCTACGCATTCTCATTTATGATATGCTATACAATTTTTTTTTGTTTATTTTTAAACACTCATATTTATACAATATCGGCGGGCATACTTGTAATTTAATAAATCTAATCTTTTAAGTTTTCATGAAAGAGTGTTGGTCATTGAAAGAGAAGCATAAAATTAAGTTAAGTGTTGCAGAGATAAAGATGCTCAGGTTGATGTGTGGCTTTACTCTTATTAGACATAGAATGTGAAATGAGTATATATGTGAAAAGATTGAAATAGCTTCAGAGGCAGTAACTACTGATACATCATATGTATTACTAGCTTGAATTTGCTATTTATACGAATCGCCATTTTTAGATCATAAATGAACAACCTATAAGCTAGCATAATCTCTGTACCTCAATTCATTTAAACCTTTAATATGCTATATCTATAATTCAATCTACTGTCCAATACTCCTCCCCAGCTAGGATATTCACTCTTGAAGCCCCCCTCGGTCGCTGACACCCTTTTTGGGGCCTTCGATGCTCGATTAGTCTATTTCTCTCCTCCTAATCTTGTATTTTCCATTTCTCTTTTGTTTGATGGTTGTTCCTATCAAATTTTCCACCTCCGGCTGGTTTACTGGCTTGGATGGCGGTTAATCAACTGAATGACCCTGATTTCTTAAATGGCCATAAGAAATCTCGTTCCTTTCTTGAAGCCCTGTCTGGGGCTTCCTCGTCGGAATTTCCCGAACCTAAAGTCACCACCCATCGCTGTTTGTTGTCTCCATGGATTTTGGAAGATGAAATCCTGGCTCTTGCTGCACCATTTGAGTATGCTTTAGTTGGTCAATTTTCTATTTATAGACCCTCTCTCAAGTTGATTCGTAAGTTTTTTTTCAATCTCAAGCTTATAGGAGAGTTTTTTGTGACTATCTTGGATCCAAGGCATGTTTTAATTAAATCGAGTAATGATATGGATTATAATAGAGTCTTCTCTCATCATTCTTATTTTGCTTCAAATTGCTATATGAAATTATTTAAGTGGTCTTCTTATTTTGACATAACTGTTGAATCTCAGATCATACTGATTTGGATTTCGTTTCCCAACCTTAGGCCATACATATCCCTCCCCCCCCGCCCTCCCCGCATAATTCATGGGTTGGGCTCCTTATTCGGTCTTCCATTAAAAACTGATCAAGCAACATCAGTCGGCTCACACCCGTCGGTAGCCTGTGTCCTTGTTGAATTAGATATTTCCAAACGGTCTCCTAAGATTGTCTAGATTGGTCCGGAAAAACCTGGGTATGTTCAACATCTTGAAATGGAGGAGTTCCCTCCCTTTTGTGAGTTGCAAATCCCTAGAGTGTTCTAAAACTAATTGTTGTATCTTAAATCCCCATTTTGGTAGGGCTCCTCTGAAAATTTCTAAGCCTGTTGATACTACCATGGAAAATATTAATTTAGCTCATTTGGAAATGCGCAGGTTGTTGGTCAGAAAACTATGGAAATTCTTAATCCTACAGCTACTTATCCTAGTGTGATCCCTACTGTTCGTCCTGTTGTTCCCTTAAGCGTTGATGTTAACATGCCTCATGCTTCTACTGGTGAAGTTTTTCTGTTAAGACCGTTGTTGCTAAAGAATACTCTACCTTGGTCCCTTGTGTTGATACTCCTCCCCCAACTAATGTCTTGCCCCCGACTGCTTGTCCTGGTTGTAAACACTGGGGATGTTGGTAACATTTAAGATGTATGTAACGGTTTGCCTTTAAATATGGATGATCTTCCCCTGACTTCTTGTCCTGGTGTTGTAAACACTGTGGATGTTAGTAATGATTTGCCTTTAAATAGGGATGATCTTCCCCCAACTATTTTCCTTCCCCAGACTGCTTGTCCTGATGACTTTCCAACTTGTCAAAATGATGGGATTGAACCTCCTGTTGTTGTTGGTTTGGGGTGGCATGGGGTTCCTAATGCTGTTGTCATTTCGGATAGTGATCACACCCCCTTACTTCATACTCCTGATGTTGCTAAACATATTATGCAAACTCCTATGGACGTGGGGCATTGTGAATTTAATCGGGTGAATTTGAATGATCATTCTATGGATACTATTAATGTTTCTACCATGTCGCCTTTGGGTTCTATTGAACCAATTTTGTTGTATAATAATGTGGATGTGAATGATGAAGTGCCTCACATAGATGTTCCCATTTTCTTTGTATCTAATGATGTGTTGCTAGCACAATTGGCTTTCAAATCAAAGGATATTGGTGTGGAACAAGGTGATTGTTTAGCTGATTGTGATTCATCAGCTAATGGGGATGTTGGGGAGGAAATTGATGTGCAGGGGATGATTCTCTGGAAATATATGGTTTAAATGTTATTTGAATTGCTGAGGAATATTTTCATAAGAATGTTAATAAATATAGACGAAGAAAGTCCAAAAGAAATAATCTTCTTTATTTTGTTTCTTCTTTCCTTGCCGTGTTGTTGGGTCCTCCTTTCTCTCTGGGTTGGTTGTGGCAGTTTGGGTTTTCATTGTTGGAGCTTGGTTGGGCTGTTGGTTGTGTCTCATGACTTGGTTGATGCTTCTACTTGCCGTTGGCTATTTGGGAGTTCGGCTGATTTGTGTTAGATGTCACTTTTTTGATGGTTGGCTTTTTGTACTGGAGGTTCTGGCTGCCAAAGTTGCTCCTTACTTGGTTTCCTTTTTAAGTTTCCATTTTATTTTTTCCTTCTAGTTATTCTTCTTGTTCAGGTTGATTGTTGGCAGGTTCTTTTCCATATTTTGTGAGATATTTGGGATTCTACTTTAGTTTGGTTGTTTGTGATGCTTCTCTCCAATCTTTCCGGGCTTAGGTTCTTCTTTTGTTTCCTCTTCTCAGGATTGTGTCCTTCTTGCTTTTTCCTTTTTGCTTTTGTAATAGATAGGATCTTTGGCTCGTATGTTTTACTTTAAATGTTGTATTTTGTATAGTTTTAAATCCTCTAAGGACTTGTACTTCTTTTTAATTATTAACGTGTAGGCCCCTTTGAGAGTTTCATAAAAAAAATCTACTATCCAATATAAGGAACCGATAAAAAGAATTATAATGAAATTATCAGTATATCTTCTTCCAATCTAATCTGCCAATTGTATCACAAAATGATGCAATTATAATAATGATTGGGTCGATGAAAAGTATCCCGAGGGCATTCTTATGAAATATAGCTCAAGCTTTTTTGCTATTAAACAAGATAAATGGTAGCCGGAGGAAACACAAATAAAACAGAACCATAACCTTTGGATTAAAAAGATAAACAAAATAAGTATCCATCACCTTTGGATTACCACTGCATTTGTCTAATAGTCAAACAACTACCAAACAAGATGCGCAATATGCACACAAAAATATTAAAACATGAATAAAATGAGTCATATAATACAAGAGCTCATGTCAAACAGTTCAATACAATAAAGTGGTAGGCTCTTTCTCTTGGAATGTCAACAACGAGGTTGTTTCTCCCATAACATCAGCCATTTGAGGAATTTTCATTCTCTCCCTGTCAATAGTAAGAAAACTATGAACTGCTAATATTCAAATAACCCACATTAGAATTATAATTTGAGATTTTACATGCCATTTTAAAGCTTCCTAGAGGTGAGTGGTGCACATGATACCTTAAAATAATGCACATATATGTTGCACCTATTTTTGGTTCCTCATTACTTCTTCCTACTATAAATTCTCTTAAAATTAAAATAATATAATTATGTTATTTTACATTTTAAATAATATTGAAAGTTCTAATAATATTTTGATTAAGAGGCTAACTTGGAATAAAATTTTGTATGATATTTCTTCAAATATCTATTTCAACTTCACATGATTGGCTGTATCATTGAAGTATAATATGCAACTTAACAAAATAAAGCAAACAATGAGTTCATTAATCTCCACATCGCTAAAGAATATTTCGGCGAATTGGAACATCAAAATGAAATTGAAAGAAAGAATAATTGTGATTTTCCATAGCACTTGTGAAAAAAGTATAAAATAACATGATAGTATCAATTGAATTAAAGTCACAAGTAAATGCAATAGTAATAGAACTTAAAATTTGCAAAAACTTTATCACATAAAAAAAAAAAAAATCGTGTCAAGTACTTCAAGACTATAGAAGCATTTTAGTTAAAAATCCAATGCTAAAATAATATGGCTCTTTCTCCTATAATGTTAGCCCTCAAAGAAATTTTGATTGCCTCCATGTCAATAGTACGAAAACTATGAATTGCTAACATTTAAATAACTGACATTAAAATTAATATTTGAAAATTTACATACCATTCGCGGGAAAAGAAGTAGGAAAATTTCTCAAAAGAGCTAATGCTAAATAACAGAAAAAGCGATAAACAACTAGAAGATGACAAAAAAATATAGCAAGAGTAAGGATAATACATTATGTTAGGGAATAATGTTTAATAATGTTAATTGTTTATTTGTTCATTACAAAAATTTTACAAGCCACTCATCCATCATTTAACTAATTACAAACTTTGATATAGGCCTTTTATTTTACTTGAATGTAAGTTTTTTATTTTGTCCATAGTCTAAGGGTATTTTCATAAATAATTTTTACTCTATCCATGAATTTAAAATTTAATAAGATAAGCCAGTTGGACCTTTAAGTGACTTTGGAGAAACAATCTTTTTTTCCCTCAAATCAATAGGCCATAAATCCTTTCACAAGACACATGAATGGTTGTTGTGAAATGTTTAAATTCTTTTGGGCTAAGAACCATGTTCATCTTTGCTTAATTTGATTAGAAATCCAAGGTAATGCATGATTAGATCTGAGAACATGACATAAGTCAAATTGTAAGACACATTTAGCTTTGAGAATGACATGCTAGCACCATAATGCTCATATGATGTGATTAAGTTGGTCTCAAACTATGAAGTAATCCAACTGTACAATTAATATAGCCTAACTAATCTTAATCATTGTCCTAATCATAGATGAATGATGAGCTTCATTGATAGCCATGATCATACATGATGATGAATATGAGCTACATTGATAGTCCTAATCATACATGCATGTTGTGTTTTAATGGAATTCATATTAGCCATTCAAAATCACTTCACCTTTGAAAGTTATTAGTTTTAACTTTTTTTTATTCTTTTAAATAAACATATGGCATATGCAAGTCACAATTCAAATTTGATAACATTTGCCAATCGATTGATGATTTTTCATTTATTAAAGTATTTCTTAATTAATGAGAAATTTACAAAACTATTTAATATCAATGAAAATACAACCGGAGGCTATGTATTGCTAAAAGTTTTATTTATCCCCAAATGCTCATATAAATCAATGCAAAATGGCACCAAACTTTTAACAAATATTCTAACACATGGAAAATAAACTTTCTAGTCACATATAATAAAATATCAAATTTTGCAATTTTTTTTTCATCTCCCTTTTGCTTGAAAAGTCAAAGTCAATTAATCATAAATATGAATATTTATTGCTATGAAATATAAAATAATAAGAACATGTATAACAAAAAATAGAAAAATAATATAATTACGATAGGTGAATAGAAGTTGCTCAAAATGATTTACAGATTAAATATTTAAATCTTCAAATAAGACTCATAAAATTAAATGAAAATTATATATTTATGAAGCTAGGGCCCATATATATAAAGGTTCTGAATGGGCAAGATATATTAATATGATCAAATATAACTTAACTGATTTTTAAATTTGATGCAAATATCAAAATAGTTAATATTATGCATTCATAGATCATGAATCAAAATTATAATAAATTATTTGCTTAAATACAATAATAACAATATCAAACCTTTATCCCACTACATGAGGTCAACTACATGAATCCTTTTTCTCTATTTTGTCCTATTAAGAGTCAAATTCTTATTTAAATATAATAAGGAAAGGTAATTTCTAATACTTTCTAATAAAGTCTTTTTAGGTCTACCTCTGGCTTTCTTAATATAGGCCAAATCTAATACATCTACTCTCATAATCAAGTCACCGTAAGGCTGACTTTTTATGTGACCAAACCATCTATGGTGACTCTCTTTAATCTTATCTACTACTAGAGCTATTCCAACCTTTTCACATATATACTCAAACCACATTCTATCTCTAATAGTGAAACCACTCATCCACCCGGGCATCCTCATCTTTGTAACACTTAACTTAATTTTATGCTGATATTTTAATGACCAACATTCTGTGCCATAAATAATTGCAGGTGTCACCACGATCTTATATAATTTTTTCTTAAGTTTAAGGGTTACTTTTCTATCTCACAATAGGATTGATGCATTCCTCAACATTAACCATCCAACTTGGATTCTACTAATAATGTCCTCATCTATTTCACCATCAATTTGAATAATAGATCCAAGATATCTAAAATGTATCTTTTTAATTATTTAATTTTCCAAAGTCATAACCCCCACACTAGATCTATTACTACTAAAATTATACTCCATGTATTAGGTTTTAGATCTACTCAAAAGAAAACCTTTAGACTCTATCTTGACCTCCATAATTAAAGTTTTTCTTTGACTCCCTATCTTGTCTTATTAATAAGAAGAATATCATCAACAAAAAGCATACACCAGGGTACATCCTCTTGCAAATGTCTAGTGAGAACATCCATGACTAAAGTAAAGTAATATGTGATTAAAGCTGATCCTAGTTGTAATCCAACTGAGACAGGAAAATACTTGGTCCAACCACCTTGTGTTTGAACATAAGTAATAACCCATGCATACATATCCTTAATGATTTGAATATAAGCATTATTAACTCCTTTCATTTCTAGAACTCTCCATAGAACCAGTCTTGGAATTATCATATATTTTTTCTAAAGCAATCAATATCATATGTAGATCATCTTTTTTTTCTCTATACTTTTCCATCAAACCTCTCAATAAATGTATAGCTTCAATAATAGACCTACTTGGCATGAATCCAAATTGATTTTGAGAAACATTAGTATCATGTTATAACCTATGCTCAATAACTCTATTTTATAGTTTTAATGTATGATAGAATGCAAAACAATCAAGTCATTAATAAGAGTATATATTTTAGATATCTCAGGTCTATTATTCAAAGTGATGGTGAAATAGATGGGGATATTATTAGTAGAATTCAAATTGAATGGTTTAAGTAAAGGAATGCATTGGCATGTTGTGTGATAGGAAATTACCCCTCAAACTTAAGGGAAAATTCTATAAGATGGTGGTGAGATCTGTAATGCCTTATGGAACAAAATGTTGACCATTAAAAGGGAAGCATAAAATTAAGTGTTTTTGAGTTGAGGATGCTCAGGTGGATGAGTGGCTTCAGTATTTTAGATAGAATGAAAAATGAATATATACGTGAAAAGGTTGGAGTAACTCCATTTGTAAATAAGATTAGAAAGAGTCACTTTAGATGGTTTGGTCACATAAAATATCTGCCTTCTGATGGGAAAATTATTAGGTCCGGTCACCTGACCTAAAAATAGGTCCGGATGTCAACTAAAAATTTGCCACATAGACTGTGCTTTTAACTGCTTTTTGACCTGCGCTTTACCTGCGCTTTACCTGCGCTTTACCTGCACTTTACCTGCACTTTACCTGCGCTTTTGACTGCGCTTTGACTGCGCTTTTGACCTGCGCTTCACCTACACTTTACCTGCGCTTTACCTGCGCTTTAACTTTAAGTGTCACATGTCAATAATCCGGACCTATCTCTAGGTCAGGTGACCGGACCTAATAATTTTCCCTTCTAATGACCCGATTAGGAGAGTAAATGCACTAAATTTGGCCTATTTTAGGAAAGGTAGAGGAAGACCTAATAAGACTTGGTTAGATAATATTAAAAATAACCTTTTTTATTAGATTTAAATGAGAATTTGATTCTTAACAGGGCACAATGGAAAAAAGACTCATGTAGCGGACCCCACGTAGTGGAATAAAAGCTTGTTGTTGTGTAGTTTTAATGTATGACATATTATCTTAATTCCTCTACAATTTGCACACTCTTGTGCATCACCATTATTCTTAAAAATAGGAATAAATACACTCCTTGTTCACTCATTTGGCATCGTTTTAGTCTTCAAAATAATATTAAAAAGTTCCGTAAGCCAAAAAATTGCTTCATCTACTGAGCATTTACACACTTCTATTGGAATATCATTAGGTTCAACATATTTTTCACACTCATTTTCTTTAAAGCCTTTCTAACTATAATTTTACTAATATGATGATAAAAAAATCTATATTTTCATTTAGGGTGCTAAGATCACTAAAGTGACTTGTATTTTCATAATCTTCATTGAAAAAGCTTATCAAAATATCTCATCCACTTAAATTAATTATCCTTTTCTAATAAAAAATCCTTTTAGTGTTAATCCTTCATGCACTTCACTTGAACTAAACCCTTACTTCTCCTATCTCTTTACTTGGCTAACTTATACATACATCTTTTGCCCTTCTTATTATCTATAATATTATATAAATTATTAAAAGTTAGATTCTTTGCACTACATATTAGTTTCTTAAACTCCTTATAGGCTCCTTTATACCTTCTCAATTTTTTAAGCTTTTATATCTAAACTAATTTTTATAATAAAAAATTTTATTTTTATCTTTTTTGTACATTTTGATTCCACCATCAACTATTTTCACTATTAGGGGCTTTTCCTTTTGATACTCCTAGCACTTACTTTACAACATTCTTAATATCACTAATTATTTTTTTTCCACATAATATTTGCTTCCTCATGCATAGTCACAATCTAAAGATCTTAAATCTTACTAAAAAAATATTTGTATCAGTATTCTTTAATTTCCTCCATCTAATTCTTGGACATTATTTTGATGACCAAAAGGTATTGGCAAGATCATATTAGATGCATTACAGAAAGTCAAACTAAGGCATTAATTTAGCCTTAGTAATCCTTAAATTATGTTCAAGGGGTTACAATGCAGGCCCATGACATTCAATTGAACAAAGACTCAACTGGATCTTTTCTCTTCTAAGATCTAATAAATTCACCTTCTCAAGCAACCAAATGCGCTTCCAAACATAATTAACTTGCTATAGATTAAATAAGGCTAACATGTTTTTACAAATAAACTTGGATAACATTTCTCATAAATAATACTTTGACAATGACTGCTTCAAAGGAGAAACCATACAAAAGCATGAAATTAGATATGATGACAATTATAGATTAAAATAGGACTGATTGGATATTTTCTTAATAATTTTAGGTCGATGAGAAACTTGTTGGACAATGATATGTGAACAAATTATGAGTCAAATATCTTAATCTAAATAAAAAATTACTACATTTAGAATATTCAAAGCAAGTTTATCTCTTAGGATCATTTAGGTAGCTAGGGCAAAGTGCGGTTAGTGCTGTGGTGATGTGTAATAACCTAAAATATGAAAATATATTTTAAAAATGAAATATTTGAATTTCTATTTGAACTGGAGTGCTACGACATTGAGATTGTGAGTACTATGGCACAGGCTTTTGAGCATAGTGGCGTCAGAAATTGCCACCCCGACATTGAAGCCTACGCTAGGCCACTAACTATATATATATATATCCTTGCCACCCTCACTTCTCCTCACTCATTTCGTGTGCCTTGCCTAGGAAGAAATTGAAGGAGGAGAAGGGAGAGGAAGTGGAGGGAGGGAGGAGACAAAAAGCTAGTTTTGTCATTTTTATCTATCACTTTTGCTAGAAAAAGTCTTCTAATCATTGTAAGTAACTATTATATTACCTCTATCTTCAATGATTTTGACTTCTATGGATTTTATCACTCTTAAATCTGCTAAAAATGCATTATCTCCTGATTTTGTAAGCTTTCACTGTATAACTTTTGATATGTTATAGATTTGATCATTTTGAATAATTTGATATAATTCTATTATATTTTTACCGATTAAGTGTGTATAAGAAATCTATGGGTAAAATGAGTGGGGAAAAGGAATATTGAAAATGGGTTAAAAAGTAATGTATTGTGATTTTATATGAAAATATATTGATGATATGGATTGAATTGATTGATGTGAATGAATATGAGCACATGATTGAGAGAGTGGTACTAGAGAAATATACCTACCAAAAAATAGGAACATGTGAGTCACCTTTTGAATCATATAGGGAACAAAGTGCTACTTGATAGGAGACACTACTTGAACTTATAGCGGTCACCTCTAGAATCTTACTTGTATCATGGATGAATTTGATACTGATACTGATTACTACTATATAACTGATAGACAGATACTATTGTATAACTGATAGATAGATGAGAATGATTGAATGATAATGAAAGAATGATTGATTGACTCACAGAATGAGATGAAATGTGTAATAGAACTGATTAATTAACACAGGTGATCGGTACAGATAGTATGCATTGATGCATTGACCTTCATACAAGATTTATAGCATATTATTTCTCTTTTGTCTTATATTGATTTTAGTGATAAGATTTTAGTTATTTGTTGGGCTTTTATGCTCATTACATGGTTTTAAATGATTTCAAGTAAAAGTAAGAGCTCTATAGTAGGAGGCAAGGTCCTGTGTTTTAGTTTTATTTTAAGTTTTTAGTTATTTATATTCTTTTGTAGCCTATGATGGCTATTGCATATATGATTTTGGGATTCTGGATGTAGCATGTAAATATTGATAGTAGTAATGTAATTATATATATTTTTGTTATTATTTGTTCTCTTTAATGTAATTAATCAGTTGTAGATGTCAAATTTATCAGTTATTAATTGAAAGAAAGATGAATAGAATGAGTTAAAAAGATAATAAAGTAAAAAAATGAAAAAAGATTCTTCCACTTTAGATTTTGGGGCATGACATGATGTATGGGCCAAATAGTGGTAGTTGTTTGCATGGTTCTTGGTGGAGAGGAAGAGATCATTTATTGAGGTACTCAAGAAGCTAGGGCAGTGGTGACGACATTGGAACCGAGGTGGAAGCTCGGCTTTATGGCATTCTAATCTCTGTGGCCAACGACCGGCCATTTGCTCAAGTACAAATCAAAATCACAAGTGAGGAGAAGTTCGATGCGAGACAGTTCAAGCTTGGTAAAATTCAAATGGACAGGGGAAAGGAGTTTAGGGCAATAAGTATAGTTTTATGCCCTATAACAGTTTTAATTGCTGCTAATTTCACTGACGTTTATCAAACGTACTCAATATAGCAGTGGGTTTTAAACAGCTAAAATTTTTATCATTTTTTAGTAGTGAATTAAATATCATGTTTAAATTATACACACACACACACTCATTTGCCTAAAATATGTTATCATTAATACAACTAATTATGGAAGAATAAAATAACTATTTATGAGTACCTTTATAATCCAAAATAATTTGTCAGGTTAAAAAAGAAATTAAATAAATGTAATGACCATAATACAATATTATGCTACATGAAATTTAAAAAAAAGTTCTATATAATATTAAAAAATTTGAATGTTCTTGGAATCAAAAGGTTCTACCAGAAAAATGGCTTTCGCATCACTTTTGAAGGGCTTTTCAGGCTGTTTTAACCGCCACTAAAAATCTTGCGGCGGTTACAAAATCTCTACAGGACCACTGTAATTGGTGTGAGCTGAAAGTAGTTTTTGCAGCTATTTTACAACCGGCAGGGAAGATTTATATATGTAATGCAGTAGTTTTTGTCACGATTTTAACTGTTACTAGTAACAGTGGTGAAAACTGCTGCTAATTCTCCAGAAAAGTAGTGGTTAATACCGCTGCTAATTTGTAGTACATGTGAAAAAAAAATATATAATGTTGAAAAATTGAATTTTGTGAATATAAAAAGTAGCTATATTAGGCATTTGAGAACACAATAATGTATACAAAAATATTATAATTTTAAACAAAATGTAATAAAAGTAGTTGTATTCATAGTAATAATTAAAAGCGTTCTTGATTCAACACATTAAGTGTTATCAATATAAAACTCTAAGAAGTAAATATTAATTGTATGGCTCTAGCTCTATTTTCCCATAATAGTTTGTCTTTTTCCCATTTATCTATAAAAAAGAGCTTAAGTGATATACATGAAGCTCCCGCTAAAGAAGGGTCTTAAGTGCAACCTCACACTTGCATTTTTAGAGAGCCAATTGGTCTATATAAATATCAAATCTTTGCTTCACCAGTCCCCATTTATCCAACAATTTTCATAGCATTAGCTATTGTCTTCATTGTAGCTACATGAAAATGGTTTCTGCTTTAGTATTTCAGCCAAACATACTCATTTTTCAATGTTCAAGAAACATAACATTTATCTCCACATGAGAATTCAAGATGGCAATCATCATGTCACAAATAAACAACCTCAAATGACACTCTCAATTTGCTCACAATTTTTGAAAAAATAATATTTATAATAGAAAAATAAAGCAGAGAACACATGCCAAATCTTGTAGAACTAATAAGCAACTCAAGAGCATGTGACTATATCTTAGAGTTAAGAAAGAGAACAAGAGATAGATTCCTCAATGTGTGGGTAGTTAATCACAATTTGCATGGAACATTTGATCTAAATCAAAATGAGAGACATATCATTTAGGAAAAGGAGCACAAAAGCATTTCATTCTTGTGTGCTCACTCAATTAGGCTTCATGTTCACATAGGATCAACGTCAAAATGCTTTTACAAAAGTTAAAAAAATATCATAATCTTTCAAAATATAGTAATATATTCACATACAAAATAACAAAATCCAATACAGAGCCTTTTGGTACTAAAGGTGCAAGAAAAAACACAAGTAAATTGGGAAAAACTAATATATATTTACAAAGATTAAATAATATATAAGGAGGCACAAACAATGTTGAACAAAGAAGGTTGTTGCACGCCTAAGACAAAGAGAAGCAACCTAAATTTCTCAATCAAAAGCACCAAGAATACACCGACAATCATTAATCCTCTCCAAAGGCTTCCAAAGTAACTAAGAGGAAAGTACCAAATTGGCATGACACCAAACCCTTGTGCTTGTATTCTGCCTGAGTCATATTGTCCCATAACAAAACTAAACACACTCTCTCATTAGCTTTTGGAGTGAGCCCTTCTGACAGAGTACAGACACAAAAGTTTGGTATCACTTTCATATTTTTAAAGAATTTTTTTGCATCCCTCTCCTATGAAACATAAAAAGTCTTTTAGAAAGAGCCAAAATACTTAAGTGATTCAAAATTTACATTTGGACATGCTATTTTATTTCAACTAACCTCCATCATTTATTTTGTCTTGACATTTGGAAGGTTATGTTGTGTGTGAGAAGACATGAGAAAGTAGGTGGTGAAAGACATATATATATATATATATATATATATATATATATATATATATATATGTCATTGAACTGATATACAAAAAGACATAACATAAGAGCAATGTTGATTCTTCATATGAAGGTAAATAATTTCTTTTCATTTGTAGTTTTAAATGAGAATAAAACTAAGAAATGAGAGGAAAAACTTTCCTCATATAAAATCCATATGGTGTCATTTCCACATTTTGAACAAATCTTTTGCAGCTCTTTCTTATGATATGTTAAAAACTTTTTTCAAAATCTATAAGTGTTATGAGGTAGAGAAAGGCACAAACATAAAATAATAATAATTCGAGAAAACACAATCATATTGAGGTACAAAAACTCAACAAGCTAAGCACTTATCATAGATATTTGATACCAACCATAACAACATAAGTAGGTGTAACGACCACATCCAGTACAAATATGAATCTACAATAGCCATATAAAAGCGATTAGAACATCAAAGACGATAATGCTTAGCACATATAGGCAACTTACATAATTTCATCTTGAGCTCACTCTCAATCTACTTATAATTTTCAGAAAAACAACAAGCAGAGTAAGAGAACTCATAAAGCTCATTATCCAACTTTAACATTTCATGTCAAAAACCAATCATCACTGTCTAGTTAATACACCAAAAAGCCATAAGAACACAAGGCACAATAATCCACAAGAACCAACAAGCCATAACTCACCAAGCAATTGCTAGAAACTATAATAAGCAAATGAATAATTATAATGGTTGTCAAAATTGCTAAAAAAATCTTTTCCAAAATTAGCTGATCATAGAAGAACTCCCCAAGTTGCTGAAGCAACCATTCAGACAAAGTCGTTACTGAGACGACCATCAAAGAGGAGAAATCAACTGAAATTACAACTGAATACAACAAACCACTCTAACAAATGGAATGTCATCATCATCAGCCTTATTATTATTATTATTATTATTATTATTATTATTATTATTATTATTATTATTATTATTATTTAGGGGAAACCCCACGGAGGGGGCCTACGTGTTGGTCCAGAAAAAAAATACATGGTCCTTAAAGAGGCCTCAAGCTCACTACTGCTCGAAAGAGCTACAAAAGAAAGTAAAATAAAAACCTAAGAGCTCGAGGCCTCTACTAATCAAAAATATAAGATACTCTAGGTACATTCTATGGTGCACAAGGACGAGCACCCGAAAATAAGGAGAGAAACAAAAAGTGGCAACCAGCACCATAATCTTCTCCAGCACAAGCTCTCTACAAATACCTGCAAAGTCAAATTTTGCAAAAAGAGGTAAAGCCCAAGATAGACATAATAAAGATTATGGTAGAGTCTAGTATACAAATCCCAGTAGTTATCAACAATATAAGTTCTAAAAAAACTAAACCAAATAAAATGATTGACAAACTTAACAACCACCACATGGTAGGGGTAATTGCAAAAATAGAGATAATCCAAACCTAGAACACTGAAATCATAGACAACAGTCGGCAGAGATATGAAAGGCATAGCCAAGCACAACATGATGAGGATCCCTATCCTCTCAGAAGGCAACACCCAGCAGAAATAGCCAGCTCCAAAAGCAATAGAGAGAAACACCAAATCAGTATTAACATTAAAGGGCCACTTCACTTTGAAGCTCTGAACCAACAGGTTAATCCCAACAGCAAGAAACTACCAGCTAAAATGAAAACCAAACACAAAAATACCAGGAAAATAAAGCAAAAAGCACCCAAACCTATCCTCCACAAAGCCACCACCAGCACGAACGCACAAGACTAAAAGCAACCACATCCAAAAATACAATCCAACACCAGCCCAACTAGGCACCATGGCGGTAAGGCCAAATACCAGATAATACACCAGAAGAACCACTAAGGAAAGCACCAATTAGACCCACTCATGAAGATCACAGCAACTAGAGAAGAAAAGGAAAAACTACCAACACGCCAGGAGCAAAAAGGATAAACCCCTACAAACAGCCAACAAAAAGGAAGGCACGAGACAACACCGAGAGATACAAGAACCAGCCAGATAGCAGCAGGACAGCAAAAAGCTTCACAACTCCACATAGGAGGACAAGGGGAAAGACCCCAAAATAAGCTAATAAAAAAATCCAAACAAAAAAAGCCCTTAGATTCTAACATAAGGAATGCCAATAACATCAAGTCTAAGAAGACCTTTGAGCTACACAGGAATATTGGACCCAATAAAATCAGTACAAAATGAAAAACAGCACCCCAATTAGCAAGCCAAGTAGCACAGGTGTTACCTTGTTTACAAATATGGTGGAATAAATAATTCAGGAAAATCAACAGATTTTTAATCTCCCTCACCTGATAGAAGAGATTAGGCTTACAGCACAATTCATCTGGAGAGATAATAGATAGAAAATTATACTCGAAATTAACATCAATAAAAATATTTGTTAAGCTAAGAGAAATGCACACCATCAACCTATAAAGAATAGCCAAAGTGATAGCAAAGAAATCATCACCATTCTGGAAAAGACCCACAAAGGCCATAATAAGACTACCATTACTGTCTCTGATAACCCCACCATAACCCACATAACCATCGCTGATAACACCATCCACATTCAGTTTAAAAAAATTAATGGGGGGTTTGATCCAATAGATGATTCTAGAAATAGGATCACCCTCCAAATTAAGACCAAAAGCAGAACCAACAAAATAGTAATTTTTAAAATTCTTGACAGAGAGCATATTAACAGAAAAAAGAGCCAAAACCTTATCTTTGATATTCTGGATCACCTTATTATGATTCATACTAACACCATTAAAAAGAGAGTTATTTCTTTCCAACCATAAATACCATAAAATGAGAGAAGAGACAACATTTCTGATGTGCCCTTTAGAGTTAATGAACCAAGCCTTAAGCATAGAGTTAAGGGACAAATGAGCATTAAAACAATTCAACTAAAACAAGTCATCAAAATAAACCCATGTTTTAACAGCAATAGGGCCAGAAAGAAAAACATGATGCATATTCTCCATATGGTAGCAACATTGGCATTTAGAAGCCAAAATAAAACCTCTTTTAATAAGATTGTCCTCTATAGGAATGAATTTATGCAAGATTCTCTATACAGAAATAGCCATTGTAGAAGGAATACTTTTATGCCAAATCATAGTAAAATTATTATCAATATTCTTCCTAAATCTAAAAATATGCCAAGCATTCATTAAGTGAAAACCACCATCTCTAGACAAGTCACATAAGATAATAAACTCCATATTGATAGGCATATTCAAAATTTGATGAATAATAAAATCAGGGATAACATTAGAAAGTTTCTCATAGTCCCAACAATTATCAATGAGAAAAGAATTAACCTTAATAGCTGAAATGGATGAAGAATTCATAATAGAATCAATAGATTGTTTACCCAAGCACCGATCCTGCCAAAAGAAAATATTACATGCACCAAGCCCCAAAGAAATGAAAGGCTCAACAACCCATTTAACCTTGCAAAGTCTCTTCCAAAGTTTAGAGTCACCTTGTTTAAAAAACATAAGTAGTAGGGTGCTTACCAACACAGTACTTAGCAAACATAAAAGTAGCTCAAAGGCTCACTTTAGCATGAAAGTTATACCATAATTTAAAGGAAAAAGCATAAGCCAAGTCATTCGTACTTTTGCAGCCTAAACCCCTTCAGCCAAAACACCACAACAATTCTCCCAAGTGGCCCAGGTAATTTTGGAATTACTAGAATTACCTTTCCAAAAAAAAATATTAATAAGTTTATGCACTCTATTACAAACCTCTTGAGTCGGCAATATAGTCTGAAAGATATAAACCGGCAAGGAGCAAAGGACACTTTTAATGAGAGTTAATCTACCACCAAAGCTCAGAAAGTTAGAATCCCATGATAAAAGCTTGTTCTGAACAGAGGTAATAAGATCATTAAAAAGAAAAGTTCTCTTTCTATCCTTAAAGAGAGGAACCCAAAGATACTTAATGGGTAAATGACCATGAGTAAAGCCAGTTAAGTCCTTAATGGCCAATATCCGATCATCAAGAATGCTCTTAGAAGCAATGAAACAACTTTTATTTTTATTAAATGATAAACCACTAATCATTTCAAAATAATAGAAAAAATCCATAAGATTGTGAATCCTATTAATGGAAGCATTTGTGAAAATAATAAAATCGTCAGCAAAACACAAATGAGAGATGGGAAAACCACCCAACGTTCTGAAATAAAGACTAGGGGAATTCTCAAAAAGATTGGAAAGGCCACGCGAAAGAAAATCTTCATCAATAATGAAAAGAACAGGGAAAATAGGGTCACCCTATCTTTAACCATAAGAAGATTTTAAAAACCCATTACTAGACCCATTAACAATAATAAAAAAATAAACATCTTCAATATAATTTCTAATAAGCTTAATAAAAATCATATTAAAACCAAAAGATGGAACATATTATAAATAAAGTTCCAATCAATATTGTCATAGGCCTTGGAAATATCCAACTTCAAAATTAAATTACCCCTCTCATCCTAACATTAAGGTCTTAGCAAAATTCTTGAGCCAATAAAATATTGTCAGTAATGGCTCTCCCTTTCACAAACCCCATCTGAGAAGGGAAAATAATATTAGGAAGGATAGAGGTTAACCGATTCATGAGAATTTTAGAAATCAATTTATTAAAAATAGTATAAAGATTAATAGGTCTAAAGTCATTCCATGAATTAACAAAGTTGTTTTTGGGAATAAGCATAATAGAAGTAGAGGTAAAAAACTTAGGGATACAGTTGCCAGCAAAGAAATCCAAAACAACAAAAAAAAGGTCATGATTAATAATGTCCCACAATTTTTTGAAAAAACTTGGTGGTAAAGCCATTAGGCCTAGCCACTGAATCACTATTCATACCAAAAAGAATCTCTTTAACCTCCTGAATAGAAGGAGGTTTATAGATGTACTCATTCTCCTCTTGAGAAATGAGATTAGGAATAATAGAAGGGTTATCAATTTGAATCGGAGAAAAATTCTTATTGAGATGATTTTGAAAGTGCTGAACCGCTAAATCCTCTATCTCTCCATTATTATCAGTGAAAGAACCACCTTCCCGAAGAATTTTATTAATATAATTTTTTTCCCTTTCCTCTTAACTAAGGCATGGAAATATTTAGTGTTATTGTCACCTTCCACAGATGCTTAGCAACAGCTTTTAGTTTCCAAAAAACCTCCTCCTGGGCTTGTAACTTAAAAAGACAATCCTTAGCATCTCTTAATAAGTTGAAATTGGTATCAGAAGGATCAACTTGACAATTAGACTCACAAGTGTTCACTTGCTGCTCAGCTTGCAAAATATTGGTGAATAAGTTTTTAAAAATATTATGATTCCACCAATTCAAGACCTGCTTAAGCCTTTTCAGCATAGACCACAGTCTCCTCATGCCAAAACTAGAATTATCCAGGTGAAGAGGTGCATGCTAATTATTCTGAACAACATCCAAGAAGGAGTCATGGAGTAACCACATATTTTGAAATCTGAATTGTGAAAAAGCATTTAATTGTCTAAACTTTAGGCTAATTAACAAAGGGGAATGATCAGAAAGAGTCCTGCTAAGATGCTCAACAGAAATAACATTAAAAGAGTGGATCCAAGAATCATTAAAGAGGACCCGATCTAAACATTGCCATAAATGACCCCTATTCCAAGTGAAATTGTTACCAGTAAAACTAATATCAATTAAATTACAATCCAAAATCATGTTACTAAAATCCTCCATAGATCGATAAGAAGGAGAAGAGTCTCCTATCCTCTCAGAAGGATTAGTAATAGCATTAAAATCACCACCAACAAGCCAATGAAAATTACAAATACTATGAAAATTTAACAGCTAATCCCAAAGAGTTTTCCTAATAACACGAGTAGAAGCAGCATACACAAAAGAGGCACAATAGTGGAAATTAAACACCTCCACTTTACAATGCTTCACTTGAGTAAAGTCACCAATAACATCAATTTTGATGGGATCCTTCCAAAAAATCCAAATTTTATTGGCCACATTTGAAATAGCATTTTTAAAACCCAAAAAGCGAGAGGTACTAAATAACTTATTAGGAGAAATAAACGGCTCAAGCAAAAAAAGAATAGAAGCATTATGAACACGATAAAGGTTCTTAACTCTTAAATGAGAAGAAGGAAAACCAATACCCCTAAGATTCCAAATAATACAATTAAACATAAAACACAAAATTAATGTGGAGTATGTGAGGGGGTAGTTCTAGTAGGTTGCAAAATAATATTTTGTTTCTTCCTACCTCTTTTACTATGAAACTTAATATAACTAGTATCATTGTCATCTTTAGCAAAGCATTTAGCCATAATATCCATATCCTCGGTATAAGTAAAAGCATCGCTATTAAAGTGTGATTTTAAAAGAAGCTTACTATCATCATTCAAACCTTCCTGCGAAACCTCCTGCTCAAAGGTACAGTCATCCTCCACCACCGATTTTCTTTTCCTAACATCACAATCCACCATATCCTCTTAACCTTCCTCCTGAACAATAATAATAGAATGATTATAAGCTAAATTAGTAGAAGTATTTTGAGCCAACATAGGATCCACATCAGTCAAATTATTGTTAGATACCTAAATAATAGTATCTGAAGATGAACCAATAATTTGGTTAATAGCACTATCCGACCTATGCTTATTCACATCTTGATCCTCAATATGCAAAGAAAGGATAGAGTTAGTTTCAAGAGTAGATTTGTTAGCAGTCCCCTGCTCCTTAGTAGCAGGTCCCACATGCATTTGAGTAATATTATTCTCACAAGTATCCTGCACATTAGGAAAATTCCCTTCAACCATTAAATTAGGAGCCGCATTCTCATCTTCCACCAACAGTCCATTATTTCCTTGCATAGCTTTGGATGTAACTTTCTCCTTGCGGAGATGAGGATGTAATCTAAAACATTCATTAGCACTATGCCCATGCATCTTACAATGTGAATAAAAAATAGGTAGGTTTTCAATTTCCACTTTTTGAAAATAGCCATTCAATTCCGAACCAAGTCGAATCTCATTTGGGTGTTTCTTAGAAACATCCAACTCAACAACCCAAGCCATTGAAGGCCTTGAGATAGAAGCAGTAGCTTGGTCGGTTTGTAAGGGTCTGCTAAGAATCGAAGCCAATCCAAACAATATGTGAGAGTTAAAAAAATGTAGGCGCAAATTCGGGAATGTGATCCACACAAGCACAATGTGAGACTCCTCATGAACATCAAAATCCGGCGTCCATTTGAGAAGTTTCATTTGACATGCTTGAATATAATACGATCTCCTTTAGAAAATGCGACTGTAATCAAGATCATTGGACAATTGTATCGCAATGTGACACGGATCCAACAAGCCAGTATGAAAGGAACTAGACAGTTCAAGGTTAACAAAAAACTTTCGAATCACCTCTAAATTAGGATGACGAAGAACAAATTTACCAACCAAGGTGAGAGCAAACGGCGTAGCCAGCTGCAAAACGACCAAGTCATCAAACATTAGGGCAGGACAACCCTTAAAGGAAGTATAAACAAAAGGAACCTTAGTAGAAGACGAAGAGAAACCTGCCAAAACATCCTTAAAGGAATGGGATTTAGCAGTAAAGAGTGAAATGGAAGCTGGGATGGATGACGCCGGGGACGTCATCACCCCCCACCAAAAATGACCAGAAAAACCTCCAAAAAAACACCGAAAACACTAAAAAAAAGAAAAGGGAAGAAAAATCCACGAGAAAACCAGTCCAAGAAGGCCAGTCACTAAGAGAAGCTGCGGAGATGGAGAAGCCCTAGAATCTCCTCAGAATCGCCAGAGAACCAGAGTGCAACGATATTCATCATCATCATCATCAGCCTTATCATCATCTACTAAGTGATACATAGGTTTTGTTTATGATCCAGATTTAAAGATGACAAAAAATTGAACTCATCTTAAATTTAAAGTTGCAAAGTTCTTGAGTTTTTCTTAGATTTAAAGCAGCTAAATACCTAAATTTTTTTTAAACTTGAGGTTGTTAGAGACCCTATTTGTATGAGATGTAAAGTCTTTAGAGAGTATGAACTTGTCTCAAGCTTAAAATTGTCGTAGACCCTAACCTCATTATACTTCACATTTTCAATCTCATAGTTATTTGAAGTCAAAATGTACTTAGTAAATATAAAAAATTATGAGAGATCGATCATCCATGTAGTCATTTGTCCCCTTCTTCTTATGAGACATCTCAAATGACTCAATTTTTCCTATAGCCTTCTTTAATTATGCCACATGTATTATAAGCTATAGATGTCTTTTGTCAATGTTGAAAAAAAATAGAATTGAATTCCTAGATGTAAATTATATTTTCTATTTATAAACGAACAAATGAGCACTACAATTTTTTAATTTAAAATACATTCTAATTGCCTGATGGGAGTCCCCATCCGATATGAAAGGAATCATATTTAGTAAACAAATCATATATAAATATCTCCTCATTATGTAATTTAGCTCCAGCATTTGTTGAGATAATAATTTATTCTTATATAAAAAAATGCATAAGCTAATTCCCTAAAAATATCAAAAATCACAACATCTAAAAATTCAAAAAATAGAGATTTGAATATCTTCTCTTAATACAAAAATTTGCAACATCTGTTTAATTGAAACAACACAACAATGACAACTGATATTATCCTTACATTTGTGCTCCTTTGAAGGAGAAAAGTAGCTAAACTCATGGTGGTAATCGAGCTTTGGTAAGGGAAATTAGGGCATGGTAAGAGAGAGATCTTAGTATTTGATTATAAGTCTTTGGCTAAACTCTTGCTTGGTTTATGATTTTTTAGAAAGAGAACTTATTTCAAGCATTACCATGAGCAAGATTAATGAACATACATCATCTACTTAGATAAGACAATAATAAATTTATAAAAAAAAAGGTACCAAATATTTTTCGAGTTGCTTGAGCAGCTAAACAATGAAGGTGGGATGGAGACAGTTGGTTGATGCTATGGAGAAGGGGTGTGGAGGAATCACGACAGTTGATCGATCAAAGAGAGAATATAAGAGGCTCTAAAGAAGGAGAGAAGAGAAAAATGCTAGGAGGCTCGCGTGGTGTATTAGAGATTAGGGCTCCTTAAAGCATCTTTTAAGGCTTCTATAGAAGTAGTTTTAACAACTGTTAATAGTAGCGGTTTAAACATCCGCTAGATTAAAGCTGCTGGAAAAAATTACTTTTAGCAGCGGTTTTAAAACTGTTGCTTCCAAGTGCTGGAGAAATAGCAGATTTTTAAGCGAAATATTATGTATATGAACTTATAGCATACTAAAGTTTGTCAAATTATTTATTATTTTCATGTAGAATATAATATTATACTCCTTATTTACATGTAAGAAGCTTTATGCCTTGGTAATAGTATATGAATCATATCAAACATAAAGAGAGAGAGAGAGAGAGAGAAACTTTATTAGTCATGAAATTATTATTTGTTGATATATATATATATATATATATATTAAAAAAGTATAATCACTTAATTGAAGTTAAGTTAATAAATGCAAAAATAGAAGTTGATGTTGATGATTTTTATTTAAAAAATTAGCAGCTTAAAATATTATTTATTATTTTTAAATTTGATTTAGAATATTATTATAATTACTAAGGGTATCAATGTTATCTTACCTCCATGTGCATATGTTCTATATTTTTCAAAAAACAGTGTATTATATGTAAGATCTATCCATGCATCATAAAATGTTATTATATGCATGGCATAGTATGTGAGCATAATATGATGTAATAGGTGAATTTGCCAATAATTGGGCATGTGCCTGTCAGAATGTGCAGAGCTATTTTTATTGGCCATATTTTTATAAATTTAGGTCAAATTTAATCCTACATAAATTCTATAATGAAGTAATATAAGTAAAATTATGAAGCAAAACTTGAAAAAATAGTACATATTGTTAAATGAATAAATATTGATAGCCAAGAGCAATCCATGTAGTTGGTAATCTCCTTAGGGCATCTCTTATGGCATATGCATACGCATTTTTACGACTGTGAATGCAACATCAATATTGACCTTGCGCTGTTCAAAAACACTTTTTTTAAAATTTATTTAATTATAAAATTATCCTAAAATTATTAAATTTAAAGATTTTGATCCAGAATATATTAGTTTAACTTATGTTATTAATTTTTTAATTTTAATATGTTTAATTTTTAATATAATTAATTTATTTAAATTAGGCTCTTCATTTTAAATAATTAAATTAGGTTCTTCATTCTAATTCAAAATGTTGATAAATATAAAAGCATGATTGAAAATAAATATAAAAATAGCTATGAGAAAGAGTATACATAGAATATTTTTTTGGTGGTTAGAAATATTTTCAGTTTGTTCGAGATGAATTACTGTTTGATATGACTGTTGCTGCATTTTAAAATGAAAAATATGTTTTTCGGTTGGAGATGCCTTTAGAATTTCGCATTAAAGTTGAGTTCTATGAGGCAAATTACATTCAAGAATCCTCCTAGATGAGTGAGTGAGTTAGTTAACTTGAGTTTATCCTAAAAGTTTATTTTTAATGTGAAGGTGGGTAGCTATAACAAGTTCTATGGGAGAGTAGATCATTTGTCTTACCATATTCAATATATACTCAAAGGTGAGTAGATAAGGTGACTGGGCAAGAAGGTTCTCTCTGGTGACTTGAAGATTTATTTAACTGTTTTAATGTTGACGACTTATTGTAACCGATTAACATTTGTAATACGATTTGGTTATATTTGCTCAACCAATTATTACAGAACATTTGTTCCTTAAATCTTTTATCTCTTTGAAGAGATAAAAAAGAATAAGAGAATAAATCTTATATATAGAATTCAGCTAGATCTTAGTGACTTGGCATATTGATTAGATTGATTACATGAATTTTTAATTACCTTTGCCTTACAAGTCAAAATAAAGAAAGAGTTATAAATTTTCACACTAGGGGTTTGTTTTAAGCTTTTCTATCAATTTTCTTCTTATAATTCCTTTTTAATTATGTGTTATAGCTGCTTGTTCCTTGTATAGATGATGAAGTTCAAAATGTATATACTCATATGATAACGTTAGAAGAATTTGGTTCACTAGCTGTGTGCATATATATAAATAATGCTGAAAATAAAATCACTTATAAAAAAGTGAAGATTGTATTCTTAAAGGTGAATGAAAAGCTACTCACTAGGATACTTTTGTTGATATTGTGACTTCTTCTAATCTTTAACGATAATGTATTATGTTGTAAGCTTGCTCAACATGTGAAGACCAATCCATAGGGATTTGTAAGAAAATATGAATGAAATAACTCCATCTGATGATGTCCCAATTTAGGGCAAGAATATCAAAACATATTTAACAAAATTTTGAAATTTTGTTGTGGAGTTCATAATGAGCGAGCTCTTGGCTACTAATCAAGAAGTTAACATTAAAGAAATGTATGATCTAACATGTACATTGAGTGCTCATTCACATGCTCTAAACTCCTTATGGTTATTTAAATTGATACCATAATAAACCTCAAGTAGGAGATCATAAAAATAAGTCATGGGATCTTGATCAGTCTATATCCTGTGTGAATTTAAAGAGTCATTTTTCTTAGGATGTGACTTAACAATGGCTTTACTAAAAATATACATATCACTATAGAAGGAAAAATCTAGAAACTATGTATAAGAAATATTTCATTGGAGACAAACTACTTTAGAGTTTTGAAGTTGGTAAGGAGACCAACATGACTAGTTTGCATATCTAGACATTGGAGTTACTATTTAGGGCAACTTTAGAGTTTTGAAGTTGGTAAGGAGACCAACATGACTAGTTTGCATATCTAGACATTGGAGTTACTATTTAGGGCAAGGAGTGCATTCAAGTCTACACTAAGAGAAAATATAAGGGTAATACCTATGCTCTAGTTACCTTAAGAGAGGAAGTAGAGATAAGGATCTCAACAAAAATGTTTGTAGATTTTTTTTAATAAGATCAGCCTGTGAAAGAACTTGTGCTAAGGCCAAAAAAGTTAAAATTTTCAACTTATTAGCCATGATTAAATATTTATTTTAACAAATTTGGTAGGAAGATGTTCCCTGGTATTGACACTTGAAGAAAAAAGTGTTTTTAATGAGAAAATTTGCCAAACCATCATAGCGAAGGTAATTATTTTTTAGAGGTGAGTTTGCATTATAACATTTGATAAGATTTGTTGTTCCTAATGGTATTATTTGGAAAAAATTTAAGTAGGCACTTAATTCAAAGAGTAATTATGTAATGTGTGTTATTAAAAAAATTTAAAAAGGGAGCAAAAAAGAAAATTATTTTACAATTTAATAATTTTCTTAAGAAAATGCAACTAAATTTTCTTAAGAAAACTTGAAATATATTCAAATTTTTTTGAGAAATTTCAAAAATATACTTTATCAGATATTTGGCAAATATTTAATTTATACAAAATTTAAATGACAATTCAGTTAAAGTAAAGTGGTGAGAATCATGAAAGACCTTGGTTCGAATCTCAGCAAAATGTAAGTTAAATTTTGACTTGTTTAAATAAAGTTTTAAAAATATATTATTAATATGAATAAAATAATTAAATTAGAAATAGTATATGTTGTTGTTGAGTTGGCCAAATAGGTCTATCACATAGTATATGTTGTGCTTGAAAATAGATATGTACATGTTTCGTCTTTATTTGACCTAAAAAATGTGTTGTTGATGAAATAGATATTGGTGTCATCCAGAAAGGCGAATGAATAACAGAGGTTCAAGGAGTCACAATCTCTATCCCACTCTAGTGCATCTCATAGCAGGGCCACTATTGGTATTGACTCATCACACACTTACCAAATGACTAGTGTGTTGGATAATTTAACATGTACAATAATGGGTTAGAATAAGCCGAATTAGATAGTCCGCCACCCATGCCAAAAGACTTTATTTCTATTGCAAAAGTGGTAATAGAGGGAAACACGTCCTCTGGCATATCGTAATATACCTCTTTCTCAATTTTACTAATTTTATCATCATAATCTTTATATCACTGTCTCCCTCTCGCCTGAAAAATAGCTGGAATATCTCCTTTGAATTCAAAAATTCATCGTGGTAAATAAAGAAAAGAGAAAAGAATGTTAATTAAGATGATTTTATTAAAAATAAAAGCTGAATTTGATTGTGTAGTACTAAATGTCGCTCTCATGGTGCTCTTAGGTACTTTGTGTCTGGTGGCTTAGCAAGAGCTTTCAATAATTATAGTGTCCCCCATGACCTATACCACCTTAAGTAGTTGTTGAGAGCATAATCCCTATCCTACATAATGCAAACACTAATGAAAAAGAATGCTATCTTGTTCTCCCGCAATAATATATGAGAGTGATGGTTAGCTTCCCAATCTATGAAAAATTTCCCTCATCCATCCAACCTAATGAAGTTGGGATCTATGGGTCCTATATCATTGCATAATGTATATTCAAACTATTATAAAATGATGTCTAGCAACTATCACACCACTCTCTTCCATCTAATTAAGGCCACATAAGCTAACCAAATCTCTTTACTTGCCAGAAATATCTCTATAACCCTATCTATGATCTAGTGACTGTAAGGTTCCCATCTAACCTATGAGCAAGTACATTAGTATTTTTATGTTTGTGATAAAACTACTCTGTTAATGTTAATTCATTTAAAAATGTGTATCATAATGAATAATCACTTGTAAAAGAAGTGAAGATTGTACTCTTAAAAGTGGAAAAAAAGCTACTCACTAGGGTATTTTTGTTCATCTTGTGGCTTCTTCTAATATTTGGGAATACTGTATTTTGTTGTAGTCTTTCTCATTAGGTGAAGACCAATCCATAGGGTGCATTAAAAAAATGACTCAGATAACTTCATCTACTGAAGTAATCACTAAGGGCAAGAAGATCAAAATACATTCGAAATTTTGGTGAGTTTGCAATGAGCGAGTTCTGGGCTACTATTCAAGAAGCTCAAAGGTAAATAAGATATGCTCTAACATGTACATTCACTGCTCATTCATACGCATTAAATTCATTATGGTTATCTAAATTGATAACATAAAGAACCTAGAGTGGATCTTTAAAAGAAGTCATAGGCCCTTGATCAGTTTATATATTGTGTGAATTTAAAGAGTCATTCTTCTTTGGATGTAACTTTACATAAAGGTTTTACTAAAAGTGTACAAGTTACTAGGGGAGGAAAATCTGAAAACTATTTATAGGAGATTTTCCATTGGAGACAAACTACTTAAAGAGTTTTGAAGTTCTTAAGGAGACCAACTAGACTAGTTTGTACTCTATTGGAGTTACAATCGAGGTCAACAAGTGCAGTCAAGCCCATCCTAAGATCCAAAGAGGAAAACTAAGGGTGATGCCTATGCTCAACCAAAAAAGTTGAAGATTCTCTTAAGAAGATCAAGTTGTTGAAGAACATTGTAATTTCTGATGAAGCTCTTGCTAAGGCCAAGCAAGTTAAAATTTATCAAGTGATTAGTTGTGCTCAAATATTTCTTTTGATGAATTTGGTGGGAAGATGTCCCCAGGTATTAAAACTTCAACAAAATATTAATTATTTTAATGAGAAAATTTGATAAACCATCTAAGTGGAGGAAATTATTTGTTAGAGCTAACTCGAACTCGACTCGCTAATGAGATTATCGAGCCACGAGCCCAAGCTCGAGATCAGACTTGAGCTCGCATATTAAATGAGCTTGAGTTCAAACTTGACAAAGATCGGCTCGTTAGCTTGCGAACCGGCTCAAAAAATTTTATTCAAACCGAACTTCGGTTATTTCTCCTCCGTCATTTCTCTTCCTTCTTTTAGATTAGCGTCAACCGTCAAACATGAGGAACTTCGCTCTTCCTCGACGACCAAGACCTCTAGCCTCGATCTTCCTCCCCTGAACTTTGCTCTTGCTTGACGATGACGAAGCATAGCTCCTTCAATTTCATCTTGAGCTGAGTTCTCGAACTCTAATAAACATAGATGAGTCGAGCTTGAGTTCGTGTTGCTCTTTTAAGAAATGAGTCGAGCTCAAATTTGCTACAACTCAAGCTCGACTTGACTCGTTTGCACCCTTATTTGCAACTATATAATGCACCATTAGGATCAATCGAAGAATCCTAGCCTTCAATGATATTATGAAATTGAAAGTTATGCTGAAGTAAAATAGATTGTGATCTCTTAATTTGATGGTGGAATCATGTCACTAAAGATAAAAAGATACATAATTAAATTTTTATAATTTTAAAAGTTAAAATATTTAAGAAAATGCAATTGAAGATATAGATATGTTTTACAAAAAAAAAACACATTTGATAAAAAATTGAAGAATAATTGTGTAGATTATAAAAAAAATTTACATTATTATAAATTTAAACTATTTAACGATTTTAATTCTCAAATAATTATATAATAAGAAAAATTTTCAAAAATATAGTAATGATATAGCAATATTTTTATAGTTCAAAATAATTCATCACATTAAAAAAGTTATTAATTAAATGTAGTTAATGACCATAATATTATATTTTGCTATGTAAAATTTAAAAAAAATCAATATAGTATTAAAAGATTTACATGTGAATGGATTCAAATGATCATAGTTAAGTGAAATATTATGTATATGAACTTATAATATATTAAAGTTTTATATGGGATGGCTTTCTTATTATTTCTTAGAACAGCTTTTTAATACAAAAATTTTAATATTTGTACTGAAGCAGTAAAAAAGTCATCCCAAAGAAAGCCAACCTAAAGCTTGTTATATTTTTAATTATTTCTAATAATTTATATTGCAATTATATTATTTTCAGCTAGGATGAAATATTATACTCTTTATTACTAGGCAAGAAACTTTATGACTTGATAATACAATATGATTTATATCAAACATGAGAGAGAGAGAGAGATGCCAGGAGGGAGAGTCATGAAATTATATATATATATATATATATATATATATATATATATATATATATATATATATATATATATATATATATTAATAAATAGTATAGTTAATTTGTTGAAATTAGTTTTAATATATATAGAAATAAAATTTAACATTGTCGTTGTCAGATCTCAAGCCAGAATGAGAAAGTGGAGGGTTGCATTACATAGTTGATAGCCAGCGTAAAACTTGTCAAATAGTCATGACATGAATCATTTAATATATTATATTATTATTGTACAATTAGTGTCTTATATGAGGAGAATAAATTTTTTTTATTTTTTAAAATTTATTTGAAAAGTTATTATAGTTGTCAAGGGTATCAATGCATGCCCATGCTATCTCACATCCATGTGCATGTGTTCTATATTTTTCAAAATATAGTGTATTATATGCGGTATCTATCCGTGCATCATATTATGTTTTATATGGCATGGCATAGTACTATGATGTAATACATTAGCCTACCAATAATTGGGCATGTGCATCACAAATTCACAAGCAATATGATGTTAAAAGAATCTGGATGACATTAGATGAGGTGGATGGCAAATGTTTAACAATAATCATTCAAAATTATGAGGGTGAGAACTAAATTTAACAAATAAATAAAAATGGAGTTTGAATAGAAAGGAAAGATAAAAAAAGAGAATTAGATAGAGAACCTAGGAGAATTTTATTAGATTTTAATATTAGAGATTATAAGATTGATGTGCCATAAATATGTCAGAATGTGTTGAGTTCATTTTCTAACACATATTTATAAAATTTTGTTTATGTAGTATTATGATAACATAAGAAGCATATGTCACACAACTAGAGGGAGTATATGGAAATAATGATGCAAACAAAATCACATGTAAAGAAATTGAAGATTTTACCCTTAAAGTTGACTAGAAAACTATTGATTATGGTACTTTTTGTGGATCTTGTGGCATCATCTATTCTTAAGGGTGTTGTCAGAAACATTATGGCTAAAAAAACTATTATAATGAGGACAAAAATGCCAATAGACATTTGACAAAATATTGAAAGCTTGATGAAGTCTTTAATATCAGTCTAAGAACATTACATTTAATATGAGATACTTCAAATCAAACTGCATCATTGATATCTATTTTGAAATTATGTATAGATACCTAAATAATATCCCCAGGGTGATTCCAATCTATTTTATAATATGTCAATATGATGCAGTAAGTTATCATTGACATGTGAATTAGATTTTTTAGATGAAATCGAAGACATAGCTATTTTATATTTCTCTTTTCCTATGGATAAAAAGTGGTTGGAAAAGAAAATCCTTCCTAATAAATGGTTTAAATGTTGTGCTAATCTATGTTCAAGTTTGTGGCAACTCAAATCTATTTGTACAATCATAGAAATTAAAATCTAAGAAAACTAAAAAAACAAATTATTACTTACATAATGATTTCTAATTCTTCCATTTCTATTAATGATAGACAAAATACTGATGTTCTCTCAAGTGATCCCATATGGAATCATTGATGTTCCTTTAGACCTTAAAGAAGGAACCCAATCTACTATATTGTCAAGTATTTCATACCTAAAAAAAAATTAATTTACTCAACAATCTTTATTTAAACTTTAATAAAAAGAGAACTTCTACACTATCATTGATGCTCTTTTCTAAAGAGGGGGCAAGATGGCCAGCAAACGAAGTGGTCAAGATTTTAGATCTTCAAGATCCAATGCAAATGAGGATAGTTTTCCTATATTGCCTTTGAAAAATTATATTATATTATAATTCTTCCATTTATACTGGTGAGGAGACTCATTAAGTTGTTGATAATCATAACTTTTCTTAGGAAGCTTCACAACTTCAGTGCATCTAATTAAAAAATAACTCACATGTTGAGTTTCTAAAAAAATTTAATACTCTTAACAATTTTTCAAGACTCCTAATTTTTATAAGTGACATTATTCATATGAGCTTTTAAGAATTGCTCTTGCATCAAACCATTTTGTTTGTGACCGTTAGATTATGGTTCATCATCTATATCAACATTGAGGACTATGTGTATGCACCTTAGAAAGTATTCCCAAGATAATCCTACTTATTTACATTATATCTCTATTTCATGCTAATATCACTTTTATATATGAACTATATTTTAGTATTGAAGATATACTCATTTCTTACATTTCTTCTCATATGGTAATCTCTCTCTTGAAAAAGAAAAATTGATCTAAAAAATGTTATAAACATCTACCTTAATTATGTTTAAAGGTAGGGAAAGTTAAATCCGTAAAGAAAGATCAATGTCTTTTAAGGAACCCAAGTTTAATATAATTAGGAATTCCGAGATTCCATGTTAATTACAAAATGATATCCAAACTCTATGTTTTTTGGAAATAGCTCTAATGACATTAATGATCCTAAGAACATAATCTTTAAGTTATTAATACAAATTTAGGAGATGACGCTCCTACTATTGATGAATTAATAAGGAAATAATGATTTAGGATTGACTCAGTTCAAATGATATACTATCCTATTTGGATAATAATCTTTGGATCACTATCCTTCTTTAATGATAACCAAGGAAATTAAAGATAAATGCATGTTTTATTTGTTAAGAATATCTCTTGTAGGTGTCCTAGAGTCAAATTAACTTTACGGAGCTAGCTCCATTAAAAGTTTAGTCAACCAAGATTCTCTATTTGATTTGAATTAAATTTATTTTGATGATACAATTTCTCGTAAGTATTTTATAAAGATTTAGATATTATTTTTTGGTCCACCACCAGGCCCCTTTTCGTATCTCTCCATATGAAATATCATATATAAGAAGAATACGCTCATATTATTACCCCATTTCTCCTCCAATAGTAAGCTTTAAGGAATTATTTAAGATTTCTATAGAAGGATAAATTGATACAGATAATCAGTATGGACATTGATACATATATTTCTTTATATGATTTATAGCATATTGTTCTCTTTTATCTTGCATTAATTTTAGTTGTAAGATTTTAGTTACTTGCCCAGGTATGTGCTCATTATATTGTTTTACATGTTTTCAGGAAAGGGTAAGGATCCTATGATATGAAGCTCCAGACAAGATAAAAATGAAATCATGTTTCTTTCTACAGTTCATTAATAAGCTATAGTTAAATGGTTAAAATGAAAGACTGATGTACTTCTTCCAATATAAATTCAGGAGTGTGACATAAACTCTATAAAAATCATCTAACATAGGTAATATTATCTTTGATATATCATCAAAAAAATTATCTTGATCAGGCATGAATCTCGAGGCAAAATCAGCTTGGAAGCTTCAAAAATTAATTTGGAGACCATATGAATGCCGATTTCAGCAAACTTATAGTCAACCTGAACGTCTCGGAAGTACGAACCCAACAACACCAAATTCGATTCGATCCGAGCCCAAATGGGTCCAAATCAAAGACGTGAAGCACATTTGGAAGGTTCAATCCATAATTTGGATTACCAAACGGTTTCCAAACGGGACATGCTTCTAGTCAAATGGAGCGGCTCGATAAGACGAATCCAACGAGCCTAAGATCGTCAAATTCTGATATCATTAAGACCTTCAAATGTCTGACAAACAGTCCACGATCAAGAGATTCAATATTGGCCGTCCATCCAAATCACTCCCCATTTGCCCTTGATCCTTCTTCTATTTACGGGTCATGCCATCCACAAAAAACTATAAATAGCCCCTCATTTCTCTTAAGGAGGGACCCAAGCAAGAGAAGAGAAGAAGAAGAGAAGAAGAAGAAGAGAGGAATAGGAAGGAAGAAACTCCTCCTCGACCACCGCCGGAATTCTGCCCGACGCCCGAGTGACGTCGGAATTCTGCCCGACGCCCGAGTGATGCCGGAATTCCGCCCGATGCCAGAATTCTCCCAGACTTCGAAAGGATGCCAACATTCCGCCCGATCTCCAAGTGATGCTGTAACACTGCTTGACATTATAACTGACTTTCAATCCTAAAGAGATTCATTGTAATCTGATCGTCCTAAATTTTAAGGACGATTCAGCCTCTTGTATTCCAAGCAAACACTAGTGGAACTCTTTCAACTGGGCGTGACCCCGTGATTTTTCCCCTTTCGGGGTTTTCCACATACAAATACTGGGGTTGTTATTTCCCCTCTATTTGTGTGCTAGATATCCGTACAACGCTGGGACGGAAGTTTTTGACTCTATCGCCGCGTATATTCTAGTCAGCAACAGTTTGGCTCCGTCTGTGGGAAACACTATCCCACACTCCTAAATGTTACTTCGATGACCCATAGGTGTAGTAATCGCCTCATAGGAGCCTCCCGCTCCCACTCTCATCAATCCAGAAACCAATCTATAAATCATGGACGTAAAGTTTCTGCCTCCTTTTATCCTGGGGGGAAACACGTTGCTGGAGAAGGAACCTCAGGACCTTCTTTGGAGGAGCGAATACGAAAGAGGGTAGAATCTCAGAACAAGATCCTTCAGCTCCTACGAGAGAACCGTCAACCGGCATTAGCACAACGGGAGGATATTCTTCTCCCTTTAGATCCACCACTGGCCGAAGATATTCGAATCGAACATCCTCAAGCAGAGATTCCTCCTCCCTCACCAAGAAGATACCCACCATCACATCAAAATAATGATCTAACTGACACAGTAAGTTCTACCCATCCTTCGCGCACAGGTCGGCAACCTTGCATTTCTTTGGACCTCCCCGAAGAGTTAGACTTACCTCATGTCGCTGAGCTCCCTCACAATGCTCTAAGTCATGAACTATGGAGATTAGTAAGGGAAGAGTTCCCCGGAGGAGATATGAGGCAAACACTTTGACAGCGGAGCTTTTAGGAGTCATTACCTCTAACAGAAGCCATTCTTCAGCACCCCATTCCTGTTGGATTCAAACTACCAAGCATTGAGTCCTACGACCGGACATTCGACCCATATGAGTATATCGATCATTATCGAACGATCATGCATATCCAGCGAGCTTCGGATGCCCTCCTATGTCAGGTTTTTTCTACTACACTCAAAGGACATGCATGAACATGGTTCTATTCTCTTCCATCCGGAATGATCCCCTCATTCGTCAAATTGGCCAAAGTATTCGTTGAACAGTTTGTAGCCAATCGAAGAATTGCTAAGGATTCTTCCCACCTCTCCGGGATTCGTCAAAACGAGGGAGAATCGTTAAAGGAGTATTTTCAATAGTTTTCCATCGAGGCTCGACAGATTCTAGGAGTAGACCCAGAATTGCTTAGAGGGGTCTTTCTTGTAGGCCTTCATCCTGGCCCCTTCTATTCGACACTCATGCACGACACTGTTCGTTCATATGTCGATCTGATCCATCATGTGGAGGCACAAATATCTACAGATGAGGCTATAAACGCTCATAGAAAGTAGTTTGAGTAAACCAACGGGAAGCGCAAGGGAGCACCTGAGATGGATAATTCATCCTCACAACAGAAAAAGTAAGGGAAGAATAATCCATCTCCTAGGCTTCCATTGCCACGACGAGAACCTCGACAGAATAAAGAGTACACTCCGCTCAACACATCTTGAGTAAATGTATTAATGGTAGTTCAAGATCAAGAAAAACTGAAAAGGCAGCATCCTTTGAAGCAAATACAGGAAATCAAGATCAGTATTGCCACTTTCATCGTAGTGATAGCCACACTACTGAAGCCTGTAGGCAACTTAAGGATGAAATTGAAAGACTTATCCGCTAAGGTTATCTTCGACAGTTTATTGAGAATCCACCTACCCGAGAAGAAGCTCATTCCACTGGGAGCAAAATCAACAACAGAGATAACCTTTGAATAACTGAATAACAGTTGGTGAAATTGACATAATCGTTGGAGGCCCCTTACTATCCGATCAAGTCTTTTTGGCTATAGATGGAAACCCAACTCCAAAAATGACTCGTATCGATCATTCCATCACATTTGATGATTCTGATCTGGAGGGAGTAAAAACCCCTCATCAAGATCCGCTTGTTATTAACGTGGGCATAGGTCACCCGTGTTACAATGTCAAAAGAATTCTTTTGGACAACGAAAGCTCCGTAGATGTTCTGTTCTACTCTACTTTTCTCAACATGGGTCTCTCAAGAGAAAAGCTTCAGCCTGTTGCAGGTCCTTTATATGGATTTGATAATCGACCTGTATGAGCAGAAGGGATAATCAATCTCCCAGTTCTACTTAGAGAATTTCCTCGACAGACTACACACTCCATTCAATTTATTGTGGTAAAGTCAGAATCGGCTTACAACGCTATTTTTGGGAGGCCGCTCCAGTCAATTTCTGGGATCGTCACCTCTATCCCTCACCTCAAGCTGAAGTTCCATACCACGGCGGGAGTCAATGTAGTATGCGGAGATCAACAAATAGCACAAATCAGCTATCTTAGGCAGGTCACGCCACGTCCAACGGTTACCCTGAGCATCGAGGACTTTGATCTACGGAGCGAAGATATCCCTCAGAGAGCTTCCCCTGTAGAAGACCTTACTACTATATCTATATCTGAAGAACATCCTTCAAAGACAGTACGGATTGGATCACTTCTCTCAGACAATGAGAAGAAAAACTTCACAGATTTTCTATGAGAAAATCAAGATATTTTTACATGGAGTCCGACAGATATATCCGGAATTGACCCCGAGCGCGCGGGCGCGCTGCTGGGCCGCTGGCGTTCGCGGATGCGCGCGGGCAGGGCGGGCAGGGCTTGCGGGCAGCCTCTAAACAGGTTTTCGGGTTGACCCGCCAACCCGTCGGGTCAACCCGAACCCGACCCGTTTTTCAAACGGGTCGAATTCCTGAACCCGAACCCAACCCGTTTTGAACTCGGGTCGGGTTCGAGTCGGGTTTTCCGGGTCGGGTTCGAGTCGGGTTGTCGTGTCGTGTCAAATATTGACACCCCTAACTATGAGTATGCACCTTAGAATGTATTCCCAAGATAAACCTACTTATTTACATTATATCTCTATCTCATACTAATATCACTTTTGTATATGAACTATATTCTAGTAATGAAATAGAAGATATACTCATTTCTTACATTTCTTCTCATATGGTAATCTCTCTCTTGAAAAAAAAAATTGATCTAAAAAATGTTTTAAACATCTACCTCAATTATGTTTAAAGGTATTAAAAGGTAAATCCGTAAAGAAAAATCAATGCCTTTTAAGGAACCAATGTTTAATATAATTAGGAATTCTGAGATTCCATGTTAATTACAAAATGATTTCCAAATTCTATGTTTTTTTGGAAATAACTCTAATGATATTAATGATTCTAATAACATAATCTTTAAGTTGTTAATGCAAATTTAGGAGATGATGCTCCTACTATTGATGAATTAATAAAGAAATAGTGATTTAGGATTGAGTCATTTCAAATGTTATACTATCCTATTTGGTTAATAATCTTTGGATCACTATCCTTTAATGATAATCAATGAAAGTAAAGATAAATACATGTAGGGGTGTCAAAATCGGGTTGCGGGTCGGGTTCGGGTCAGACCCGAACTGACCCGGTTTCAAACGGGTTGACCCTAACCCGACCCGGATATGTAAACGGGTCGAAAAGTCCAACCCGGACCCGACCCGGTCGGGTTACCGGGTTGACCCGACCCGACCCGGATGCCGAACTGCGGCGGCGGCCGGCGGAACGACGGCAGGCGAGTGAGCGCACGCGGGGCGGAGCGGGGCAGCGCGGGCGAAGCGGGGCAGCGCGGGCAGAGCGGAGCGCGCGGGCAGCGAGCAGCGCGTGCGCGTGCTAGCGAGCAGCGCGGGCGGAGCGGAGCGTGCGGGCAGCAGGCAGCTCGTGCGCGAGGGCAGCGGGCAGCGGGCAGCGCGGGCGCTGGCACGCGAGCGCCGGGCAGCTGGCGCGGGCAGCGGGCGGGAATTTTGAAATTAATTGTTTTTTTTAAAACTAAACGGGTTATCGGGTTGACCCGGCAACCCGCCGGGTCAACCCGAACCCGACCCGTTTTTCAAACGGGTCGATTTTTGCAACCCGAACCCGACCCGTTTGAGAAACGGGTCGGGTCAAACCCGAAAAATTCGGGTCGGGTTCGAGTCGGGTTTTCGTGTCGTGTCAAAATTTGACACCCCTAAATACATGTTTTATTTGTTAAGAATGTCTCTTGTAGGTGTCCTAGAGTCAAATTAACTTTAAGGAGCCTAGCCCCACTGAAAGTCTAGTCAACCTAGATTCTCCATTTGAATTGAGTTAAATTTATTTTAATGATACAATTTCTCGTAAGTATTTTATAAAGATTGAGATATTATTTTTTTGTCCACCACCAGACCCCTTTTCTTATCTCTCCTTATGAAATATCATATATAAGAAGAATACCCTCATATCATTACCCCCTTTCTTCTTCAATAGTCATCTCTACGGAAATATCTAAGATTTCTATAGAAGGATAAATTGATACAGATATTCAGTATAGACACAGATGCATATATTTCTTTATATGATTTATAATATATTATTTTTTTTTATCTTGTATTGATTTAAGTTGTAATATTTTAATTACTTACTGGGCTATGTGCTTATTTTGTGATTTTATATGTTTTCAGGAAAGGGTAAAGATTCTATGATATGAGGCTCCCGATAAGAAAAAAAATGAAATCATATTTCTTTCCGTTGTTCATTGATGAGCTCTAATTAAATGGTTAAAATGAAAGACTGATGTAATTCTTCCAATATAGATCCTGGAGTATGACATAAACTTTATAAAAATCACCTAACATAGGTAATATTATCTTAAATAGGTCTATAAAAACTTATTTATTATAGGTAAGATAAACTCTAATGAGAAGATTTCCTAGAATGCACCAAATCAAAGTTAACTCAAGGAAAATACTATATTTAAGTGTTTTAAGAGTCACCTAGTGTTGATAAGGTTATTTAGGACGAGTCTCTTAAAATAAGTCTAATATAGGTAAGATCACTTGGAAGAGAATTTTCTAGAAGACAACTAATATGGGTAAGGTATGCTCTATGGAATATTAAAATTTAAACTCAATAAAAATTATCAAATGTTAATAATACTGTCCAAAAGATGTTCTCCAAGATTTTTTCTAATGTAGGTATGATAAAATTGAAAGAGAAGATCCTAAAATAAGCATAATGTTGATAAACTAAACCATAAGAAATAATTTACATTATACTTTTAGGACTCGCTTAATAAAGGTAATGTAGTATTAAAGAGGAAATTTCCTGAACCAAGCCCAATGTAGGTATGCCAGTTCCAAAGATAGTTTATGTTTTAATTTCTAAAATAAACCTAATTTTTGTAAGGCTATCCTAAATAAGAGGATATGAGTTCAACCTAATTTACCAAGGATAAACTATGGAAGCAAAGGAACTTAAAAATCTAGAATATTAGATGAATCTAGATCATTATAATAGCTTGAAGCCTAAACTTAAAAGCTTCTAGGGAATGAAAACATTACAATTTAATGGATTATAAAATACATTAAGTCTTATTTTATAAAAGATTGGATGAATTTGATTTGTTAGAATAACACATAATTACTCAAGTAGGAACATTGTAACCCAAGGAATTTAAGAGGAAATCGGAATTAAATTTTTGCTACATTAGATGGATTCATATCATCATAGCATTCAAAAAATACATACAGCTCAATGAGTTATTTTAAAAGGATTCAACCTATGAAATGGAAAACAAGTGGCAATCAATGGTTGTTGGAAGGCATATGGTGAAGCTTTAGATCAAGTTCTTTTTTTAATTAAAAAATTTATCAAGCATCAGGGACTAAATTTATTACAACATCTTCAACATTTATAAGCCAAATAGAACTCCTTACAAGAATTCTAAAGCAAACAACATTTTGGTGTTAAGTATGCGACATTTTATGTTCATTTAATATCATATGAATATAAGGTTTATCTACATGTAAACTTTAAGCTTATTATTTCTTTAAATAATGAACATTTATAGGTTGTAAGGAGCTTTGAATTCTAACATCTATTAACTAGTAGTATCTTCCTTCTTATACTTGTTTGAAAAAAAAAAGGACCTTTCTATGTATGCTCATGTTCATCACAAATTTTGATTTTAGTCATAATAAGTTTATGCAAATTTAGGACTATCACAAACTTAAGAAGTCAGAAAGTGAACCAATTTTTTATGGGCTTGACTTATTCAGGCTCATAGTACTCAAGATATAACTATGCTTGCAAGCATTTCTCTTCCACACCATCAAATTCATCCATTGTAAGTTGAATATTATGTTGTTTAGTAATTTGATTAATAAGGGAAATACTTAGCAATGGAAGCCCTACTTTAAAGGTAGGACAACTTCAATCACAAAAATAAGAGCAAAAGGAGTAGTCTAAGCTAGAGTTTTATACATAATCCAATAGATCACTAATAAAAAAAGATACTTTTGACAGCATTTAATAGCAATATTTTTATAACCGTTGCTAAAAAGTATTTTTAGAAGCGGTATAAGCCGCGGTTTCTACTAATATCCCGCGTTCCTTAATCTCCATCGCCTCCCCTCTCGTGCCCTAGCTCCAAACTGATCCCGCGCCCATTTCCAGGCTCGCATCCCTCCCCTCCCATTCTCTAGTCCGTCTCCTGGCTTGTGTCGTCTCTCAGGCTGGCCTCTTTCTCGTGTGCCCTAGCTCGTACCTCAAACATCTACAGATAGCTACTCTTCATCAATCGAGAAGCAGCAGCCCCATATCCGGTATAAAACTAGATAGCCTCCTCCCATGCCGTAACTCGCGAACATCAGCCCTCTTCTTTGATCGAGCACCTGCGTTCACCTGCCGGATAAGGTTAAACAAAGTTGGAAATTTAAACCATCGACCATACACTTTGCTAATATTATGTTTCCTATGATTTTGATGTAGTTTTGTTGGTTGTATGTTAACCCTTTTTGCTTGCCTTATATATTAATCACACATTTGAGGTACTCATACCAATTTGAATTTGGTTCTGTCCAAATTGGTAATGTTGTGTTGTGCTCTGCTTTTCACGTGTATAAAGAAGTAGTCAAGAACTGTGAAAGAGGATTCTATGACCAAATTGGTAATGTTGCGTTGTGCTCTGCTTTGCTATCAAATAAACTAGATAGTTGTTTGATAAAATTGTTGTCTAAACTGAAGTAATAAGTGATTCTTCTTAGTAACCTGCAATGACTAAAGTAGACATGGTTATAGAATAGTGAAGAAAATCAACTAAGTTTATTTAAAAAAATATTATATTTTTATTATTGTCGATTAATCTAATTTTATTAACGAACAATTACACTCTATGCACCTATGAATTATATAAAATTTAGAACACTAATTAATTACTTTGAGAGTAAAAATTTAATCAAGACTTTTGTTGTTGAAATTAGTCGATTTATGGTCAACGTAGAGAAGGAACATGTGTGATTAAAATTTATTATCATAAAGCTCTTATCTTTTATTCATCGTGCTCAAAGATCCAAATGAGTCGAGATCGAGCTCGACTCGTCTCACATCGAGCTCCGTCCCAAGCAGGGTAGCAGCACGCGAGCTCCATCAACCGTCGAGTTTCGTCGTCCCGAGCAGGCTAGCCCCCGCTAGCAGCACGCAAGCTCCGTCGTTGCGTCCACTGTCATCCCGAGTTCAGCCGTCGAGCAACACGCGAGCTCCGTCATTTTTCGTTTACCCACTCGGCCTTCAATTCGTCCTCCCGCCCGCCCAAACCAATATTTCGTTTTCTCGCCAAGTCACCTCCGCGAGCTGCTCGACGAGCTGACGAGTTGAGTGGATGTCTGTTCGAGCTGGAGCTTAAAAAGCCGTCGAGCTCGAAATAATGTTCGAGCTCGACTCGCGAGCTCGATAAGCTCGACTCATCGAGCCTATTACCGAGTCAAGTCCAAACCAGCTCACAAGTCGGCTTGACTCGGTTACTCCTCTAATCGTGCTGCCTACTATAACTTATTAAGCTTGTAGCCCCAATGGTAGCAGATAAGCTTGACGTCACTAGGTAGAGTGAATGCAAAACATGCGTATATACCATATACCATTGCAAGTATACAATTTATTCTCATGGTCAAGAGAAGATAACACATCTAAATCCGAACAGCCTTATGCAAATTCCCGAAACCCTCGATAACAAAGAAGAGGCTATGAAGACATGACAGAGGAGAGGAGTTTGGTGAGCGAGAGCAATTAAGTCTTGTAAATCTGACTACTCCCAGCATTTCATTTCACATATTACATTGAATTTGAAAATCGAAGAACACAGAAAGTAGTGAGAAATATGCTCACATTAAATCTAAAAATGAAGAAATAGAAGCAGAGAAAACGGGATGCAATTTTATCTTAGGGAAGCCGACTATCCAGTAACAATCTATAGCTATAGCTATTCAAGTACTTTGGTTCTGTTGGATCAAAACTGTGTTCCTTTACAGTTCATAGGTATGTCGAGCATGAACAATCATGCATCTGCTATAGCAATGTTAGGATCTTAACCATGAAAGACATCTGTTTAAATATATTTAAAAAAAAAAGTAAAAATATATTTTAGGAAATAATGAATTTTAGTAAATCTTTATTATTTAAAGAAGTGGATGGATGATATAAGATGTGTGTGGATAAGGGTTATATTTTAAGAAATAATGAATTTACCAGATTTCATTATTTTGTCAAATATGGTAAAAAATTAATTTTAATTGTAAGGAGTGTCGCCCAACAGCGATCCCACTCAGGTGGGTCATTCTTCCCCTGCCCTCCCATGTGGGGAGTTGGCCACCGCCTTGAATGATTTTTCTTCTGTTGTTGGTGGGCAATGCAATGCTCTATGTGCAGAGAAGTCTCCTACCTGCAGGTGTAGAAAGCCCGTGGAATCCTCACCCACTCAGCCGCTTGCTTCAAGAGTATGCCCTCCCGGTGTTTGTGTGAATGTCGCTGCAAGCCCTGGAGCTGCTAGCCCTATTTGCCAGCCCATGCAAGTAACTCCCATGTAGCCTAGTGGATTGCAGACCGGTCCCTTCGCTTGGAATAAGGTCCAATTGGTCAAGTTGGATAAAATGCCAAGGGAAATCTACTTAGCCAAAGATGGTTTGTCCATGGAGCCAGAAGTGGCAACCGTGCACGAGAACATTGCCAAATTGGATAGAGCCTTAGTAGCTAAGCTCATGGGACGAAGGGTTGCATTTCCATATCTTCTTGGGGAGCTCAAACGTAGATGGTATAAATTTGGGGAATTCAATATCATTACCACAGCTCCAAACTCTTTTATTTGTATTTTCCAAAGCATAGAGGCAAGGCATGCGGTGCTCATGAGTGTGTCGTGGATCATAGCAGGGAACATCATCGGAATGGACAAGTGGTCTCCTACCTCCTCTCCAAACACTCTTCAGGGGCTTCACTCCCCCATTTAGATTCGGCTTGCACAGCTCCCGCTCATCTACTAGGATACGAACAACATCAGTAGACTAGCTAATATGCTTGGGGAATCTCTGTGGATGGATTCTCACACGAGTACTTGGGGTCAATCATCCTATGCTAGAATTTGTGTTAGGATTGATCTCTCTCAAAAGCTTCAAGCTGGGATATGGATTAACGGGCTTCATGGACGATTTTTTCAGAGAGTCGAATATGAAGGGCTCACTAACTTCTGCTTCTATTGTGGTTCCATTGGTCATGCCAATGGAGTTTGCCTATCCAAGGATCCAACCGAAAGTACTAAAGCTCCCCCAATGCACTTGTCGCCGCCAACCAAGGGGCAAGCCACACCCGAGATAGTCCCCCAAGCACCCACTCCTTCTCTTGAGTCGAAGCATATGGTGGATGAAGAGCCCTTTCTTAGTGGGGACAAGGAAGAATCCTCCCTTGGAGCCTGGAACCTTGTTACCAGGAGAAGGAAAGGCAAACCGAAGGCTCCTAAAGAACAAGGCTCTCGTCCTCAAGACGATCCCCCTATCCAATTCTCGGCCGAGAAGTTAAAACAATTGGAAGAAACTTCTGATAGGATCGTGAACTTTCACAAGCAACAACCAAGATTATCCAAGTCTCGGTTGGACAGAGAGCTCCTCAGACTTGGGCCTTTAAGTGCTTTGGCCACCTCTCCGAGGAAGAGGAAGAAGACTTCAACAGTTTTCACAGGCGGGGACTTGGCCCCATCAAGTGTTTAATGAGTGTCCACCTTTCATTTGTTTGTAATGGGTTTTGTTGCTCATTACAAACTAATGAAAGGGTCCTCCTTCTCACTTGAGGGGTTTCTTTTCTTTTGTTTCTGTCTGCGGCTTGGTTTGGGGTGTTTTTCATATTGTAACCCTTCCCCTTTTGCCTTTGGGAAGTGGTAGTCTTTTCCCCACGAGCTTGCTTTTCTCTGTGTATCCTTCCTTTCTTTTTAATATATCTGTTTAAAATTTAAAAAAAAATAATTTTAATTGTAAAGAATACAAATATTTTCAAAATCCCATGAAAGTAATATCATCGCTTTCTAAATATGTTTTATATCTTCAAGCGATTAATTGAGCCCTTAAACTTATTAAATCAAGATTTGATTAGCATAAGTGATTCCTCTAAGGATTATACAAAGCAATGCATATAAACATTATCTTTCTTCTTCGCCTCAACATTAATCTTTCTTGGTTGGTGCGGTTCTATGACTGCTGTAGTAAACCTTGTCATGCTTTTTTTTTTGAGACATTTAGGCCAATTAAGGCAGACTCACACACACATCGCATACACAAAGACTCAAACCCAAGACCTCTTAGTTGGTAGCCTAAGCTCCCAACCAACATGCCAAGATAAGTTGTGTCTTGTCATTCTTATCATAAGCAGGTTCTATGTACTGCTACAGTCAACCTTTTCATGCTTTATGTTCTTGCTACGTCTCCCTAATTTATACTTTATTGGTATGTTACTTAATTGACTCACATTATGAGAATTTATACTTTTTTAGAGATTTTCTTTATAAAGTATCTCAATTTTATATAGCTATAGTTTTCTTAGAATTAGTTTTGCTCATATAATATGTATGACACTACTAAAAATATGAACTGAAATAATTTCTTAATTATTGTCAATGGTTAAAAGCTACAGTTTAATTTTCAAATGAATAAGAGTTGTATAACCAAATCAAGATGGAGTCGTGAGTACAACAAAGGAGTTGAAGATTTTTAGAATTTGCAAGTCAAAGTAAGAATCTATTAGGAAAAATATTATGCCAATGCAAATCATGCATCAATAGATACTTTCATTTATTGTAAGATGTCAAGGAACACATTATCACCAATGGATTCCTTACAGGATGTATTGTTTGGAATCGATGTGGGGAGGATCATCAAGTTGTTGTTAGAGGTGTAGAAAATGAAAGTAAATACATCTGATTTTGAATCACAGACTACTCAAATTGAGCAACCATATATAGATTATATTGAAAGATTGTTGAGGGATACATTTGCTCCAATCAACGAATTAATTAACTTAGTTAATCAGCATGAAAACTTTACTCAAGATTCAAATAAACAAGATGAAAAACACTCCAAGTTATTAGAAGATGCTGGAGCATAATTATATCTGGGATGTAAGACATTCTCAAAGTTGTCGTTCATATTACATTTATTTCATTTGAAATGTCTAAACACCTGAACTGCAAGATCTTTTGATATGTTATTAGAGTTACTGATTGAAGCATTTCCTGAAGGAACTTCATCACCCAGAACTACGTATGAAGTTAAAAAATTAATGAAGGGTTTTCATCTTGGTTATACCAAGGTACACGCATGCCCTAACGATTGCACATTATTCTGGGGAGATAAGTCTAATGAGAATATATGTGAAGCCTGTGGAGCATCAAGATGATCTCTTAATCAAAAGAACAATATTGCACAAGATAAAAAGGTTCAAATGAAACCTGCTAAAATTTTTCAATATTTTCCTTTAATTCAAAGACTTATAATATTATTTAAAACAAAAAAAATGGCATAAGAGATGATTTGGCATGCCACACAAGGAAATACAGAAGGTATGCTGCGACGCCCAGCTGATGGAGAAGCATGGAAATCATTTGATTCCATATTTCTTGATTTTGTCGCAGATCCACACAATGTTTGCCTTGGTTTAGCCACTAATGGTTTTAATCATTTCAAGATTGAGCAGTATATACAGCATTTGGCCAGTGATTCTGGTACCATATAATATGCCCCCGTGGAGTGGAATGAAACAATCATCATTATTCTTATAATGATTATACTAGATGAGAAAGTATTGTAAATGACATTGACATTTACCTCAAACCTATGATTCATGAACTACAACAGCTATGGCAAGGTGTTCAATATTATGATGTAACAAGTGGAAATACTTTTATGATGCGTGCGGCATTATTGTGCCCGCATATGGCATGTTGTCAGGGTCGAGCACCAAATGCAAGTTTGCTTGTCCTTATTGTGCCCAAAATATAGAGTCCTTGTGGTTGTACAAGAGTAAGAAGTTTGCATATATGGGCCATCGACACTGGCTTACATTATATCATTTATTTTGTAAGAAAAAATAGTACTTTGATAATACAGATGAACTTAGATCAGCACCTACAAGGATTTCTGGTAGTGAAATTTGTATTGAATTACAAAATCATCAATTCACTCTTGAAAAAATTAATAAAGACAAGTTAAAAATATTGAAGAGAGGGTACGAAGTTACAATGTATATCAATGAAAGTGTGGCCACTAAGTGGAAGCAGAAATCAATATTTTTTTATTTATCTTATTGGCAATATAACATATTACTTGATAATTTAGATGTTACACATATAGAGAAAAATATTTTCGATAACTTCATTTCTACATTTCTAGACCTTTAGAAATCTAAGGACAACTTACAAGCTCAACAAAATTAGGTTAAATTGGTGTGAAGCTTGAACTGCATCCTCATGTTCTTTCAGATGATAGTTATGTTTTATCACCAGCTTCGTTTACCTTGTCGAAGAAGGATAAGTTGACGTTTTGTGAAGTTCTCAAGAATATAAAAGCAGAAGCAAGCATATATTTTTCCTTCAATGTACTGCTTTTATATTTTTCTTTCTTAGCTTCAGTTCCTGCCTCAACTTTATCTCCACTTTGCCCGCTGTCGAAGTGGTTCCTGATAGACCTTTTTTGTGCTGCAACACCAAAGAATTCAAATGATGATTGTTGTGCTCCGTTAATCACATAGAAAAAACTGCTGGATTCCGTATACTGAAGTTGAAGATATTCTGGTTTTTAAAATGATGGGAAAAGCATTATACTTAAATTATCTTGATTTACATGTTCCTATAAGCATCCCTGAGGATCTGATCGAGTGAATATTTCTATCCTCCTTTATAACTACAGAGCAACCGTTATATTTACTTTGGGAAGGTTTGCATTATGAAAAAAAGGGGAGATCTTCCCTTCTAAGTCTTAAATAATTGAGTTTAAATACCAAAATTCCTAATTGAAACAGATATGCATGTCCTTGAATGTATTTCCTTCATTTCCATTTTATTTTCTATGGCACATAAAGTTTATGATCTATGAGAAACTATTGCTGAAAACAGCCTTAAAACATTGAAATTTTTTTGCTTGATACAGTTTAGGTTCATTTAGGCACAGTAAAATTTTATTTGCTTGACCTGTATATACCATGTGTGTATGATATTTTAATAATTGTTCTGGTTTTTGTTTGCACTAATAGGAATGATAGGAAGTGGCTCATTCTGAGGTGCTAAAAAGGTTACGCGTTGAGGATCTTTCCGTGTAGAGCAGGCTAGTAGAATTTCTAATAACACATCGACTCTGGTGCATCCAGATTCGTCCAATGCTGATGATTGCAATAATAATGAACAGCACCCGAGTCAGTCATCTCAAGAATTTACACAGCACGTGCCACCGGCAGATGATGGAATTTGGCTCATAGGTTTTTGTTCACTTAAACATTTATATATTTATAACAACATTAATTATTTAATAATCTAAATGCCTCTTACATCTTCATTTTTTCAAATGACGAGGGTGCTCCAATAAAAAAGAGGGGCCGAACAACTTGTGCAGACATATAGAGCATGCCACCAGGTACACAGGTTCACATTGAAGTCAATGAGAATATGGTGCCATGTAATATGCCGGAGTTTATTCTACTTGGTTCATACTTATGGGTTGTAGCCAAAAATCCTATTTTGGCACCGATCTCATTCTCAAATTGGTGCAATAAAGGCATGAAACCCTTTAAGAACAAGATGCTAGCTGAAGTAGAGGTAAATATTATGACAAATAGTCAGATGTTATTTTTTGTTGCTTGCTAACTAAATCATTTAACATACTTTAGGCCAAATTTGACTTCCCCGTAAACATAAGGCATTAGATAATACAATCTCTTGGTGTCAAATGGTGCAACTATAAAATTAGTTTGAAGGCAGAGCACTGGGATAGTAGACCAATAGAGGAGATCATGGAGGCTGTCCCTATAAAAGTAAACCCAGAATAGTGGTTTCAACTTATTAGTAAGTGGTCACAACCTCAAGACAAAGAGAGTTAGCAACACAAATCGTATTAATGATTTTCTTAAAAAATGAAATTAATATGATAATTATTTATAGTAGGAGAGGGCAGTAAGAAATATGAAAAATGCAAAAAAAACAAACATTATAAAAAGACATCAAGAAATGGTGCGTATTCCAATTACTTATATTTTTATTACTAGGAATGAAATTAATTTTCATTTTTTAGTCTATACTAGATTGCTTATTATTATGGAAAATCAATCACACGTGTAAATATGGATCATGGTCATTTGAGGAGGACAGATATAAATGGGTAAAATCATAAGCATTTCGTATAATGAGTTTAATGAAATGAAAGTTAACTATATATTTTTTTCAAAATAGAGGCACATGCTTGTGAAATGCTTGCTGAGGAAGGGTTGATGCCAAAAGATAGAAATTTAGAGGCCTATGAGAAAGTCTTCAAGGCGATCATGGGGCCAGAACACCCAGCGAGAGTACGAATACAAGGGTTTGGGGTGACTCCACGCCGATATTTTTTCTTAGAGCACCTCGACTGCAGGCAACAACAGTGGTGGAAATACTGTATTTGATCGAGTTGGAGGTGCTGCATACACTTCAAAGTGAGGTGAGACTATTCATGCAAAATTATCAGGGACAACATCCATCACCAGGAAGCTCAACTATGGTATGTAAAATTAAAATTTAGATATTTTAATTTATTGTTTTATTTTTCATCTTCAATTTCAGTAATGACTTTTATATTATTAGCAGGGAGGCAATAATCAATTTTAGCCTAATTGACATCCAAGTGTGGAATCCCGTAAAATGCGATCCATTTCAAATATCTTCAAATTAAAATCTGTCGTGCTCGCAATGGCTCTTTGGCGATTCGCTTGCGACTCCACCGCTCACTGTTCCTTCGTGGTTTTTACTGTTGATTTGCATTTTAATCTTATCTCCGGGGCTTGGTTTCGATTTTATAGTGGATTGGTCTCGATTTTTCTGTTTTTGGGGGCTTTGGCCTTAGGTCTTTTTTCGCTCCGATGGAGGCGGGTCTTCCCTCTGCTATCCCTCACGCTTGGGGTGCTCCGCCTTCTGGATCGGCTGATTCGTCGAAAGTTTTGTTGGTTAACGGTAGTTCTGGATCTTTCTCTCGCTCTTTTCGTGATGTTTTAGCAGGCTCTTCTTCTGCGAAGGAACCGGCATTCTCTTTCACCAAATTGTTGGTTAAAGGTGTTCCTGCGATTTTGATGTCCGATGATGATATTATTAAACTTGCTTCTCCATTTCAGTTCACACTTGTTGGTAAGTTTTCTGTCCGTAGACCTAACCTTGATGCTATTCGAAATTTTTTTGGAAAGTTGAAGTTATCTGGCATCTTTTTTATCGGATTGCTTGATGCAAGGCATGTTTCGATTCAGCTTTCCAATGATCTTGATTATAGCAGGGTTTTTGCTAGGTGGTCTTATTATATTCTTAACTGCCAAATGAGGTTACTAAAATGGACTCCATTTTTTGACGTCAAAGAAGAATCTCCGATTGTCCCGATATGGATCTCCTTCCCTAACTTACGTTTGCATTTCTTTAATTCTCATGTTTTACATGCGTTGGGTTCTCTTTTTGGCAGACCGCTCCAAACAGATCAAGCCACCGCTGCTCGGTCGCGGCCATCGATGGCGAGGATCTTGGTTGAAATTGATATAACTAAGAAACATCCGAAAGATGTTTGGATTGGTTCTAAATATGCCGGTTATTTACAGAAAGTCGAATTTGAAAATATTCCTGATTTTTGTTTACATTGTAAAATCCGTGGTCATGCGGTTGCCGATTGCTTTGTTGTTCATCCTCAACTTAGAAAGAACATTAATACCGCTAAGCCTGTGGTTGATCTTGTCACGGGTAATCTTGATATGAATGATGGTTCTTCACTATCCAAGGATCCTATAGTACCTGTTAAGGAACCTGTAACTGATGGAGATGACATAAAGACTCAGTCCTTAGATACTTCCATTAGGATTGAAGAGGAGATGAATATCAATGGAATTGCTAGAGAAGAAAATTTTGAGGGAACTACTAATCTCATGAGTTTGTCGGCTAACCAAGATAAGGAGACGGTTGTGTCTCAAAACCGTAATAACATACCTAATATACATGGTAGTCACCAAGCTAGTGAGAAACATTGTGGGAGTGGATCCGAAAGCAACATAATAAAGCATCCTATGGGTGAGGATGAAAAGATTGACGATTTGGAGGAAGGAGAAGTGGGGACTCTTGAAATCTGGATACCTTTGGAAGATCCAAAGGATATGGGTAACTCTATGTCATCTCCTAATGGGAAGGAACCTCTAATTGAAGAAGGTAATAATTCGTATTCCAAAAAGAAAGGCAAGAAAATGAAACCCAACGTGAGAAACACCCCTCAGGTCACTAGAGCTAACAACTAATCTTTTAATGGTTAAAGCTCTCGTTTGGAATATTAGGGGTGTGGGCGGTACTCTTTCTAAGGATAGAGTGAAGAATCTTTGTAGGATTCATGGTATTCAGTTGCTTGTTTTAATTGAACCTTTGATTGCTACTACTAAATTGGATACTGTTAGATTGCATTTGGGTTTTGATTTAGCTTTTAGTAACTGTTCTAATAAAATCTGGCTTTTGTGGAATCGCTCTATCTCTTTAGATATTATCCTGGATTGTCATCAAGTTATTCACACGAATATTTCTTTCAATCATGTCTCTAGTTTTGCCTCCTTTGTTTATGCATCTTGTTCTAGACTAGGGAGGAAGTGTCTTTGGGATCAACTTTTTAATTTTTCCAATTCTATTAACGCTCCTTGGTTTGTGGGTGGTGACTTTAACTGCATTTCTAATGCTACTGAACATGTGGGTGGTATATCTCCTAATTTTCATGCTATGGAAGATTTCAATGATATGTTTAGAAATTGTAATCTGCGTGATATTGGTTTCTCTGGAAATAGTTTCACTTGGAATAAGGGTACTATGTGGCAAAGATTAGATCGTTTTCTTTTTAATAATCACTGGATTGCTTCTTTACCCAATACTTATGTTTCTCACTTATCGAGGACTTTTTCAGATCATTCCCCTTTATTATTAAGCAATAGCTCTACCATTAGCAATACCCCCCCCCCCCCCCCCCTTAGATTTCAAAATATGTGGATCCTTCATGAAGATTTTGTTCCCACTGTGCGGGAAAATTGGGAGGCTCCCCTTTTCCCTAATGATAATGTGTTTGGCATGAATAGACTCTGGTTTAAGTTTAAAAGGCTTAAGCAAAAGCTTTCTTGGTGGAATAAATGTATTTTTTAAAAACTTATTTTCTAATATCATTAAGGCTGAAGAAGATGTGGATAATGCTGAGATGGCTTACATGAATGATTCCTCCATTGCTAATTTGTCCTTGCTTAATGAGGCCAAGGCTAATTTATTCAAGTTGCAGGAACGTGAAGAAGCCTATTAGAGACAAAAGGCTTCTTCGAGGTTCCTTGTGGAAGGTGACCGTAACACCTCCTACTTCCATAATATTGCTAATCATAATAAAGTGAGTAGACAAATTCATACCATTACATCTTCTGATGGTAATGTTATTGAGGATCCTGATCTAATTTATGCTTCGGGCACTGAGTATTTCTTTAAAGCTTTTAATTCTAATTTTTATCCTAATCTTAATACTGACTTCTCTTTTATCTCTTCTATTGTTTCGAACGAGAATAATGATATGCTTACTTCCCTCCCTTCTGAAGAGGAAATTCGGAGTACATTAAACAACATGAACACTGGCTCGATTGCCGGGCCTGACGGCTTCACCAAAATTTTTTTTCAGAAAACCTGAGAGATCATTAAGGAGGATCTTATTAATGCCGTTTTGGACTTTTTCAAGGTTACTTCTATCCCTAAATTTTTTACTGCTACTTCCATCGCTTTAATTCCTAAGGCTCCTAACATTAAAATTTGGAATGATTTTCGTCCTATAAGCTTATGCTCCTTTTTTAACAAACTTAATGCTAAAATTATTATGGGAAGGATGGCATTAATACTTCCTAAAATTATTTCTTTGGAACAATCTGGTTTTGTTAAAGGTAGATCCATTTTTGATAATATTCTTCTAGCCCAAGAATTAGTTCATGACTTGGATAAGAAGGTGGTTGGTGGCAATATTATCTTTAAGATGTATATCACTAAAGCTTATGACAACCTTAATTGGGATTTTCTTTATGGCATTTTAAATTTATTTGGTTTTAATGCTGATTTTATCAATTTGATTAAAAATAGTATTGAATTTTGTCACTTTTCGGTCATTATTAATGGTAAATCTCATGGCTTTTTTCGCTCCTCTCATGGTCTTAGACAGAGAGATCCTCTTTCTCCTGCTTTGTTTATTATTGCTATGGAATTTCTTTCAAGTGGGATTAATCATCTATTTAGAATGAATCCTAAACTTTATTTTAGGTCTGGTGGTGGCTTTCCGTTAACCCATTTGAGCTTTGTGGATGACTTCATTATCTTCTCAAATGGCTCTATTAATTTGGTGCAAGGCCTCTTTAAATTTCTGAGTGTTTTTCAGAAGGCTAGTGGTTTATCCTTCAACCTTGCTAAAAGTTGGTTCATTGCCGCTAAGTCTATATCTCCTACTCGTATTCAAAGTATTGAAAGAAAATTTGGTTTAAGTAACAAGACTCTTCCGTTAAAATATTTGGGGACCCCTCTTTATAAGGGTAAGAAACATTTGCATTTATTCAATGATATTTTTACTATTATCCATAAGAAACTTTCTTCCTAGGCCTTTAATTTTCTCTCTTATGGTGGTAGACTTATTTTGATTAAGCATGTTCTTTGTTCTATTCCTATATATTTGCTTCACACTTTATGCCCGACTCTTAATGTCTGTGGTAGGATGGAGACCTTATTTAATAAATTCCTTTGGGGTTCTAAGGAAGGCAAACGTTCTATTATTTGGGGTTCCTGGAAGAATTGCTCTGGGCCTATGGATGAGGGTAAATTAGGTTTCAAAACTTTCACTGATATGATCAGAACCTACAATCACAAATTATGGTTTAACTTTAGAGCTAATAAAAGTTTATGGGCTAAGTTTATGATTTCTAAGTATTGTGAGGGGAAGCATCCTTTAAATAGTGTCTTTAAAAAAGGTGATTCATCTATTTGGAAAAGATTATGTGACATTAAGTGGGAAGCTGAGGATTTTATACAATGGGGGTTGGGGGTTGGTGAGATTTACTTTTGGCAAGACAAATGGTTAGGTAATTTTTCTATTGATAATCTTCTTTCTACTCGTTCTATCTCTTGTTGCAAAGTTAAGAATTTTTTTCTCAATGGGACTTGGAATATTGATTGTCTTTCCACTTTTATGCCTGATTCTATTATCAATCTGATTCTCAACATTTCAATACATTTGGAGAGTGATGATTGTATTTTGTTTAATAGTTCCAATGATGGGAATTTTAATACTTATCAAGTTTGGAATGCTATCAGGCAACTTAGGCCGAGGAATTATCTCAATGTTGCTTTTTGGCATGCTAGTATCCCTCCTACTTATTCGTTTCTTATTTGGAGGATTTTGCATAACTACCTTCCTATGGATTCTATTCTTGTTAAAAAAGGTTTATACATTGTTTCCAAATGTCAATGTTGTTATCATGTTGAAAATATGATTCATGTGTTTTTCCAAGGCCCCATTGCTATGAAAGTTTGGATTCATTTTGACAATATGTTCAATGTTTTTTCCACCTTTCGTCTTAATTCTATGGATGATATTTTTAATATCTGGTTCTCTAATACTAAAAGGCATATTCGCAATATTATTCATGTTCTCATCTGTTAGTATATTTGGAGTAGTAGGAATGCTTCTAAACATGAGAACATTAAAATGAATGCTACTATGATTATCTCCAAAGTTAATCATAAAATTAATCAATTGTTTAGTGCTAAGCTTTTAAAAGTTGATTCTTTTAAAGGTTATTATCACCTTGCTGCTAAGTTTGGATTGAGCTTTTCCTCTCCTACGATTAATTCTTTTGATAGGATTATTTACTGGAGGAAACCTGAGATGGGTTGCTTTAAATTGAACACTGATGGTGCTTGAAATCCTTCTAGTGCTGGGTGTGGTGGTACCATTAGGGATTCCATGGGTTCTGTGCTGTTGGCTTTTGCGGGTCCCTCTAATGCAACTTTTGCTATTCAAGCTGAGCTGGAAAGTCTGCTGTATGGGATTCAATTAAGTAATTCTCTTGGTATTACTTATTTATGGATTGAAGTTGATGCTTTTCTCATTATTCATTATATCAATGGCAGTGGTTCGTCCAATTCGGTTAATTTTTACCGGATTAGAGATATTAAGCATCTCCTCTCTCTCATTACTTTTAAAATTTCTCACATCTTAAGGGAGGGGAATGTTGTTGCTGATTCGCTGGCTAAACTGGGTTGCAATTTAGATAATTTTACTGAATATCATGAGCATAATCTTCCTAAAGAGTCCAAAGGTCTGGCGAGATTAGATAGAATGGGCCTCCCTTACATCCGTAACCATTAGCCCTTTGTTTTCTGCTCTGTTTTGTGTCTTTGGGTTCTTCCGTCTTAATCTGCTTCTTTGGTTTGATTCTTTTCTTATTGTTTCTTGCTATCTGGTTCAGCATGTGGCTTTCTATGTTTATGTCTGTTTGCAAGTCCCTTGTTGGTTTTTGCCTCGGATCTGGTTCAGTTTCTCTATTTACTGCTCAATTTTATGTTGCCTGCTTGCTCCTTTATCTTGGGGCCTATCTTCCTTCTGGCGCAGTTTGTTGGCTATTCACTGGAGGCGGTTATTGGCTTCGCTTTTTAATTATACTGGCTGCACTTACATCTACTTGTGGATTACTAATAATATGATTGTTTGCAAGACCATTGTTGTTCACTTTTATCAGGTTGTGGGTACCAAATTGTTTGGTTATTCCAGATTCTGTATCCTTTCACGGTTTACTTTAATTAGCTATCATACTCTTTATTTTCTGCTCTGTTTCTTGGCTTTGGGTATATCAGGCTTGATCTGCTTCTTTGGTAGGATTTTTCCACTCATGTTTCTTACATACTGGTTCATCATGTGGCTTCCTATGTTTAAGTCTGTTTGCAAGTTCATTGATGCTTTTAGGCTCGGTTCTGGATTTTTTACTCTATTTACTGATTTTTTTTAATGTTGCCTGCTTGCTCCTTTTTCATGGGGCCTATCTTCCTTCTGCTGCTGTTGGCTGATTCACTGGATGCGGTTATTGGCTTCTCTTTTTAAATATACTAGCTGCACTTACATCTACCTCTGGATTATTAATATTATGACTGTTTGCAAGACCATTGTTGTTTATTTTTATCAGGTTGTGGGTACCAATTTGCTCGACCACTCCAGATTCTGTATCCTTTCACGGGTTACTGTAATTGCCATCTAACTATTTATTTTTTGGGCTCTATTATTTTGTTTCTCAGTCGGACTATCTTGCAGGTTAATGGCAACGTGATTTTGAAGTGCAGCAGATCTCTCTTTCGAAGATGGAGCCTTATGAGCTTTATTTTACACCATTTTTTGGGTCCTGTCTCTTACAGGCCTAGATTGTTATTAGGTTTTTCTGTATTTGTTAGTATAGGGGACCATTGGCTCTTAGGTTTAATTTTGAAGTTTTTTGTAGCTCTTCTGAGTGGTAGTGAGATGGAGGTCCTCTTTAAGGACCTGTATTTTCCCATTAAAAAAAGTGTGGAACAAGGAAAGACAATATAAATTTGCACAATATTTTTCTTAAGTATGGTTAATGTTTTGTTTTGAAATGTTATAAGCATGGGCGGATTTAGAGCCCACCCCCCCCAAAAAAAAAAATTTTCCTTATATATTTCTCCAAAATTTTCCCCTCCACATAGCTGTCAATTTCTATTTCTTGCTTACCGCTGGCGGCTTTCTGTACTTGCTACTAAACTAGTTATAGCCCTCTCTCTCTCCTATGAGGGTGAGATTATTTTAAACCTTTTTATTTATTTTTCATATCTCTCTTATGAGGTTAGCTATTTTTTGTTGATTTTTTATAAGACCATCTTAAATTTTTTTTTTACTATGTCAAATTATTCATCTCTCTCTTCATTGATGAAGGGAAGATCATCTTAAATCTTTATTTTTTTCATTTATATTTCTCTCTTTATTTATATATTTTCTCATTTTAATCATTTATCTTCATATTACTAGTTTTTTAAAATTAAAAATTTCATCAATTTTTTTAATTATTTTAATATCTCCAAATTCTCTTTTATAAGAAATTTATGTAATTAAAGCCAAAAAATTACACTAGAGAAAGATTACAATATTTAAATTTAAATTAAGTAGCTTAAAATATGCTAATTATATATTTTTATATTAATAGGATGCATCTTTTTTTTATAGATTTATTGCTCGTTATAAAATATTTTTAATTCTTTTTTTTATTTAATTTAGTTATGAAAACCTTAAGTTAGATATTTAAAAATGATTAAAACCCTAATGTCAATTTCAAGCTCGAATGAAAAAGCTTAACAGTATTTTTCAAATTAGAAATGTGTGCCCCCGCTTATAAATAATCCTGGCTCTGCCACTGGTTATAGGGATTTTGAATTTATGTTTGGCTCTATATAGTTAATATATATTCTAATGTATGACAATATGAATTTTGTTTTCTAAATAGTTGCTCGCTTGATATTTTCCTTATGTATGGCGGATGTTTTGTTTTGTATATGCTACAATATGCAAATTATAAGTTTGTGTTAACTAAATTTCTTCCTTTCAGCTTATTCTTTTTTTCATTTGGAAGCAAATTATTATTACAACATGCAAACAACTAATCTTACATTTTCATGAAGTGTTGAAGCACACCACTTCACTTTGTTGGATTGGAAAAGAACTACCGCTGTGAAAAAAAAGGTTTGGGCCTTATGCTTTACTCTTGGAAAACAAGTTTTTAGTTATGGGATCCTGCTTCTTGATGATGTATTACTCTTGGACCATGTAAGTTCCCACTAATTGATGATGATGTTGGAGAAATCAATAAAAGCTATTATGTAATAAAATATATATATATTGAAATAAATGTTGTCATTTTCTATATTAAAAAAGAAAAAAAAAATTATTTCCTTGAACTTATTAAATATGTCGTGAACTCCATAATGCATTCTTATCCATGATACATAAGGCACAAACTTGTTATTTATGGTATATGTAAGTTTCGTTGAATGTATTTTGATATATTCTATTGTTGTAGACCTCTCGTATGATTATATTTTGTGATGAAGTTTGCAATTGATTATAAAGTGTTAATGATAAATCAGATATGTAACATATTTGTAGCGATTAATACCGCATCTAAAACTACCATTGTGAAAAACTAGTTCTACCACAGCGGTTTGAAGACCACTGCAGAAGCCATTTGCAGCGATAATAAATACGGCAAATATGCATCGGTTTGTAAACCATTTATACGAATACAATAGGTGTTTTAACCGCTGCTATAAGATAAAAAAGGTGCTGTGAAAGCCTGTATTAATAGTAATGGATCCATAAAATTTATGCCAACTCATCAATTCACTCTCTTTTATTTGTACTTGGGGATCGTTTATGACTTCTGCAGCTTTTATAAAGATGGTGGTAATGCTGCCATGGAGAAAGTAATTATCTTGAAAGCTGTTGTAGAAAGAAGCCTCTTAGCATAAAAAACTTTCTAAAAGCAGTGAAAAAGTAGTTGCCAAACAGAAACTATGGTTGCGGTCTGAAAACAAAGCAGTAAGATAGTTGTCCCAAACGAAGCCCTTAACACTTTTTATTTTTTATTAATTGAACTAAGATTTTGTTGAAAACTTCAATCAAACAAATAGCTCTAGAATAATAAATCATAGACTATTCATAATCAATGTTGGAAATTTGTTAATCTAGACATTAGTGGAGCTCTAAATCATGCATTTGACACTCATGAAAGTGATAGGATATGTTTAAATGATAAAAATTGAATGGCATTTTGTCAGAAATACATGATAACATTATCTTAGAATTAAAAAATGAAATTTATATAATTTCATAGTACAAAAGACATCACAACCTCTTTAGTTTTTTTTGTGTGTTGATGCTCAAACACTTTTATTATTCAATTCATTAAGATTTCAAGGCAGGATTTTTGCAGATCTTACTCGGCCAATGGAATCAGCAAACTAATTTTGGCCAACTGAACAATTCTCGATTCTTCTTTGATTATGCCATGCTTTGTATACTGATTAGGACAAATGAATCTGTTGAGGTCAAGCAAGTGGACGAAAGCAAAAGAAATACAGAGAAGCCATCTGCTTTTAATCATCTCCACTAAGACTGCTAAAGCCTCCACACTGATTCTCATCAATTCTGAGTAATGTAAGGTTCCCTTAACACTTTCAACATATTCTGTATCACTTTAGTTCCAACAAACACGTGTTAAAGCATATAAAGTTAAAAAATAAGATCGACAAAGACATTGAACAATTACTTCTGTGAATATATCTATTGATTCCTTCAAAGAAATTTGTTGAAAATTTGTTTGATTCTGTTTAACAGTGAAAAGTTTGATTCTGTGTGATTTAATTATCCCCACTATTTTATGTACTGAACCATTTGAAATTAATTTGGGGAGTATATACTCCTCAAATAGTTTTCAAATGATTCTATACATAAAGCATCATCATATCTATTATGATATGAATAATATAGTGAAATTGTGCAGTTGTTACTGTATACTGATTGAATTTTGATAATTTTAAAATCATCGAAAGATATCAACAACATACTATGCTCCTTGTAGGTCAGGGTCATGTAAATTTTGTTAAACAGGTCAAATTTGGATCAAACTAGACACGATTTGAATCCAACTACGACTTTCTAAGTGCCTTAAATGATCCGAATGCGATTGAATCGTACGAGCCTTGGCTTGAAACTTAAGAATTTGTGTGGAATTCAAGTCAAATTTATATATGGGGTTTAATACTAACAGCCCCCCACACATAATTATAGTTGGGGCTAACTATCCTCATTTAGTGTAGCAAAAAACTTTAAAATTAATTTTTTTTTTAATTTTAGAAGTTTTTTTGGTTGAAATTAAGTCCAATACATTTAAATATTTTTATTTTGATTAGATCCCTAAACTTAAAAATCAACTAATGTGGTTATTATCAAAATAAAGCAATCAGAACAGCAAAATAACCATTGAACTCACTTTTCTAAATGCAAAAAATATAAAAGATATGAAAGTTAAAGTCTATTTTAGCTGGGTTAATCTATTCAATAAGAAATAATTTCATCCACAATTAAAGATCAGAGAAGATTAAAAATGAAGGATAGTCAATATTTGTTTTTTTTTTTTTGATAAAAAGTTCTTCTGAAAGTTTATCACTTTAACAAAGCTCATATGTATTGGAGAATTTGATATTATTGACATTCTAAATGAGGTTCACTTAGGTTATGTTTGGAACAGCTTTTTTAGTACTTTTTAAAACAAAATTTTATAAAAAATTTTGTACTAAAAGGAAGCCTTAGAAAATAGTAAAAAATTTGCTCCAAACGAAGCCTTAATATAAAGATCATGGTGATAGTCATATAACAAGGTTATTTTTTATTAAATCTAATAAAATTTACAGAAGAGTTCTCAAACAGATTTGTCTAAGGCTAAAAATTTAAATCTTTAAAATTTTAGCCTTCTCAATTAAAAAATTTAAAAATAATGGATAAGTCAAGAAGGTAGGTATTCATCATTATTTGATTAAAACATTTAAAAATATTACAAAAATTATAGAATTTATTTTAAGTTTTCTCAATTGACCATCCAAATTAAGATAATGGATAAGTCAAGAATGTAAGCAAACAAAATTTTAATCTCCTCAAAATGTTGAAGGTACAAAATGAAATAGTTTGAAATAACACATTTAATACTTTGGGTTCTAAAAACCACCACATCATTCATGATGGATCAACCACCTTTCATTTTTATCCTATGAATTGGAGGACTGTAACCATTCGAGTATAACCTTCACAGCCAAGGAGCAACATCAAACTTTCATAAAGGAGAATTCAATGATTTAAGACAGTGGAGTGATAAAAGGCATATAGTGTTGACCTCATTTTTGGTCTCCTGCATACACTTCAAATTCAAACTCATGTCCCTTAGTTCGATAGGTGAGTCATCTTGATCAAGTTGATCGGTCAAAGTGGTCAAATTTATTAAAAAATTTTCAAAATATTCAAAAAGTCAAAGTTGATCAAATTTCATGCATGCATGCCACATGGCTTCTAGGGATCCCCCATGACCCATCTTAGTCACCTTGACCAAGTTTGACTGATCAATGTGGTCAAACTAATTAAAATTTTCAAAAATACCCAATAGGTCAAATTTGATCAAATGTATCAAATTTCATATCTACAACCCTTGGAGCTTATCTAAACTCACTCTAGAACCTTCCTAGAGCTGCTCAAACCCAAATTTCATGTCTCCAACCCTTGGATAAGTCAAGAATGTGGAAAGTTAAAAGAATACACAATGAATTTTGCTATTATATACGTTGGTCATTTTACAACTTCTGATTTTTTTTGTGATTCAAATAACATTTACAGTTTACAGTTGAATGCAAAGTATTGTTTCTTATTTCTTGTACTAGGATTGTGTATTTTATCGAACTTTTAGCTCACTGACAGTGATTGTACTATGAGAAAAGATTAAGAGCTAGTAGGGATCTAGACATGAGAGTGACTGTATTTTTGTGTATATACATTTTGGGTGTGCATAAAAGCAAGAGTAGGAAGTTATACAATAAGACTTTTTGGTATGTAAACTTTATTTGAAAGTTAGTAAAGCTCTGTGTTTTATTTAAAGTATTTTAAATATGTTTCCAAATATAAAATATGTAAATAATTAGTTAAAATTAGAAAATTTATTGTGTTGGGATAGTCTAAATAGATTGTTTCCGACTTACTTGATCATGATAGAAGTAATTTTGGGTAGGTGTTGGTAAGAGAAATGCCTATTCAGAGTCCTCCTATCTGACAGTTCATGTTGATTGAAGAGGGTTAAAATGGGGTGTGATACAACCGAGCATGATTTTCCCCTTAAAAGCTTGATAAGATGATATTGTTATGCCCCAAAAAAATTCATATATAGAGCGTAACTTTGATAACAACAATATATATTTGTAATCAAAATAAATACCTTGACCAAGATGATGATGAGTAGAATAATATAAAGGGTTTGTTATTTACTTCTGCATCATTTTTGTACTAATATGTCACTCAAAATCTTTTTGATCAAGTATTAATCTCGACTTTAATATGTAGATTTCAAAACACTCAAATATTCAAGTTAAAAATTTAAGAGACAAATTGAATGATAATAAAAATGTTTTGATCAAAGTCCAGATGAGCCTAAGTTAAGCACCTTAATGTATAATTGAAAACTTCATAAGACCATCTAAAGATCTAACGACCTCTAATTTTATGTACTTTTAGGCAAAATAAGCATCTCAATGAGACAAATTTGACAAGCCCAAGATTGCTTAATTATAATATAATTAAGGCAATAAGATGTCTAAAAAATATTATATAATTAAAATGAATCAATATAATCATTTGATGAAGAGTTGTGATTTGTGGTAGAAATGAGCATAACGTCTACATCAAGAAATATATAAATCGGCCATAATTTTAAAGGAGACTGTGATGAAGCAATATGGACTCTAAAAGAAGGAATCTGGATCTTTGTCAACCAACACTAGACATTTATTGCTGCCACCAAAGTTGGCAGCAATTGTTAATTCAAGATGATGCCGGTTGTCACCACCATGGTTCAAGCCTATTATAAAAAAAAATTGTGTAGTCCTAAAGTCAACACCAATGCCGACACCTACCTTCAACATCTATGTAAACCCTCATTGTCAATTTTAACACTGATGCATACTGCCAAAAATAAATTAGATGCCCTCTATCGACACTAATTGTGACTCATGCATCAACATCGATTCTAATGTATGGCATCACCAACAAGTAGATGCCCTCTAGAGCCAACTATGTTTGACAACTATCTTGGCCACCAAAGCCAACACCTAGCATCTCCACAAAGGGTAATGCAATTCATTGAGACCAATAATGACATCTACCATTGCCAGTAATACAATTCCACATTGTTGATAGCAATGCTGACGCCCTTTATTGCTAATATGACATATGCTCATCATCGACACCAAGGCCAATGCTCACCTATTTAACCTAACACTAATGCCAACCATTACCATTTAGTTATACATCTGACATCTTTAGTAGAGTTAATGTCTTCCTTCTTAGTCACTATTCTCCCTTCCTATAAGGAGAACAATTGAGCATGCCGCTAATTATCTCTTGATGACAACTCCAATGCTACAACGCTCCTCTTAATTTCATCACAAATTTCATCTTTCATAGTTTATGTCTATTATATTATATCAATGTGCTCTATAATTGAGGAGAATGGCATTGGTCATAAAATATGACTTGCTCTAACGAAATATTTACAACTGGGTGAAGTCTCATGGTTCGTCTTCTTCTTCTTAAATTTCTCAAGTATAGGCTTCATGTCTTATATAACCTACTCTTCACTTATTTACATGTCTGGCATGATTTTCGTATAGAACCAAGATAATAAATTATCTCAAACCCTTATGAATATTCCAGCACAAGGTTTGTTAATATTTGAGAAATGATTGTAACTTGAAGGGAAACTTTAGTTTTTTTTTTTTTTTTAAATTTGCATTTGCATTAATCAAAAAGGTAAAAGAAAATACAAGTAATAAGCCAACTATCAAACTATATCCTATCACTATCTTCCCTCAACAATGACAATAGAGTTGAGGGGAATCCCTATTATTAACATCATGAAAAGGAAAAGAATAAAATAAAGCAAAGTGAGAATAAAAGTCAGCCGGTTTATTACTCTCACGAGGAATGCACTGGAAGAGTACCTGACTGAATTCCATAAGGAATGATAGATCCGGCCCAGTAGGATCAAAATGGATCTTATTCTTTCGGTTCAGCGCCTCCTGGAGCTATTTAACAACATTATAACAATCTCCCTCCAAAATAATACCATCCAAATCAGTCATCCAATCTTGCATCACCTCCTTAACAGTAAGTGCAGCCAATATTTCAGCTTAGGTAACATCCCAATGCTCAATTCTCTTCCCACCAGCCATCACAAAAGCTTCATTATGATTTCGAACAATAATTCCAAGTCCTGCAATGTTGGAGGGCTGTAAAGATGCATCAAAGTTATATTTAAGCCAACCTAGAGGGAGGGGGGCACCATAATTTGTGAGGAGACAGCCCCGAGGGCTGATTGATACTCCATTGCTCCAGTATTGGCATGCTGATCGGTTTTGGAATCGATGCAAGTGCTGTAGCAGCAATTATAGACGGTGTAGGCCAAGGTCTTCCAGGAAGCTTGGCATTCCTGGCACGCCATAGATGATGAATCACATAACAATATATCCTCCCTAAACTTGGGTTATTATCAGCAAGGTTATGTAAACCCTTCAGCAAATCATTAAAGGAGATAAAAGTGGGCATTTGAATTCCCCATCCACCAAGAATATTCAAAATCTGTTTCAGTTTATCACACTGAACCGTGCAGTGGAAGGTAGATTCTTTAGTGTTACATTCCCACAGATAAAGGGCTGAGATAGCCAAATTTCTGTGGTGAAGCAAAGTTGCAGTCGAAATTGTGTCCCTAAGTAATCGCCACCAGAAAAAATTTTCTCTGGGGTGCATTTTCAATTTTTTGATCCATCCAAATTGGTAGTCTCCATTCCCCAACCCAGCCCGATATGGCATTGCTGTTAACGTCAAACTGCTCTTCAAATAAATCAATTTGGGACAATCATAACCATTGTTACAGTTGGTTTTAATTTCCCTAATATGGCTGGCCATATGGACACCAAATCCATTCACTAAAGCTTCCCAATTCCATTCCAGGCAATTATTAAGAAAGTTACCAACTTTGGTCTCTTCAATCATATCTATATTCATAAAGGTAGACCACTTGGCCAATTGTCTATCCAGGATCCACGTATCCTGAAGTAAATCAACTTGGCATCCGTCACCAATCTTCCACCTCAGAATTGATCTAAGAGCCCGAGCTCCATCCAATATCACTTTCCAAGCAGTGGAAACATTACGACCCTGAGGCTGCATCCAGAGGTCCTTCCCATATTTGACAGTTATAAGCCTACAAATCAGTGAATTCTGATTCTAAATTAGGTCCCACGCCAGGCGAGCACGAAGCGGACCCTGCCAGACAGTTGTCGAATGAAAGCAAAGACCACCTTGTACAACCAGTTTACACAGCTCCTCCCAGCTAACATAATGAAGTCCACGCTTATTCACATCCTTCTGCCACATAAATACTTTCCATTTTTTCAATAGAGTTCAAAACACCTTTTGGGACTATTTTATGGGTAACAAGATACATAGGAATATTTAACAGGGAAGTTCTAATAAGGGTAGCTCTGCCAGCTAAAGAAAGGTTCCATTTTAACGACAACTTTAGTTACATCCTCAAAAGGGTATTCACATCAATGTCTTAGACATGAGTGTAGTTGGGCATTCTTTTGTCATCAACTAATATATTAGCTATATAAGAAGCAAGTTAAGCTTACAACAAAACTTATGTTTTGTTTGGGACAAATTTTTTACTGTTTTCTAAAGCAACTTTTTAGTATAAAAATTTCTAATTCAAAAAAAATCTTATATTAAAAAATTACTTTATAGAGCAGTAAGAAAGTTATCCCAAACAAAACCTTAATATATATAGTTGATTAATTAATTAACTCAAGATTTAGATCACTAGAAGTTTGCTTGATGACCTGAAGATGAATCAAAAGACACCCAAAAGGAGCAAACAAACTAGCAAGTTGGCCACCATATTCATACATATCTCTTAATAATTTAATTATCTTTCCCAAATCAAAGGGAAAATGAGATGAATTTGGTTGCCTTTTTCTTTATTTTATTGGTGATCCAATAGCATCTTTCAATCATAGCCATTGAAATGCCGGACTCTACTATTTAGCCTGATCCCATAAACAAAATGATCGGAGGCTCCTCATGCCCAATGACAAAATGGGGTCCATAACAATTAGATTCTCTGGGTGTTAAAGGAGGAAACTGATTGGATGGGGTGGGCCCATTGACCCCACTTGCTTCCTTAGACCTTAAGCAATACAAATTTTCTAGAGATTTGGTGAATGGAAGTTATTTTGCAGCAAAATGAAAGATTCTTCACCATGAATAGGGATTATATTTCCTTATTATTGGGTCATTTTCAAAAGAATATTAAAAATACCATGAATAAAGGTATTGTAACCTTAATTTCTTGAAGATGTGTATTATTGCACAAATTTTTTTTATAATTCTTTATATGTTAAACATTAAAAGTATTTATTAATTGGTCAGGATGATCTTTTTGAGTAATTTAAGAGTAATTTAAGATCACTTTGTATAATTTTATAATTTATATTTTTATTTGATTTTCTTATATTTTGATATAAAATAAAATATATTTTTTATCTTACAAATAAGTAGTTTTGTTTTTATTAAATATAGAAAAGCTTATTAATGTGGTAGTGGTAATATTGATCATTAGGGCAACATTTATTGGCAAGGTGGGGGGTGATCAGTGGTTGTGAAGATGATGGGCTGGTGGTAACCGACTATTATCACTTGCATTGATGTCGGTGGTTGTTAGTGGTGGTGGTAACAGTTAGGATTGCAAGTGGTTACGGTAGCCGCTAATGATGGTGATGACTTACTACAAACTATCATGATTGCTTTTAAAAGATACTCAGAATATTTTAAAATTATTATAGAATATTTTTAAAACTAACATGAATTAATAAAAAAAAAGATAAATTAGTTATAAAATGTAAGAATTAAAAATATTTGAAAAATTAAAAGCAAAATTTAAAAGTTGAAAAATTAGAAACAAAAGGATTACTTGATATAAGAAAATGAGATATAATTTTTTAACATTTATAATAAATTAATACTTGAATTCCGAAAATCTAATATATTTTAGGTATTTTTAATAGTACTATTTTTTAAACGAGCCAGCTCGTGAGCTAACGAGTTGAGTTGAGGCTAGCTAAAACTTAGCTCTTTAGTTCATCAGCATGGCTCCACGAGCCATTTATTGAGCCAAATTTGAACATATTCACAATTCAGCTTGACTCGCTCATATCCCTAAATAATCCTTCGAAACTTTGACAATGTCCGCTTTGGGAGAGTAATAGGTTATTTAAAGAAATATGGATGACTAATAATAGGAAAACTATTACTTGATTATGCATGACTGTTCTAAGAAAAAAAAGGTCAATCTCCAAGAAAAATATTATAAATTAAATCATTTTTTATGTAATATAACTCAAATTAATTTTATATGAAAAATAGTTTCATAGAAAGTAATTAATTATCAAAAGAACTATTGCTCATGAGCCTGCATAAAAACAAACGTAGACAAATATAATTCTCATTAGCTTTAATTAATGACTCTTTTGTAACAAATGGAGAGAGAAGGAATTATAGTTTAAATAAACCATCTTCTAACTCCTGTTTTATTCTAGAAAGAAGTAGACTTTGGTCTTTCCTCTTTAAATATTTCAGTTGCTAAGGCCAAGGAGAAAGGAATGATACTCAAGGGTATATTTGAAAGAGGTGTAGAATATTAATTGTTCGATTCTAAAACTAGCTATCATGCGTTTCATGTTTTGAGCTGTGATCACCTCAATTATGCATGGATTCCAACTCAAGAAATGTGACTTAGGCTTCATTCGGGATAACTTTCTTACGGTTTTCTAAAGCGGTTTTTTAGTACAAAAATTTCTAGTTCAAAAATTTTATGTACTAAATAACTGATTAAGAAAGTAGTAAGAAAGCTGCCCAAAATGGAGCCTTAATGCCAATGGATCTATTGATCTCTCATATGATTAATTTGAAATCTATTTGATGTGAAATAAGTAAAAGATAAAAAGAAGTTGAAAATTCTAGGCTTATTGTGTTGGAATTAATGCAATGTTTCTATACAATCACACAAATTTTATTTTTATTAATTTATTTAATAATGTTGTTGGATTCAAATTTGTCCATGATATATACCTTAATCTTACATCCAAGAGTAGCTAAGGCAATGAATACAGTAATAGAAAGGTGAGTGAATATTAAGAAGTGCTCTGAAATCTATCTATAGTAATTATACTTTAAAATCCAGTCTAAAAGGTCCCAAAAATATCTCTTAACCTTTTATTTCTAGGGTTGGGAAAGATATAGGAAATATTGCATCTAAAAGGGCAATGAAATATTATAATATTTGACTATTATGGACACATGGACTAACTAGAAAAGATACACATGTCCTCTTACTAAGCTCTTCTGAGGAAAATGTCCCCTGTGACTGAGTTGCTCTGAGGTAAATTAGCACATAGGGGTGTGCATTTAATTTTTGATCCTCTTGATTTTCTTGGAGAGGAACTTGCAAAAAAGGACATGAGAATTATTAAAGGCACTTGTTATTTCTATCAAGTAGTAAATGAGGGAAGCAGGTAAAGTTACTACCCTATTTATCATTGCATTGTGAATGGTGGTTAATTTTAATAATGAAATTTAATTTGAATAATCTACCACTACTATCTATAAATAGGAGTTATGGATTTTGTTCAAGTTAATGATATTTTTATAAACTCTTCTCATCTCGCTATTGCTGCTTCTCTTTTGAAGATTGAAAGACCATCCTTTGATGTTTGGCAATGTTAATAACCATAAATAATGATGAGCAATACTTAGCAAGAGGAAGGTGTTCAGGGTTGAGGTCAAAGGGTGGATATTACACTAATCCATTAAGGCGAAGAAGAAAGTCATGGGGTTGATAGTCAAGTCAAGCAGTATGAGGCTAACCCAAGAAGTTATTAGTAAGTTTAGATATTCCCAAATTGGTCTCTGAAAATCAAGTAGCATTTCTTAAGGGGAGATTAATGTCTGAAAATATCTTGCTTACCCAAGAAGTTATTAATAAGTTTAGATATTCGAAAGCTAAAAAGGGTTTGATGGCTGTCAAAGTTGATATGGAACAGGCTTATGATTGTATGGGATGGAAGACTTTGGAGCAAGTCTTAGAGCAGCTTGGGTTTCCTATGAAGTTTGCTAATTTTTTGCTGCAATGTGTGATGGATCTTCATTGCTTTTTGGGAATTCGGTTGGAAGGAGTAGATCCAAAGCTCTTTCTAAAGTTTTGGGAATAAAAGTAGTCAAAGAGATGGTTCATTTGGAAGTTAAAATGGCATTGAGGAGATTAATTGTTGCTGATTTTCAAAATTTGATTGAGAAGGCTTGTGATAAACTAAACATATGGCGAACAGGTTTCTCTCTTTATCAGGGAAGCTTTTACTCATTAAATCTTTTCTCTTAACTCTACCTATTTTCCTTTCAACTCACTCTTTGGTTCCAGTGGGGGTGTTGAAGGATTCAGATAAGTTAAGTAGGGATTTCCTTGGGAAGAAACAAGATAGAAGCTAGGGACTTCACTATGTTGAATGGGAGATGCTGTGCAAACAAAAAAGGTGGGGTGGCCAAGGAGTAGTATCAGCTGTCAGTAAAATTGGGTCTTGGAGGGCCAAGTTTGCTTGGAGTTTGATTTCAAATCCTACTTCTTTGCTTAACAGAATTTTAATCTCAAAATATGGGAATGAAATCTGGAATTTAGATGCTTCAATAGGAAAATCAATTACCTGGAAGGTTATTTTGCATGGAGCAAAGTTACTGCAGCAGATTTTGAGATGGAAGATATCAGATGGTAAAAGTATTAATACTACAAAAGATATCTGGATTCTATACATGAGCATAGAGTGGTGGCCTACCTTTGTGGCTGATTTACAAGAGGATCAAGGCTGCTTGGAGTATTTTATTCATGAAGGTAGATGGAATGTTCTGAAACTACAGCAAGTCTTTGGAAAATACCTTGTGGATCTAATAAATTCAGTGCCAATCCATAATGATCTTCCAAATGACAAAAGGGAGATTTTGTTTAATCATTTAGGGAAGTCTTTGGCTACAATCATTTCATATTACAGCAGAACTCATGAAGAAGAAGACAAAAATTGGAAATGGTTAAGGGATTTAAAATTAAGGCCAAGAGTGGAGCTTTTTTGGTGGAGGTTGGAACACAAATAAATTCCTTCTAATGAGTTCTTGATGTATATAAGGATAATCAGCTATGATAGATGTCCGAGAGGATGCAGAGAAGTGGAAAATTCATAACATATAGCAGTTCATTGCAACTTTCTTCAAAAGGTGATTCAAAAGATTAATAAATGGGGATTTAACATTCCTGTTTTTTCGAATCTGGAAAACTGCTATAAGGAGTTGGCTAATATGTCTAAATCCAATCAATTCAAAGGCAACTTATATTGTTCGGCGGTTTTCATGACGCAGAAAAGTAGAAACAAATTGGTACATGGAAGCAAAGAGGATGGTATTAATGTTATATCAGCAAATGCAATTAGTTTTGCTTCCTCTTCATTTACCTATAATCTAATTTCGATCAACTAGGATTCTAATCAGCTAAGGCTATTTTCTCCCTCTTGGAATCCCCCTCCAACTGATTTGATTAAATTTAATGTTGATGCCTCACTTGACAATTTATACAAAGCTCGAGTAGGCGGGGTAATAAGAGATAACAAAGGTAGATTTCTATTTGCCTTTAGTTTTAAATGCTTGCATTGGGATATCTCGGTCTTGGAGCTGAAAGCCATTTTGTCATTGAGGAAGCTGGTTCAAGATTGGATGTATGAGGCTAAAGAGATTATTATTGAAGGAGATAGTTATAATGTTATGAATTTTGTGCAAAGAGTGCTTAATAAGGAGATACATATAGAGGACGTCTCTAGACAAGATGCCTTCTTCTTTTTGAGAAATTTTAACCAAGTTAGCTGATTGTTGTGCTAACATTGCTAGATCTTTTGATTTTATTTGGGATAGATTAGATGGTAATAACATTCCTCCACTATTTTTTAATGTGTTAAAGGAGGAATGTGATAAGTGTTTCTTGTCTTAGGATCTTGTTTATTTTCTTTAGTTTACTTGAATAAAATTGCTCCTAGCATTTTCTCAAAAAAAAAAAAAAGCAGTATGAGGCTAACACACAACCTAGAAGCTTGCAAGGAGCAAATATAGTTTGTCGCTATGGTGGAAATGTTCAGGTTGACAGATCAAATTTAACTTCCTTAAGTGAGGTTTATTAACTGTAACACCTCGAGACCTAAATTGGAAATAATTGTAAATTTTTCTTTTCTTAATCATCAATCAAAGCTTACTAATTTCATTTCATATAATATAAATAGCAAAAAATATAAACATTTCTATTCATCCCATATTTACATATTGGTCCAAAATCAAAAATAACATATATAATAATCATGATAGACAACCGTTCACTAAAACATATTATGACCACAAAAAGAAAGAAAAACTAACACATACAGAAAGAAAACCTAAGCCTACTACCTAGATCAACCTCACTTCATTGGTTTCTTACCCTTACCTAAAAAATGTAAAAATCACATAATGAGCATAAAGCTCAAAAAGTCCCCAATATATATAACTAAAATCAATACACAAAATTTAAAAAAAAAAATGCAAGAAATCATATTTATATAAGCAGTAACTCATTATACAAATTCTTGTTGTTTTTATATAAAGTGAACCAATCATTTCATATGTGTACATATATCGTGCTCATATCAGTCTTATGATATGTATATAAATACAAGATCAGTATTACTGCATTTCAATCATCAATAATGTTTATGCTATCATTCAATCAGTCAATCAGTTACATATCATTAGTCTCTTCTATCTCTATTATCATCAGTCTTACATATCATGTATCTTATACATCATCGATCTTATCTATTATTTATGTCTCATCTATCATCTATTTTATCTATTATATATCTTATATATCATCAGTTTTATCTATCATCTGTCTTAGCTATCTTATATCTTATATATTATTTATTATATGTCTCATATATTATAGGTCTTATCTATCATCTATCTCATCTATCATTGGCCTTATCTATTATATATCTTATTTATCATCTATCTCATATATAATCAATCTTATCTATCTCATCAATCATTAGTCTCTACTCATCAAATATCTATCTCATCTATCATATCAGTATCAATCTCACCTGTCTCATCTAACACATCAGTTCATTCTTATTGTTTGTTGTATATTATAATAACAAACATCCTTTATACATCATATGCAATTATTATAATATGTTGATCTATGCTCATCGATATGCATGTATTATGCCAAAATGCATGTTATGTCAAATGAACGATAACCATATGCATGTCATGTATCTCATATCCAAATTTAGTATATTAGATTTTGATCATTTTGCACCCAATCTTTCTGTACCAATTGTCGCTTATATATATATAAGTGAAATTTTAATATAAAATAATCAAAATATTTATAATAATGATCTCTATAATATAACAAAAGTTACATAATGAAAACTCATTAAAATAAGATATATATTATATTTTTATCAAGTTTAGAAGGGACAAAATGAACTAAACTCAAAATCATTAAAAATAACAGTAGAGTAGAGGTCACTTACTATGACCAAAATAATTTTAATAACAAAAGAAATAGATGAAAAATCCTTGGAAGACTTTCTTATCCTCTCTCTCTCTCTCTCTCTCTCTCTCTTCTCTTGTCCTCTCCCTCTCTTCCTTTCTTCCCCAACAAGGCAAGCAAAATGTAAAGGGGATGGCTTGGTTGGAAGATATTTAGATTTAGTATATATATAATTATAATTTAGTGCCCGGTGTTGCCGTGCCATAAACCACAACACCATAGTGCTACATGCTGAATCCTAAGTTATTGAAGAATAGAGAGCAGATGTCGCTGCACTCGCAAACTATGCGCTATTGTGCTCTCTTTAAATTTTCATAATTTCAAATAAATTTATTTTTATGAAAATTTGTGTTATTATATTATCACTTCAACTTAGGTAACCTCATCTAAAGCATGAGTTTGAAAGTTTATTTGTTAGCTTATATAAAGTTTATTCTTGCTTGTAGGGGATTAGTGGACATATATGATCTTGAGCTGCAAGAGTTTTAAGAATGGTGAGTGGTTAATTTCAGAAGTTAAGATGGATTCTTTTATTATTTTGGAAATATTCATGTCTGGGGACTTGATGTTGCCACTTTCAAGTGAGCCTAGAATCCAACTGACCATGGATGAGTGTCTAGTTCATCCACCAAATAGATCTTTGGTGAAAGCCTCACCAAGTGGGCCATCGATCCTTATGTTAGATCGTTATATATAACTACTCTAATATTTACAATTCCTCTTAGCTTAATTGATGGACTCATTTATTATTTTTGAAAAATTTATGTTTGAAGACTAGATACCTCCACCTTCCAGTGAGGCTAAAATCCATCAAATTGTGGTCGAGCTAGTATCTAGGTCATACGTCCAATAGGTCAGAGGTGGAACCCTTCACATAATGGGATATGATGATATTTTTATTAGATCATTTGATATTGCTGCTTGACTTCTTATGATTCCTCTTAGAATCTTAGACAAAGAGAATTGCTTGTCGATTATTTGTTACACACAATAAGCACACCTCTAGCTGGGCGGTCAGAAGACATTATTAGATAATAGATGATGACCACCTAAGGGGTAGTCCCTACCACTATGGGATATAGTTATCAAGGTGTTTCCCCTTACAATGTTTATGTAGAAGATCTCGCTGTGGGAATTGGGTGTGCACTCTCCATCACTGCCTCCAACTACTGGTGAGCCATGTCCACCTCTACTAGAGGAATGAGCACTATAACACTCACATCTTTGCTTTTAATTATAACCATGTTGGGATTAGTGTGGGTCTTCAAGAAGAAACTCACCTAAATTAAAGCCAACTCCAAGGAAGATAAGAAGAAGGTTGTTGTCCTTAAGAAGAAGACGAGTGCTTCTACCACTACCATTGAGAACCACTCTTTAACACATTAAGAAGTGCTGGATCTATGGGTAATGGTGTTGACAACTCTCAAACTATAGCTATAAGAAAAAATGTTAAAATTATGATGTAGAAATTATAGGTGATCCAATCACAAAGTGAGAGCAAGAGCACATGAAGCTCAAGCCATGAAGGAACTCTGAAAATTTTATGCATTTGGTGTAATATTTTTACTTATTTTCATGTTTATGGTGTTATAAGTGTTATGTGGACTTTATGATGTCATATTTTACGCTGCTAGTGTTTATTCTATTAAGCCTAATTCATGATTAAGACTAGGGGCCACCATACTAGTATGCATGTAAGGAATAGAGTGTTGTAGGTAATTATATGTGGACCAAGCCAAAGGAAAAAAGAAGGAGGGGGGGGGGGGGGGGTGTCGATAACTCCTCTCAAATTCACTCCTTTGTTTTGAATTTAAATGAATAGATGTGTCTCTTCAAGTTGTGTTTGTTATATAAGAACTCTTTTTTGGATGAAATGAATTATCTTTTGGTTGTTTGCATGTTTTGGAAAGAAAAATTCAGAAATTTGATGGCTTAGTGGTAGGCCAACTTAAGGAAACTAGGCGATCCTTTTGAAACTCTACTTTGGTGAGTACAGTTTTAATTTTCTTGTAATTTTTTTACTGCAATCTTCTGTGATTGTGTTCTACTACTTATAATCCATATTAAAAAAATCCAAATCCTTCACATCCCTCAAATTTTAAGTCAAATCCCCATTGTTAGGTTTGCGCAAATTTTTTGATTTTGGATGATTAGTTCCACTCTTGTAAGCATTTGATCAACCTAAACCACATAAAACTCCACAAAAATCTCCAGATTTTAGTACATATTCTGCGCTGAAATAATTTACAGTTATTTTAGTCAAAATTCTAGAATATAATTCAACCATAGTCTTATTTTCTATTTGTTGTTCAAGTCCTATAATAAGTTTCTAGTGAACAGAAAAATATTAAAACTCCTTAATAATTCTCAAACTTTTTAGATCGAATCTTGGGAAAGTCGTTAAACTAATTTAAATGGAGTTTTTGAATTTCATCTAATCCATAGAAAACCACAACCAAATTTTCAACCTTGATCAACTCTAGATAGAATAGACCAACATCACATCTAGAGTACATTAGACCTACCAAATCATTCTTAATCCTCCCCAAACTCTCTAAAATTAAGCAAACATCCTCACCTTCAAATCAAGCCAAGTTTAATTTATTTGAATATCTAGTGTGGAAGAAAACTTAAGTTGAAGATTGTGTTTTCAGTTATGGACAGATTGCAAGAGTTATTGGCCTACCATTCAAACTCTATAAACTTAACCCCTACTTAACTTCACCAAATTAAGCCTTACTCTTCTAATGATCTTAAAGAAGTCCACCATCCATCAATTGGTCACATCTATGATCTAACCCCACGATTAACCCTCATCAAAATATTTTATTAATTGAAAGTAGTACAATACTAAATATATATAAATACTAGGCATGTTACAAACTATAGTTAAAAAAACAACTTTATTTATAAATAGTTAAAAGTAACACAAGTTTATTTATAACTCAGATTTTACTTGGATGTCAATGGATATTTTTCATTTTTAAATTTTTAGTTACATTAAGAAAAAGAATCATTTGGCAAGAACCCAAACCCAAAAAAGCTAAAATGATCAACATCTATAGATAATGCAAGTTTGGACCAAGAGATGAGATTGAAGCTACAAAACAAAAAATTATATGTAAAACTAACCAAAGATCATACTTGAGAAGCATGAGTTGTAACAATTGCCGAAGCAGATGCATCAGTAAGCAAAGGGAATAAACAACATATATAGCATAAAAACAAGGAAAAAGACTCCTAACACATGAAACAAAAATAACACCAACCGATCACGACTTGCAGCAAGACGACCTCAAACATGAAGAAAAGCATTAGCAAACTAGAATTAAAACCCAATAAAACTAACTTAAGGCATTGCCACCCATCAAACTAAGCCACCAAGACTAGCAAAACAAAAACCCCAGAGATAAACAACACTTAAACTAGAACAATTGAACAAACACATAGACTAGAGAAACAGAACAAAGAGTAGCAACAGAATAGGGGAACCAAACTAAAGGACCCAAGCTAGCCCAGAGTAGCCCAAGTCCCAAGACACCAAACCAGAGCAATAGAATAAACACACCTAAACCCTCAACCGAAAATCTAGCCAGAAGAAAAAATCTAATAAAATCACTTGAACGAACCATAATAGAATACACCCATCAAATGAAATAAAAAGAACCCCAATAGAACTCCACCTGCACTAAGAGGACCTCAATCAGGAGGAAAAGCAGCATCAAACTAGAAATAAAAGTGAATAAAAATAACAAAATTAAGGCACTGACACCCAGAAAAATAAGCCATAAAGACCAACAAAACAAATAACCCAGAGACAAAAATAAAACCCTAATTAGAACAACAGGCCAAGAGAAATAGGCAGGAACAACCAACATGACCCATAGCAACATCAACTTTCCTTGATGAAAGAGAAGCCATTAATGTCCAATCTGACCATGCCCATAATCACATGAAAATTGTTCAAGTTAGAGTATTGAATAAAATTAGGTATAGAAGCACCTTTTTTTTGGCAAACCAATCAGCTATCAAGTTGCCTTCCCTCCATATATGAGAAATCTTAAAATGACATAACTACAATAATTGGATAATTTTCTTGAATGAATAGAATAGAGAAGCATTATTACAAGATTTCTTCATAATGAAAGAGACAAGCAATTTAGAATCCAATTCAATCCATATATTCCACTAATGGTTCTGGACACAAAGAAGAAGAGTAAGGTGTAAATCTTGCATCTCAGCCATAATAACTTTGCATATGGGAATACGAGAAGCAAAAGCCAGAATGAAAGAACCTTTGTTATTTTAAAAAACACCACCACATACACCCAACAACACACTTATTCACTGAGCCATCAATATTAATTTTTATTGTATTAACCTCAGGCTTACTCCAATGGAAGATGCAAGGATAGTGAATGATTTTATTGAAGCCAGCCAAAATTTTAAAGAAAGCTGACCAAGAATCATTGCCCATAAGATGCTTGGGCTTTAAGAGATTCATAGAAAATAGTTGATGAATTTTGAATTGAAGAATAAAAATGATTCTATAAACATTCATAATAATCTTGATGCTTACTATTATTCCTGTCATTCCATAAAAGCCAAAAAATGATTAAAGGAACAATCGTAAGAATATAACTCTTAGGTTGATTAGAAAACCAAATATGGAGCATATCCAGGTAATTAAAAGTTTCACTTTTGAGATTAATGCCTAATTCATTAGTTATAATAAACCAGACTCTTAATGAGATTGGGCCATCAATAAAAATTTGATTAATGGATTCCTCGTTATCACAACATTGGCATTTAGAAGTAATGGTGAACACTTTTCTTTTAAGCCTCATATCCACATGAATGAAACCTTTTATAAGCCTCCAATTAAATATAGAAATATTGGTAAGAGTGGGAGAGTTCCAGATTCTTTAAAGTCAAAATCCTCATTAGAAGAGTGCTTAAAGATAAGATGATCATAAGACAATAAATTTATAGAAATCTCACAAATAGCATCAATAATAAAATTAGGAATATGCTCCAACAAAAGGGTTCTATTCCACCTATCAAATAAGAAAAAAATGATAAACCTTGAGATTAGATATAGCATGTGTATTGAAAAAAGCATCTAAGGAACAAGATCCCATCCAATCTTCTTGCCAAAAGTAAGATGAGCCATTACCAATACCCCATTGGAGGTGATGCTCCCCTATCCATTTGATTTTGCACAATCTAGCCCAGATAAGAGAATGGCCCTTCTTAAAAAAATATTGAGTAGGATGAATATTCTTACAATATTTAACTTCATATACTTGGCCCAAAAAGAGGTATTACTTCTAAACTTCCACCAAAATTTGCAAGAAAAACATTTCACCATATCAGCTATAGATTTGCAACCCAAGCCATTTTCACTTAAGGGCCACAACAAGAGTCCCAGGAAGCCCAATGGATTATTTTACTACTATGGGAAGAGCCTCAAAAAAATTTATTAATAAGTCTATCAAATCTAACACAGAACTTCAAAGAAGGATTAATAGCTTGAAGTAAATATATAGGAATAGAACATAAAATACTTTTAATTAACACCAATCTAGCCCCCATAGAAAGGAAATTAAACTCCTAATTAGCAAATTTGTAGAGCATGTTAGAAAACATTTTATCAAACAAAAATGTTTTCTAACAACCTTTATAAAGAGGGATTCCCAAACAAAGAAGAGGAAGAGATTGGATGTTAAAGCTAGCAATATTCCAAATCCTATTAATTTTATCTCTAGTCATACCTTTACCAGTAATAAAGGATCTTTTATTCTAATTAAAATTAAGACCACTTTTAGAACTAAATTTCTCCGAAAAGAGATTAATCCTTTTAATATTTCTCAAATCAACATTGCAAAAGATAATAAAATATAGATAAAACAAGGGTGAGAATCCATAAAACTGCCAAAATTAATGTAGAGAAGAGAAGTATATTTAGAAAAAGAATTGTTTTAAACCACGAGAGAGATATTCGGTGGCAATGATAAAAAGTGCAGGAGATAAAGGGTCTCCCTGTCTAACACCATTCTCAGCTTTGAAAAACCCTTGTGATTTACCATTCACAATGATAGAGAATCAAATATTTTCTTTAATATTTCTAAAAAGAGAAATGCACTGATCACTAAAACCAAAAACTTCAAAACTCTCCAAATAAAAGATCAGTTAATTTTATCATAAGCTTTAGAAATGTCCAATTTCATGATAATATTATGACTGGAAACTTTGAGATTTATGTTATGAATGAGCTCCTAGGCCAATAAAATATTGTCAGAAATGCACCTTCCCTTAACAAAATAAATTTGACTATTAGAGATAATTTTAGGAAGGATAAGACCCAATCTAGAAGCCATAATTTTAGAAAAAAATTTTGTGAAAAGTGTTACTTAACCTAATAGGTCTAAAATCATTCTATTTTTCAGAATTAATCCATTTAGGAATAAGCATAATAGAAGTATTAGCAAAGAATTTATGAATAGCATAACCATTGAAGAAGGCTCTAATAGCCTTACAAAGGTCCCCTTTAATGATATTCCAACAACTTAGATAAAACTTAGAGGTAAAGCCATCCGACACAGTAGAATCCTTGGTTAAACTCATAATCGAATTGAGAATCTCATTATCATTAGGAATCTTGGATAAGATATAATTATCCTCAATATCAATAATATGAGGGATAACTTGAGGGTTAGAGATGTCCTCAATGGTATTAGTAGAGCCTAGAATGGATTGAAAGTGAGGGACAACCGAAGTGAAAATAGCAAGTTGATCGTCAGATCAATCTTGAGACTCTAATTTAATTTTTTAATATAAGAATTGGATTTCTTTTTTTTTTTTTTCACAAGATTATGAAAGTATTTAGAATTTATATCACCTTCAAATATGTATTTAGAATTATCTTTTTGATGTCAATACTACTCTTCTCTCCTTTAACCACTAAAGGAAATTCAGAAATTACTGGCGATTTTTTTCGGTAGTATCTATTATCTTTCCGGCAGTTTTGGAAACTACAAATCGACGGTAAAAATTGTATAGGAAACATTTTTTGGCGGTCAGATTTCGGCAGTTAGGATAACTGGCGGCTTTCCGGCGGCACAAACGGTTGGTAAATTCCAGCGGTTATTGCACCGGTGACCGCCGGTTAATCACCGACGGCTTTTCTGCCATAAAAATATCAATTTTACTGTTGGTCTAACGGCCAGTATTTACCGGTGGCTGTATTATATTTTCGGTGGCTATAATAAGCCGTCTGGTATCGAGGTTTTCAGCGGCCAAACTGCCGGTTGGCCACTGAAAACCTATAGTATTTTCAAAAATAATTGATAGTCCCCCTCTATTTACTCAAATTTCCACAAACCTGCATAAAATTGAAGATCATTTATCACAAATATGGGCAACACGTCACTATAATCAACCCACAACTATAATCCAAAGACAACATATATAACATTCAATTGAAATTCACAATAAGCATAACCAAATATTTAAATAAAAAGTTCATCAAACCAAATAAAGTCTACAATAAACATAACATATAAATTCACAATAAGATGTCCTCGCTTTCACATAATTAGTTCATCAAACCAAATGTTTAAACTAAAAGTTCATCAAACAAATAAGAGTACTAATCATCCTCCATGTCCTTCCTGCCTGGTGTTTCATGTGTCTGCTCTTGCTCTTTCTTCTTTTGATTTTTATCTTTATAGGCTCACAGCTCTGCATGCATCTCATTTTGAACGTTTCTTATCTCCTTTATCTCTCTCATCAGGGCTACAACCCTCTGGCTAACAGTTTCTTCATATCCACTAGGATCATAAAATGCTGATGTGGATGAACTGCCCTCATAAGCATAGCCTTACGAACCCAAGCCATATACCTTCCCCCTCTGCCTTCCTCCAACAACATCTGACCATATATGATACTCAAAATACTAGGTCAATCCTGAAGATGATCCCTCACCAGTAGACTGACGACTTTCTCGAACTCATACAAAATCATTCTGCGAGAATAAATCCATAAAATAAATTGATATTAGAATGAGATTTTGTATATTAAATTTATATTCCCAAACTCTAAAAATTATACTCACATGAGCTTTTTTGGCCTTTTCATCATCCCACTGATGGTCAGCTTGATGTTGGTGAGTCCTCGTATGTAACTCCAGTGGTGTCGGCTCCCGGCCAAGAAACTCTTTTTAAAAATAGAAGATATAGTTAACATGATATACATATATTTATTAAACTAATTAAAAGCTTTTACCATTCATCATCTATGTTCAGTATGAGGAACAGATCCACCAGTATAAAGGGAGCTTCCTAAACCCCCACAATTAGATGCTCTATTCTGCTTATTTTGCTCTCTTATTTTTGTAAACTCAGGGCTCGCCCAAGCTCTACTCAGATCTGCCCATACGCCCTCTCCAATCCATGATGGATGCTGCCCGGACTTTCTAATGTCCGTGAACATATCCCTAAGATGGGTCGATCCTCTCCTGTCAAATTTGTTATGATCCTCGTGCTATGCTCAGGCAACCACCGAAAATCTTTCTGTAAAAAAAATATAGGCATAATAAATAATATTAATACAAATTAAATTAAATATTTTAATTCATGCCAAATAAATATACCTGAAATTCTCTAAACCACATATCCCTACTTTCCTTTGGGATCTTTTTCCATGATAAGTAAGGAGCATCATATTTACTCCTTATGATGTCCCGAATCTTGTGGGTAGGTTGTCTTGAGGGATTGAAGCTGCAGGTTAAATTTTTTATCAATAATATATAATATATCAAATTATAATAAACTTAACAAAATAAATTGAACTTACATATTGCCCTTAGGCTCAATGTATAGACGCTTATCTGCTGTAGCTGTAGGATCCCTAACACCTACCTCTGCTGGTGTAGATGGTCCACCGTGTTCTGGCTGCACTGGATATGAGTAATAATATGGGGGAGGGGGGGGGGGGGTTAAGGAGGGTAAGGTATGGTGGATGGACCAATTTGTGATGCTGGTGGGGGGTAATATGGATAGAATGGAGCTGCATGTACCTGATCTGGAGAGGGAAATCGAGGACTGGTCGACGTAGGAGGGAAGTATCCAGGAAAGGGTGGTGGTACACTAATAATAGGTGGATCTGATTGGCCCTGACCCTGCTCACTGGGGGACTACTGCTGACTCCTGGGTGGTGGTGGTGATGGTATCACTGGTGGAATCGATCTCCGCCCCTTTCATCAGGCTGTCTAGGTCTACTAGGTCCTCCAACACTCAACTTTTTTCAAAGAAACTTGGAGGTGAAGGATCTACGAGAAGGATCATCACCTGAAGCCATATGCTTTAAAAGAAGTAATTAATATGATGCATAGATGGGCATAACATCCAGAAGTTCTTCTCAATGTGCATAACATCCAAATTATGCCTTTTCAAATTTGTTCTCTAATATGGTAATGTCCAGAAAATACTTTTTTTAATCCAATTATATTTAACACTATATCCCAAAAATTTAGACTCTGATAATATTAGAAAATTAATAATTGATGAAAAGTTAGAAAGTCTCTGTAGTACGTCATCACCACTTAATCTGGGTGAAGGAGGTGACCTCGCAACTCTATTTTTAACGAATGCTTCCTTATTTCTCCTAAACAGATGATCAACTGGTAGGAATATACGATGATAATTAAACCAACTATTTTTTTCTCCATATTTTAGTGTAAAAGCTTTAGTATTCTCCATGGAGTAAGGGCAAGCTAATTTTTTTGCTGTGCTCTAACCAGACAACATAACATAAGCTAGAAAATCACCAATGATCCAATGCAATGCAGCTCGAAGGAGAAAATTTTATTTGGTTGAGATGTCATATGTGAGAACTCCTTCTTCCCATAATAACTTGAGATCATCAATTAATGGTTGCAAAAAAAATATCAATTTTTACTTTTGGATTATATGATCCAGGTATTATAAGTGTTAAGAATATGTATAGGGTAGTCATACACATCTCTGGTGGAAGGTTGTATGGTGTTAGTATAACTGACCAACAAGAGTACAATGAAGCTGCTTGACTATATGGGGTAAAACCATCAGCACATAATCCCAATCTTATGTTGCATGGTTCAGCAACAAATGAAGCATGTACTCGATCAAAATGTTTCCATGCTTTAACATCTGATGGATGAGAAAGAACACCACTATTTGCTAATTTCTCCTTATGTCATCTCATATGACCTGCTGAACTCATTGATACATAGAGCCGCTGAAGTCTTAGAATGATTGATAAATAAAATAAATGAGAATATGGAACATCTTTCTTTTGATGTTGTTATTTTCCTGAGTTTGGTTTAAACTGAGGCACATTGCAAGTGCGATAATAAACTTCTATTGCATCATCCTTGTAGTATAACATATATCCATTGATATAACAATCAATTTTTGTAGCAGTAAGACCCAACTTGGATACTAATTTCTTCATTAGGTATAAATCTGAGGGAATTAAATTATCTATTAGATTTGTTTCCTTGAAAGACCAATAAAGTTATTGAAATAATCATGAGGAATATTATATTCAATTTTGATACTTAGCATCCTCACTATAATCGATAATTCTGAATGAGTTTTGCAACCATTCCAAATTAGTTTTTGAGCTGCATGTAGTAACTCAAAGAATTTTTTAGTTTCTGTATTTGGTGGCTCTTCCACATTAGCCCTTAAATTAGGACCTGCTACATCAAAAATAAGCTCTTCATATGATCTAGTCATTTGATCTTTATCAAATGTTTTAAAAGCTATGGATGGACCAGCATGAGTATCTCTATATGGCTTGTACTCACCATGTTAGGTCTAAATGTAGTAGTCTGGAACAAATCCCCTACGATATAAATCAACCTTCACATCATCAGGCTTGAGGAATGCTTGATTTTTGTGCTTCAAACATGGACATCTAAACATTCCGTCAAACTTAAAGGATGGTAGTTGAGATGCAACTTGAATAAAAGTCTCAACTCCCTGTATAAATTCATCTATCAATCCTCTTTGACCCAATAATAATCTGTTATATATCCAATATCTATCTTCTTGGATAGTCATTTGTATTTTAAAGCAAACATTTTTCTATAGTTGTGAAATTAATTATTAGAAGATATGCAACGTGAACAAGTGTACGTTATTTACTTTTGAACAAGTGTACTTTACCTGAATTGGAATGCATTCACCAACCATCCAATAAATATAATAATACAAAATAAATAATTTATGTGACAAAATTGAAAACTCGGCTAATGACTCGTATCCTATCTCTAAGGGTAAAGCCACTCATCTACCTGAGCATCCTTATCTCTGCAACACTTAGCTCAGTATTATGCTTCTTTTTAATGGCCAACATTCGACACCATAAAGCATTGTAGGTCTCACCACCATCTTATAGAAATTTCCCTTAAGTTTGAGGGGGGCTTTTCTATCACACAATAAGCCCGATGATGCAATAGGATCTATTGCTACTAAATCATCTAAGGTGACTCTCTCTAATCTTATCTTCCACTGGAGCTACTCCAACCTTTTCACATATATGCTCATTTTGTATCCTGTCTTTAAGAGTAAAGCCACTAATCCACCTGAGCATCCTAATCTCTACAACACCTAACTTAATATTATGCTTCTCTTTTAATGGCAAAAATTCTGCACCATAAAGTATTGTAGGTCTCACCAACATTTTATAGAATTTTTTCGTAAGTTTAAGGGGGACTTTTCTATCACACAACAAGCCCGATGCATTCTTCCACATCAACCATCCAACTTGAATTCTACTAATAATATCCCTATCTATTTCACCATCACTCTAAACAATAGACCCAAGATATCCAAAATATGTACTCTTATTAATGACTTGGTTGCCCAAAGTCACAATCCCCCCACTGGATTTATTACAACTAAAATTATACTCAATATATTTAGTTTTAGATCTACTCAAATGAAAACCTTTACACTCTAAGGTTGACCTCCATAATTCAAGTTTACCTTTAACTCCCTCTCTAGTCTTATCAACAAGAAGAATATCATCAACAAAAAACATACTCCAGGGTACAACCTCTTGCAAATGTCTAGTGAGAACATCCATAAATAAAGCAAAAAGATATGGGCTTAAGGCTGATCCTTAATGTAATCCAATGAAATAGGAAAATACTTGGTCAAACCACCTTATGTTCGAACACAAGTAATAGCTCCTACATACATATCCCTAATGACTTGAATATAAGCATTATTAACTCTTGGAATTTTATCATATGCTTTCTCTAAATTAATAAAAATCATATATAGATCCTCCTTATTCTCTCTATACTTCACCATCAAACCTCTCAATAAATGTATAGCTTCCATAATAGACCTACCTGGCATGAATCTAAATTGATTTTGAGAAACATTATTGTCTAGTGAGAACATCCATGTCTAGTGAGAACATCTATAAATCAAGTTTACCTTGAACTCCCTCTCTAGTCTTATCAACAAGAATATCATGAGCAATAAGCAAATACCAAGGTACATCCTCTTACAAATGTCTAGTGAGAACATCCATGGCTAAAGCAAAAAGATATGAACTTAATGCTGATACTTAATTTAATCTAATTGAAATAGGAAAATACTTGTTCGTATTACAAATTTGAGGAAAAAAAGAAAGCCTAAACTCGGTTCGGACTTGCCGATCGATGTCTTTTGCAGGCATGCTCGGCTGCCGGAGTGGGGGCGAGATCATCGGCCAGAGAGAGTTCGTTGGCGGTCAGATTCCTGCGCAGTAACTTGGAGGTGCGATCGCGAGAGGCGGCGAGTGAGCGTCTATAGCTAACGCGAAGAAATGTAGAGGAAAGCTCAGGATGGCCAATATTAGGGCCATTTCTGGCGTTTTCCCGGTGGTTGTGACCGCCGGAAAAAATTACTTAACACCGGCAGCCAAAGTCGCCGGTATTAGTGCCGGTAAAATATAAAACCCGCGGTCTTACTGGGGGTTACTATACCGCCGCTAATTCTAGTAATTTTTTATTAAAAATTGTCGGATAAACTGCCCATTAATACCAGCGGTTAGACCGCCGGTTAACCACTGTTATTACCGGCAGCTAGAGGACTGCCGGTAATAGCCGCTGGTAATGCCTGAATTTCTTGTAGTAAACGATCATAAGATTTTTAGTATTAAGAAGATTTGTTTTATTAAGATCATTAGGATAGTCAATGAAAAAATTCTCCAATTTGATCACCTCATGATCAGCTTTAATAATATTTAAAAAATGTTTCCAAAGTTACTGCTGTTCCACCAGCAAAGCATTTGTTTTAAATGTTTGATTTCAAAAGAAAATAAGATAATGTCATTAGAGCCATAATCCATGGGAGCTTTCCAATTGTTATCCACCTTATTATGGAATTCACAATGAAGAAGTCACATATTTTGAAATCTAATGTTTTTATTTTATTTTTATTTTGAAATCTAATGAGAATCCCCCAGGGATCTCAGTACGTTTAATAGATATTAAAAGAGGAGCAAAATCCGAGCAAGTTTGGCTAAGATGATTAACTTGGGAATTAAGAAAAAGAGATAACCAATCATTGTTAAACAAAATTCTATCAAATCTTTCCCTGGAGTTATAACTGGACCAAGTAAATTTTGGACCAAAGAAGCCAATGTCAGACAGACCACAATCAAGAATCATATTATTGAAATTATCAATCGTAGCCAGATTGGGAGGAGAGCCACAACCCTTTCCTCAATGTTAGAAATAATGTTAAAATGACCTCCAACAAACCAAGGACCCATATAAGCATCACAAAAATTATTATGATGTTGCCATAGTTGTAACCTACCAGATTTGGTAGTGCTCGCATAAATAAAAGAACCTATCACATTGATATTAAAAATAGATAAAGTACAGTGAACCACCTAACCAAAATCACCAATAACAGCTATATTGACATGACTCTTCCAAAAAAGCCAAATTTTTTTATTAGAGTTACCCAAGGAGAAAATAAACACTAGCTGATGTTGACAAGAAACAAGCTTAGAAGCATCAACCATCGTCTCTAGAATGGCTAAGAAGTAAACATTATGAAGCTTACAAAGATTACTAATTCTAGAACAAGTGTTGATATTCCCCACACCTCTAACATTCCAAATAATGGAGCTAATCATTAACAAACAGATTTAGAGGAAGTTTAAGATCTAGTAAACCTAGAATTAAGCAATTGATCTCTACCTTTTTTCTTTTGACCTTTGCTTTTATATATAACAACTTTGAAGCCCTTAACAGAATCAAGCATATCCTCATGATGCAGGTTATGCTTTAAAAATTCCCTATTTGTATCCTCCTCCGATTGGATTTTCTCATCTTCCCAATTAGATTCCGATTGATCACCATGGTGATCCTCATCAGTATTAACCGGATTGATGTTCTCATTAAACATTTCCAACCTATTTAAGTTATCCATAATATTGTCCTTAGAAACCTAAGGTATAATGTCCATAGTAGATGCAACCATGTTTTCATTAATAGCTTTATTTTCTAGACTAGTAGAAGAAACTTCAATATCATTATCATAAATCCTATTATCTCCTTAGGCAAATTCAGCAAAGGATGTCAATGGATACTTAGTTTAAAGAATGGTATGTTTTAGATTGGAATGTTGACTACATCCTAAGCATTACAAAAGAATACTCTTTAAGCTACTGAGCTCTTTGATGAATCTAACTAATTTCCAATAAGTTATTTTTGTATGTGAAAAAAAAAAATTATTTTTTATTTTTAATCAATTAAAATTTTAACAATTATGAAGAAAATTCTAATTTAGAATTAACATATTTTCTAGTCCTAGTCTTATAAGAAAAAAATAAAGTAATGGGAAGCAGCTCTGCTCGCCTTGCAACTATTTTAAAGCATTGCCCAATTCAAAGAATTCAACAAATGAGGAGGAAAGATAAAGAAATACCATTCTTCCCTCCTCTTCTTTTTAAAAGACCACCCCCACAACATTAAATAATTAAAAAGAAAGGGGAACAAATCAAAGCAACAGTGCCTATGCAGCATGTGATGCAGCTCATCACATAAATTAATTACAAAGATTTAAAAAACAAAAAAATCTCTTTTTTAAGCTTTCTACTGCCTATTTATAATCATCCACACTCATTGTTCTATGTTCTGTCCTCTGTGATCTTATCTTCCTCTCCTTCCGTCACTTCATCTCTCATAATATATTATCTTACTACAACATATGGATACTATCCTCACAGAGAAGTTGCAAGCCATTAAGAGATCCAAAGACAAAAAACAATTACTCCTCCCTAGGTTCATTAAATTTTTGTTATCTATCTTCTCACTTGGCCTCTTCCTCTCAAGCCCCCTTTGGCTTCCTTCCTCCCTCTCCATCATTAAGATGGTTGAGGCCATGGCTTTCGGCCCGAAGGGGCTTTTCATCGTCTGCAATATTATCGTCATCGTCCTCATCAGTGAGTCAAAGCTCTCCAAGTCTTCCATGCAGCCTGATATCTATCAGGAGTATGTAAACAGAAACAGAAGCGTTCAGAAACTGTCTGGTAAAAGATACAATGATGAAGCAGATATGGATATTGAAAAAAGGGAAGGAGAAGTAGAGGAAGAAGCAGATGAAGAAGGGTATGAAGATTTAGAAGAGCTAAACAAGAGAGTGGAAGACTTCATAGCAAGGGTGAACAAGCAAAGGAAGCTTGAAGCTAAATTGATAGATTGATGTAGTTCAAGAGGGAGAAAGTTCGCAGCTTATTAATCTTATTTATAAGTAACAGAAAATTGTTTTAATATAAGAATGTTGTGGAGAGGTGTTTTATAAATTTTTGTATGTTATGTGTGGAATTATTAAGTTACGCATACAAATGCTTTGAACTAAATCGACTTTTTTTCTTGTGGCTGCAATGAAATGTTCATTCAAAATATTGTTAGATTTACAGAGTTAATATCATGAAAAATATTTACAAAATTAACATGTAAATTAATGTCTTGATTATCTTTTAAAAAGGGAATTTACATAGATGCCACAAAGTTTTATATATTTATTTATGTATATAATATGTAAATTTTATATTTATTTATATACCACTTTAATGTATAACTCACATTAAAGTATTGATATGGAAAAAATATTTTACTTTAAAAGAGTTAATTTTAATAAAATTTTCGAGATAAACAACAAAACTGTTACCCCCACTACTCCTAAAATCCTACAACACTCTGAAATACCACATCATTTGATATTAGAGCCAAAAAATCTAAAATCCCATAGCCTTTTATCCTAAAAGTAGGAGAAACTCAACAATCCAAAGAAGCATCACCATCACTAAAAGGAGCAGTTAAACCACATTAGGGGTGCAGTAGCACTTAAAATGAGCTCGCAAGCAGCTTGTGAGGTCACGCCCTCACGTGATACTGCCGGAGAGGAAGAACACATGCCCCCGAAGAAAAAGAAGAAGGCGTGTCGTCGCAGCATGTCTCGAGCTTGTGATTTGGCACATCACATGTGAGAAGATGAGAAGAGGAGGCTATGCTTTTCTTTCTTTTTTTTTTTTTTTGAATCATTTTGAAAATTGCTAAAGCTATATTAATGTAGAGCATCTTTTTTTCTTTGGAGTATAAAATCGTTTCAAATAATGGCATTTTTTTTTCGCGGGGGGGGGGGGGGGGGTTTAATTTGTTATAAAATTACAGGTCAGCTCACGAGCGAAGTCTCATCAAGCTCGAGCTCGTGGCTCGATAAGCTCGTTATCGAGTTGAGCTGGCTCACGAGCCGGCTCGGCTCACTTACACCCCTATACCACATTACTTCACCAATATTTTCGTCCAACAGATTACTTGTATTTCAAGAGATCTTATACTTTATCAATAATGCAACTTTAAATCAAGTGACAACAATTGATTTATTTTGTTATTAACTTTTTTTACCTTGATAGAAATATGTGCTAAAGAAATCTACAATATTGACATGTTATATTGATAATTTTAAGATATATTTATTAGTTTTTCAAGTACTGTGTACCGTATAAAATCTACTTCCATCTTATTTTAAAGTCTACCGCACCCATTTTATTCATGAGTTTTATGCAATATAAGGGTGAGATCTAAAGAAAATAATCCAAATAACCTAATGAATGTATTTTTAAAATATAATAAATACTTTTATTTTTTTCTAATGATTACTACGCTTGATTAATTAGTTTTATGCTTGTTTATCTACACTTATGAAAATAAATTGAGGACAAATTCTTAAAATAGAAAATAGTCCAAGAATTTTTTTCACCCACTTGTATTTTATTTTATGTAAACAGCCTTTCCTTTAAATCTTTCTTTGAATTGTAATAGCCTAAATTTTTTGAAAATAATTTCAAACTAAAAATCTAAACTTCTGAACTATAGATCAGGCGTTGTGCTTTCAGGCACAACAATGCTGGAGGAGCAGCGTTGGGGTATTAAACTTTGACATGGCGGTGCTAAGCTTTCTATACTATAGTAACTTTGGGTTGAGCATGCAGTACTATATATGACACCTAGTCGAGAGCGCCATGTCGCTGGACACTGAAAAATTATATATATATATATATATATATATATATATATATATAGAGAGAGAGAGAGAGAGAGAGAGAGAGAGAAAGTTGATTGGCGCAATTTCATCTGTTAACTCTATTCAGAGATTTCTTCCAATCTTGGTAGATAACCTGAATCTTACCTTTGTTATCAGTGGTTTTGTGTTTGGGGAATTTAATCTCCTCTAAATTGATAAAAACATATTTTATCCTATTTTATTGAACATTCACGTGCAACTTTTTATATATAATAAAAATAATTCTTATGAGCATTTTGACTGTAATATTATTAAATTTTATTAGGTAAATTGATAACTATGATTTTCTTATGTAAATGAACAGTATATAAATTTTCATGCATGTGATAGATTACAATATTTCATACATGATATTGCACTGCATGGACAAAATGATAAGACTTATATGTGCTAAATTTGACATTTGCATGTAAGTAAGAAAGACTATACTAATAGTATTATAAATATTATAGGTTAGCTCTTAACGTCACTACACGAAAAACTCTAATTTCCGGCAAAATTTTTGGTAGAAATAAATCCATCAGAAATTTCACGGAATATTTCCGACAGATTACCGATGAATTTTCGATGGATTTTTTGTTGAGATTTCCGAAGGATTTCCGCCAGATTTTTGACTGAATTTAAATTTTCCAAAAAATAATTATAATAAACATTTATAATAATTCATTTTGTTAATTTAAATTAAGTACTTTAATAACTCATTATCAAATTAAATTAGTTAAATTAAATATTGTTAAACTAAAATAAATAAATAGTTTTCATAATTATTATTATGTCAAATTAACTAAATTAAATTAGTTAAATAGCTAATCTAAAAAATACTATTAAATAGTTTTAAAAATAAATATTGTTAAATTAAATTACCTAATTTAATAATTTATTGTCAAATTTAATGAAATAAATAATTAAATTAAATTAAATATTATTAAACTAAATTAAATAAATAGTTTTCATAATTATTATTAGGCCAAATTAACTTATTTAAATTAATTAATTATCTAATTTAATAAATATTGTTAAATTAATTATTATATAAGTTATAATATAAATTACTTAATTTAAATTAATTATTTTATAATTTATAATATAAATAAGAAAGAGTAGCATTTATAATAGATCTTTTCTCGTGGCTTGATAGTTGGATGCTGGATCTTCGAAGGAGCTGATTTTGAAACTCACTTCAGGTGTCCCAGGGGTGGGCAGATGGGCTCCGGGCTATCCCTGGCTGCAGGTGAGTGGGCAAGCTGGCCAGATCAGGTGGGAAGTGGGCTGTGGGTTGGAAGGTGAGTTTGCTACAGGCTGGTAAGCGGGGTGGTCAGGCGGCCAGCTCAGACATAATTTGAGTATTTTTTTCCAACAACAAATTTTCACTGGAAATGTTTCCGGCGGAAATAATCTGCTGGAAAAAATTTCAACAGATTTTTTTTGTCGGTATTTGTTTTCCGATGCGTGTTTTACAAGCAGAAAATTTTTCTTTGTAAATTTGCTGGAAAGATATCTTTCCAGCAAATTTCGCACATTTTTCGACGGATATGGCCGCCAAAAATGAGCATTTTTTCTGTAGTGAATATTAATATATTGTAAATGAGGGTGAGACAACGGAATTTTTTTTAAAGAAAAGGCTTGTGGTGTAATCATGAATGTTAGCCTATAACTGATTGATTGATTACACTGACGAGTAGAAAGTTATGACTCTTTTTTGATTTATGTTGCAATCCGAGATCTCGAGTTTGAGAATTTGATGATAATAAATATTATTGGTTGAATTTTCATTTCTCTTGGAATTTGTATTGTGTATTCGTTTCTATGTATACTAATATTTCATGTACAACATACACCATTCAGGATCATTCAAGGTTGAAGATTCGGTAGAATAGGCTGTATTGAAAGAGTTTGTACTTTTGATTTCTTTAATTTATATTTCTTGAGTCTATGCTATGTAAGGGTGTACACTAATTTGGCGATGGTGCACACACGCAATGAGAAGAAAAATTAAGTGTTGAAAATTTTGTGAATATCATACTGTACGATCTGTCTTGTGCTGTATGATATGCATAAAATAATGATTAATTAAATGCTTAATTAGAAAATTTTGGATTTGAACAAAATGTATTGTACGATCTGCATCATACCAGACAATCTGTAAAAATTGATTTTTCTGCCGCCAATCACAAATTAGGCAATAACTTGAAATTTAAAATTTGAACTAATCATACTGTATGATTACAATCGTACTGGATGATATTAACAAATCTTGCTTAATTTAATCCTATTATTAGGCAATCAAATCAAAATTAATTGATTCATTAGATCGTACTATACGATGACCCCATCGTGTTGTACGGCTCGATTTGATCTAAGGATGATGAAAAACACTAGCAAATATGTCTAGCTTAATTATTGTTCCCGTATAATTGGTATAGTTTTTAATGGACCTAAATTTCCATCAAAATTTAATATCCATGTTGATGAGTCATTTGCTATATGTCTTCCTTTTAAGTGTCCCATGCCTATTGTACTCCCTATAATTTTGCGTGAGTTGTTTGCCCCTTTCTTTAGGGAACTCACTAATAAGCCTCATATTACATATGAGATTCACATAACTATTATAATCTTAGATCATTAGTCTAAATTTTATTTTCAGTTACTTAATGATATGCTTGATAAACATTTTGTTTTAAAAAAAAAAGGTTGTGATCACTCCATGACCTTCTGAGATGCTTATATTTCATATGGCCTTTAATCCCTAGTTTAGATTTATATCATTAAGAACATGCTAGATAAGAATTCTATACTTTGGATACAAAATACATATTTTTTCCTTAAGATGCTCGTAGCTTTTTGGATTTCAACTTCCCAGCTTATCTTATTTGACATATACATTAAAGATTCCAGTGATAAGCCATTACTCCATTATAACATACAAGTTAGCTTAGATATTATTCATAGACCTCGCTTGCTACATTTGAAACACCTAATTAAGCATTATAAGATTCATTATGACACTAATTGCTTATTCTTAATGCCTCCTCATTTAGTTAAAATGAGTCATCATTTATCACAAGATACACATTTTTCTTATTAGCTTATATATATACATATCTTTATTCACATGTGGTATATTGAGTTAAGATAAATTGGAATAATACTTACATATTTTTTGATTATTCACCTTAGTAATCAAATAATAGTGATGATATATTTACCATTGAATCCGCTAATTACTACATGATGAATAGGACCCTTGAAAACACTATTTATTTTCTAGTTTCATCTCTTTACATTTTTTCTACAAAAATTTTCTTCACAATGATATCTTCTAATCTAAAGGGTTTAACAAACATTAAGTTATTGAAACTAACCCACTTTTTAGAAAATAAAGACCCGCATTTAAAATTATTATTATTAATAATACTTATCACAAAGATTACATATATTATGTCACTTGATTCTCCTAAAGGCAAATATACTCCGTCACCTATAAAGAACAATGAAGTATTTTCCCTCTCACTTAACATAATACTCTTAACTTTGCTACGTAGTGTTCATCAAGTGGAAGAGAGTTAATGTATGACAAGTAGACTGGCCATTCACAAAATTTATTTCAATTCTGCTATAATGAATGTCAATTATATTTTATTTTTTATATTATATTTAAAAAAATAGGAGGATAGTATGTAACAACCTAGATTTCTTAAAAGAATTTATTTGAAAAATCTGAAATTTCTCAACTATGGAGTTGGACATTGTAATCAAGCGCAGCGGCTCTGGGGGAGCAGCACTAGGGTATTGGAATTCGACTCGACAGCATTGATGTTTTCTATTCTACAGTAACTCTGGAATGAGTATATAGCATTGTGGCACTAGGTTGGAGCGTTGTGGTGCTAGGCACTGAAAAATACTTTTTAATTTAAATTTCCCTCCACTCGAACATTTCCCTCTCTCTGGTTTGTCTTGCAGAGAAAGAAAGGGAAGAAGGAGGAGAGGAGAAGGGGAGAAGGAGGAAAGAGAAAGGAAAGAAAAGGCTTTTGAGGCTTTTCTATTCGATGCTCCGGTTATGAAAATTATTCTAACCATTGTAGATAAATTCTATCATATATCTATTTTCAAATATTTAGATTCTAGGATTTATTCTTCTATCTAAATCGATAATTATTGTATTTTATCCTATTTTAGTGAACTTCTACTGCATAACTTTTGATATATTATAGTATTGATTATTCTTTTCATTTTTACTGAATGATTTCATATTTTATTAGTTAAAATATTATTTATTTCATTTTATATGATTCGAGTAAAAAGTGGATTTTTTGCATTTTGATACAATCCTTTTGGTAAGATAATCATTGTGAATGATTACTAGCATGTGAATGCATAAATGCTATTTTTTGTTATTTATTTAAATTAATAATATGTGTAACAAAAAAAGCTGGTTCTTAAAATATAGTTGGCTGGAAAAAATTCCCCTGCATAGGTGGGTGAGCCAACGAGCTTTCCATAAAATAAGAGATTTGTGGTGATATCATTAAGATTCTCAAGATCAAGATTATGATTCAAGAGGGAGTTATAACAAGTTTACACGCTAATGAGGCAAGAGTGTTGACTCTTATTACTGAGCCCCTGGCTATTAAATTTATATTAAGATAATGACTAATGAACAAAATACCAGTACCCTTTTCTATAAAAATAACACACAAGCTAGAACTCCTTACTTGTTTAGTATGATTAAACATAAGCATATATATTTTTTTGTTATGCTTTTCATCATATGCACTAGATAATGATATGGTTATAATTAAGTACAAGTTTCTGTAAGAATATAAGTTTCTGTTGCTAAATGATTCATGATACAACATAAGAAAGCTTTATATGATATGTGATAATATTTCTGTATGATTGAGGCTTATACTTCATATGTCTGTATGATTTATATTTCAAATGTTTTGTATAGATGCATTGGTTTTATTGATTTTTGGCTAATACTGAACTGGCTTTAGTTGATGGATGATTAATATTGATTTACACTATTCTACAGATGCAGCATATTGCTTTTATACCAATTCATGATCATATGAATGAATATTTGTATGAATTGAATGATTACATACATATTGTTTCATTTTCATACTTTGAGTTCAATTATAGGCTTTTGTGGCCTGCTGGGCATTGTAGGCATATTAATTGTGATTAATTGATTTCAGGTTACGAAGAGGTTTAGGCTCAGGAATGTGAGGTTGATCATCTTTAGGATTTCTTAGGTTACTATTGCTTAGTTTTTAGTGATTCATTTATAATAAGAAGTCTATAGATAGATCTTTGTGTTAGGCTAAGTTCTAGTTATTATGTATTAGATTTTGATCAGTGTTATATATAAATGTTTGGAGATAAATAGAATTTCTATATTGGTTATTTTGCTTTTAATCCAAACTAGTAGCTCTGGATTTAAATAAGAAAATGAAAAAGATACAATTCTTCTAATTTAAATCTTGGGGCGTGATAAATATGGTATCAGAGCATAGTTTTTGGAGGAATTGAATTATCATTAGAGCTATAGGAATTTATTTTAAAATATGGTTAGTGATTGGGTAGGTTAAGGTGTATTATTTTGTATATCTGATTGATCATCACGTGCATCATTGATTGTACGTATTGCAGATTGAAATGGCTCCACTTAGATAGAATGTATCAAATGAGCATCAAAGTTTTGCCCCTATACATTTAGATAGGATAATGTAACTGGCTAGTGTGATAGCACAATTGATACATGATGCACAGCGTAAGCCATTTGGGAGTAAGGAAGAAAATGGAGACAAACATCTATAGATGTTTCACAAGCTGAGGCCCCCACTCTTTAAGGACTCGTAGAGCCTCAAGTTATAAATATTACATGTTGATGATAAAGAGGATATTTGACAGTGTACAGTGTTTGAAATATAGGAAGGTACCATTGTTGGTCTTTTTATTTGAGGAAAAAACATAAACAGGTGGGTAAGATAGCAATGGGAGAAATTTCAAGGGAAGACAAATGTTGAGATCACTTGGACATAATTTGTTGCTATTTTCAAAGCATGGTTTATACCTTCTTCAGCTCACCAGTAGATGTAAAAATTGCTTATAATATTAGTTCAAAGTAACAAGAAAGTCATACAGTATAAAGCTAAGTTAACTATATTGGCAAGGTATGCTTCTCATTTGATCCTAGCAGTTGAAGAAAAAAGTTATAAATTTATGAGTGAACTGAAATAAGAGTTGAGACATCCGTTGATATGACTTAAGTTAGAAGAATTTAGAATTGGTTGAAAGAGCAAGGTTAATAGATATTGATCTGGCAAAGTCTAAGTTCAGGAGGGATATGAGCATGAAGAGGATGCTAGAGCGAGAAGAGTATAGTAGGTAAAGTGTTAGTGATAAGAGGAGCATATCTAGTGATGTTAGGAAAGGATCGATAATATCTGTTAGCAAGTACAATGAATGCCCTCATTGTAAAAGGAAACATTTGGGGCAATGTTACCTAATTTTAGGGCAATATTTTAGGTGTGGACAGTAAGGGCATAAAATAGAAAATTTCCTTAAAAAAGTAACTTTAGGAAAAACAAATTCAAGAACAAGATAGTTTAGACAGGTTGAAAGATTGATGACTTTAGGAGCGAAGGCGTATAATAAAAGGTCAACAAACATGACTGATGATAGAGGACTCAATGACAATTAGAAAGAGTCAATAATGCCAAGGGTGCACAAGTTGTAGCTACATGAAAATAAAAATATGGCTAAAAGTTCTACTGCTAAAAATTTTATTATGAATGGCATAACACTTCATTACATAAGTGAGTGATGTGTAATTAAATGATATATATGTTTATATGATAGAGCTTTGGTTTTTGGTTTCACTACGTATTCAGCATACTTTCAATTTGATTTTAGTATTATTTTGAATTGAATTTAAATTTTCATTGTATTTTTTAATATTTGGAATGAAATTATTTATATTGATTTTGTGCGTCAGTTCCATATTAGAAATGTAGGGGCAACTTTTTTCTAAGGTGGAGAGATTATAATAACCCAGAGTTCATAAATGGATTTATTTGAAAAATAAAAAATTTCTTAACTATGGTGCTATGGTCATGTGATTCTTAGCACAGCGGCTCTGGGGGGAGCAGCGCTGGGTGCTGGAATTTAACATTACGGCACTGATACTCTCTATTCTACAATAACTTTAGAATGAACATGTAGCGCTGTGGCGCTGGGTTAGAGCACCATGATGCTAGGCATTGAAAAATCTTTTTTGATATAAATTTCTCTCCACTTAGCCATTTTCCTCTCTCTTATTTTGCTTGCTAGGAAAGGAAGGGATGAAAGAGGAGAGGAGAAAGGGAGAAGGGGGGAGAGAGGAAAGAAAGAATAGGCTTCTAAGTTTTTCTATCCGATGCTCCTGTTATGAAAATTATTCTGATCATTGTAGGTGACTTTTATCTTATCTCTACTTTCAAAGATTTTGATTCTAGGATTTATTCTTCTATATAAATTGATATTTACTGCATTTTCTTTTAGTTTAGTGAACTTCTACTATCTAACTTTAGATATATTGTAGTATTGATTAGTTTGATCATTTTGACTGGATGATTTTGAATTTTTACCAGTTAAAATATAAATTTTTTTATTTTTTACAATTTGAGTAAAAATGTGAATTTTGACATTTTGATACAATCCATTTGGTAGGATGTGAATGATTATAGGCAAGTGAATTTATAAATGCTAATTTTTATTATTTATTTATATTGATAATGTGTGTAATAAGAAAAGGCTTATTATTAAATTATGTATGGCTAGAGAAGATTTTCTTGTACAGGTGGATAAGCTGATGGACTTTCCTTAAAATAAGAGGTTTGTGGTCATATCCTTTAAGATTCTCAAGATCAAGATTAATATTCAAGAGAGAGTTATAAGAGGTTTACATGCCAATAGGGCAAGTGATGACTCTTGCTACTGAGCCTCCTAACTATTAAATTATGATTAAGATAATGACTAATGAATATGATATAGGCACCCTTTTCTGTGAAAACACCACAAAAATCAAAACTCTTACTTGTTTAGTATGATGTAACATAAGTGTGTGTGTGTGTGTGTGTGTGTGTGATAATATTTCTATAAGATTGAGGCATAGACTTCACATGTCTATTTGATTTTGATTTCAGATGTTTTGTATACATGCATTAGTTTTACTGATTAATTTTACTAGTATTGAACTGGCTTTGGTTTATGAATGATTGATTTTGATTTATACCATTTCACTGATGCAACATACAAACCATACTATTTATATGAAGATTGATTACTAGACTTCAGTTTTTAGCATATGTTTTATCGCTTCTATATCAATTCATGATCATATGAATGAATATTGCTTTGAATTGAATGATTATATGCATAATATTTTATTTTTGTGCTTTGAGTTCAGTTGTAAGTTTTTGTGACCTGTTGGGCTATGTAAGCTCATTATATGTGGCTAATTAATTTCATGTCAAGGATAATGTTTAGGATCAGGACTGTGAGGTTGATCATCTTCGGGATTTCTCAAGTTACTGTTATTTTATACTTTGTGATTCTTTTGTAATAAGAAGTATATGGATAGATCATTGTGTTAGGTTCAGCTTCTAATTATTGTATATTGGATTTTGATCAATGTTGTATATAAGTTTTTGGAGATAAATAGAATATCTTTCTTGGTTTTTTTTTTTTTTCAATTGAAACTAGTAGCTTTGGATTTAATTAAGAAAATAAAAAAGATATAATTCTTCCTATTTAGATCTTGGGGTGTGCATAAGATGTGAGGAATTGATCAAATGTAAGACCTTATTTTATCAATAAGACCAAATTATGGCTTCAAGAGAGGTCGTTGGTTTGTGTATACCTAAGAGAGCGGAGTATGAATTGGACTTAAAAAAAAAAGCTAGAGAAAATATGTATTAACACAAGTATTAAATAAGAAGAGAAAAATCAAAACTACATACAAATATACAATGATTTTTATATGGTTTGGCCACAACCCACGTACACACCTAGGTATCCTCAATACCTATACGTACAGATTTCTGAGAGCATAAGGAAGTAGAGCACATCAAACATCAAAGCTTGAAGTCCAACAACATCATGACAAGTAAGCTCTTAGTCTCCAGTACAAAAAATTATGTGTCAAGCTCTACCCTTACCCATTTATTTCTATGTTTTACTTAAGGCTTGAGCTATACAAGAATTGCAACACATAAGACTACATTAATAAGAAAGATTACAAGGATTGTGTTGCCTAATTTTGATAAATCATTAATAATCTTTAAATGAGTCATTTGTTTAGTTTTTATCCAGATGAAAATTAAATCTATCATCTTAATTGAAGAAAGTCAACAACTTGATTGAAAAAAATCATTGACATACATAACTAGAGAAAGTGGTCGACTTGATTAGAGAAAGTCACTAACTTGGCTAAAGAAATTCTTTGCTTTACAAGAGGAAGTCATCGGCATGCTAAAAGAACTCACCAACTTGGCTCAAGGAAACCATCGACTTAGTTTGAAAAAATCGCCAACGTAACAAGATAAAGTCACTCATTTGGCTCAGGGAGTTGTCAACCTGAGCGACTTTTCTATGCACATAACATGTTCATTATAAGCTTGAACTAGATTAGCCTAGCTTGAACCTTGGCTTCTAAGACATTTGGTTGTATGATAGTGATGATTTAAATTTGGTAAAGAGTATTTAGTGTTTAAGCACATCGATAATGCTAATATATATAAAAGTTATTAACATAAAGTTTTAAATATGGTTAGCCATATTTGAATTTCATTTGAATGAATAAAGAAGGGGGTATCCAAAATTTAGAGAAGGTTAATTAGTCTATCAATTTCATAGAGAATGATTTAGTAGGCTTAGTTCAAAACTTTACGATTTAGAAAGGAAGAGGTGTTTCAATAGTCCTCTCTCTTCATAGTTATATGCTTTGTCATTTGTTGAAGCGGAAGCGGTTGCCTGGAGCTATATCGATAGCTATCAAAGAGTTGAGCAACTTCTAACAATACCCAACATTAGGGTGAGTTAACTTGATGTGTTTAATACGATGAATCCCTTAGCTTATTCTTCTAGCGAGAACCCTTGATTATACATAGGTATGTTAAAGTCTAGTGATGAGTAGAGCTTTCCCTGGAAGACATTACAAGATGTGACACTTAGGTGGCTTATGTCTATGGGCAACTTCAAGCTTAACAAGTATTGATTTATTTTTAAATGTATGACTTTTGAATCTTATTTAAGCTTACATGATGACTTGATTAATGCAACATAGATGAATATGAGCGGTGCACACAGCTAGAGCTAAAATTATTTTTTTAGGGTTTTATTTGGGATAGCTTTCTTATTACTTTACTTTTTCATATCAGCTATAATTTCTATTTGGTCTTTATTTTTACTTTCAAACAAATTTGTGTTGGAATGATGCATTCTAAAACAATTTTAAAAGTTATTTTATCTGTAATGGCTTTATAAAGCAGTAATAAGCTATCCCAAACAAAACCTAAATCATTGGATGATGGAATATGCTTTCTTATTTTTGCTTTTCTTCATCATTGTTTTTATTCACTTCTTCAAAATAAAATTTTATTAAAATTTTGAAAGAAAATATATATTTATCCAATTTTTTTATCCAAAAAATCTATATTTTTATTTTTTTCCAATATAAAAATAAGTAGGAACTAGAAACCAAACAAAAAGCAAAATTCAAAAAATTGCTTTCGACATTAATGAATTTTGAAGCATTGCCAAGGGCATTGCAAACGAACGTTTGGGGCTGTAAATAGTTCCCCATTGAAATCTCGCGTGCCATGATATCGGGCTTTGGTAGAAAGCTGGATAATAGTACTGTTTTCCTTCGAGGACTGGCATTATGTGTATGGAAAAGCGCCAGCTACGTTGTGCTGTTCAGGCTGGCTCTCGAAACTATGAACTGTTTGGCACTTAAAAATTAGAACAATGGCCATGATTGGACTCGCCATCCCTTTATATATTCACTTCTTTTCTTGATTCTCCTTGTCACCTTTAAAATAGCTTTTCATTGTACCAAATATCTGGTTCGATTGGTTCCCTGTCTATATTTTTGCTTGTTGTGGCCTTTGTGTTTCTGTTTGCTTGAACTGGTTGTTGGTTATATGTAAGAAAATAGTTTGAATGTTCGTAGGTCCAGTTTCTTCCCACAGTAATGTTTGCCTTCATTTTACTGGGCATTTGAATGTCTTAGTGATATCAGAATTTTGTGATCTTAGGCTTGTTGGATTCGTCTCGTCGAGCCGCTCGATTCGACTATAAGCATGTCATATTTTGAAATCATTTGGTCATCCAATTTATGGTTTGAATTCTCCAAATGCACTTCGGGTCTTCGATTTGGGCTCATCTGGGCTCGGATTGAGTCAAATTTGGTGTTGTTGGGTTTGTGTTTTCGAGACGTTCAGTTCGACTATAAGTTTGCTGAAATCTGAGTTCAGATGGTCCTGGATTTAATTTTTGAAATTTCCGACTTGATTTTACCTCAAGATTTGTGCCTGATAAAGATAGTTTTTTGATGATATATCAATTGCCCCCATATTTTCGGACTTCGAAGCTCCAGTAGTCCGAAAACACATGCCACAGCATTTAAAATTAATTGAATCGCAGAAAATATAGGAAAATTGCTTTCCAAAACATTTAAAATGGCTCAAAATTAATTATAGAATCTCCGTTGAACTCCAAAAGATCCAAAATTTGATTCGAAACTTCGAAAAGTAGTTCCGGGGATCCCAAAAACATCCGATTTGGACTGTCCAGACAAAAAAATAGGACCCGAATGCGATTTGGCGTCCGAACTGTATAGCCAGCCGCCAGTGGCGCCGTCCGTCGATGATGAAAGGGTGTGCCCCTTCGGGTGCGCAGTTCTAAGCAGCCGATTTTGGCCAGCTACAATTATGAAACTATTTATTTATTTATTTAAGTGGGCCCAATTTTTTTTTGAAAATTTAAAAGAGGGGGCGGCTGTAGTCGAGGCCCCTCTTAGTATTTTTTTTAATTCCAAAAATTATTATATTTGGGCCCTAAACAAATTGAAAACACTTCTAGAAAGATTTTTAAGAATTTTAAATGAAATGAAAGAGAAACCCCCCCTCTCTTATATAGAAGTTAGAATTTTTTGCCTTCCCCTTTTTTTCTCCCATATTTTTCTTCTTACTCTGAAGGCATCCCATTATTTTTGGTAGGTGGTATCCCCTACCAAATTTCAGTGCCCATCTTTTGTGTAGAATGAAAATTTTCCTCCTTCCATTCTCTTTTGCTTAGGCTTTCTTTTTACATTGGAGATATTCCACTATCTGAGATAGATAACATCCCTTATCAAGTTTCAATACCCCTCTTTTGTGTAGGAGAAGTTACAATGAAAGTTTATTCTTTCAATAAATAACCATTGAGAGAAGAAGACCAACCAGCTCTTGCATAAGAGGGTGATTTGAGAAAATCTGGCGGTAATAGCATCTGGGAGGAGAGTTGGTGATTGTCAGTAGAGGGATGCAATTTTGACGATGTTTTAAAGGAAATTCGATGGCAATTGACATCTAGATGAAAGTTTGGCGGCGATCGACTGTTAGGTGGAACTCTAGTGTTAGTCGACGGTCGGGTGGTGAATTGAAGGGGATAATTGGGAGGTGTGTTGCTAATAGTAGTCGAGCAAGAAGTCGACGATGGTTAATATGAAGTGAAGGATCGATGAAGGACATCAGGTGAAGGACTAACGATGGCGGTTGTCCAGTTACATTCTGCTAAAGGCAATATGCATCCATACTAATATGTACGGACATTAGACATCCCTAATAGAAGGGGTCAAAGCAGTGTGCCTTGTCAATAGTCTAGCAACACATTAATAGTGTCAATTGAGTGGAGGCCTGATGATGATCTTTGAAGAAGAAATTGTAGGAGATGCTTGTACGGATGATGTTGGTGTAACTTTAATTTCAACTTTTTACGAAAATGAATATATAATTGAACATAATGTGGAATTTATATAACTCCAATGATATTGTATATGATGTTGAGATTATTGTATGAGCTTGATGCTAGTTTTTCATTTGAAATAAACTTGTCCCCCAGAGAAAACTAAGTTATTTATGTATCTTTGAGACATACTTTAATATATTTCCCCTCCCCTCATGCTTTTTGAGGCTTTTTAATCTGCTAAGATTTTTATATGTGTGATAACTTTATCAACCACTTGCTTTCATAAAATTTTTCTAGAGAGAATGTTGTCCACTCAGAACATTACTCAATAATATTAATAGACTGAGAGAAATACATAATTGATATTTGACTTATATGAGGTTGTTTGTTAAAGCAATGCTCAATGACATTAACCTGTATAAAAGAGATCAATAGAATCCACGAAGGATATATGACCTATCTAAGGTTGTTTGCCAAAGCGCTACTTGATGATGTTAACCTATATGAAAGAGGTCGGATCGAATTCTTCTGAGATCGATTATCTAGTGATTAAGACATAATAAAGATTATGTATTTCTTGAACTAAGAATTTTATGACTTGATTTATATCCTCCAAGGATGTTTGACCCATCCAAGATTGTTTGTCAGAGTGCTCCTCTATGACGTTAACCTATATGAAAGAGGTTGGATCAAATCTCCCTGGGATTGATCATCTAGTGATTGAGACACAATAAAGATTTATATTTCTTGAATTAAGAATTTTATGACTTGATTGACATCTTCCTAGGATGTTTGACCTATCTTAGATTATTTGTTAGAGTGCTGCTCGATGATATTAACCTATATGAAAAAGATTGGATCAAATCCCGCTGGGATTGATCATCCAATGATTGAGACACAATAAAGATAATGTATTTCTTAAATTATGGATAAAGAGATTAGATTTGTTATTAGTTTTTTATTATCATTTTTTATCATTTTTTAAAGAAGGTGATAATATCAAAACGAAACGAACAATACATTAATGTATTATGTAAGACATTACAAAAGCTCCCTAGTATGACTTAGGGATATAAGAGTTATGTCATACTCAACACATAAGAGATACATAAGGGGACAATATGATATTTAACTTGGAAGAAAATAATAAGGATATTAGAGTGACACTATATTTAACATGGAAGAGATACACGATGACATAAGACTAGTAAAAATGATATAAACTGTATAGTCATTTAAGGGTGTTCTTCTTATATGGATATAGAAGTGAGTTCATTCATGGGAGAAGCCTTATAAGGAATATCTTCATTTTAAAGATAAGAATCCTTGATGCTTAGGGTAACTAATGGGTGTGGTTGAACTTGCTTAAGATACAGGATTGCACCACTTATTGGACTACTCGCACCATACCAATCCCACTAGGGGTGAAAAATTTTAGTTTGAGGTGTGGAATAGAGGTGATAACTCCAAAGATTGATTAGAGGGGTCTTCCAAAGATAGCATTATAAGCTTACTCTAATTTCACCACAATAAATTGGATTGTGGGAGTAGCTTGTTAAGGAAAATCTCCAAGTACAACTGGGAGGCTGATTATCCCTTCTACTCGTACGGGTTGATTATCAAATCCATATAGTAGTCCTGCTACAGGTTGAAGATTTTCTCTGGTGAGACCCATATTGAGAAAAGTAGAGTAGAATAAAACATCTATGGAGCTCCTATTGTTCACCAAAATTATTTTGATGTTGTAACACGGGTCACCTATCCCCGCATTAATTATGAGTGGATCTTGATGAGGGGTTTTTACTCCCTTTAAATTAGAATCCTAAAAAATAATAAAATGATCTACGCGGGACTACTTTGGTGTTGGCTTTTTATCTACATCCAATAAGACTTTATTAAGCAATAAAGGCCCCCGTTAATAGTTTTAATCTCACTAACCATTTGATGATTATTCAATGGTTATCTTTGTTGTTATTGATTTTGCCCCCCTAGTGGGATAAGCCTCATCTCGAGCAGGTGGATTTTGAATAAACTATCAAAGGTAGCATTATCAGATAAATCTCTCAATTTTATTCTTGAGCGGCTTATAGGCTTTAGTGGTGTGTCTAAGACTATGGTGGAAATGACAGTATTGATCTTGATTTCATGTATTCAACTTCAAAGGATTAATCCATTTAATATTTTTTGATCTTGAATGGCCATCAGTACGTTGGCTCAAGATACCTTGAGTATTGTATACTCCTCCTCTTGTAGAAGCTTGCATCGTGGCAATAGGGGCCTAAGAGGTAGGGAATTCTTCCATATTTCTTTCCTTGTGATAACAAGTTATCCATCCCTGGTGCATGTTTACGCTTTTCATTTGTTTGTTCAAATTGATTTCTATGAGCATTGATAGCTTCATTTGAAGAGATTTGTGCTTCTGTGTGATGGATCAGGTTAGCATAAGAAGGAACTATGTCTCGCATATGTACCGAGTAAAAGGGACTATGATGGAGGCCTCTAAGGAGAACTCCACTCAATAATTCAGTATCCACTCCTAAAATTTGTCGAGCCTCAATGAAAAATTATTAAAAATACTCCTTAAGTGATTCTCCTTCATTTTGGTTAATCTGATAGAGGTGAGAAGAATCCTTAGCAATTCTTCAATTTACTACAAATTTTTTGACGAATAGTTTGGCCAATTTGATGAATATTAAAATTATTCTAGCATGAAGTGAATAGAACCACATTCAAGCTTGTCCTTTGAGGGTGTAAGAAAAACCTAACAAAAGAGCGCATTTGAGGCTCACTGGATATGCATGATGGTTCTATAATGATCGATATGCTCGTAGGGGTTGGATATCCCATCTTAGGAATTGATGTTTGGTAGTTTGAATCCTGCCATAATGGGGTGTTGAAGGACAGCTTCAGTCAAGGGTGATGACTCCTAGAAGTCCCATGAATGAAGAGATTATCTTCTATCTTCAATAGGAAATTCTTCTCAGATAAATCGTTGCAGTTTGTGACATAGGGTGTTGCAAGGGAGCTCAATAACGTGCGGTCGAGCTAAGTCTTCAAAGATATCTAAAGGAATGCAAGATTGCTAGCATGTATTCGAAAGGTCTAACTTATTATGTCAGTAAGTTCATTATCTTGATGTGATTGCGGATGCCTCCTTGGTGGAGGAGGAGGAATCGCTATATGAAGATGTTCGGGTTGAACACCTTCGATCAGTGGTAAATCTTGAGGGAGAAGAACCTCATCTTATTGTGCAGCACCGGTTATCGAGTCTCTCACAGAAGTTGAAGGATTTCATTTTGAAATTCTTTCATCTTTTAGATAAGTTCTTCTAGAGATAGTCCTAAAGTTCCTTCTCTAGCAGCATTTTGCCCCCTAACATAAAAAGAGGCTGATACTTAGTATCCATAATTTATAGACTAATTCTTGGATTAATGGGTGTTGGAGTGATAGGCTCCTAATATGTGATTGCTATGCTTGTTGGCCATTAAAGAAGTGCTTAGGATTGTGGGATTATGTTTCCCACAGATGGCGCCAAACTGTTTGTGTGTTGGACATCTGTACAAAGCTAAGGAAAAAATATCTAACTCTATCACCACGTATATTCCAGCCGGCAACATATAGAAATGAAGGAAATCTGGCATTCGAGAGAAGAGTAGTGGAGAAGCTGAAATTAGGAATTTGTAGAGGTCTTGTTTTGAAAGATAATGTAACTTGCAGTGAGTTAGTAAGCAGAGGTATAACTAAGAGATAGAAGATGAACTAGAGCATTTCATATATATTATCTGATAATATATATAGTGGTTGCAATGGTATATATATAAGAGAAGATATAATTATTTCCACTAGTTATTATCTGAAGATGGAGAGGTTTTACTGATCATCCAGACGGAGTGGAGAGATTCGCTATTGAGTGGTGCCAGAGAACGAAGAGAGAAGGTGATCAGTTTTCTCACTTATTGCATAGCTTATCATCACCCACAAATTAAGGATTCTGATGCAGAGAGTTAATTTATTCCGCATTTGCTAAAAATGTAAAGGTGAAAGCTTTTTGGTGAACATGTCTGTGGGCTGATCCGATGTGGAGATGTAATGTATGGCTATATCATTTATGCTAATGTAATTACAAGTGAAATGATAGTCTATTTCTATGAGTTTGGTTCGAGCATGGAAGATAAGATTGTTGTGGAGGGCCATAGCTAAGATATTGTCACAATGATGGGGAGTTGGGAAGTCAACGGTATCTGAAAATAAGTGAGAAGGCAATTGAGCCATATTATATCTGATGTTATAGCTGAAAGGTCCTATTTTCCACTTTAGTTGATGATTTAGCTACAATTTTCTAGTTCTTAACCCTCCATAATAGTAGATTAGGCCCAATAAAAGAGTAGTAAACTAAGATGGATCTACAATTTTGCTTGTCTGATGCCCAGTCTGCATCGGAGTAGGAGTGGAGGGTAAGGTCTCCTGATGTAATTGGCAAACCAAGCTGAACTGTACCTTTGACGTACTTAAGTAACCTTTTCATTTGCTAAAAATGAGAATTTAGTGGAGAATATATGAATTGGCAAATGTAATTGGTGGTGAAGGCTATATCTGGGGGAGTAATGGTGAGGTATTACAATGAACCGGCAATTGTATGATATAGGGAAGGGTTGGAGAAAGGTTGGTCGTTGTCAGGTTGGGTTCTGCTGTAGAAACTGAAGATTTCAAAGAGGCTGGAGAAAGACCTGGTTTGCAATCATTGAGACTAGATTTGAAGAGAATGTCTTTAGCATACTTGGATTGCTATAGAAAGAATCCAGTCAGAATTTTGTGAATGTGCAGCCCAAGAAAGGAAGAAATTGGACCGAGATCTTTTAATGAAAATTTGTTCTGAAGTTGGAGGAGAGTGTTGTCAATGAAAGTGGAGTTGTTGCCAATTATAAGACTATCGTCATCATATAATAGTAGGTAAACTTGGATTGGAGAATATGAATAGATGAGAAGAGATGGATCTGTATTAGTGAATTTGAAGCCTAATTCAGTGAGGAATTTTTAGAAGGTCAGAAACCATTGCCTAGGAGCTTGTTTTAAGCCATAGATGGCTTTGTTGAGTTTGCATGCGTGTTTGGGGTAAAGAGGATCTATGAAGCCAGGTGGTTGGACCATGTAAACAGTGTCAGTGAGTGTGCCATGGAAGAAGGTGTTTGATATATCCAGTTGACGAATTGGCAAGTGATGATGAAGAGCTACGATGAAAAGAAGAAAAATTATTGGCATTTTGGCCACTAGACTAAAGTCTTGATTGTAGCCAATATCATATTGTTGATTAAAGCCCTGAGCTACAAGGTGAGCCTTATAATAGTTTATGGATCCATATGGGTTTTGTTTGGTTCTATAGGTCCAGCGATAGCTAAAATTTGTCTATTTTGAGGGAGGTAGAATTAAGGTCCATGTGCCTTATTTTTGTAAGTCAAGGAATTCATTGGACATTACTTTGCTCCAATGAGAGAATTTGGAAGCTTCTGTGTAGCATATAGAAGTGGATGTGCAGTTAGAGTGAGTAGCCATGGTGAAAATGGTTTTGAGTTTGAGATATCTAGTTTTGTTCCTTGTTAGCATGGGATATTGGATGGCTGGTATGATAGTTGTTTGAATAGGTGATGGTTCGGGAGGCGGAGTGGGTTGCGTGGGTGAGGAAAGCGAATGTGTTGAAGTTCTGGTTGGAAGTGTTGAAGTTGAGGATGAGGTGATGCTCGATGAGTTAGTAGGAATAAGTTGGATAGTGGAGGTTAGGACAAGTAGGAGAGGCAAAGTTTATGGTGGAGGTGTAGTGGATGTGTTCATTTGTAGGGAGGTTTTGTTGGATTTAAAAGGGAATTCAATATCATGGAATAAAACATGATGTGCTATAATAACATTTTGGGTGATTGGGTTGTAGTAGCGATATCCATAGTGATTGGTAGGATAGCCAACGAAGATACAAGTTGTAAATCATGGTGCTATCTTGTTTGGAGCTGTTGGTCATAACCAGGTGAAGCATAGGAACCCAAAGTTTTTGAGGTGACCATAGGAGGGTTGTTATTTGTATAAAAGTTCATGAGGTGATTTGAGGTTTGTATTTTTGGAAGGAAATTTTGTTGATGAGGTAGACAGTTGTTTGAAGAGCTTCTAGCCAGAACTTGGGTAGAAGATGAGCTATTTGGAGAACAGCTCTTGTTATTTCAATGAGATGCATGTGCTTTCACTCGGCTATACCATTCTACTCAGGGGTGTAGGGGCATGAAAATTGATGTATAATTCCTCTTTGAAGAGGAATCTCATGGAGTTTATTTGAGGTATATTCTCCCCCACCATCAAATTTTAAGGTTTTTATGTAGGTGTTGAATAAATTTTCTATCATTGAGATGAATTGAATGAGAATGTGAGTTGTTTCATCTTTAGTTTGTAATGGATAAATACAATAATATTTGGAGAAATCGTCAACTAGTAGAATGTAGTATTTGATTCCTTGAAAAGATGGGGTGGGAGAAGAGCCCTAAACATTCGAGTGAATTACATCAAATAGCTTAGACGATTATGTTAGAGCTAAAGGGAAGTTTAAGGCTTTTATCCATGTTACATGGGGGCACAAAATTTTGTGAGGGGTCTTACTGGAGAGGTTTAATGTGTATGCAAGTTGTTGACGAATGAAGTGATGCAGGTGATCAAGCCTTGTATGCCATAAGTTAGCTATTTCTGTGGTTGTGTAGAGAGTGCAGTCGAGCTGTTAGAGCAGCGTGGAAGGATCGGGTAGAGGCCATGGTGACTACGGCCTTCAAGAAGAGTTTGATTTGTGGAGCAGTCCTTAATGGCAAAACCATTGACATCAAATGATACAAAATAATTGTTGTCATTGGTAAGTTGATGGATGGAAAGAAGATTGTGGGAAATAGAAGGAACATGAAGAATATTTTGGAGATAGATCCTACGGTTGGGGTAAGGTGTCGGGAGGATTCCTTGACTGCTGTTTGAGATAGGTAGTGATGAACCATTACCAATGGTTATGGTGTCCAGACCTTCATATGAAAAGGGATTTTACAATTGAGTTATGTCTATTGTGAGGTGAGAATATGCCCCAAAATCTAGATACTAGGTTGGATCTGGCTATGGTTGATGAGCAGGGTGGAGATTGATTGGCATTAGTTCAGGTTCGTATTGCAAGTTGCACCGGTGCCAACATTTTAGTGTAGTGTGTCTTATTTTTTTCATATTTGACAAGTTGGGCGAGAAACTTATGTGAATCCCCTGCCAGCTCTCATTGAGGAGCTCTTACAGATCCTGTAGTTGCTGTGACCCAAAAAAGTAGATAGAGTAATTGTAGGATTATTGAATGGGGAAATCATCAAGTTTTCAGTGGAGAGGTTAATCTCTTCACTACAAAGCAACGAGTATAGATCATCTAGGCTTATGGGGGTTAGTTTGGTGTGGATGGTAGTTTTGAATGTCTGGTAAGAATTTGGAAGTCCATTAATGATATAGAGGGTAATGTCCTTTGAGTCAACGTGAGCACTGGTTGTAGATATTCTATCTACAATAGACTTGATGTGGGATAGGTATTGAGTCATTGTAAGATCTTTCATGGCGATGTTGTGGAGTTCATTCTTGAGTTGAATGACTCTTGAGCAGTTAGTGGGTTGAAGTCTTTCTCAAGGGTTTGCCATATCTCTATGTAGCTTCTGAGTTTTTGAATATAAGGAAGAATGCTAGCTGAAATGGTCGGGAAAAGAGTAGCTAAAATGTTTTGGTATATGAGATTCCATGTGTTGTAGGCTGGATTTGGGGTGATTTCATTGGTAGAAAGTAAAATGTGTTTTGGTGGACAGATTGATGTACTTGTTAGGAAGCCTTCAAAGGAATTGGCAGAGAAGATTTTGAGGAGTTGAAGCCGCCATATGGCATAGTTGTCAGAGGAGAGCTAGATATGAACAATGTGTTTGATATTGAACATGAGGAATTTTAGGGATGGGGGAATAGCTAGCTCTATAGAGTTGGGTGGGTTTTTTGTAGCTGCTAATGGCGATGTGGTGGCACTATTGGCATCTCCCATGGAGTTTGCTTGATTCCATTGGGCTTAACAAAGCTCTGATACCATGAAAGATAATGTAACCTGCAGTGAGTTAGTAAGCAGTGGTATAATAGAGAGATAGAAGATGAACTAAAGCATTTCATGTATATTATCTGATAATATCTATAGTGGTTGCGATGATGTATATATAGGAGAAGATACAATCATGTTCAGTAGTCATTCTTTGAAGGTGGAGAGGTTTCGCTGATCATTCAGTCAAAGTGGAGATAGTCACTATTGAGTGGTGCCAGAGAACGAAGAGAGCTGGTGATCAGTTGGCTCACTTATTGCATATCTTATCATTTTTAGCATGAATGAGGGAGAAAAATCAAATGGCCTGGAGAAAAGGCAAGAAAAAGCCGATGATAAAATGAATGATGTAGATATGATGATAATAATTAGTATATTATTGATGTGCGACTGAGATTAAAATCATCAAAATTAAAAAATGAAAAAATACTATTTAATAATAGGAGAATAATAAGCTGCTTTTACAATAAATACTATCATAATACAGTTTCCCTCATTATTATTGGCCTTATCTAAATTATTCAGCATTGGCTTTATAATTTTTTTCTTCTTCATTCCTTTTTTTTCTAGGGAGCTATATAAGGTGATTATTCATATCAATGGTTTTATCAGTTTTGTTTTTCCAATAAGAACACATAACATGAAAAAATTGATTTTAACATATAGATATTTTCAGGACCATGCAAAGGATGGTAAGCTTTGCATAACCGTGTCACTTTATTTCCATTGCATTCTTCATTTTCCTCTTGCTCTTGCCAAAAAAAAGGTAAATGATAAAAAAGTATTCAGAACTTTTAAATGCATTTATTATTGTTACAAATTTTCTTAGATATTTAATTTATGCTTCATTTGGGACAACTTTTTTACTATTTTCTAAAACTACTTTCTAATATAAAAATTTCAACTTCAAAAAAATTTGTACAAAAAAGTTACTTTAAAAAGCAATGAGAAAGTTGTCCCAAATGAAACCTTAATCTCTCTGCCCCGTTAAGTTAAAATCATTTTGATCCTACCATGAACTTTTTAGGGTCAATTATCCATCTTTGGCTAATAATGAGTAGAAAGAATTCAAGAAATCGAAAATGCTAAAAATAAAAACTTTCTTCCACCAATATCCAGATTGGTACATGACATTTTTTTTTTGGATGAAACCCACCACCGGGCCTACATGTTAATATAAGAAAGAATTACAAGTCTTTAAGAGAGATCTAAACCTAGCTACTGCTCAGAAGAGTAACAATAAACCATAGGAACAAAAGATCTCAAGTAATTACATAGATCAAAAACCTTGGAAAATTCTACGGGAGGTAAGAAGCTATCACCCTATATATATATATATATATATATATATATATATATATATATATATATATAGAGAGAGAGAGAGAGAGAGAGAGAGAGAGAGAGAGAGAGAGAGAGCCATAATATATATAATGAATAGCAAGCATCCACCATTACGATGACCAAAAGAAACTTTTAGAACAAAAGCAAAGAACACTTGCACCAAACAAGCTGAATAGAAGAAAAAAAAAAAGAAACACACTCACCAAATCAGAGAACAACAGATTGGTAAATGATAGTCGATAATTAAAAAAATATTTAAATTTGATGAATTGAGGGACTAAATTTAGCACCTAATAATGTTTTGAATTAAAACAAACAAAACTAATAACATAAAAATGGTAGCGGAAAATTGGGCATGCAGCCGCCTAATGATGATGGTAATTATTTAGTACAAGCATAGTAAGGTTTATTATATCATATAAAAAGTTGTTTAACTAATATTCTAAATTTCTTCTTGTATGGGTAGACTTGTCAAATGAAGAAAATGATGATTAGAGTCTGATTTATTTCTATGGTTTTAAACTATATTGTTTTAAGTGTCTTTTAATTGGTCTTTACAAAATTTGTTGTCTAGTAATGTACTTTGCATGTTTGAACTGTTAGTTTCAATATTTACTACAAAGTTATGGATTGCATGCATCAATTTATTGCATTTTTCTTGCATTTGCAATGTGTATTTCCTTGTAAGTTGAACCAAAAATCAGATAGAGCTATTATTTCTATGTAGGTGGACCTTAATTTAGAAATTTTGTATTGATTATAATATTTACAAATGAATACTTTATGTATGCTCTACTTGGCATCATGAAATTAGAAATTGATATATCAGTATGGCAACTTTCTCAAATGTATGCTAAGTAAATGTTTATGATCAGACAACCAATTTAGTTTTGGAAGAAAACTCTTCTTTCATTAGTGGAATTCTTTGGAAGATACTCTGCAGAGTGGGAATGCATGAATGACGCAACCATCATCTTCAGGAGTAGCTTCCCTGATAGGCATAGGACTCCCATTGCCTACACATTCGGTGAGCATTCTGTCTCCGTTTATTGCTTTTTGTGATTCATCAATTATTTGATGATACCGAGTTGTTGATGATGAATTCGGGAGTTCTTTTGGAGTTTTTGAGGTTTTCTAGGGTTCTTTGTTGATTTTTAGTATGAGTATTTTGTCTACGGATCTCATTTTTCTCTTCTGCAAAAATTTGTGAACTTTTTTTGTGGACAGTGATTGTATATGACTGGTATCTTTAGATTTTTCCATTATGTAGCTCCGAGATCTTTGCGAGCAATTTTTTTTCAGCTCTCAAATTGTTTATTTCTGCTCAAAACTTATCTTTTTTCTTTTTCACAGAAGAACCAAATCCCTTCATAAAAGAGGAAAAAAGGGGGAAGAAGAATAAGTTTGGATATATCTTTTCTCACTAACCAGTTTTTCTCCATTTTTCTTCTTCAGTTCTTTGATGGAAAAATTTAGATGCCCTGATCTCTTTTCTTTGTTGAATTTCTAAACGTGTAGTGTGTTCATTGTGGGTGTTACCCTGCTCCATGGAAGCTACTCTCATACTTGTGATATATGATTGTTATAATAAAAGATCGTTCCTATTTGTATTTGATCTTTATTTACATTTTTAATCTATTATTTGCTTGCTTAATAGACAGAGTATTTGGAAGTGAAAGCACCATAGAGCAAGTGTATGAGGAAGTGGCAAAAGAAGTTATTTAAAAACCTTTGGCAAGTATGTGAAATAATATATATATATATATATATATATATATATATATATATATATATATATATATATATATATATATATATATATATTCTTTTATTTGTCTCATTCTATGTTGCTTCTAAGAAAAGGTGTCCATTTGAAGCCTGAAAGGTTAAAATCATAGAAGCCTCCCGTCATTTGATCTCATTGGACCGTCGAGGAGCTGGTAAGCAAATAGACCAGACTTAATTTCCATCTCTTTCTCCATTTGACCACATCAAAATCATATTTGTTCATTGTCTTATTCATTAACTCTATCTCTTCCTGAGTTCAAAGGCCATCATCTTCTCTTTATAAAGCAGTTCAATTTCCATAACTTATAAGCAAGTACAGAGCAGAGTAGCAAAATGAGCCAGCTCTCTATTCTTGTCAGTGGCTCAGACAGGTCATAATTAATAGCCTTCAGCGAAGAAGAAGCTCATGTGTTGAAATTATGGAATGCAATGAAGAAGGATGTAGCTACGCTTGGTCTCAAGTTCTTCTTAAGGTAAGATGTGAAAGTTTTCATCTACAAGAGTTGTTTTACTGAAGTTCACAACATGTATTAATTTTCAGGATATTTGAGATTGCACCCTCGGCTGCAAAGCTCTTCTCCTTCCGTGATACTCACAAATTCCACTTGAGAAGAACCCCAAGCTCAAAGTCCATGCAATTTCTATCTTCATCATGGTAGTTTGCTAACACCCCCCAATTATCTTCCTCACTCGTGCATAGTTCATGACCATTATTGTTTTATTAAGATAATTGTTGCGATTACAGACATGTGAAGCAGCAACATAGCTCAGAATTACTTGGAAAGTTATTGTGACTGAAACAACATTGAAGAAGATTGGTAACAGGCACGTCAAGTATGGTGTACTTGATGAACATTTCGAGGTATTACCACGATGAATACAATCTCCAAACTACAATATTTTTGTAGTCGTATGTATTATAATGTATAATATTTTATTTGTGCTTGCAGGTTACAAGATTTACTTTGCTGGAGACGATAAATCAGTAGAACTTCTATCATAATTTTATGAACTTTGCTTTAAGGAAGACATGTTGCCAAGCAGTATGCAAGTTCCCTACATTTTTACCTTGAATTATTTCGGAATTGCTGAAATTTTTGTAATCTTGTTTATAAAACTTTCATGTAGGGTTTGCCTACTTGTACTCCAAGTTGAAGTTCTTTGCATCCAAAATGTGTATTGATAGATATGGAGCTGGATCCCACACTGCAGCAGTACAAGATATTGATTGGCATTAGCATAGTTATAGATTGATGTTGTCATTTACCTTTGATAGAGCTTACATGAGGGAAAAAGTAATAATTTTGTAATTTTATATTTATTTACATAAAGATTAATAAAAGATTTTTATGTTAACTAGATGTTATCATTTTGTAAACATTATGATTTTATGATTAATGATTTCTGAGATTATATTTTTTGTGTTAATTGATGGATGTATTTGCAGAAGTATATGAATGAATATAATTTTCATTTTCTCCTAGCAAATTCTTGACAATGATACTGATGAATAAATATAATTTTTTGGATTCTATGCTTTTTATTTTTGTTACCTCAATCTAATAAAATTTGTGTTATTTCACTATTATGTAATTTATCTAACTAATTGCAATATAAAGGATTGATGGATTAATCTTAATTGTTATAGCTAAGGCAAAATAATTGGATAATAATTTTATTTACTAAATATCACAAAATTTATATCCATAAATATATATATCAACACTTCATAAATTAAATGGGCATGTGATTTATTTGGTTGATCATTTTGCGACCAATTTTTATTTTGGTCGCTATAGGAAAAATGTAATAAATAAATTAATTATTAAAATTACTAAGTAGCATCCAAATAAATATTCATTAGCGTCCAAAAAAATGGTCGCTAATATGTCCAATTTTAGCGACCAATACTAATTAGTGGTCGCTAATTTAGCAACCAAAAAAAAATTAGCTTGCTAAAAGCCTCACCGACGAGGCTACTGCAACAAATTAGCGACCCACATATTTTTGGTCGCTATTTGCTTTAGCAGCCAAATTATCATTTTTAGCAACTAATTTTGTTGGCCGCTAATTGTCTATTTTTTTGTAGGAATCACCTCTCATATAGTTTACATGCTTTCCACTATCGATAATAACAACATTTTCCAAATTTAGTGAACTCTTCACTAATCAACTTACTAGTACCTAGAAGATACCAAATAGGCCATAGGTATTATTAATAATCATGCAGGACCTTCGTATGATCATACAATAACAAGAGCAAGAAGAATCATTATAAAAATTCATCACTCACTTCTAGCATGATTTAGTAAATAAGAAAGATATAGAACCATCAGTTGCCCTTATTGTATTGGCTCTAGAACTTAGATTGTTCAATGTTACTCGTGCCCCTTTAAGAATCCTATATGCTGAGTTAGTGAATGTGATCAAGGAAAAGAAATACTTCTATTGATTATCCCCACTATATTCACAACAAGATGCACCTGACCTATGGAAATATTGCATCTTTTATAAGGACCATAACTATAACAGGGATGGTTGTAGACACCTTCATAGTATGATTGAAAATCTCATCAAAGTTAAAAAAAAGTAAAAGAATTCATATTCCCCTACGAGGAAAGACCAATGGAGAGTAGATAACATAAAAAAGATGTGGTTGTTCTATATTGTGTTATCCATATGGTAGGAAGTATACCATAAGTCTAAAATATTCTTAAGAGTAGTGTTTATCAAAGGTTCTTTTTTATATCTTATAATCACGGTTATTAAGACATTATCTTATTTGTGTTATATTGTATAAAAAATATTTTTTTGGTATTTACCCCTTGTTGATATTCATTTTTTCAAATCAACAGAAAAAAATAAGAAGTAGAAAGTCTCTCTTTATACTACTCAGTGAACTCAATGGTTGCTCATAACTTGCCATGGCTATAGAAATTATTGAACATCAAAATATCAGAATTTGGCACATGGAATGTAATAACCCAAATTTCTGAAATAATTTTTTAAATAAAAAATCTAAATTCTTATTTGAATTGCAGTGCTATAGAGATAAAGAGAAATTTGGATTTTTGTTCTCCAAATCATTTTGCCACTTTTATAAAAATTATTCAAATTGAGGTAGGTGATTTTAATCATATCTCTATCTTCAAAGATTTTGATTTTATTAATTTGATTCTCCTTAGAATTGATTTTATTACATTTTCCTCAGATTTATTAAACTTTTACCACACAACTTTTTGAATGTTATCGTACTAATTATTTTGGAAATTTTGACTGCAATATTTATTTATTTTTTAGTTAAAATAGAAGATATTAAATTTTATATGATTTACATAATATAAAAATTGAGACTTTTATTTAAGTAGATTGTGAAATGATTATGTGATTGAGTAATAGCTGGCCGTTATTACTTTTTTTATAATGTGTGTGCATGTGTAAAAGATAGGTAAAGACTGGATGACCTATTAGTTAGATTTTGATTGATTTATATAGAATGGTTGGTTGACGGGCCTTTCTTTAAATATTGTGTTGGGTGTTATCCTCTAATGATTCATATGATACAATAAAATAATGATTGGGAGTTATAAAGAGTTATTAATGTGTTGATGGGTAAAGAGTGATGACTCTATTTATTGAGCCAATAGTTACCAACTACTTATTACTAATTATAGAAAAATTCCATGATAGCCAAAACTTCTTATTTTTTTGTATGACTACTAGAATATATGTTACGGATTCAATTTTACTATTTACCTTTACTGATACTATATTGATTTGATTTACTATCATTGTATGAATTTATTATATAGCATTATTTTACTTATATGGCCATTAGATTTACTGGTACTGATGCAAACACTGATACTATTACTGAATTGTTACTAATACTACTATTGATTCACTGTATTGATTACTAATATTAAGCATGTGATATACTAAGTAGGTGATATACTAAGTATGTTATTAAGATATTGATTTGATATTGATATAAAATACTTAGATAATATGTGTATACTCATATATGATTTTACTACATTAATATGATTTTGATAGTCATTATAGATGCTTTGATTTTACTACTACTTTATATATTTTTTTACTGATTGATAGTACTGATACGATGTCTGCTTTAATAATTCGACACCCATATTGGTTTATTGATTTCTCCATTATATTATTTTACTGGCTTTTAAACAGCATCACTTTATTGGTTGTAGACTTTAATGCTACTGCATGTGCGTTTTATTATTTTTACATCAATTCATAATTATATGACTACTACTATTATAAATTAGCTAATGGTGTATGTATTATTTCTTTATTGTACTTTGAGTTAGTTGTAGGATTGGATTACCTGTTTGGCTATTTAGCTTATTATATATAGTTTAAATGATTTTAGGTCAGGGCAAGGCAGAAGATCAGGAGTGTGAGTCTGATCACGTTTCTCCAGGTTTATTATTAATCATTTCTTTCTATCAGTAGATATTCTTTTATACTCATAATTGAAATGATAGGTTATATTTATATGATTCATGAGTATTGCTTATGATTTTGGAGAAATGACTAGAGACGCATATAAATATTTTGATCAATAGAATTTACTGCTGCTGATATTTGATTTTATTTCTAAAAAAAATAGATAGCTCTAGTGTTATTATTTTAAAGATGGAAAGAATTATTCTTTCAAATCAGATTCTGGGATGTTATAATTGGTATCAAAGCAATTGTCGAAAGAATTGATTGAATTCTTATTTGAGCTTTTGGAATTGATTATGAATCGGGTAGATTAAGGTGCATTATTTTGCATACATAAATGATTCCGTAAGTGAATAACATGTGATAAAATGAATTATATGACTATATGATTTAACAAGTTTTTTATCAGATTTTGATTTGATTTGAGTTTTAATCTTACAGATTTATTTTATATTAATTTTTTGCCCGAATCCTTAATTAAATTGTCAGGGATGATATTTTTTAAGGTGGTTAGATTTTAATAACCCAAAATTTTGAAATGATTTTTGTAAAATGAATAATATGAATTCCTCTTTGAATTGTAGCACTATGGAGATAAAGGGATATTTGGATTTTTAATCTTCAAATTGTTTACCACTTTTATGAAAATTATTCAGATCGAGGTAGGTGATTCTTGTCCTATCTCTATTTTCAAAGATTTTGATTTTAATTATTTGATTCTCCTCAAAACTAATTTTATTTTATTTTTTCTGGATTTATTAAATATTTATCATACAACTTTTTGTATGTTATCGTACTGATTATCTTTGACATTTTGACTGTAATATTTTTGAATTTTATCGGGTTAGAAGTTATTAAATTTTGTATGATTTATATTATATAAAAATTGAGTATTTTATTTAAGCATATTGTTAAATGATTACATGATTAGATAATAGCTAGTCTCTATTACTTTTATTGTAATTTGTGTGTATGGTTATAAAATACAAGTAAAGATTAGTTGATCCATTAGTTAGAGATTGATTGACTTGTACAAGATGGTGGTCTGATTGGCTTTCTTTTAAGTACTGTTACTAGGTGTCTATTAATTCATGTGATATAATGATATAACGATAAGGAGTTATAAGAAGTTATTACTATACCAACAGAAAAGAGTGATAACTCTACTTACTCAGCCAATGATTACTAACTATTGATTACTGATTACTAAAAAAATACCATGATAGCCAAAACTTATTACTTGTTTAGTCTAACTATTGATATGTATATTATAGATTCACTTTTACTGTACAACTTTTTACTAACACTCTATTGATTTGATTTACTATCACTATATGGATTTATTGTATTGCATTATTTTATAAATATGGCCACTATATTTATTCATACCGATACAAATATTGATACTATTATTGAACTATTAGTAATATTAGTACTGATTCACTATTACTATTATTATTATTGATTCACTATATTGATTACTTATACTGAGCATGCAACATACTAAGCATGTGATATACTGAGCATGTGATTAAGATACTGATATAAAATATCTAAATAATATGTGTATATTCTTATATATTTTTACTATATTGATATAATTTTGATAGTCCTTACTGTTACTTTAGTTTTACCACTTTATATATTTTCTCTACTGATTGATAGTATTGATACAATGTCTGCTTTAGTGATTTGAAACCCGTATTGGTTTATTGATTTCTCCATTATATTGCTTTACTAGCTTTTATACCTTATCACTTTTCTAGTTATAGACTTTAATGCTACTGCATGTGTATTTTACTATTTTTGCATTGATTCTTGATCATATGATTGCTACTACTATAAATTGGCAGACAACATGCATACTATTTCTTTATCGTGCTTCGAATCAGCTGTATGATTGGATGACCTGCTAGGCTATTTAGCTCATTATATATGGTTTAAATGATTTCAGGTTAGGATAGGGTAGAGGATTTAGAGTGTAAGGCTGATTAAGTTTCTCCAGGTTTACTATTAGTCATTTTTTTCTATCTGTAGTTATTATTTTGTACTCAGGACCTGAGTATAATATATGATTTTGGAGAAATGAATCGAGATGCATATAGATGCTTTGATCAATAAAATTGTCCTTCGCTGATATTTGATTTTATTACTAAAGAAGAAATTAGATAGCTCTAATGTTGTTATTTTAAAGATAAAAAAAATAATTTTTCCAATTAGATTTTAGGGCGTTACATGAAATTCATACTCGCATCTCATAACTTGAAGAACTCGATATACATTTATATTTATTAAATAGAGTAATTTGATATTCAAAACAATTTTACTACACTAAAAAATTCTTGATTTTCCCTTGAAAATTATCATACCGTAAAGGGAAGTTGCCATCAAACCCACTTCAAGGGATTCCTATTTTATTTCATAATAAATATATGATTTTTATTACACTATGAAGAATCTATTTGGTTATTTCAAGATAAAAAAAAAATTCTAAAATTTCTTTCCTAGTAGAAGTGTCGTGTTAAAATCTTTAGTGTTAAAAGATAAGAAGTCCACCACTAAAATTTGATACTTTCCTTTGGGCACAGATCTACATTAAGTAGCATGAGAGTCATTTCTTATTAGCAGGTCTCAATTATTACCCTTGCGATAGCAAAAAGCTATGGTGAAAGGTTAGGCCTGTCTAAGGCGATGATAACTTAATCTAGAAGACACTTCAAAGAAGTAAGAAAGACCACTTAGACATCAAAACTATTATACTTAATAAATTCAACATGATGTGCTTCAAATTTAATTAAACAAAAGCAATGAAAAAGAAAAGGGGATGCACATATGCAAATACTGTAAGACAGTTTTTTTGAAAGACACAATAAGTAGGCATGTCAAAGGAACTCACTTAACTCCAAAAGTAGAAGGTATATATATAGATAAATTTCATACAAGGTATGAATCAAATTTACTCCATTACATATAAGATTTACATCACGTAACAACTCAAACTATTAACTATCGAAATATTATCTGTTTTGGCCTAAGGGCTTCACGATTTTGTCCTGTTGGTGTAATTTTCCAATAGGTCACCCATCCTTGAATTTCTCGAGGATGATCACACTTAACTGTTGAGTTTCTTAATAAAATTCTAACAATTAAACCAAAAAGAGCTTCTATGTTTAAGAATTTAGCTTCTTTTACTTAAGGGGTTTAACAATCTCTCTCACTTAAGTAACTGATGTCTTTATCAGCATCTTTAACCTAGAATCATCCACCAGATAGATAGAATGCTAGATATGGCCCCTACAAATTCAAGTAGTGACTCCTGTCATGTAGCACTTTGTCCCATACAAGGTTCAAGAGGTGGCTCTCATAGCATAATACTTTATTTTGTATGACACTTAGTTCCTATCTTTCAGCTGGTGTATTACTCTGAATTCATTTGTATTAGCCCAAACTCTTGAGATATTGTCTGCTTTAGCCTAAGGGCCTCACGATTTTGTCTTATTGGTATAACTTTCCAAGAGGTCACCCATCCTTGAATTTCTCCAGGATAAGCATGTTTAACTGTTAAGTTTCTTAATGAAATTCCAATCACACCAAAAAGCCCCTCAATGTTTAAGAGTTCAGTTTTTTTTTTTTTTTTTTAATTTAAGGGGTTTCACACATCATTAGGATTTTACCCTCTCCTTCCATCACATAAGCTAAGGAAACTTGTAGCCTTTTTCGATTATAATTTTGTCAAACTCTCAAATACAACATTTTTCACCATAGGAGATAAAAATGAACTAGTGGGTTCTTTTCATAGCTCTTTAGACTTCGTAAGTGCGTTCTCCAAAAACTTACTTTAATTTACAACTTGACAACTCCATATTTAAGCATTGCCCCAACTCTCACTACCTCTTCCTCATTTCTTTTCTCGAAATTAGTATATGCTTTTTTAGCATGCTCAACAAAGGCTTGCTTGGTCAATTTCAACTTGTTAAATAAATACTTAGGGTTCGTTTGGGACGGCTTTTTTCCTGCTTCTTAAATCAATTTTTTAGTACAAAAATTAAAATCTTTGTACTAGAAAGCTGCTTTAAGAAACAGTAAGAAAGCCATGCCAAACAAAACCTTACTTATCTTGGACAGCTAGTCTAACCTACTTTCTAGGTTGGCAAACTTTTTGTAACCTCAAAAAAGATTGAAGGCAGACTTTACTTTTTTTATTTTCTGAACTCTCATGAATCACACTTTGGCTCTTCTTCAATAATGAACTCTCATTTGAGTTAGATGAGTCATTCATAAATTTTCTCATCTCAATGATCAAGGATTGACCGCATTTGAGTAAGGAAGAAATTTGACCTAGGATCATGACAACTAGGGAATAGTAACAAAATAGTTAAGATGAAAATTAAAGGTGAATTAATAGCCTATAAGAGTGCACAGATTCAAAACTTAGGTTTTGTTTGGGATAAATTTTTAATGCTTTCTAAAGCATCTTTGTAGTACAAAAATCTCTTGAATTAGAAATTTTTGAACAAGAAAGCTACTTTAGAAAGCAGTAAAAAATTGTCCCAAATGAAGCCTTACTTGACCAAGATTAGATTGTCGCCTTGATAGGCAACTATAATATTTATTTTGCACAATCTTGCTCCCATTTTGGTAAGTACAAAATGAAATCAAACTCTTTATTAGAAAGATGCAAAATTGTCATCTCACTAAATGGAACCTTACATGGGCTAATACTAATGTGCCTACATCTAACTGATTAAACAAAAATAAAATAAAATAAAAATCTTTCAATCCGCTCATTTTCTTTAGCCCTTTAATTTGTAAGTTTTTTAATGAAAAAAAAAAAAAAACCATCTTTATCCAATCTCACTTTGAACACATAATGAAAGAGGTTTATGCTCACTTAAAATTAAATGTTGTTTGCGTAGGAAGATCAGGATTGCGACCATAATAACAAAGGAACCTGAGACAACCTTGCCTGCCACCATGCTTCAATGACAAGGGACAACCCAATACCTTAGGTAGGAGAAGCAAGTTGCAGCCCTAAGAGAAATTGATCGTGATATAAGCAAAGCTCATCATATTTCACTGCGTTTGGAAACTCACCTTCCCATGGTTTCGACCATTACCATACACTTCCTACAATGAACTGATACTGCACTCGCTAATCAACAAATAATATTACTCTTTTACGTAGAGCTGCTTGCTTGAATGCAGCCTGGATGCTGATACAAATTTAATTAGTTCCACTTCCACATGGATGATCATGAATGCTTTGGACATGGATGGGAGCTTTTCTATGCGTACGGTTGCCCAGACATCATGATGGGAAGCATTGTAGCAGTAGCTGGAGCTGCTGCTTATTTGGTGGAAATCATGGCTGGCAGTGATCCTTGCTTTTAGGTTTAATCGTCCAAACAGTAACTTCTTTTGTGGACAAGAAGTAGATCATCTTTTATTTGTTGTTTGGAAACTTTCACTGTTAAGTAAGGCTTCGTTTGGGACGACTTTTTTGTTGCTTTTTAAAGCAGCTTTTTAGTACAAAAATTAAAAATTTTATACTAGAAAGCTATTTTAAGAAGCAACAAGAAAGTCGTACCAAACGAAGCCTAAGAGATTTTGAATTTAAAATTTATATATATAAAATGTGTGTGTGAATTTATCTTAATTGACTCAAAAATTCCGTGGACAAGAAACCATCACAAAAGCTGAAGTTAAAGTTGGTCCCAAAATTTAGATACAGGAAGACAACCTAGGTTGTGGTCCCTTAGGAGGGATTTATGTGTTTTGGATCAAGCAATTTGATGTTGAGATGAGAATTATAGAAAAAAAAATGCAGCTCACTTTTGTTTATTGGTTGGGAGTTTTGATTATCAATCAAGAGGTCTTGTGTTCGAAGTCTTCATGTGTGATGTGTGTATGAGTTTGTATTAATTGGCCTAAATGTTCAAAAACAATAAGAATTGTAGGAAATTTTTTTTTTCTTGAGAATTTATTTATATAAAATTTATTAAACATAATAAATTATTATGGTCGCTTGAATATCTTGACGATTTTTTTTTTTTTAGAGGTCATAGATTCAAAGACATGCTTATGAATTTTTCAAAGGCTCCATTATCATGCTATATCATTTATGATGATATAAATGATATGATACGTTAAAATAAAGTGGTTGTTCTCTATCTCATCTGTTTGGTTCTCTTATGATTCTTTAGAAATAAGGAGATGGAATACATGATTTTTTTTTTCTTTGTTGTTGTTGTTGTTTTGGGTTATAAAGACTTCGGCATTTACAGAAATTTTTCTTTTAATTGGGCAATAAAGTCATTTATAAGAGTATACGTTTTAGATATCTTTGGTGTATTATTCAAAATGATGGTGAAATAGATGGGGATATTATTAGTAGAATTTAAGTTCTTTCTTTTTTATTTTTTGGAATTGTGACTTTAATTGGGCAATAAAGTCATTTATAAGAGTATACGTTTTAGATATCTATGGTTTGTTATTCATAGTGATGGTGAAATAGATGAGGGTATTATTAGTAGAATTTAAGTTCTTTCTTTTTTATTTTTTTAATTTAGGGAAAGCCTATTATGTGTCGGATTTTATATCACCAAAAATAATGGTTACAAGGTCCCTAAAAGGATCCACAGCCAGCCACTGCTCGAAGAGCTACATAGGAAGGAAATATGAGCTATCCCCAAAGCCAAAACTTGATATACATGAAGAGCGTTTAGGATAAAGGAGCAACATCCTGCAAAACAAAACACCAAAAAGAAACAGCCCAACAAAAGAACGAAATACAGGGGAACAAGCCTTATGAACCACCCAGAATATAACACAAGAGGAGACCAACAAATTTGGATCGAAAATCGCACTCATAGGAACCAAAACCTACAGAAAAAAGAGCTCAACAAACCAATGGGTGATTCATCCAATAAAAAATCAGCCAACCCAAAACCAAAGACCTGTCAACCCAACACTAGAAATAGCAACCAAAACACCAAGAGAAACCCTCTAGCTGAAAGAAGCTACAAAACACCTACAACTCAATACCACTACAACAAGGTAAAAGGGCCAGTAGGGAAAGGCCAACAAAACATAATTACCAACACCATAGGGAAGTTCAGGGGAAAAACCATAATGAAAAGCAATAAGACTACCATGAGCAACTATGACATCACCATAAACAGCAACCTGAACCGAGAATAACAACCTCAAAACCAAGGAAGGAAAACACACAATCATCCTGAACCAATCCTAAAATCCCTAACCTGAAGGGATGCCGAAACTTAAAGACCAAACCGACAGAATACCAAAAACCCCAACAGAAGTGAGGCAAAACCCAACAGCATACTAGCAGCACAACCAGCCCAGGCCACACCCCAAGGCCATCAAGACAAAACGAAACTGTTGAAGATCAAAATTCCATTAACAACTGATAGAAAAACACCAACCAGAAAAGCACCAGAACTACCACCAACTGCCATGATGACACCAGAAATAATAACCTGAACCAAGAATAGCAACCTCAGATCCAAGGAAGCAGAACACATAAGCACCCTGACCCAAACCAAAAATCCCCAGCTACCAAAGCTCAAAAACCAAACCAGCAAATTATTCATAAAATAAAAGCAAAACAGCAGAAGACCAAAATCCCCAATAGGAGGGAGGAAGTACCCAACAGCAAATCATCAAACATAATCAACCCAAGCCACACGCCAAAACCCAAAAGATAAAACGAAACTGTTAAAGATCCAAATTCCATCAACAACTAACAGAAAAACACCAGGCTACACCTAGCCTATCGGCCACTGACTATCAAGGAAAACATAAATATTAAAGAAACATTACCAACTCCAGCAACCAAAATCGAATAGGAGGTTGTAGTAGAACCGATAAATAGAGCTAATAGCAGAGAATGAGAATTTTGCTTTGATATGACAAAGCATGAGAACCAAAACCAAGGAGCTAACAATAATGCTACAAAGCTAGTAGAAGATAACAGTAATAGGAAATCAACATAAAAATAGAGACCGAAGGCTATTTTTTGAGATTTGGAAAATTCAAAATATTCATTATGATCATGCCCCTGAGAATTCCATAGCAAGAATCATTGTTAAAGTAAATAGTATCCAAAGATTTAGCCCCTTCTTTGGCCATCCAGTCAACAAAAACATTTCTTTCACTCCAAATATGAGACATTCTAAAGTTAAAATTATTTAACCACACAAGAATCTTGCTAAACAGGTAAAATAAGCTTGCATTGTGACATTTACGGGCTTGCACCAACGTCAACAAAAGCTTAGAGTTAGTTTTAATTCATATATTAAGGATGTTATTATCAATGCAAAGTTGTAACCCTAAAAAAAGAGCATACATTTCAGCATAAATAATATTACCCATAGAAATATTAGAAGCAAAGCGAACAATGCAAAGCGAAGAATGAAATGCCCAAGATGGTCCCTAGTCAGCCCACCACAACCCACACCATTCTTGTTAATAGCACCATCAATGTTCATCTTATATTCATGAGTTTGAGGTTTAATCCAACTAACAATAGAAGGGCTTCTGCTATTGTCACAATTGGGGCAATCAATGTAAAAATAAGAAAACCATCTGTTCTTCCTATCAAAGTGATGAAGTTTCAAAATCTTAGAAGTGACAAGTTATTGCACTTTAACTTTGAGACAACAAATAATTGTCACATGGCTCATCTTGATGTTGTTATATTTGAATTTTTTTCTTTCCATCCACATGAGTTAAAACACTAGCAAAGGGATAACAGTAACAATATTCCCCATTTTTTGTTATGAAACCAAGCATCTAGGAAAGCAAGGAAATTACCATTATTATAAAGCACATAGATCCGTAAACCATTCTCCAAATTCGACCATACTTTCTGGAAATAGGACGATTAAAAAAGGCATGATTTAAAGTTTCAATTTGAGAACAATATTGACATCTAGATGCTAAGTGAATGCTTTTCTTCTATAAACTACTATCAACAGAAATGAAGCCTTCTAAAATTCTCCAAGAAAGAATAGAAGTAGAAGTGGGAGTGGAATGATTCTGAATTTTGTCAAAACTAATATTAGTATACTTTTTATTTCTAAAAATATTCCAAATCTCCTTAAAATTAAAATCGCCATCTTGAGACAACTTGAAAATAGGAACATCATTAAGAGGGGGTTATATAGAAATTGCAGCAGTAATAAAAATAACATTCTGAGGAAGATAGTTCAAAAACAAGTTGATACACCACTTGCCTTTCAAAATAAAATTAGAGACCTTCAAAGAGGAGGTAGAATGAGTATTGAAAAATAAGTCAAGAGACCCAGTTCCAATCCAATCATCCTGCCAGAAATGGCCCGATCCATTTCAAAATCCCTATTTGAGGGTAGTTTTAGCAAATCATTTAATCTTACACAGTCTGCTCCAAATACAAGATTGTCTCTTTTTAAAGGAACATAAAGTAGGATGCATGTTATGACAATATTTAAAGTTCATGAACTTAGCCCAAAGGGAATCATTAGGTCTAAATTTCCACAGAAGTTTGTAAGAGAAACCTTTAAGCGTATCAGTCATAGATTTGCACCTCAACCCCCCTTCCTTTAAAGGACCAGTACAAGAAACCCAATTAGACAAACGATTTTTTTTCCTGTTCGAAGAAAAACCTTAAAAAAATTATTAATCATGTTATTCAATCTATTGCAAACCTCCATAGTAGGGTTAATAGTTTGAAGTAAGTTAATAGTCATGGAATAAAGAACACTCTTAATAAGCACATGTCTAGCCTCTACAGAGAGAAGCTTGTATTCCCATGTAGAAGGTTTATTAAAAATGAAAGAAAATACCTTATCAAACAGGAAAGATTTTTTTTGCCCTTTGTGAAGAGGAAATCCCAAATAATAGATAGGAAGGGATTGCTTGTAGAAACCAGTAATCCTATTGATATTGTTACAAGGAAGCACCGACAAATATTTACCAGCAATAAAAGTACTTTTAGATCTATTGAAATTCAACCCACTCTCTTTTTCAAAAAGGCATAATAAATTATAAAATTGTTAATACTACTCAAGGACCCATTGTAAAGGAGATAAAGGATCCCCTTGTCTAATCCTTGGCTTGCTTTTTAAAAAAAGCTTTAGATTTACCATTCACAATGATAGAAAACTAGACATTCTCAAAAATATTTAATTAGATTAATAAAATTGCTATTAAGGCCAAATAGATCAAGTATATTGAGGATAAATTTTCAATTAATATTATTATACACTTTGGAGATATCCAATTTAAAGATTAAATTATGCCCATAGGTCTTCTTATTGATATCATGAATAAGCTCTGCCTATTGTGTGACAGAAAAGTACCCCTCAAACTTAAAGAAAATTCTATAAGATAGTGGTGAGACCAGTAATGCTTTATGGCGCAGAATTTTGGTCATTAATGAGTAGCATAAAATTAAGTGTTGCAGAGATTTATGTGGATGAGTGGCTTCACTCCTAGAGAAAAAATGCAAACATGTATATACGTGAAACGGTTAGAGTAGCTCTAGTGGTGGATAAGATTAGAGGGAGTTGCCTTAGATGGTTTGGACAAATAAAATGTCAGCCTTCCGATGACCCGATTAGGAAAATAGATGTATTGGATTTGGCCTATATTAAGAAAGGAAGATGTAGACCTAAAAAGACTTAGCTAGAAAATGTTAGAAATGAAAAGAAAAAAAAATAGAAATGATATTTTTTATTAAATTTAAATGCAATTTTGACTCTTAACATAACACAATAGAGAAAAAAGAATTCATGTAACCAAACCCACGTAGTGGGATCGATAAAGGCTTGATGATGATGATGTTGTTGTTGGTAGATAAAAATGTGTTATTTATTATTACTATTATTTTAATGGGCCACTTCTAAATTAAGGTTAATAAATTAGGTGAACACATTTAGGCATCTCAAAAAAGAAAGGAATTTTAATTATTGGGCATTTGTTGAAGTTTTTTTGTTGATGGCTTAGTTTCCTCAATTCAAGTTTAATTCTTTGATATTTTCTCTAAATTGCCTAAAGATAATGTAGCCAATTTGGCCAAAGGAACGCTGCAATTCTCTTCACAAACTTGTAAAGGGAAGCACCGATCAGTTAATATTGTGATCTTTTGCTTGTTTATTAATTTTACTATGAATTATTTGCACCTTAAGAAAGTTGGCACTTGAAATGTTAGAGACCAAGATTATAAGATTAAAAAAGGGTGATCAAAGGGAGTAATTTTTTCTTAATTTCAGCATTTTTTTTCTTAAAGAGATTATGTTTTCGAAAAAAAAATCTTGATATCGCTATACTAATCTCAACAAAATTGATTTCAAAATCCTCGGATTTAAGATACCATATGCAATACTAATCTCAGCAAAATTTTCATGGCCTCGAAATCTATCATAACGTATTTTGCATCAGAATATCCTAACACAATTTTTCCTAAGTTTATTTTACAAAATTCATTCCACCACAAAATCATAATCTATTAAGGGAAATCATATCATACCAAACACTAGAAACGTTTAGACTCCTTTATAGCTTTTGGGAAAGTTCTTGTGGTTGGAATTCGAATTTATTAGATTAAAAAAATTAGCCATGTAATATTCTCGGCCTTGCAGATTTTGGAGAACCTTCCAGACTCAATTATTCTACTTCCATTAAAGTTTATGGTCCCTGTGATTATGATTATGATTATAACATGATTTTGTGCTGTGTGTGGCGATTTTAATATTATATTTTGAATAACTTTGGAATACATTCAAATTGCCTTCTACTTGGTTTCCCATTTCAATTTAATAGTGCTTTTGTTACTGACAAATGAAGCACTTAAATTGTATTTGGGACAACATTCTTATTGCTTTTTAAAGCAACTTTTTAGTACAAAATTTTCTTAAACTAAAAAATTTTTGTACTAAAAAACTGAAAAGCAGGAAGTAAACTATCCCAATCGAAGCCTTCGTCTAATCTTAAGACTAAGAAACAGTTAATTAGATGGATAAATTGTTGATCAACTATGTCTATCAAGCTTATTTGTTTGATTATTTTTAGAGGACTCTTAGGATAGGTCTTTTAGATCATTATTCTATTATCATGAATTGAAAACTTGTATATGTTCTCAGACATGTCATTTTTCAGTTTTAACATAAAGAGGGGTTTATATAAAAAAAAGAATAAGTAATTGATAGAGAAATTTTTAGGTTTTCTATTATGGTACTCATTATGTTATTCTGAAGTAAATAGTTCTAAGAAGAATGATTAGATTTTGGATAATATCGTATAAAAAAATTTATCTAGCAATAGCGATACATCATATTCTTGATGTTGATCCTAAATATGCCGCTTATCTTGAAATAAACCTGCATCTTTTTTATTTGAAAAAGTCTTTCAAGTTTGAAAATTAAAATTTTCAAAGTCCTCTATTATTTATGTTGGAATAAGACTAGAGGCTTATTTTCTTAGCTTCTTTCTTTGACTATAAATTTGAAAGCTTGACTAAGTATTAGGCTATTCATTTATATAAGAAACTTTTGGATTACACCGTTAATTTGGCTCGCTAAATGTTGTAGTCTAGTTCTTATTAATACTTCTTTTAAGGACTTTTTAACCTCCCTTTTTGATGAAATAGAAATAACCAAATTCTCCCCCAAAAAAAATTATTATATGAATACTTTCTTTAAAAGCTCGTTTGATAGTAAAGGTTTGTTCTTAGCCAGCTAGATGATGCTATATTGTATGTCTAAAAAGTATGACTATTTGGGCTTTTTGAGTCTCTAAACTCTTAATATCTCTATTATTAACAAACTAACAAATGAAATTGGGGTTTCTTAATTGCTTTTAACCATTATTGACTAACTCTATTAACCAACAGAAGTATTTTAGGAGATATAATGGGATAAATTTTGGCCAACCGATTACTCTCCTTTCTCTCCTATTATGATGGTTAGTAAAAACAATATGCTGATCCTTCTTACAAAGACTTGTTTGCTCACTTTCTAACTCAGTTATGGAATATGTACTTTGTTTGTTTTTCTTCTGCTATTTTGCTAACAGTATGTGGAGAAGAATTTTACTTCTGTTATGTTTCTCACTCATTTGTGGAATATTTCTGCATAATGATAGCTGCAGGTTATTCTTCTTTGTTACCATTTTGTCTTTTTGGTTGAAAAGATACCAAGACTTTAATAACAGCTTTAGAAATGAAGCTTCTGCATGGTACTATTCTTATTCTTTTTTTATTCTGGATAGAAAATGCTAAAGCAAAGATGATGATGATGATGATGATGATAAAATAAGGAGGGCTATGGACATTATTGGGTTGCTGTGAAGTGAATGAGACCTTTGTTAAAGCCATTGAATGTATACCATAATGCCCGACATTTAAAAAAAAAAAAATCGACGATCTAAGGTTATTTCCACTTTAATAAAGCCAAAGTAGAGCCATCTGGAAACAAAATTTATATGAGTATAATTAATGAATTCTGATTAGAAGAACCTGATCCACACTAACGCACCTCAAGTAATCCTGTAACACTAATAATAACTCTTCTTGTATGTGTCGTCCTCTCTTTGGACAGAAGATTTTGGTAGGATTGATCGAAGGCTCTTCCATCTTATATGCTTGATCCAGTTGTGGTATACACGCAAGCGAGAACGAACATGAGATAAGATACTTATTCGAAATTATTGGACATTGACATTGATTGGTAATGGTTTCTCTCTCTCTCTCTCTCTCTCTCTCTATATATATATATATATATATATATATATGTGTGTGTGTGTGTGTGTGTTATATTTATAAGATTCCTGAGTATTTTATATTATTTTTGGGAGACAGATATATTGTTGTATGATTATTAAATTTGTTTCTGATGATATTATTATTGCTAAAGAAGATTAGTTTGAGCTCTGGTGTTGTTACATAAAAGATAAAGAAAATAATTCTTCTAATTTAGATTCTGGAGCATGACATCAAATATGTTAATGTCTTTCATTAGTTTGATCTTCACATATACAAAATCTCCTACCTGAAACTCTATAGCCCGATGCTTAGTATCAAAATACTATTTTTGCCTGTCATGTATAGCTTTCAATCTGTCTCTGATTACATGGACCATTTCAATAGCATCATCTACTAAGCTTGGCCCGATCAGTGGTCTTTCACCTACCTCTATCCAAGATAGTGGAGTACGACACTTTCTACCATATAGAACTTCATATAGTGCCATACCTATATTTAACTAAAAACTTTTATTATAAGCAAACTCGATCAGAGGAATATGATCTTTCTAACTGTCACCAAAATCTAAAACGCAGAACTTGAAAAGATCTTTCAGTACATATATAGTCCTCTCAGACTGTCCATCAATCTGATGATAAAATGCCATACTGAAATGTAGTTTAGTACCCAACCCTTGCTGAATACTCCTGTTAGAGACTATAACTGCCTTCAGTATCCCATGTAATATGATAATTTTAGACACATATACTTGTACCAATATATATATATTGAATTAAATTGTCGAATCGAAATGAAATGAGCAGACTTCGTCAAATGAACAACTATAACCCAAACATCATCATGTCCCTATCTTCACCTAGGAAAACCCTTAGTAAAATCCATAGTTACCTCTTCCTATTTCAAACCTGGAATGAGAAATGGTTGCAGAAAATCATCTCGTCGCTGATACTTTGTCTTCATTAACTAGCAGGCTTCATATTCTGATACAAAATTTGTTACATCTTTTTTCAATCTAAGCCATCAAAATATATTTTCAAATCACTATATATTTTACTACTTTGTAGCTGAATAGTATAGCTTGAATAGTTAGCCTAGTGTAAAATCTCTCGTCTCAGATCTCCAAAAATAATACCAGAATCAGACACTCATAAATCATTTTTCTTATAAGATCTGATCCAATCAATCAACTTTGAATATTCTATATCTTATTTCTGAGATTCTTGAATCCTTTCTTATAAAGAAGACTATATAATAAACTAAGACAAAATACTAGAATCCTAGTTAGTAGAAGAAATCATCTCTAATTGTAACATTTTCATATCACATATAAAACACTAATCAAAATTAAGCTAAATACATGATAATCCATTAGATTTTTTTCTTAGAGAATCTGCCACTTTATTAGCCTTATCAGGCTAATACTGAATATTCAAATTATAGTCTTTAATCAACTCAATTCATCTCATTTACCTTAGATTTATATCTTTTATAGTAAAAACATACTTCAAATTCTAATGATTAGTGAAAATCTCACACCTCTCACCATATAAATATCATATCTAAATCTTCAGGGAAAAAATCAAACCACCAATCCCATATCATGTTTCAAATAGTTTCTCTCATATGACTTCAATAGTCTAGAGGTATAAGCTATCACATTTTTTGTTACATCAATACATATCCCCAATATTTCAGTGAAGCATCATTGAATACCTGAAATCCTTCTATACCAAATGAAAGGGATAAAATTGGAGCTGACGTCAAAAAATCATTCAATTTTTAAAAATTGACCTCACAGTCTGGTGTTTAGACGAAATCAACTAACTTCTAAGTTAGTTTCGTCAGAGGTGCAAAAATCTAAGAAAACTCTTTCATAAACTTACTGTTATAGCTAACCATACCCAAGAAATTGCTTACCTCAAATTCAATAGTAGGCCTCAACCTATCAATAAATGCTTGAACTTTCTGGGGTTCTATAAAAATACCAACACTACTCATCACATGCCACAAAAAAGAAATACTCCTTAGCCAAGACTCACATTTGGAGAATTTTGTATAAAGTTGGTGCTGCCTCAAAGTCTCCAAAATAACTCGCAGATGTACTGTATGATCTTCTACAAAAGTAGTATGAATCGAATATCATCTATGAAAATAATTACAAACTAATTCAAAAAATATTGAACACTCTATTCATTAGATCTACAAAGACGTATGGTGCATTAATCACCCCAAAAATGTAAGACTAAGAACTCATAGTGTATATACCTTATATTTAAAGCTATCTTCATTACATCAACCTCTCCCACCTTCACCTGATAATATTCATATTGCAGGTTAATCTTGAAAATATAAAAGATCTAATAAGCTGATCAAATTAGATCATCAATCTGTGAAAGAGGATATTTATTCTTAATAATGACAATATTCAACTCCTTGTAATTAATATACATATGCATCATATTATCCTTTTTCTTTACAAATAGAATAGGTGCTCCCCATGGAGACACATTAGGACGGACGAATCCTTGATAAACTAACTCCTGAATCTGCACCTTTAACTATTGAAGTTCCTTAGATGTTATCCTATACAAAGTTTTAAAAATGGGGGTCGTAGCCATACACATTAATACACAACTCTTTATCTTTTTCAAAAGGGAAACTAACCAACTCCTCAAAAAACACATCTTGGAATTCTCACACTATTGGAACATCAGTAATAGAACCAGAATCTACCTTGTTATATCAAACTGATGCAAAAAATATCATATAACCCTTCTTCCATAATTTCTTTAATTTTATAGAAGAAATAAAAAAGACAAAATATCTTCAACTCCCTGAAATACATAACTCTCACTGACTAAAAATAAAGTAACTAGCTTCTTCAAGTAATCAATCCGAGTCTCATACCAACTCAACTAATCCATACCAAAAATGACATCAAATGTAGAAATGGGTAATAAAATCAAACTTGACCTCCACTTCCTATAAAAAATCTCAATATCACAGAAATTGGAGCAATTGAACTACTAGGCTCTCTCCGACCACTACTAAATGGTGTACCTGCTACTTAGCCTGCCATAGAATATATCCACTACCCTTATCAAATGGTCCCTAAAAAATTGTATAAGGCAGAACAACCCTCTATCTCCCTATCGGTCTAACAGAACTCTCATATTAGGACTTAGACCATCAATCCAATCCTACTTATGTACACTCAACTACTCAGTACCCTACATGCCCACAAATAAAGTACTATCTAGTCACCCTGTAATACTAACCAGAATATTATACGCCATAACTCTAACACATAGGTACAAATATCACAACCTAACCTAACTAGGACATGTCCTATCGTGTTGAGCTGTGATAGGAAAATTCCAAGACCTCATTTTGATCGTTCATATTTTCTTCTAATATTCATTTTAAATAACTACAGACTAAAGAGATACTAACATACCCAAATATTAAAAATAAACTCATCCATAGGATTTATTTTATTTCATCAAAATATATCTATACTATAGTACATAGCTATATACAGAAGCTATAGAACTTAAGGATAAACTAGCTATGCTTGTAAAAAAAATCAAAATTGAGAAATACCTATAACCTTAGATCTGATCCTGAACTACTAATCTATAATTTTCATCCCTTTCCTAGATCCTGAAAATCACAAGCAAATTACAGTGAGCTACAATAGATCAGCAGGCTATAGAAGCCAATCTAAAATTTTAAATTCTTTATTTAAAATTTATTAAATATTTAAAAGAAATTAAAAATAATCTAATAACTTATTATACAGAGAAATATAATAAGAGTATAGCAGTTAATTAATTATTTAAATAATAATACTGAGTTGATAAATAAATTATAATGCATATCATAAAGCAGTTCATATCACACTTTACAGACCTAGATAGAATCTCAAAGGATTCTAGTCCTTTATGATACCCTTTTGTGCTTATAGCACCAGAATATATCCCTGTCCTAGAATGAATTTCAAAGGATTCTGGCCCCTTATAGCACCCAGCTGTTTCCTAATAGAGATAGAATCTCAGAGGATTCTGACCCCTTATGGCTCCCACTAGATATAATTTAATCATATGTACATATATATTATCACATTACAGCAGTTAAAGAGTAATTGAGCATATGTCAAAGATATATATTTTTTGTAATGGTAGACAAAATAAATCCTACTAAATAAAAATATATGTTTAAAATAAATAAAATTATCAGTGATTATGTAAAATAATATTTTAAGACTTTTATCATACTGCAATACTTTTTTTAGAGTTCAGATAGCTTTTTATTCAATAAAAGCTTCATAAATTTTAAAACCCACATTGGAAAAATTTTTTAAAAAAATTCAAAATGTATATAAGCATAATCTCTATAATATATAAAAAGTTATTGGTGAAATTTTTACTGGTACAAAGTTATCCGCATTTTTCACTAACGAAAATAAAATTTTAATTTAAAAAATTTATTAAAAATTATGTATTTTTGAAATTTGAGATATGCATAATGCGACTTACTTTAAGACGAACAAATTTTTTTAACTAGGCTGACAGACCAAAACGGCTCGAAGTCGCCCAAAAGCGCACCTTAGTTTTCTCTCTCCTCTCTTTCTTCTCTAAATTCCCTAAGCCCTCTTTATTAACCGATTCTCTACCAAACAAAATAAAGGAATGTATTTTAATCATTTATATAAGTGTATTTAGATATTTTTTAGTTTTTTAATAATATAATAATACTATTATAAAAGAATTTTCAGTATAAAATTTATAGAAATTCTCTTAGAGACTCAAAAAATTATAGAAAAATATCAATAAAATAGCATATTTATTTAAAACATTATGATGAAATAAATTTCCTCATAGCATATATTAATCTTCTTTTTCTTATGGTCAGATCCTTTTAAGTGAATATATATTTAAGACTCTGATGATCAGTAAAAATTTCACATTTGACACCATACAGATAGTGTCTCCATATCTTTAAAGAAAAAATTATATTAGTTAACTCCAGATTATGCATCAGATAGTTCCTCTCATGACGCTTTAATTATCTGGAAGCATAAGTTATAGCTCTACTATGTTGCATCAAAATACACTCCAAACCTCCCAGTGAAGCATCATTGAATACTTGAAATCCTTCTATACCAGATGGAAGAGCAAAAATTTGAGCAGAAGTCAAACAATCTTTCAATCTCTAAAAACTAGCCCCATACTCCAATTTCCAAACACAAGCTTCTTACTTCTGAGTCAGTCTCGTTAAAGGAACATAAATCTAAGAAAATTTCCTCATAAATTTCCTGTAATATACAGCCATACCCAAGAAATTATGTATCTCTAACACAATATTAGGCCTTATCCAATTAGTCACTGCTTGAACTTTTTGGGGATTAATAAAAATACTTGCACTACTCACGACATATCCTAGAAAAGAAATACTCCTCAGCCAGAACTTGGAGAATTTAACATATATTTTATGTTGTCTCAGAGTCTCCAATGCAATCCTCAGATGCCTGACATGATCTTTCTCAAAAGTAGAATAAACCACAATACCATCTATGAAAATAATCAGAAACTGATCCAGATAATCTCTGAATACTCTATTCATTAGATCCATAAAGGTGACTGGTGTATTCATCACCCCAAATGGCATGACTAAGAACTCATAGTGTCTGTACTGAGTACTGAAAATATCTTCAGCACATCAACCTCTCTCTCCTTCAACCGATAGTAGCTAGATTGTAAATAAATCTTTGAGAGTATAGAAGATATATAGTAATATAATCAAATAGATCATCAATTTGTGGCAGAGGATACTTAGTTTTGATAATGACTTATTCAACTCCCTGTAGTCAATATATATACGCATTGTACCATCCTTTTTTTTACAAATAGAATATGTGCTCTTTATGAAGACACATAAAGATGAATAAATACCTTATCAACCAACTCTTAAAGTTGAACCTTTAACTCTTTAAGCTCGTTAGGCGCCATCCTATACGGAGCTTTAGAAATCATGGTTGTACCAATAAATACATCAATATAGAATTTTATATCTTTATCTGAAGGCAAATTGACTAACTCCTCAGAAAATACATCCAAAAATTTCTATACTATCAGGACATCATAAAGAAGACTAGGAGTCTTAGATCTATTTTCCTATCCCGGACTGATGCTTAAAATAATGCATAATATTTCTTCCATAATTTATCTACTTCCACAGTAGAAATTTGATAGAATAAAACATGTCTAACTCCCTAGAATACATAACTCTCACTGCCTAAAAATAATGTAACTTGCTTCTTATGAAATCAGTTTAAGTCTCATACTAACTCAATCAATCATACCTAAAATAACATTATATGAAAAAATGGGCAATAAAATCAAAATGGATTTCCACTTCTTATTAGAAATCTCAATATCACATTAACAAAATCTACTGATTATCACACCATCTCCAATCTGTAAAGTAACAAAAAGAGAAATAGGTAAAATAGTTGAAGGCAAGTGCAGCAAATTGAAGAAAAGTTTAGAAATAAATGAGTGATTAGCTCCAAATTAAATAAAATACAACATGGATATTCAGAAATGTAAAATACATATGTTACAATATCTGGAGCATCATCAGCCTCCTGTTGAGTCAAATTGTATACATGTGGCAAAATTTGGAGCTAGAACAACAAAACTAGTAGGCTCTATTTAACCACATTTAGATGGCCTCATTGCCATCGAACTAGGACCACCAACTCTAGTAGATGATATCTCAAAAAAAGTATAGAGTGGAACTACCTTTTGGTCTTCTTATAAAACTCGCAAAGCTCTTAGAATTGGGCTCAAAACATCAATCAAATTCTACTTGTGGACACTCTACTACCTGGTGACCTATCTGACCACATCTAAAGCACTGTCCAGTAATCCTGTAACCAAAATGATGTCTATCATAACTCTGGCACACAAGTGCCCCATTAACAAAATCAGAATTAACTATGCTGCCACTACTAGAGACTGCTGCAGATACTAATTATCCACCTCTCTTGAAATCTCCAAGAGTAAATCTGCACTTTTTTCCAAAAAATCCACTATCAGATATCTCACCACTAAACCTCTTCCTTCTAGTAGTTCACTACTGCTGAGTATCCATCATATCATTCACTATCAAACAAGCTCTCTCCACCAGCTTAGAAAGATCAAAAAATTTAAAATGGCTTTAAAGGTTATCTTAGACTATTTCAAAGTCCTCTCAAAAACCAGTAGTGCTTCTCTGTAGTGGTGATAACTAGCTATGAAGCATATATGGCCAAAGCAGTGAACTCTACCTCGTACTGTATAATTATCTTGCTCCCTCAAACCAACCTTAAAAAAGTATCCAGCATCTTCTATCGTGTAAAAGTCGGTACAAACAAGCTCAAAATACATTAGAGAATACCTCCCAGTTAATCAGAAAATTTAATCTTCCTTGAAATTTCTCCTTCTACTAGACAATCCACCAGTGCTCTACATTACCATCTATTAAAAAGATTGGTAATGATACCTTCTTCTCAGGAGGATATTGCATACCATGAAATGTCTTCTCTAGTCTACTTAACCAATCCTCTACTAATCTTGGCTCAACAGTACCCTTGAATCTCAGAGGCATCAATTTCAGAAATATCTACAGATGTATGTCTACCTCTTTAAATCTTACAGCAGGAACCCTGCTCTGTGCCTCACCCATCATCTGGGCTACCAAAGTAGCAAACTGGGAAACTGTATCTAAACTAAATGTCAGAGCAGTACTATAGACATAAGCTGTCTGACTTTCACTTTGTCCATTTACTGTCTAGGTCTGGCGAATCCATAATCACACGAAATATATAACTGAACATACATGCAAATGAAATAAAAATAATGAACACCCAAATAGACTTGAAACTATCCAACTAAACTTATAGATCAATTTTTATAGCTCTATTTTATGATCTCTTCTAAAACTATTGCTCTGATACCACAAAAGCTTATCACAATCCAACCCGATTAGTGAAAGTTCGAAAGGGATGTTAAGCCCTAGTGAACTAGTCCCGAGGCTAACCAAGAGGGGGGGTGAATTGGTTATTTAAAAATTTCACGATAACTACAAAAATCTTTTCGATACTTAGCAGCGGAAACAAGTAAACAATAACGAAAAGATCAACCAACGATATTCACCCAAGCAGTTTATATTGAAAAGTAAAATGCAAAACTGAATCAGAAAAGCAAACCAGATTTTATAGTGGTTCGGTCAACTTGACCTACGTCCACTCCCCGGAGCCTCCCCTCCGGGTATTGCACTAAACGAAAGTGACTCTCCTTTTGCTCCCACAGCAAGGCGGAGAAGCCTGTACAAAACACCTCCTTTTCACCACACGGTGAGGCAGAGAACCCGACCTCCTTTCGCTTCCTCCTGAAGCGGGCAGAGAACCCACGAACTCCTTTCGCTTCCTCCTGAAGCGGGCAGAGAACCCACGAACTCCTTTCGCTTCCTCCTGAAGCGGGCAGAGAACCCGGATCTTCTTGCGAACGATCCTCCCACGAAGAACACCGACTAGACGACAGACGACGAGCGGAGAAGACGACTCTGATCCGTGCTTGGAGCAACCTTAGTGAATCCCTCACTAACTCCCCCTCACAAGATCTCTTCTCTCTCTCCCAACTCTCTCTCTCTCTAGGATTTCTCAGGGAAGGAAGGCAGCAAAAGATTTTTCCAAATCTAGGAAAAAGTTCTTTTAAAGGAGGGCTTAAAACTTGCCCTAAATCTCAACTTGTCGGCCAAGATCGTCCAGGACGATCGGTAGATCGTCCTGTACGATCAGTTCAAATTCAGCTGTTTCAGCCTGGACGATCTGGCTCTTCTGGACGATCAGTAGAAAAAGTTGTTCATATCGTCCCGTACGATCCTGCGATCGTCCGGGACGATTAGTTCAAATTGAAGGAAATCGTCCAGAAGACAGTTCGGGTCGTCCAGAGAAATCTGTGCTGGACGACCAAAAAATGACTTGATCGTCCCGGACGATAGGGTAATCGTCCGGTACGATTAGTTCAAAAAGGCCCCAAATCGTCCTGTACATAGTTCTGGACGTACAGCTGAAATGCACAAGACGATCACGATCGTCCGGGACGATCCTGCGATCGTCTAGGACGATGTGATCGTATCAATTAAACATTAATTGCTTTCCTTAATTACCAGACTAATTTAGGCATGATTGTAGTGCATCGTCCAGGACGATACACGTATCGTCCGGGACGATCAGACCAAAATACTTAAAATAAAACTTGCCTAACTTAATCTGGCGGCTGGAAATTTCTGATTGGGCATATCGTCCCGTACGATCCAAAGATCGTCCAGGACGATCTGCTTAATCAGACCCTCTTAACTTAGTCGCCCTAATTAGGGTTTCTGTTTTAACTGGATCGTCCAGGACGATGCTACTATCGTCCAGGACGATCTGAACAAAATTTTAACAGAAACTCTAATTCACTCAATCTCTCTCCCTGAGTGTGTGTGTGCAAGGTTACTTAGCTAGGGAATCAGTTACATTACAATTGACTCAATAAAAGAAAAAATCATACATTTGACACACTTGGACCCGATCTTGAGTTGGCTTGAGTGGCTCGCGGTCTTTTGTGCCTGAAACATATTAGCCAAGCAAAACACACTGGAAACATGTTTGTCATCATCAAAACCAGATTTGCAACAATCTCCCCCTTTTTGATGATGGCAAACATTTGTAAATTAGTCTGAAAACAAAGGTAAACTAGCAGATCAAACAAAACAAACATTTTTTTTTTAATTTTCATTTAACAGCTCAAACAATACAGAAAACATGAAATAGAAAATAGAAACAGACACGACACGACTACAACTGACTCCCCCTTTTGACATCACAAAAAGGAGGAGGGAAAAACAGAACACTGAAATAAAACATAACATGGAACAACTACAAAAGCAGGAAACTAAAACAGAGGTGGATCCTGATCGGAAGGAGGAGGCGGTGGTGGAGGATTGAGGTAATGGTGAATGGCCTGAAAGTGAGCTCCAAACCAGGCCATGTCCTGGTCGTGCTGCTGCTGCTGCTGCGCAGCATAGTCCGCGAAGCGTTGGAGGTCCTCGTTGTGCTGCTGCTCCTGGGCAACCACGTAGGAGTCAAAACGGGCCTCCCACTGGTCGAAGCGCTGCACCAGGTGGTCAAGGGGAGAGGCAATGCGAAGCGGTGCAGGTGCCTCTGGTGCAGCAGGAACTGGAGCAGCCTCTTCCTCTTCTTCCTCAACATCCGGGGCAGGTTCCGGATGTAGGCGGGTGCTGTGTAGGACGTGGAATGAGTTGTTTGTGAAGAAGGAAGGAGGGACATCAGGAGGGACAGGATACTGAAGGTCATATTTTGTCTCTAAGGCATAGTGAATGAGATGACCTAAAGCTAGATTTGGGCGACGCCTGTGGCCCGGATCTCTAATGGTGGTGAGATGTTCTATGTATCGGATGATCAAATCAGAGGCATTAAATTCTCGACGGGCCATGATGTAGTAGGTGGTCAAGGACAGAAGCGGGGTAATGTGAATCCGATCCCCCGCCTTTGGAATGACGGAGGAACGAAGGACGTGCTGAATGGTCCGGGCGTCCTTGAGAAGGGAAGAGCAAGCATTGTCGTGATAGGGTGCGTTGGTATTGCGAAGGAAGTGATTGGCGACACTCCAATCATAGTCAGGATCGTTGATGATCGTGTGGATCTTGTCGCCAGTGATAGACAAGTTGAGGATATTGTGAAAATCGTGGGTCGTGAGTTCCACGGGGCGTTGATTTACGTAGGAGCGAAGAGTGGAATAGTCCGCGGAAATGCGCAAGTTGGCAAAGAAGATGCGAAGGAGTTCCAGATTGAAGGGAAAGGCTAAGGTCAGAATGAAGGTGAGCGAGGTGTGTGCGAACAAGTCTAAAACGGGATACGTGAGAGTGCGTGGATTGACAATCTTGGAGGGCGTGATACCTACATTACGATAGCATTCGAAAGCCGCCTGATCGGCGGCATTCGGGAAGCGAGGATCTACATGTCCCCGGGACGAACTGGCACCCTTCTGACGGGAACGCTTGCCACCAGCCATGAGGATTTGAGAGAGTAAGGAGGAGAGGTGGAGTGGAGAAAATCGGTGTGAAAAAGCTCAAGAAATCTGCTGTTTATAAAGAAAACGGACTGATCGTCCCGTACGATCGATACATCGTCCGGGACGATCGGGACATTTATGTCGGCCTGTACGATTGGTCAAAAAGGCGGTCCGATCGTCCAGGACGATCAGATATCGTCCGGGACGATTAGACACAGGCGATCGTCCCGAGGAGTCAGCTGGACGACCGTTGACGAAAAGGTATCGTCCCGGACGATTAGGTGGATCGTCCAGGACGATTTACAATAAATATGTCGGATGGGCCGAATTTGAATCGTCCAGCGGCTTGACAGGTGGATCGTCCGGGACGATAAGGGGATCGTCCGGGACGATGGGCAATAATTGGCGCAATCTCAGCCGTTTGATCAGATCAGGAGGATATGGATCATATCGTCCAGGACGATGTGAGTATCGTCCGGGACGATCACCAATAATTGGAATTTTTCAACAGCTGGAGCAGTGAAGGGGCGATTCTGAACGAATCGTCCAGGACGATGTTTATATCGTCCAGGACGGTGTGGATCGTCCAGGACGATATGTGGATCGTCCAGGACGATGTGAAGAAAACAGAACAAGATGGATGATGAAGATGACCAATCAGGATTCCAAAAACACAATTATGTAAATCAAAATGCCACACAGAAAAAGAAACTCACAGAGGGGAAAAAAAAACATGAAAAAGCAAAGTTTTTTTTTTTTTTTTTTTTGATCAATCTGCTCGAGTAAATCAGAATTTTTCCTTGATTTTATATTCAAAAACCAATAAGAGAACGATTGACAACGCTGAAATCCAGAAAAGGTTGAAAAAATCGACTTTCGTAACTCCGACCCCGGGCACCTTATCGATGTAAACCTCTTTCAAAATAAAAATCCGATTCAGAAGAAAAGACATTAGATTTGAAAAGAGATCCTTTCAAGCCTCGTTCCAGAAAAATATCTGATATAATAGTGTTACAAAGTAAAAAATCAGAAATCAAGATTTTCAAACTCAAGCTTTTTGAACGTATTAAGTGACACACGAGTTTTTTTCTAAGACATTTAAAGATCTGAAAGAGAAGAAAGCTTAGGTTGGGCTCATTTTGTGCCTCTTTTTTTTCAACTTATTTGGCGCACTGCGCATCTTTTGATTTTTTGATACACTTTGTGTATTTGGCATTTTTGCATCTTTTCAGTTTTGGGCTCATTTTATGCCTCTTTTTCAATTTGGTTGGCGCACTGCGCATCTTTTGTAAGCTTTCTCCTTTTCATAATCATTAAAGAGTCTCAGCTGTGAATCTATCTTCCAGACATAGGAGATGACTCTCCACGGTAGGGAAGAATGATTCACAAAACAAAAAACCACACATCATATGATAAATGCAATCACTTGGTTTTAGAAAATCAAACTAATGACTCAAGACTTTGAAAAACACTATTGATATGAGGCAGATTACTGTAGGAAGATAAAATAATCTCTATTTCAAAAAACTAACATTTTAATTTTGAAGAAGATTTTTATCCAAAAGAAACCATACACCAGTAAAGGAGTTAGAGGAAGAGAAACAATCATCAATGTTTCTTCCCTTTAACAGGTTCAGTGGAATCAATCACTGCTTACCAGCTTCCAAATCAAAACAAGGTAAAAACTCCCAGTCAGAAATTCAGATTATCAGAAGTAGTGAGCGGTGATCAGATTTTGAAAAACATAAAACAGTAAGTGCAAGATATGAGCTAGTGAATAATAAAAAAAGGTATAAAATCATATCAGAGTAAATACTTAAATCAAACTAACAATAAGGCTAAAACAGAAATCAGCAAAAGACATAAAATCAACTGAAAGTAAATAATCAAAGTCAAAAACTAACTAACAGAAATCAGAAATCAAAAGAAAAACTAAACCTAACTAACAGAAATCAGAATACCAATCAGAAAGATAATAAATCAGCAGTCATCAGAATCAAGCATTTATATCAATCACTCCTAATCTGGTTCTCAAAATGCTGAATGAGTCAAAGGCCAGTGGTTTAGTGAATATGTCAGCCAGCTGATTTTCAGTTGCTACATGATGTAGCTCAATGTCCCCTTTTGTAACATGGTCCCTAATGAAGTGATGCCTAATGTCAATGTGTTTGGTCCTAGAATGTTGGATTGGATTCTTAGAGATACAGATGGCACTAGTATTATCACACAGAACAGAAATTGTGCCAACGGGTACTCCTAAATCCAAGACTTGTTGTTTCAACCAAAGAACTTGGGCCACACAACTTCCTAAGGCAATGTACTCAGCTTCAGCAGTGGAAAGTGCAACTGAGTTCTGTTTTCTACTGGACCAGGAGACTAACGACTGTCCTATGAATTGACAAGTCCCAGAGGTACTCTTCCTATCCACCCTACACCCCGCAAAGTCAGAGTCAGAATATCCAATGATCTCAAAAGAGGTGCTGTGCCTAGGGTACCAAATTCCTAGGTTTGGGGTCCCTAAAAGATATCTAAGAATTCTCTTAACAGCAGTCAGGTGGGACTCTTTAGGATCAGCCTGAAACCTAGCACAAAGACAGACACTAAACATGATATCGGGTCGGCTAGCAGTCAGGTAAAGCAGTGAACCTATTATCCCTCTATACTTCTTCTGATCAACAGATTTTCCATTTGAATCCTTATCTAACTGAACTGAGGAGGGCATGGGAGTATTGATTGGCTTGGCTTTGTCCATTTCATATTTCTTCAAAATGTCCTTAGTGTATTTTGATTGATTGAGAAAAGTTCCATCATCTGTTTGCCTTATGCTAAACCCCAAAAAGTAGGACAATTCTCCCATCATACTCATCTCAAACTCCTTACTCATTGTTTTGGAAAACTCATCACATAAATATTTATCAGAAGATCCAAAAATTATATCATCAACATAAATCTGGACAATGAGTAAGTCATCTCCTATTCTCCTCAGAAAAAGGGTGGTGTCTACGCTCCCCTTAACAAACTCTCTTTCTAACAGGAATGTGCTAAGCCTCTCATACCAAGCTCTTGGTGCCTGTTTCAATCCATATAAGGCCTTTTTTAATTTATAGACATGACTTGGATATTGGGAACTCTCAAAACCTGGGGGTTGTTCTACAAAAACATCTTCTTTAATTACCCCATTTAAAAAGGCACTCTTGACATCCATTTGAAACAGCTTAAATCCCTTATAACAGGCAAAGGCTAGTAGCACTCTAATGGCTTCCAATCTAGCTACAGGGGCAAAAGTTTCCTCAAAATCTATCCCTTCTATCTGATTATACCCCTTAGCCACCAATCTTGCCTTATTTCTCACCACCACACCAGAATCATTCATCTTATTCTTAAAGACCCACTTGGTTCCCACAATACTTTGGTTTCTAGGTCTTTCTACTAACTCCCAAACATCATTCCTTACAAATTGATTCAATTCTTCCTGCATAGCTAAAATCCAAAACTCATCCGACAAGGCTTGATTGATGTTGGTGGGTTCAGTCATTGAGATAAAGGCAGAATGGTTTACTTCCTTCCTAAGTCCATGCCTAGTCCTAACACCTTCAGAAGGGTCTCCTAAGATTAGTTCTTTAGGATGACTCGAAGAATATCTCCAATCTCTAGGCAAAGGGATTTGAGGTTCTACCCTTTCCTCCAAATTTGTATTTCCAACTCCTTGGGTAACCTCAACAATCTCTTCATCTTCTACTTCAGATCTAGACTCCTTAGGATCAGATTCATCAAACACTACATGGGTTGTTTCTTCCACCACCAAAGTCCTCCTATTGAACACCCTAAAGGATTTCCCCACACTTGAATATCCTAAGAACACTCCTTCATCAGATTTGGGGTCAAATTTTCCTAAGGTGACTTCCCGTTGTTTAGAATGAAAACCTTACAGCCAAAGACATGGAGGTGGGACAGATTTGGAGTTCTACCCTTAATGATCTCATAAGGTGTCTTGTTCAGCTTGACTCTCACATTTACCCTATTCAGCACATAACAGGCAGTGTTCACCGCTTCAGCCCAAAAGTATTTAGGAAGTGAATACTCGGCAAGCATGGCTCTAGCGGCTTCCACTAAGGTCCTGTTCTTCCTTTCAGCTACCCCGTTCTGCTGAGGGGTCCTAGGAGCTGAAAAATTGTGACTAATCCCATGATTCTCACAAAAACTTCCAAATCTTTCATTTTCAAACTCCCCTCCGTGATCACTATGGATGGTAATAATCTCACATCCTAACTTCTTCTGAATCCAAGTAGAGAAAGATCTAAACTCATCAAATGACTCAGATTTGTGTGACAAAAACTTAACCCAAGTGAACCTTGAATAATCATCAACAATCACAAAACCATAGACTCTCCCCCCTAAGCTGGCAGTGCTAATGGGTCCAAAGAGGTCCATGTGAAGAACTTCTAAAGGTCTAGAGGTGCTAATGTCCTTAACTGAGTGAAAAGAGGACTGGACTTGCTTCCCCAACTGACAGGCACCACACAGGTGATCCTTAGTAAACTTAAGCTTGGGCACACCTCTAACTAAGTCCTTTTGGGTGACTCTCCTAAGGGTTTTCATACTGGCATGACACAATCTCCTATGCCATAACCAAGACTCATCAGCAGCAGTTTTTAAGCAAATTGAATTATCAGATTTGATGCTACTTACATCCAGCTTGTAGACGTTGTTGATCCTTTGCCCCTGCAAAACAACTTCATCATTTAAGCTTAAAATGCAGCCAGTGGGCAGGAATTTGATGCTGTATCCCTTGTCGCAGAGTTGACTGATGCTCAGCAGGTTGTGTTTCAGTCCATCTACAAGCAAAACATTATCAATCATAAAGTTCTTTGAATCACCAATTATACCTGTGCCTACCACCTTCCTGGTGGTGTTATCTCCAAGTGTAACCTTGCCTCCAGCTCTGGCCTCCAGCGAAATGAACTGATTTGCATCTCCAGTCATATGTCTAGAACATCCGCTGTCCAGGTACCACATGCTCTCACGAGGTCTTGTGTGAGAGCACACCTACAAAATCATCAAATGTCAGTCTTAGGAACCCAAACAGGTTTGGGTTCCTTCTTATGAAAAGAAGAATGCGATGCATGTGTGCTGTGCTGTGCAACAGGCAGTTTGGGTCTCCACACCCAATGTGTACTACGGTGAACAGTACAAGTGTGTGATATGTGTCCTAACATGCCACATGAAAAACATCTAACACCAGGAAAAGGATTAACTAAACGTCGTGAGTGATAGTGCCTCTTCCTAGTAGTGTATGAAACATGCTTTGAAGAACTTGCAACAGAATTTTTAAAAGGTGGCGGTGCATAAAATTGTTCAAAAGTAGGAGGTGTTTTGTTATTTTCAAAAGAACTGATTTTTACTTTCAAAAACTCAATGTGTTTGTTTAAACTTCCAATTTCAAACATTTTTGCACTTTCAGTACTTTCTAACTCAGATGCCAAATCATTCACTTTCTTAAAAGCAAGTTCTAATTCAATATGCGCTGTTTTTAACAAGTTATGCTCAACAATTAAATCAGAATGTTTTTTATTCAGTTCATCAAACTCATCTAGTAAAGACATGTGATTGCTATCAATGGTGGAATGATCCTTAATCAACACTTCATGCTCTTTTTGCAAAGTCAGATAATCTAGTTTCAAACTAGCATGGGTTTTCTTAAGCTTCCTATACGATGTATGAATCTTTTCAGAAACTTCAAATAACTGATCGTAAGTAAGCTCACATACCTCTTCCTGGTCGGACTGACCAGGGTGATCATCAGCCATCAAACACAAGTTTGTTTCCTCCTCTTCAGCTTCAGTCTCAGAAGAGTCGGATGCAGAGTCTGCCCAGAACGCCTTCTGAATCCGCTTCTTGTCCTTTCTGTACTTTGGTTTCTCCTCACCCTTCTCCTTGCTTGAGTGAGCTTTAAGTGTTGGACAATCAGCCTTTATGTGTCCAGGCTTCCTGCATTCAAAACAAACCGATTCAGATGAACCCTTAAAGTTTTTATTAAACTTACCCTTGTTCCACTTCTGATGGTTCTTCTGTTTCTTCCTTAGAAAGCTTTTGAATTGCCTTGTGATTAAGGCAACATCATCGCTATCAGACCCGGAAGTGCTAGCATCTGAATCTTTGGCCTTTAGTGCCACTGTCTTCTCTTTCTTGCGTTCACCTGCATCAAGTTGCCTTTGGTTCACCCCTTGCTCGTAAGCAATGAGTGATCCAAGTAAGCTGTCAATAGAGTAAGTGTTTAAATCTTTGGATTCAGTAATAGCAGTAATCTTAGCATCATAAGAAGCAGGCAAACATCTAAGAATCTTGTTCACTCTTTCGTAGTTGGTAAGTTCTCTACCTAAAGCATGCAAAGAGGTAACAATCTGAGTGAACCTTGTGTACATTTCTGAAATAGTCTCACTAGGTTTCATGCGAAAAAGTTCGTAATCATGTAACAAGATGTTTAACCTAGATTGTTTGACTTCAGTTGTACCTTCATATGTTATACATAATCTATCCCAAATCTCTTTTCCCGTTGTACAAGTAGAAACACGCATATAGTCCTCAGATTTTAAAGCACAAAAGAAACAGTTCAAACATTTGGCATTTAACTGTGCTAAATCACGATCATCAAACGTCCAATCAGCAAACGGCAATTCAGTTTTCACATTGTTAACCATTCGAAAAGGTGGTTCGTATCCGTCCTTAACTAACATCCACATGCGATAATCGATAGACTGAAGAAAAGTAGATATGCGTGTTTTCCAAAAATCAAATGGAATGTTATCAAACAACGGTGGTCTAGTTATAGAATAACCTTCAGCAGTATTACGATTGTTACAGTTAGCCATTGGATCAAATTCAAAAGTTTTTAAACAGAAATTTTGAATCCCGCTTTGATACCACTTGAAAGTTCGAAAGGGATGTTAAGCCCTAGTGAACTAGTCCCGAGGCTAACCAAGAGGGGGGGTGAATTGGTTATTTAAAAATTTCACGATAACTACAAAAATCTTTTCGATACTTAGCAGCGGAAACAAGTAAACAATAACGAAAAGATCAACCAACGATATTCACCCAAGCAGTTTATATTGAAAAGTAAAATGCAAAACTGAATCAGAAAAGCAAACCAGATTTTATAGTGGTTCGGTCAACTTGACCTACGTCCACTCCCCGGAGCCTCCCCTCCGGGTATTGCACTAAACGAAAGTGACTCTCCTTTTGCTCCCACAGCAAGGCGGAGAAGCCTGTACAAAACACCTCCTTTTCACCACACGGTGAGGCAGAGAACCCGACCTCCTTTCGCTTCCTCCTGAAGCGGGCAGAGAACCCACGAACTCCTTTCGCTTCCTCCTGAAGCGGGCAGAGAACCCACGAACTCCTTTCGCTTCCTCCTGAAGCGGGCAGAGAACCCGGATCTTCTTGCGAACGATCCTCCCACGAAGAACACCGACTAGACGACAGACGACGAGCGGAGAAGACGACTCTGATCCGTGCTTGGAGCAACCTTAGTGAATCCCTCACTAACTCCCCCTCACAAGATCTCTTCTCTCTCTCCCAACTCTCTCTCTCTCTAGGATTTCTCAGGGAAGGAAGGCAGCAAAAGATTTTTCCAAATCTAGGAAAAAGTTCTTTTAAAGGAGGGCTTAAAACTTGCCCTAAATCTCAACTTGTCGGCCAAGATCGTCCAGGACGATCGGTAGATCGTCCTGTACGATCAGTTCAAATTCAGCTGTTTCAGCCTGGATGATCTGGCTCTTCTGGACGATCAGTAGAAAAAGTTGTTCATATCGTCCCGTATGATCCTGCGATCGTCCGGGACGATTAGTTCAAATTGAAGGAAATCGTCCAGAAGACAGTTCGGGTCGTCCAGAGAAATCTGTGCTGGACGACCAAAAAATGACTTGATCGGCCCGGACGATAGGGTAATCGTCCGGTACGATTAGTTCAAAAAGGCCCCAAATCGTCCTGTACATAGTTCTGGACGTACAGCTGAAATGCACAAGACGATCACGATCGTCCGGGACGATCCTGCGATCGTCCAGGACGATGTGATCGTATCAATTAAACATTAATTGCTTTCCTTAATTACCAGACTAATTTAGGCATGATTGTAGTGCATCGTCCATGACGATACACGTATCGTCCGGGACGATCAGACCAAAATACTTAAAATAAAACTTGCCTAACTTAATCTGGCGGCTGGAAATTTCTGATTGGGCATATCGTCCCGTACGATCCAAAGATCGTCCAGGACGATCTGCTTAATCAGACCCTCTTAACTTAGTCGCCCTAATTAGGGTTTCTGTTTTAACTGGATCGTCCAGGACGATGCTACTATCGTCCAGGACGATCTGAACAAAATTTTAACAGAAACTCTAATTCACTCAATCTCTCTCCCTGAGTGTGTGTGTGCAAGGTTACTTAGCTAGGGAATCAGTTACATTACAATTGACTCAATAAAAGAAAAAATCATACATTTGACACACTTGGACCCGATCTTGAGTTGGCTTGAGTGGCTCGCGGTCTTTTGTGCCTGAAACATATTAGCCAAGCAAAACACACTGGAAACATGTTTGTCATCATCAAAACCAGATTTGCAATAATTAGGACAGGTCCTATCAGGTTGAGATGTGATCAGTAAATTCCAATATCTAATTTTAGAATATTTAGATTCTCTTTTAATATTCATTTTAAATAGCTATATATTACAGAGCTACTAACATATCCAAATATTAAAAATAAACTCATCCACAAGATTTCTTTTATTTCGTCAAAATATATATATACTATAGTACATTGCTATATGTAGAAGTTATAGAATTAAAATATAAACTAGCCATGCCTATACAAAAAATCAAAATATAGAAATATCAATAATCTCATAGCTGATCCTGAATTACTAAGCATCACTCCTTCCCTTTTTTGGATCCTAAAAACCACAAGCAAACTACTGTGAGCTACAACAGCATAACATGCCACACAAAACAATCTAAAATTTTAAATTCTTATATTAAATTTTATTGAGTATTTAAAAGAAGTTAAATGCAATCTAATAACTCATTATATGGAGAAATATAATAAAAGCATAGTAGTTATCAAATTATTTAAATAATAATTCTGACATATAAATAAATTATAATACATAACATATAGTAGTTCATATCATATTTTTAGACCTAGATAGAATCTCAAAGAATTTTGTCCCCTTATGACTCATTTTCATGCTTATAGCACAAGAACATATCAAATATCTTTGTTCCAGATATAATCTCAATGGATTCTGGCCCTTTATAGCTCCCAGTTGTTCTCTGACACAGACATAATCTTAGAGAATTCTGACTCTTATGACTCTATAATTTAATCACATATGTATATATATCATCACATTATAACAGTTATAACAGTCAAAATTGCATAGTTTTTTATAATGGTAGGCAACAGAAAATCATACATGGCAAAAATACATATTTTTAAAAAATAACTAAATTATGAAAGATTGTGTAAAATAATATTTTGACTTTTATCATACTATAATACTATTTTTGAAAGTCCAAATAATTTTTTATAAAAAAAGTTACATCGTGTATGTTTTACCAGTATAAAGTTATCCGCATTTTTTTGCTGACGAAAATAAAATTTTAATAAAAATTTTTAATAAAAATGATGTATTTTTGAAAATTGAGTTGGGCATAACATTAATTATTTTGAGATGAATAAATTTTTTAACTTGGCCAATGGACAAAAATAGCTTAAAGTCGCCCAAAATTGAACTTTAGTTTTCTCTCTCCTTTCTTTCTTCCCTAAATTCCCTAAGCCCTCTCTGTTAACCGATTCTTTGATAAACAAAATAAAGTAAATAGATTTTTAATCATTTATGTAAGTGTATTTAAATATTTTTTAATTAAATATTATTATTATTGATGTGTCATCAATAAATTTATCTTGATCGGGCACGAATCTCGAGGCAAAATCAATCTGGAAACTTCAAAAATTAAATTCCGGACCATCTGAACTCTGATTTCAGCAAAATTATAGTCAAACTGAACATCTCGGAAATACGAACCTAACGACACCAAATTCGACTCAATCTGAGCCCAAATGAGTCCAAATCAAGGACCCGAAGCACTGTTGGAAACCTCGAACAGCAATTTGAGTTAACAAACGGTCTCCAATTTTAACGAGCTTACATTCAAATCGAGCGGCTCGACGAGACAAATCCAACGAGCCCAAGATCGTCGAATTCTGATACCATTAAGACCTTCAAAGGCTCAATAAACAATTCATGATCAAGGGATTCAACATCAGCCGTCCATCCGGATCACTCCATAATTGCCCCTGATCCTTCATCTATTTACGGGCTATGCCACTCCAGAAAATCTATAAATAGAGCCCTCATTTCTCTTGAAAGGGACCTAAGCCAAGAGGAGGAGAAGAGAAGAAGAGAAGAGAAGTGCAGAAGGGAATAGCTCCTCCCCGACCACCGCCGGAACTCCGCCGGAACTCCACCGGAACACCGCCAGAACTCTGCCGGAACACCACCAGAATATCGCTGAAATACCGCTGGATGCCCGGAATACACCGGAGCTCGGCCCGACACCCGAATAACGCCAAAATTCTACCCAACTTCCAAGTGACGCCCGAATTCTGCTAGAAATCCAAGTGACATCGGAACTCTACCTGGCCTTATAACTGACTTTCAATACTCATTGTAATCTGATCATCCTGAATTTGAAGGATGAATCAGCCTCTTGTATTTCAAACAACACTAGTGGAATTTTTTCAACTGGGCGTGGCCCCGTGGTTTTTTCCCTTTCTAGGGTTTTCCACGTAAAAATTCTGGTGTTACTATTTCAATTCTGTTTGTGTTCTTGATATACGTACAACGCTGAGACAAAAATTTAAACTCTATCGCCGCGTATAATAGAGTCTGCAACAGTTTGGCGCCATCTGTGGGAAACACTATCCCACACTCCTAAATATTGTTTTCATGGCCAATAGGCGTAGCAATCGCCTCATAGGAGCCTCCCGCTCCCACTCTCATCAATCCAGAAATCAGTCTATAAATCATGGACATCAGGTTTCTGCCTCCTTCTATCCAGGGGGGCAACACATTGCTGAAGAAGGAACCTCAGGGCCTTCTTTGGAGGAGCGAATCCGAAAAATGGAAGAATCTCAGAACGAGATCCTACAACTCCTGCGAGAGACTCGACAACGGGCACTAGCACCACAGGAACTAGCACCACAGGAGGAGGTTCTTCTCCCTCGAGATCCACCATGGGTAGAAGCTGTTCAACTCGAACATCTTCAAGAAGAAATTTCTCATACTCCGCCAAGGAGACATCTGCAGTCACATCAAGATAATGAACTGGCTGATACAGCAAGTTCTACCCATCCTTCGCACACAGGTCGGTAACCTCGTATTCCTTTGGACCTCCCTGAAGAGTTAGCCCGACCACACGTTGCTAAGCTCCCTCGCAATGCCCTTCGCCACGAACTACGACGATTGGTCCGAGAAGAGTTCCCTGCAGGAGGCATAAGGAAACCCCTTCGTCAGTGGGACTTGCAGGAGTCATCACCCCTGACAGAAGTTATTCTTCAACACCCTATTCCTGCAGGATTTAAACTACCAATCATCGATTCCTATGATGGGACATCTGACCCATACGAGCACATCGATCATTATAGAACTATCATACATATCCAGCGAGCATCTGATGCACTCCTCTGCCAGGTTTTTCCTGCTACCCTTAAAGGACAAGCTCGAACGTGGTTCTATTCACTTCAAGCTGGAACGATCCCTACATTCATCAAATTGGCCAAAGTGTTTGTCGAACAATTCGATGCCAATCGAAGAATTGTTAAGGATTCTTCTCACCTTTCCAGGATCCGTCAAAAAGAAAGAGAATTGTTAAAGAAGTATTTTCAGTGATTTTCCACCGAGGCGTGATAGATTCCAGGAGTAGATCCAGAATTGCTTAGAGGAGTCTTTCTTAGAGGTCTTCGTCCTGGCCCCTTCTATTCGGCACTTATGCGAGACACTGTTCATTCATATGCCGATCTGATCCATCATGTGGAGGCACAAATATCAGTGGATGAAGCTATTAATGCCCACAGGAAGCAATTTGAGCAAACTTCTGGAAAGCGTAAAAATGCCCCTACAATAGAGGGCTCTTCCTCACAACGAAAGAAAAACTTCTCTCCTAGACCCCCAGTACCACAACGCGAGTTCCGACATGAAAAAGAGTATACACCTCTCAATGCAAATCGAACCAACATACTAATGGCCATTCGAGATAAAGAAAATATCAAGTGGCCTAATTCTTTGAAGCCGAATGTTGGAAATCAGGAGCAATATTACTATTTTCACCGTAGTCATGGACACACTACCGAAGTTTGCAAGCAACTCAAGGATGAGATCGAGAGGTTGATCCGACAAGGATATCTCCGATAATTTATCCAAAACCCACCTGCTCTAGATGAAACTTATCAAACTGGGGGGCAAAACTCAACAACAACAAAGACAACAGTTGAATAATATTCAAATGGTTGACGAGATTGAATGACCACGCACTTTGTGTAGTTGTATTAGTAATACTACTTGTCATGTCTTATCGTGTATCTCTTCTATGATAAGTAGGATGTCACTCTTATATCCTTAGTATTTTTACCAAGTCAAATGATGTGGTTACATCTTATATTGTATAAGGGCACTATTGTATTGTCTTACAGTAATATAATGTGTTGTTCGCCTAGTTTTAATATTATCTCCTTTTTTAAAAAAAAGGATAAAAAATAACAATGAAAAACTACTGACAAATATAGTCTCTTTATCCATGATCTGAGAAATACGCAGTCTTTATTGCATCTCAATCATTGGAAGATCGATCCCAGGGGGATTCGATCAGGCCTCTTCCATACAGGTTAAGGTCGTCGAGAAAATGCTCCGACATACAACCTCGGATAGGTCTCACATCCTTGGTGGATTCTCTCGACCTCTTCCATATAGGTTAACATCATCGAGCAGGGCTCTGACATACAACCTCGGATAGGTCTCACATCCTTGGTGGATTCCCTCGACCTCTTCCATACAGGTTAACGTCGTCGAGTAAAGGCTCCGACATATAACCTCGGATAGGTCTCACATCTTTGGTGGATTCTCTCGACCTCTTCCATACAGGTTAACGTCGTCGAGCAAAGGCTCTGACATACAACCTCGGATAGGTCTCACATCCTTGGTGGATTCCCTTGACCTTTTTCATACAGGTTAACGTTATCGAGCTAAGGCTCCGACATATAACCTCGGATAGGTCTCACATCTTTGGTGGATTCTCTCGACCTCTTCCATACAGGTTAACGTCATCGAGTAAAGGCTCCGACATACAACCTCGGATAGGTCTCACATCCTTGGTAGATTCTCTCGACCTCTCCCATACAGGTTAACACCATCGAGCATAGGCTTTGATATACAACCTCGGATAGGTTCAACATCTTTGGTGGATTCTCTCGACCTCTTCTATAGAGGTCAACATCAGCAAGCAGTGTTTTAAGTGAATAACATTCTCTCTATAAAGATTCCATCAAAAGCGAGCGGTTGACGAAATCATCACTCATATTCTAGCAATGCCTCCAAAAATATTGGGGGCAATTTATCAAAGCATGTCTCAAATATGCAATAACAATTCAGCTTCCTCCAAGAGGCAAGTTCTCAACTTCAATATGAATGGAGTTACATAAATTCAGATTCAAATGTACATTTCTTCTCACTAGAAGTTGAAATCAAAAAGTACATTGGCATCATTCGTACAAGCTGCTATTATCAAGCAAGAAGAAACTTCGAAATGGTCAAAAATCCTTAGTGGATTCAATTGACCTATTCTTAATTATGCATTCAAGTATCTCGTACAACTTCTTCTTCCAAGAAAAGATGTAACCTGATCACCATCAGGCCTCCACTCAGTTTACACAATAAGTATATTGCCCGACTACTAACATAGCACATTGCTTTGACCCCTTGACTCAGGGATATCTGATGTCTACATACTTCAGTTTGGATACATATTGCCTTAGCAAAATGGCACTTGTCATTATCAGCCCTTCGCCTGATGTTTATCGGTGGCTCTTTACTTCATATCAGCCATCATCGGCTTCTCGTTCAACTACTGATAGCAGCACCCTTGAAATTTCTCCTTCTGCTCCCCACTTGGCGTTGACTGCTAAAAGACTTCAACCCAATCGTTCATCATCGAAAAACTTCCGTTAAAATAGCATCGAAATTCTATTCGATGCTGAGCTTCCTCTCGTTGAAGGACTTCTGCACATCGCGGGACTTTCGTCAAAATTCTAACAGATGTAGATCTTTCTCCCGTCATAGAATTTCTACCCATCGTGGGACTTCTTCCTGCCGATGGATTTTCGTCGGAGTTCTACCCGACGCCGTACTTCTTCGCGACGTCGAACTTCTGCCCGTCGTCGGATGTTTGTTGGGCTTCTACCCGACACCAAATTTCTACCCGTCGTGGGACTTCTTCCCGCCGATGGATTTTCATCGGAGTTCTACCCGACGCCGTACTTCTTCCTGACGTTGGATTTCTGCGCGTCGTGGGATGTTTGTCGGGCTTCTACCCGACACCAAATTTCTACCCGTCGCCGTACTTCTTCCTGCCAACGAATTTTTGTCGGAGTTCTACCTGACGCCGTACTTCCTCTCGACGTCTGACTTCCGACCATCTTCCGACTCCCTCCGCTAACATCTCACCTCCACATGATCTCTTAAAGGAGAGAAATTCTAACTCCCATTCGTTTTCCTTTCCTAAAAAGGGGAAGTGGCTAACTTCTGCGTAATGAGAGGGGCGCCGAGTCGAGTGTGCAAAGTCACCTACTCAAAAACGGTGGAAGGCCTCAAAATGCCAGAAGCTAGAAGGGAGATGAGAGGAATACTCTAACTTCTGCGCAAAGGGAGGGGCGCCGAGTCAAGTAGGGAAAGTTACCTACTCAAAAACGGCGGAAGCCTCAAAATGCCAAAAGCCAAAGGGAGAAAGAGGTCTATTTATAGTATTTTTGAGGGGGGGGGGGAGGATTCCAAAATTTTATTAAATTCCCTGAATTTTTTCAAATTTTTCGGAATTTTTTGGGAGTTTTTTGAAATTTTTTGGGCCCTGCCACAAAAATATATATATATATATTAAAGCCAGCCGGCGGTTTCCTAACCGCCGGCCAAACGGCGCGGCCGAATGCCGCGGCCAGCCGCTGACGGGCCCAGACGCGGGCCAGGCGAGCCCAAGCGCTGGCTAGGCGGGCCCAGGTGCAGGCCTCAGGCGCGCCCAGATGCGGGCAAGGCGGGCCAGGCGCGGTTCCGCGCGCCGCTGCCGTTGGCGGCTGCCGGTGGCCGGCCGGTTCGGATTTTTGGGCCGGACGGTCCAAATTGGACATTTTTGTGGTCCCCGGACACGTTTTTCGATGTTCCGGACTCAATTTTGGTACTTTTCGAGCTTAACGGGGCCTCTATGATCAAGTTCAAGCAAACATTTAATTTTTGAAACGCAATTTTTTGCGATTTGGCCAATGTCAAATATCGACGCATATATTTTCGGACTCCTAGAACTTTGACATCCAAAAATAGGGGGGCAAATAATGTGTCATCAATAAATTTATCTTGATCGGGCATGAATCTCGAGGCAAAATCAATCCAGAAACTTCAAAAATTAAATTCAGGACCATCTGAACTCTGATTTCAGCAAAATTATAGTCGAACTGAACGTCTCTGAAATACGAACCAAACGCACCAAATTCGACTCAATCTGAACCCAAATGAGTCCAAATCAAGGACCCTAAGCGCTATTGGAAACCTCGAACAGAAATTTGAGTTACCAAACGGTCTCCAATTTTGACGAGCTTACAGTCAAATCGAGCGGCTCGATGAGACAAATCCAACGAGACCAAGATCGTCGAATTTTGATACCATTAAGACCTTTAAAGGCTCAATAAACGATTCATGATCAAGGGATTCAACATCTGCCGTCCATCCGGATCACTCCATAATTGCCCCTGATCCTTCATCTATTTACGGGCTATACCACTCCAAAAAATCTATAAATAGAGCCCTGATGTTCTCTTGAAAGGGACCTAAGCCAAGAGGAGGAGAAGAGAAGTAGAGAAGAGAAGTGCAGGAGGGAATAGCTCCTCCTCGACCACCGCCAGAACTCCACCGGAACACCGCCGGAATACCCCCGGGACACCAACAGAATATCGCCGAAATACCGCTCGATGCCCGGAATACACCGGAGCTCGGGCCGACGCCCGAATAACGCCAAAATTCTACCAAACTTCCAAGTGACGTCGGAATTCTGCCAAAAATCCGAGTGACGTTGGAACTCTACTTGGCATTATAACTGATTTTCAATACTCATTGTAATCTGATCGTCCTGAATTTGAAGGACGAATCAGCCTCTTGTATTTCAAACAACACTAGTGGAACTTTTTCAACTGGGCGTGGCCCCGTGGTTTTTTCCCTTTCTAGGGTTTTCCATATAAAAATTTTGGTGTTACTATTTCAATTCTGTTTGTGTGCTGGATATACGTACAACACTGAGACAGAAATTTAAACTCTATCGCCGCGTATATTCGAGTCCGCAACAATTATTATTATAAAAGAATTTTTGTATAAAATTCTCAAAAATTCTTTTTAGGATTTCAAAGATTATAAAAAATATTAATAAAATAGCTCATTTTATTAAAATATTTTGTTGAAATTGATTTGCAAAATAGACACATGACGGTCCAAAAAATCCCACTTGTACTAATAGGTGCCAATTTCCGAAGAAATTTCACTAGTGTTGAAAAATTATGAAAACATTAGAGTAATTAGAACACTACATTATATATATCCTGACAAAGATAATTTTTTATTTGGACTTATAATGACACTTGAAATAATTTTTAACTATTCTAGGTCAAAAAATTCCTATAAAAAATTAAGGATTTTCACAACAAATTTTATCTTCTTCCCAAAAATGTTCATTAATAAATTTCTCACCACTAAACCTCTTCCTATTAGCATTCCAATGTTGTTAACTAACTATCAAATATTTTTCAATCAATCGGGCTCTCTCTACAACTCAAAAAAATGAGAAATGTGAAATGATATCAGTGGCTATCTCAAACTATCTCAAAGTCCTCTCAAAATTCTATAGTACTTCTTCATGGGAGTGCTAACCAACTAAGGAGCATATCTAACTAAAGTAGTAAACTCTGCCTCATACTACATCATAGTCCTGCTCCCTTGAACCAATCTAAAAAATCTCTTATTTCTACTGACGTGCAAAAGATGGTACGAAAAAGGCTCAAAACACATCAAAAAACTCCTCTAAACTAATTAGATTATTCAATCTCACTTTAAATTTCTCCTCCTACTAACCCATCCACAAGTGTTTTGCCTCACCATCTAACATAAAGACTGCTAATAATACTTTCCTCTTAGGAGGATACTATATTTCATCAAATGTCTTCTCTAGTTTTCTCAACCAATCCTCTACTACCCTGGGCTCAGCAATGCCCTCAAAACTCTAAGGCTTCAATCTTTGAAACATTTGTAAATATCTATTTATATAATCAGATTGAACAATGGGTAATTTACTCTATGGCGTTGCGACTCGGGCTCACGAGTTTATGTTTTGATGATAACAAGCATTGTGGATCACATCATTATGTCTCCTAATATTTACAATGTATATTTATTTGTGTGTATAATAACTTTTCAGGAACCGCATGACCTTCCAACAAAGTTTCAAGGCTCAAGAATGGGTAGAATAGGTTATGATGTATTGATATTTGTAATATCTCTTGATATACTTTTTGTTTTCTTGAGTCAAGTCCTGTAAGGGTATATGCTTGCTTGTGACCAAGTACACACACACTCAGGGGGAGTTAGATCTAGCCAAAACCAGAAGTTTAACTTTTGAACAAATTATCCTGGATGATATTTATATTATCCTGGACAATCCAATATGATTTCAAAACCCTAGCTGCTATAATAATCCATGCAAGATTTCAAGTTTCAATTTTTGGTCTAATCGTCCAAGACGATCCATATCATACTGGACAATCTATGATAATATTTCTTAAATTAATGCTATGATTATTCAATAAAATATGTAAAAATTGATATTCTGATCGTCCCGGATGATCTGTAGATCGTATTGGATGATTTGTGTAAAATTTATACTTATCGTCCTAGACTATCCTGAGATCGTCTAGGACTATCAGGTCAAATTCTACACATCATCCTGGACGATCCTACGATCGTTCTGGATGATCTTTGGTGAAAGAATTGAGTTTTTAGGGTTTTCTGAAGTTGTCTTTTTAAGCACATCGTACTGGACGATCCTACGATCATCCAATATGATCTTTGACGCCAGAACTAATTTGGAAGGGTTTTTGGAGCTCTCTATTTAAGCTTTCTCAAGGCACTTGATAAGTGTCTTTGGTAGCCATTGAGGCTTCATTTCTTTTTTAGAAAACTTGAAGAGAGAGCGTGAAAGGCAGAGAGGAAAGGGTGAAGTTTGAGAGGGAGAAGAGCCTTGGAAGGGGGATTTTTGAGGGAGTGTGAGCGGGTTCACACGGTTGCTCCGGCAAGCTTGCACCTAAGTACTATCAGATTTAAGGGTCATCTCGAAGGAAGTTTTGAGAAGAAGAAGATCTCTCTAGTGTCAAAGGACCCGGCTACTCCGCCGCACCGAAAAAGGTTGAAGTAATTTTATAAGGTCTTCTCCGCCTAGCTGTGTGGCCTAAAGGAGAGTCACTAAAGGTTTAGTACAATACTCTGAGGGTGCCTCCTAGGAGTGGACGTAGGTCAGGTTGGACCGAACTACTATAAATCTGGTTAATTTTCATATTTTATTTTACCGCGATTAACTGCTTGAGTGAAATCTGTGATTGATCTTTTTACTATTGATTTAGATCATTTTCGCTACAAGATATAAAAAGATATTTCTTTTCATTTAAAGAAGTTTTTAAATATCCAATTCACCCTCCTCTTAGTTACCCTTAGGACTAGTTCATAAGGGCTTAACATCCCTCATGAACTGTCAAGTGGTATCAGAGAGGGGTTCATAAAATCATATTTTTGAAAACTTTTGAATTTCAATCAATGGCTAATTTTATAATCATAATATTGTGGAAGGACATTCAATCACATGACCACAATTATTTGAAAATATTACTTTTAATTTTAAAAAAATCTGTATGTCTACTTTCTTAAAATCAATAGATTATCGCATGTGGCATATGATTCAAAATGGTTATTCTGTACAGTCACATATTATAGATAGAATCAAAACTGATATTCCTTTTTTTGAATGGAGTAGAGTAGATCAGATTAATACTCAATTAAATGTTAAATGTTTGAATTATTTTTTATGCTTTAAATTCTGATGATTGCATGATAATATCTACATGTACTATTGGCAAAGAAATTTGAGAAAAACTATGCATTACATATGAAGGAACTAGTGAAGTTAAGCAATCTAAGTTGAATATTCTAATACACGATTATGAACTTTTTAGCATGAAATTTTATGAGATGATTTTAGATATGTATACTAGGTTTACATAAATTGTGACATCATTACATACTTTAGGTAAATAATTTTCAAACTTTAAAAAGGCTAATAAAATTATACATTGACTGTTTGATAAGTTTGATGCCAAAGTTATTGCTATTTACGAATCAAAAAGGTTGAACGAATATTCTATTGATAATCTGATTGGCTCACTCATTGCCAACGAGCAAGATTTGGGTCAAAAGCTTTTGGATGCAGGTGAAATTATAATACTGAAAGCTGAAGACATGAATGAAAATAACTCAGAAGATGATAAAAGTAAGGAGTTAGCATCAATAATAAATAAATTAAAAAGTTTACTAAAGTACAAGCATCAACATCAACAAAAGTGGAACAAAGGTAAAAAAGATAAGAATGTTAAATTTTTTCTAATATTATTTGCTTTAGATGTAGGAAATCTGGACATATAAAAAATCAGTGCCCGAACTTAAAACTCCTTTCTGAATATGAAAAGTGTAAAGTTAAGCAAATTGTAATAAGAGCAAATAATGCAAAGCAAAAAATCTGCTAAGCAGACCTAGCTTCCGAATCATCAGATCAGGAGCGAGATGATGTGAATTAATATTTTGCTTGTGTGTTTGTGTTTAAATTTTTACTTTTTTGTTATTTTTTATTTGTTGTTTTTTTTGTTTATTTTAGGTGGTGTATTTTATGTTTTATTTTTCTTATTATTGTTTATTTTCTTTTAAAATTTTAAATTTATTTTTATATTGTTTGTGTAGCTTCTCAGATTAGCACACACATTCAACTTTTAAAAAATCTAATTATTTTGTAAAAATCATGTTTTCTAAAATGAAAAATTTATCTCATATTTTTCTAACAATTCTATGTAAATTTTGGTTGATTTCTCTAAAATCAGGCAAAGGAAAAAAACTCATGATTTTGTCTCTCCATCTCATTTATTTACATAAGGCTATTTCACTTTTGATTTAAAATCTATTTCAAATTATAAATTGGTTTTTGAAATTGAACCTTTTTTCATCTCCATACATTTTATCTATCTTATAGGGATCTTTTGTAAATTAATAAACCTACTTCAAAGATTTTCTTAATCAAGTTATTTGTCTTTATCATAAGAATATGGTTTGCTAATTTTAAAGATTTAGAAAGGAGGCAAATTACAAAAATAAAAAAAGGCACAAAATGAGCCCAAAGCTAAAAAGATGCACAATATCGCCAAATTGGAAAGATACACAAAGTGTATCAAAAATTAAAAGATGCGCAAAGAGTACCAAAATGAAAAGAGGCACAAAATGAGCCTACAAAAAGTTAGCTTCCCTTTTTATAAATCTCTAAAATTTAGAAAACCCATATATCTTTTTGATAAATTCGTTACTTGAGTTTGAAAATTATAATTTATGATTCATTACTTTGCATTAATCTTCTATTAGATATATTTCATGAAAAGAGTTTTAAAAAGATTTTTGTTTCCTTATGTAATTTATTTTTTGATTTAGATATTAGCTTTAAAAAATTTTTAACCTTTTTAAAATATGAGCTTAGATTAATAATTTCTGAATTTTTAATTTTTTTGGGTTATGAGTAGTCAATACATGCCTTACTAAGCTGTTGAATAAAATTAAAAGGTAACTTTCTCATTATAAAAAAATTCTTTATATTTCAAAATATTTTGTTAAAAAAATTTTCATCAGATTAGGGACCAAGTTTGATCTTTTAGTCTATTTTTTTATTTTGTTTTTCTATGCTCATCTTTTTTTTGATAATATCAAAAGAGGAGAAAGTATTATTGTATTTGTGTTGTATTTGAATGTACTATTATTTTTATGTTGTATTTATTTATTTGGTTTTATTTATTTTATTTTAAAAATAAAATAAAAAAATAAAAAATATATATATATAAAATAAAAAAAACAAAATTTTGTTTTCCCCTATTTTTAAAATTTTTATCTTAGCAAAAGGGAGATTTGAAGAAAATTTTTTTTGTTTGCAAATTCAACCAGTAATATTTGTCATCATCAAAAGGGGGGAGATTATTATGACTCGGGCTCACGAGTTTATATTTTGATGATAGTAAATATTGTAGATCACATTATTATGTCTTATAATATTTATAATGTATATTTATTTGTGTGTATACTAACTTTTTAAGAACAACATGCACCTTCCAATAAAGTTTCAAGGCTCAAGAATATGTAGAGTAGGTTATAATGTGTTGATATTTGTAATATCTCTTGATGTACTTTTTATTTTCTTGAGTCAAGTCCTATAAGGGTGTATGTTTGCTTGTGACCAAGTACACACACACTCAAGGGGAGTTAGCTCTAGCCAAAATCAGAAGTTCAACTTTTGAATAAATCATCCTGGATTATATTTATATCATCCTGGACGATCCAATACGATCTCAAAATCCTAGTCACCATAATAATTCAGGCAAGATTTCAAGTTTCAGTTTTTGGTCTAATCGTCCAGGATGATCCAAATCGTACTGGATGATCTATGATAATGTTGTCTAAATTAATTCTATGATTATTCAATCAAATATACAAAAATTGATATTCTAATCATCCTGGATGATCTGTATATCGTACGGGATAATTTGTGCAAAATTTATACTGATCGTCCTGGACTATCCTGAGATCGTCCAGGACTATCAGGTCAAATTCTGCACATCATCCTGGATAATCCTGCAATCATCTTAGACGATCTTTGGAGCAGAATTGAGTTTTTAGGGTTTTCTGAAGCCGCCTTTTTAAGCACATCGTACTGGACGATCTTGCGATCATCCAAGATGATCTTTGCCGCTAGAATCGATTTGGAAGGATTTTTGGAGCTCTCTATTTAAGCTTTCTCAATGTACTTGATAAGTGTCTTTGGTAGCCATTGAGGCTTTGTTTCTTTTGGAGAAAACTTGAAGAGAGAGCTTGAAAGGGAGAGAGGAAAGGGTGAAGTTTGAGAGGGAGAAAAGCCTTGAAAGGGGAATTTTTGAGGGAGTGTGAGGGGGTTCACACGGTTGCTTCGGCAAGCTTGCACCTAAGTACCATCTGATTTAAGGGTTATCTCGAGAGAAGTTTTGGGAAGAAGAAGATCTCTCTGGTGTCAAAAGACCCGGCTACTCTGCCACACCGGGGATGATGGAAGTGATTTTGTAAGGGATTCTCCGCCTAGCTGTGGGGGCTAAAGGAGAGTCACTAAAGGTTTAGTGCAATACTTGGAGGGTGCTTCCGAGGAGTGGACGTAGGTCAGGTTGGACCGAACCACTATAAATCTGGTGTGTTCTTTCTAATTATTTTTCATATTTTATTTTACCACGATTAACTACTTGGGTGAAATCTGTGATTGATCTTTTTATTATTGATTTAAATCATTTCCGCTGCAAGATATAAAATTTTTTTTCTTTACATTTAAAGAAGTTTTTAAATATCCAATTCACCCCCTCTTGATTAGCCTCGGAACTAGTTCATAAGGGCTTAACATCCCTTACGAACTTTCATATGCTTCACCCATCATGTAGGCTATCAGACTAGCAAATTAAGAAATTATATAAGAACTCACTATTATAACCATACTATGTATAGGAGCTACCTGACTGACACTCTATCCATTTATCATATCTAGATCTGATGGATTCATATCATATATAATATGTAATTGAATATACATTCACATAAAAATAAACAACAATAAACACCCACATAGACGCAAAACTACCCCCAATTGATTTATAGATCAATTCTATAGCTTTGTTTTAAGATCTATTTCAAAAATTATTGCTCTGATACCAGTAAAAGTATATCACAACCTAACCCAATAAGACATGTCTTATTGTTGAGCTGTGATAGATAAATCCCAAGATTTAGTTTTGGAAATATTTTAGATTCTCTTCTAATATACATTTTAAACAAACACCAAACTATAAAGTTACTAAAATATTCATATTACTGAAAAATAAACTCACCCATAAAATCTCTTTTATTTAATTAAAATGTATATACAAGATCTACACTATAGTACATAGCTACAAAATATAAAGAACATAATAAAATATAATCAAAGCTAGTCATGGTTGTACAAAAATCAAAATAGAAAAATATCTATATAGACTTTGATCATATCCTAAACTGCTAATCAACAGGCTCTTTCCCATTCCAAGATCCTAAAAATAGAATACAAAATCAGAGTGAGCCACAATAACTCATTAGGCTACAAACATCGATAAAAAATTTCAAATTATTTCTTCTATTAAATATTTTCAAATTATTTAAATATAGTTAAATATAGTAAAAGAAATTACTTTACTGAGTAGAGTAATAAGAACATAACAATTATCCAAAAATGTAAATATTAATATTGAGCAGTTAATTAAACTAAGTTTTATATTTTAGAACAGTTCATATCACAGATTTCTCCTGTCCCAAGTAGAATTATAGCAACTTCAAAACATAACCAATTTATAAAAGATTAGGTAAAATATTATTTTAAGACTTTAATCGTACTATAGCACTATTTATAGAGTCCGGATTATTTTTATTCAATAAAAACCATCAAAATTTTAAAACCCTTGGTGTAATATTTTCAAAAAATATTCAAAATGTTCAAAATCTTAATCTCTATAATATAAAAAAGTTACGTGGTGAAAATTTTTCAAATGTAAACTTATCCATATTTTTCAGCAATAAAAATATAAATTTAATCAAAAAATTTAAAAAAACTTCATATTTTTTGAAAACTGAGATAAGCATAACGCGATCTATCTCAATTTGGATAACTTTTTGAACTAGTCGATGGCTAAAACTGACCCAAAAGGCTCAATAATTTTTATTTCCTCTTTAAATCCCTCTCCTCTCTCTTCTTCGGCTTCTAACATCATGTAAAATGAATGAAATAGTGGATTTAATTTTATATTTAAGTGCGAAAAGTGGCCTAGCACTGTGGCATCGCCATCTAGCATTGTAGTGCTAGTTCAAATTTTAAATTCTAGATATTACATAGTTAATATGTGACTATTTAGCACCTGGGCGCCACTACAGCGCCGCAGTGCTCGAACACCAACCATTATGGCACTCCAGAAGAAAAATCTCAGAATTCTCCAATATGCATGCATTCCAAACCCCTAGGACTCATTCTAGAATGCATGCAGACCTTTTCTATACAACAAATACTTCCAAACACATGCAGATGGGTTCAAAATACAGCATTTTAAATATTTACCTTTTTCTATTCAGATTAAAATAGGTTGAACAAAATGCTGAACCTGGATGTATCATGTTAATAAAGTCTAACAATAACATACTCGCTTCTCCTAAGTGCAAGATTGCTCTATACATTATTAAACCCTTATTACTATAAATTACAAGAAATAGTCAACTATTAGCAAATGTATCCTTCAAAAAATGGCCATTATCCACTTCAAAGTTATTTTTTAGTAGATGTGGTTGGAAAGTAAATACCTTTTAGAAGTTCAATTCAAGCATATAAAATTTATTAAAAATACTAATTTTTAGCGAATAATTTTATGGTAGATTTTTAGACTGTAATTTCTCTAAGAAGTTTTTGAAAAGAATCCATGGATGAATTTTTGTGGCATTAAGAATGGATATCATTTTTTAGAATTTTTTGGCCAAAAACCTTATTGGTTGATTGATTTACCAATTAAAAATATGGTGGGAACTGTGAACATAATATTTTTTAAGTAGGGTCTCCTTGCAGTGTCAATCTATGTGCATATTCATACACAATGAATCAATCAATATAATGAGAATTACATTCTAAATATAATAAGATATTAAAGCCAAATGGTAATAAAATAATTAAAAAAATTATTTTAGAAATATGATGTTTAGAAAATATATTCACTCTATCCTCTAAGTCACTCAATCAACCTTCTCACTTCCTCTATCATCTATGCCATATTCCTCCTAATTAACTTCTAATATTGTGACTTATATTTGACAAAATCAACATCTATGTGATTTTTATCCTAGAATTCATATAAGGTTGTAAATCCTTGCCAAATCCAACAGCATGATGCCTAACCATCTCATGTATCTCATATTCTCTATAATCTAGGTATTTGGCATAAGATTATTGGGTATCATAAGCTAAGCCTTGTGCCTACTTCATAAACACCCTCCTTATTCTATCCTTTAAATACTTGTATATGTAGTTCATAATCTAACCATTGAGATAATCTACTTGAAAATCCCTCTTCTATATAGTTTTATCTAAGCATTTCTTATAATCGCTTGCATTCATCCTATAAAAAATTAATATTCATGAATTCTAGGATAAATTTAATAATTAACATTCATATTATGAAATATATTTAGAAAAAATAAATTTTATATGATTTAATGTTCACACACTATTAATTTGTCTGGTGATTGGTATATTACTTTAGCTCCCCCTTGGTACACCTCTTGCTAGTATCTACTTTTATACAACAACAACAACATCAAGCCTTTATCCCACTACGTGGGGTCGGCTACATGAATCCTTTTTCTCTATTGTGTCATGTTAAAAGTAAAATTCTCGTTTAAATCTAATAAAGAACGATCATTTCTAATATTTTCTAACCATGTCTTTTTAGGTCTACCTCTACCTTTCTTAACATAAGTCAAATCTAAGACCTCTACTTTCCTAACCGGGTCATCGGGAGGCCGCCGTTTTATGTGAACCTCTTATAATTATACAAAAAAAATAATAGTAATAAAACTACATATATAAATTTACACTAACCATTCTCCTATATATGTTTCATTTGTTGAAGTAAATTGCTAGTACATGGAGAGGTGTATATTCCTGCAAAGTCGAAAGCACGGCTATGCTTATTATGTTCCCTCTTTGTTAAATACTATGGATATTCCCACTCTAAAAGTAACTCATCTTACATGCTCTCGATAATCTATATGAGCCATTATTTAAATTTACATGTATCATTGAATACATCATGTAAGTGAGTTGAGCTATGTCACTTAACCTAACCTAATCATGAAGTTGGGAGAAAAAAAAAGTATAATGGTAGCTTGTTAAGATAGCTTAGATGATCTAGTATAATGGAATGTTAAGGGGTAATATGCTAGATGTGGATATGAAGGGACATAGTATGTGGATAGTCCTGTATTTAGAGGTTGTAGTGAAAATAAATAATATGAATGGAATGTTATGATATGTACAACTATTGTGAATGAATGAATTGGTTGACTAGGAATTAGTGGCTTGATATGGGTGGTAATGATAGGTGGCCGAATGGATGTCATACATGTTTGTTGGAGTGGAGTTCATGGTGGTGGCGGTGAAATGTGTCTTCTTTCACTTAGTCATTATAGTTTTTTTATGCATATTTGATGCTGCAAATTTGCAAAAAATCATATTATACTAGCAAAATGTCAATTGTCAATCCAATAGTAATAATTACTAAAGGAGTTTTGATGGCAAAGTATGCCAACTTATTGTCCACAAGAAATCCTCTTCTATTTCCTATTGGAAAATTTTGCTTGCAGAATCTATTGATACAAAACCTTTTTCTTGTGTTTTTGGAATCCTATGTTCGGACTCTTATGAAAATATGACGCATTGATTGGTGTATTATTATGTATTACTAGGTATTAGTGTGTATTTAGCTATGTATTATTATGTATTAGATAGTACATAATAATACACAGCTAATATACACCCATAAGCAACAATATTACTGTGTTTTGTTGTATTATTGTGTATTGGAGTGTATTAGTTATGTATTGTATGTATTAGCTAATACACAGCTAGATACGCATTAATATATTATAATACCTAGTAATACATAGTAATACTTAGTCCACGTGTCATATTTTTTTTTGGAGTCCGAACATAATTTCTACATCCGATGTCCACATGTAATAATTTCTCCCCCAACACACACACATAAAAAGCAAAGGCATGGTGATAGATATGGTGGATGTAGTGGTTGCTGGAGTGGAGGTCATGGTGATAGATGTGGTGGTGTTAATGGTGGAATGTCTCTTCTTTCACCTCGTGATTATAGATTTTATGAATTTTTATATATTCTAGTATGCTCCACAAAAAGATAACTTTTAAAATCTTAAAATAATAGAAATAATAATAATAATAACAACAAAATTAAATCCTTAAATGCAGATGAATAATAATAGTGAAAAAGTGGTCAAACATTTTGAGTAAAAGTAAAATTTTATTACCTCAGCTTCATACATAATTCACAATTGTATTCTTTGATGAAAACATTCACAAATGCAAATGTTATTATAAATTAAGTCAATAATTATATATATTAGTTGTGCAAATAAATAAAGCATGTTACATTGTTAAGTTTAAAAATAAATAGAGCTCATTACATTGATGACTTAGGCTTCGTTTGTTATAGTTTTTTTGCTGCTTTTTATACAGTTTTTTAGTTCAAAATTTCTAATTTAAGATAATTTTTATACTAAACAACTACTTTAGAAAATAGTAAGAAAGATGTCCCAAATGATGCCTTAATCAATGATCTCAAGGATATTATGCACATCAAGAATAAAAAAAAAAGACCTAATTAGAGTGGCGACAAAATCAAGGAGGTGAACAAATCGGATTGGCAATGGAGGGTTTGGGGATGTCATAGAGGAAGCAACCTTCATAGCAACAAAGACTAGAGAGATGGCAGAGAATACATGAGCGATTACTAGCAGTGGCGAAGTGCATACCCTAGCAATGAGAAAAGGAGAGGCAAGCATAAGAGTCCAGTCATGGAGAAGATCAACTTACATAGATTTCCTATGAATTTTTAACGGATAAAATTCATCATTGCTAAGTAAATGCCATACACATTTGACAGCGAAAATCCGTCAAAAATCTTATGATACCACAAATTATCTATTGTCACTCCACTAGTAACAACTGCCAACATAATTATCACGTCATAATATGTCAACAATATTCTGTCAAAAATGTAGCTCATCTTGTTTTGTTGGTTGGGAGCTTTGACTACTCACTAAGAGGTATTGGGTTCAAGTTTTTCGAATATGATGTGTGTGTGAGTTTGTCTTAATTATCCTAAATATCCCAAAAAAATGTTCTGCCAATTTTTTTTTTTTTTTTGGGGAAACCCTTTGTCGGGCCTTCGTGTTAATACAAAAAAAAGGTTACAGGGTCCTTAAAAGGACCATCAGCTCACTACTGCTCAAAAGAGCTACATGGAAGAAACAAAAAAAACCTAAGAGCCAGCGGTCCTTGCTACTGTCAGGTACACGATCCCCTAATAACATTCTACGGAAACCAAAATAAGAAACCCAAAAAGAGAAGATAATAATAGTACCGTTCAGCGCAGTCTTCTCAAACAACAAATGGCCCTGCACAAAATGAGAGAGACTCTCCAAAAACTTGCATAAGAGGCCTGCAAGGACAAAAGAAATATACAGAAAAGGAAGAAAGGTAATAACCGTCCAAATAGAAATAGCAAATGGAAGAGCATGTAGACCTCTAACACAATTATAATTACTTAATCCAACCTCAGCAGTAATCCAGATGTTGGTCCCAAAGTGCTTATAGAAATTTAAGGAATCCTCAAGAGTAAAATGTAAGATATCTTCCCCAAGGACCATGCACCCACGGAGGTCTTGATGATTGATACCAACCAAGCATAAGTTGCCTTTACCCATGTTCACATAGAGATAAACAACCATACCAGAACCAAACCAATAAAACAGATGAAACAACAAATCACCTAACAGAAGGATAGAACTCAGTATAAACCCAAAGAAAAAAATAGCTCCAGGATCACCATAAATGAAAAACCGACGCAAACCAAAATCCACTTGCTTAAAATGAGTCCAGCAAACACCAGACACGTTTGGGATAGCCCCCAATACCACGAAAGAATGAAAGCTCCAGACAACCCCAAAACAATAATAACAGTGAACCAGAGGCAACAAGAAGCCACAAGAGCCAAGCCAGAAAACAACACGAAAGCCACCAAAACCAACGTTAGTGATTCCTGATATAGGGAATCCCCATACGGTCCAGCCTTACCAACCCCACAAGCTTGCCATTAATCGAACTATTAATCGAACTACCAGCAAAATCCACAAAATTCATAAAATTGCAACCCATATTCGCCAAACAATCCGCAGCAGAGTTCCCCTCCCTATAAATATGAGATATGGTAAAGTTGATGCGAGAGAGGCTCTGTCTAATTTCCCTGATGATGTAAAAATAAGAGGAATTGACATTAGTGGTATTATTGATATAGTGGATCACTAGGTTGGCATCAACCTCAATCCAAACATTCAAAATCCCCAAAGAAATGCACATCTAAATACCATAATTCAAAGCATGAAGCTCGGCCATAATAGCATTTTTAAGAGGAGAGGGACCAACAAACGCAACAACGATGTTACCCTCATGATCACGGATAAGCCCACCACAGCCAGCATTCACCATTTTAAAAGACCCATCAGTATTGAGTTTGTGAACCCCAACCGGAGGTTTCAACCATTTGACAATCGTATCTTTACGAAAAGAACTGAAAGAGGCAAGCTTGATATCAAATAACTCAGCAATATACAAATAACCCTTAAAATTACTACCATTAAACATGTTGGCCACAAAATGTTGCTTAATTTTATCCTTAACCTTAGTAATAATGTCCAACGCATTCATGCCAATGTTTTCATGTTTGGATTCATTTCTACTCTTCTATAGGTACCAACAAATAATAACAGGATAATATTATGAATGCTACCTTTAGAAGAAACAAACCAATCATGCAAAATATTGTTGATGTTATGATACTCCTTACAAACTTGATCTTTAAAAAACTTGTCAAAGAACAACCACACTTTCATAGCAACAGGGCCATTAGCAAACACATGATTTAAATTTTCTAAATGAAAACAACATTGACATTTAGAAACAATAGTTAAACCTCTCTTGGTTAAATTACTATCAACAGGAATATAATTGTGCAATATTCTCCAAGAAAGAATAGAATAAGAGAGAGGAATACCTTTGTTCCAAATAGCAAAAAAAGTATAAGATTTATCAAACGATTCCCTAATAGAATGCCAAACCTCTTTGAAGTTAAAACCACCGTCATTAGATTTGTTGAACAAAATACAATCTTTCTGGTCAATTTGAAGAGGAATCTTAACAATAAGATTAATAACAAAATCAGGCACCATTTGAGAAAGATAATCCATATTCCACTTACCATCCTGAAAAAATTTAGAAACTTTACAAGCATTGGTAGTATGAGTGTTAAGTAAGTTATCAATAGAGTAAAGCCCCAACCAATTATCCTGCCAAAAATAAATATCCCCTTTCCCTAAACCCTATTAAATGAAATTCTCAGCATCCCATTTAATGAAAGACAACCTCTTCCAAACAAAAGAATCCCCTTTCTTAAAAGAAGTTAAAAGGGGGTGATGCCCACCACAATATTTAGCAATCATAAATTTAGCCCAAAGACTACTATTAGAACGAAGCTTAAACCAAAGTTTAATTGAAAAACTATAGCCATATCACTTAAATTTTTGAAACCAAGTTTACCTTCATCTTGGGTACCAGAGCACTTCTCCCAAGACGACCAACAAATAGCAGATTTACCATCTTTAAAACCCCAAAAAAACTTATTGAAAATCCTCTCAAGCCTATTACAGGTGTTCATTGTGGGGTATAAAGTGTGAAATAAAAAGACAGGTATAGAACACAGCACACTCTTGATCAACACTAATCTACCCCCAAAAGAAAGATAATTAAAGGCCCAAGAAGAGAGTTTAGATTGAATCGTAGTAAAAATATCGTCAAATAAGTGCGATCTTTTCCTCCCTTTAAAAAGAGGAGTGCCAAGATACTTAAGAGGTAATTGTTTATGAGTAAAACCAAAATTGTTCTGAATAGCGTTGATCCTTTGGACAGATATAGACTTCGTAGTAATAAAGCAACTTTTTAGAGGATTAAATAATAAATCACTTGCATTTTGAAAAAGTTCAAGAAACTTAAAAAGGATAGTAAGCATTTTTTTAGATCCGTTAGTGAAAATAATAAAATCATTAGCAAAACTGAGATGCGTAATTGGTAAACCACCCAAAGTCCGATACTGAAGATTAGGAAAATTTCTGAAAAGTTTATTAAGGCCTCTAGAAAGAAATTCCACAGCCAAAATAAACAAACCCGGAGATAAAGGGTCACCTTGTCTAAGTCCATGAGAGGACTTAAAAAAGCCATGACTCTTACCATTAATAATGATAGAGAAAAAATAATCTTTAATACTATTTTTAATGATATTGATAAAGTCATTATTGAAGCCAAAAACATTAAGCATAGAGTAGAGAAAATCCCAATTAAGGTTGTCATAAGCTTTAGAAATATCAATTTTAAATATAGCATTACCACCACAAATCTTAGCCTCCAAAGCTAGTTTGTTCAAGAGAGGTCAGATTAGGAAGAATTTTAGCTAATCTATTCATAATCAGTTTAGCATTGAGCTTGTTGAAAAAAGAGCAAAGACTAATGGGCCTAAAATCATTCCAATAATTAGTGTTGTTACTTTTGGGGATAAGCACTATAGAGGTAGAAGTAAAAAATTTAGGGTATGGATTACCCTTGAAAAAATCAACAACAGCGCTAGTCAAATCATCTTTAATAATATGCCAGGTTTTTTGAAAAAATTTGGTCGTAAAATCATCGGGACCAGCAACAAAATCAGTGTTCATATCCTTGATGGTCATCCAAATTTCATCAATAGAAGGAATTTTAGTAAGTATGATATTATCATCTTCAGAAACAATAGAGGGAATGCAAGAGAAATCTACATTAGAATCCAGGTTAAAAACCTTATTAAACACATTCCTAAAATAATGGATGCCAGAATCATAAATTAAATCAGGAGATTCAATGTGAGAGCCATCAGGGGTAATAATTTTGTGAATAAAGCTAGCAGACTTCTTATGATAAGCAATATTATGAAAAACTTCGTATTCCTATTACCCTCAACAATAAATTTAGAAGTAGCTTTTTTGGCGCCAATAAGCTTCTTCTTGCATTTGAAGTTTATATAAAGGCTCTTTTTCCCCATTCAATAAAGCAAGGTTATGTAAAGAATGATCCATCATATACCTACTGTCAGCCAAGGTAACTTGGTTTTCAGCATGAATAATATTAGAAAAAAGGTTTTTGAACACAGTTTTATTCCACCACCTCAAATTCTGTTTGAGCCTTTTGAGCTTAAGCCAAAGTCTCTTCATGCCAACAATATTATCAGAAGGAAAAAAGCGGCGCCTGCCAATTGCATTCAACATTATTAAGAAAAGAATCATGAAGCAGCGACATGTTTTGAAATCTAAAAGGAGAAGGAGCAATATTCTGCTGCATAGAAATATTTAAAAGTAAAGAAGAGTGATCAGATAGAGTTCTAGATAAATGCTCAATGTGAGTAGAGGGATAATTAGCAATCCATTTATTGTTAAAGAGAATATGATCCAACCGTTGCCACATCATAGCTTGATTCCAAGTAAAAGCATGGCCAGTAAAACCAATATCATACAAGTTGGAATTTAAAATCATTTCATTAAAGTCCTCCATAGCATGGTAATTGGGATGATTGCCACCAACCCTCTCAGAAAAATTAGTGATGGTATTAAAATCACCACCAATCATCCAAGGTTCCAAAATAGTGTTAGCAAAATCCGTGATTTGAGACCAAAGAAACCTTCTAGTAATCATAGAACAAGATGCATAAATGAAAGATACATAACAAGAAAATTGAAGATAATTAATACTAGTATGAATCAGTTGCGGGTAATCATGCAAGATGTTTAAGTGAACCCATTGTCTCCAAAAAATCTAAATCTTATTAGAACAATTGCTAAAAGAATAATCAAAACCCAACTTAATACGGGTACTATCTAACTTGAAATAAAAAATTAAAGGTTCTAGTAAAACCAACACATTAATGTTGTGAATCCTGCATAAATTTTTAGCCCGCTCCAAAGACGGAAGATTCCCCCACTCCCCTAATATTCCAAATGATGGCTTTAACCATTAACAATGGAGGAATTGGAAGTTCGAGTAGTAGCCCTAGAAGAGGGGCCGTCCGCTGTTTTAATATTTTTATTTTTCTTTCTTCCAACTTTAGTAAATCCACTCTCATTATTGTTGTAAGTTTGGGTAGTGTTAAGGGACCCTAAAGAAACTTCATTAACACCTTCGTCATTCACCTTAGAATGAGCCAACTTGGAAGTAGTAATTTCACCTTCCTCTAAATGTTCTTCCTCATTAACCTTCATAATTGGGTCATTATTTAACTTAGATTGCATTTGAAGCCGGTGGTCCTCTATTCCATCCTCATTAATAATAGAAACATGTTCAATATCAGCAATTGGGATCACAACCTCCAACGGAATGCTAATCTCCTGTTCGGAAATAGTTAAGGCATTATCAATTTCCATTCCCTCTGAGAGATTATTATGTATAGAATCCTCCCTTTGTTTTTCTAAAGTTTCCATTTGATTCCTAATAGGCATGTCAATGTTAGGACATTCCAAGTTCTCCCCAACCCCCAAATTGTCAATATTATCTTCGGCTAGCACAGAGTTATGATCATTCCCCTCCACCATTTCATCTAGTTTTCCTCCTTTAGTTCCTTTCTTGAGATTTGGGTGTGCTATAAAACATTCATTAAAGCAATGACCATGAACCCTACAGTGAGAACAGAAATCGGGGATATTTTCAAACTCAACCTTTTGGAGATAACCAGTAGCCTCAGACCCAATCCAAACTTCTTTTGGATGTTTAATGGTGATGTCCATTTCCACAAGGATACGAGCAACCGAGGGTCTAGTTCTAGATGCGGTAGCTTGGTCGGATTGTAGAGGACGGCCAAAAATTGAACACAATGCGTGTAACACATGCGAGTTAAAAAAATGCAAACGAAGGTTAGGAAACGAAATCCATATAGGCACTATAGGAGATTCCTCTCTAACATCAAAGAAATGTGTCCATTTAAGAAGTCACATCTGAAAATTAACGATGTAATATGAACGCCTAGCAAAAACTCAACTGTAGTCAAGATCATTCGATAACTGGATAGAGAAGTGTCTAGGGTCAAGCAGACCTATAGAAAAATTACCAGACAGTTTCAACTTGCCAAAAAAAGTGCGAATCGCATCTAGGTTAGGACAGCGTACCGAGAACTTACCGACAAGAGTAAATTGATAAGGGCTAGCAAGTTTCAAGATATCTTCATCTGACATTAAAATCGCAGGAACACCTTTTGCCATCGATTTGGTGAAGGAAAAAGACAGATCTTTAGAGGACTACGGTCCCGCGAGAACTTCCTTAAAGGAGTGAGATGTAGAGCCAGCAGAAGCAAAAGTCATCAAACCTTTAGAGCTCGAAACTTTAGGCGGAACGCCCCACGCATCAGAAATCGCCTTGGACGGCTCCACCTCCATGAGGAGAAGGGCACGACCTAGGGCCAGAAGACCGCAACAATAGAGAACAGCAAGAAAACCCAAGTCGATTTAAGAAAAAATATACGCTACAGTGGAGACCACGAAGAGGAATAGTGGAAGACGAGCTCGCTCTCAAAATCGCCAGAGCAAAGCTAGCCTTTAAATGTTCTGCCAAAATGCATTGGTATTAACCCGTTTCTTATATTGTCGACATCCACCCATAACTCTTGGTTGAGCTCTACCAAAATGGGTTACACAATTTTGGCTGTATAGATTTCAAGAGCTCACTTCATGCACGCTCATACGGACATGCAGATGTGTGTGTATATATAATCAAAGTCAAGTGTCTATGAGTTACCACCAATCAATCAATGCTGAAAGAGATAATTGACTAACTTTAACGTACCCTAGAATTTGTCCAAGATTACCCGAGAGGCCACGAAGGCTAGCTAGGCCAAGGACGAAACTTTCCTGCACAGATTTCATATGGGTTTTACTGTTTAAATAAGTGTGATTTGCTCCATCCATTAATATAAGCATAAGCCTTTCAAACCTTCCGATACATCGATCCCAAGATTGGCCTCCAACTCATTCAAGGGAGAGCAGACTTCTGTGGGAATTTCTATTCCTTCTTTCGGACATCTCTCCATATTTCTATTGCAACAAGAAGAATCAGTTGAATTCTTCAGTCCGCAATTGACGCCAACTGCCACCAGGCAATCATGCAGTACTAGTGAACTCAAAATTGACTTGGCTTCCACCTCAATTCTTTTTGAATAAGTAGAAATATTGAATTCTCACCTCTCTAATTGATCAATGGAGTTTGAACCATATAATTATATTTTATATAGCGAAAATTATTCAACAAGGTTAATCCCATGAATTTTTAAAGCAAATTCTTTTATCTTCTAATATGCTTGTTAAAATATTCTAAAATAGGATGAGGAAGTCATTATCTCCCACATATTCATCAAAATCTCTCCTCACTCCATATGTACAACCAACATGTGATAGCTCCTTATATATATTATGTAAACTATATGTATTGTTCAATATATCTTTTTTATATAGACTGTTGCATGCTTAAGAACTCATGGCTGTAAAATAAGTGAGTTTTGTGTCTTAACTTTGTGCAAAAATCCAAGAAACAAATATCGAAGGAAAAAACGAAAAAAAAAAAAGAGATTGTAGGAGACACTGGTATTTTTATGTGATATACTTAAGAAGGGAAAAAATCGTTGGGTCTAGTCAACCTAAATAGGTGAGCGTTAATTAAAAAGATTTGTCTATCCCCAAAATCAAAGTAGAATGTATTACAAGAGTAAGGTATTAAAGGCATTCAGATAGTTGTGATGGAGTATCAATGATATATGACATCAATCTAGTTGCGATGATCTAGTGATGGAGGTAGAGCAGTGGTGATTTGATTGCAGTGGTCAAATGACAGTGGTGTGATAACAATAGTCAGGCGATAGTGATCTAATAGCAAAACTCAGTTGGCAACACTCAAATGGTAGATGTCAAACAATGAAAGTCCAATGGTGATGATTCGACGATGGTGACCAGATAGAAAGTACAACAATGGTGGTTGGGTATGAAGATCTGATGGCCGAGGATAAGTGTGATAGTCAAACACTGGTGGTCGGGTGGAAGTACCCTAACATGGAAGTTTGGCAATGTTGATTATGGTTCAATACTTCAATGACCGAGGTCAGGCAACATCGATCTACAATAGCGATTAGGTGGCGGCAGTCCAAGGGTAGAGGTTAGTCGACGAGAATCCAATGGGAAAGGTCATATATCAATTTAATGGTGTCGGTTAGGTTGTTGCTTGATGATGTCGATCTAATTGTGGTAGTTTGGACATAATGCTCAAATGGAGCTTCATGATTCTTCAGGTCTCTGAGTTCTCTTGAATCTCAAGCTATGGTTTACTCCTTATGTAGAGTACAAGCATATTTATAAATTTTGTAAGTGACATGCATCGTAAATATAGGAATATTTTGAAACACTATATTGGATGTCCTGAATTATGTCGCGTGATTATAAATTATTTTATTATTATTTAAGTGTCTTAAAGATGTTCTAATTAAGTTATAATGAGTTGATTGGTTTCATTTCATGTAAGGTTTGGAGATGATCTAGTGCTCTAATTAATATCCTGAAATTTTCAACTATGTTATAAGTGCTTGATCTGGGTTTATTTGGACTTGCATTTAATCACTTGTATTATTGATGTGTCTGCCTCATTGAATTGTTTAGTTCAACTTTACGTTCGGAGTTCAATTTGATTATAAATATTTTTAATTTAAAAATAAATTGTGATTTGTGGCTGATAAAACCAATCTTTGATGACATATCACATACCATGGGTTGGAAATTCCAACATGGAATCAATTTTTGGTTATTTATTATTATTTTTAAACATATTTAATTTTTGTTTTTGAATTTTCTATTTTACTTTGAAGATAAATCAAATTATTTTTTAAAATAGTCAAAATAATTTCGAAGCATTATCAATTTTTTAACAAAATCACCCTCTTGCTGCCTCCACTTGCTACTGCTTAACATCATTTTATGTAATATTTAATAAAAAATAATATATATTTGAAATATTAAATAAAATTTATTTTTTATATATAATACAGTGCATTAATAAAAAAAAAGCTCATTAACTAAGATTTTATTTGGGCTTTCTAAATCCTCTTTCTAATATAAAAATTTTGTAATTTAAAAATCTTTAGACTAAAAAAACTATTTTAAAAATTCATAAAAAAAACTGTCACAATGATAGTTTTAAAACCCGCACGGACCGGCTGGTTCAACGGGTTGAACCGTGAACCGGCCAGCCGGCCGGTTCTATCAGCCCTCATAACCGGTTTCGAGTCAAATCGGACGAAAAACCATCCAAACAGCGGTTGAACCGGCGAACCAGCGAACCGGCACCAATTATAAAGAACCTAAATCACTGGCTGCAGAAATTCTTTCAGTCGTCAAGAACCACTAGAAATATTTTCCGTTTGCTTATTTATTTCTGTAGGGTTGATGTGAAATCAGAAGCTCATGCAGGAAAAGCATAACGCATGGTTCACATGCAAAGCGTCGGCCAAATTAGAATCTCGTAATTGCAGTATTCCTATCATTATCACTGAAAGGATTTTTCGACAGGAATTGATGACTAAGGCTTCCTTGTGTACAGCTTGTTTCATATAATTTTTTAAAATAAAAATTTTTAATTCACTAATTTTTTTATTAAATTTTTTTTAAAAAGTAGTAAAATAATTATCCCAAATAAAATCTAAACTGTATTAACAACATAGATATCATTTCTAACTCATATCTTAAGTTTCATTTGGGGCGACTTTCTTACTCCTTAGAGCAGCTTTTTAGTACAAAAATTTTAATGTTTGTAAAATTTTTGTACTAAAGAGCTACTTTAAGAAGTAGTAAGAAAGTTATCCCAAATGAAGCCTTAATTAGTCGTCAGCTTCTCTATTGCAAGCTAAATTCCTCATCAGAGAGGGACAATATTACCTTTCGATGTTAACTATTCACTTTTTTTTTTCCTCTATATATTTGTTTTTATGTATTATTTCAAAGAAAAAAATAGCACTTCATGTTGGTGCACCATGTTTTAAGTAGACTTTAGATGTGAGTCATGATAAGCTAAGAGCCTGCTTGGAACAATTACAGCTTGTTATAATGCTCGTTGTTAAGCAATTATGAGAAAGATAACTTTTAAAAGTTAGAGTGCATATTATAAATATTAAAAAAATCAAATATTAGCTTTTTATAGCTATCATATTGTTCTTAAAAGCTATTTCCCATCAATAAAATTTTGAAAAAATAATAAGAAATAATAGCCAAACAGATTTGTAGTAGTAATATGAAAATAACAATAAAAAGCTATCTCAAATAGATCCGAAGGCATTGAAGTCATACTTAAGACATAAGACAGATTTAAGCTTAGTTTGAGATGGTTTTTTACTATATCTTAAAGCAGTTTTTTAATATAAAATTTGAAATTTTTGTATTAAAAATTATTTTTAGAAGCAATAAGAAAGCCGTCCCAAATGAAGCCTTAAACATTTGTTAAGAGAAAAAGAAAAGGTTGAGAGTGCTTTGCTAGGGTTTTCTCCCTCGTGCACCTCTCCTAGGATTTCCCTTGCGATCATTTTTCCTATGCTTAGCTCCTCTTGGGCTTTCTTTGATCGCCTTCTGGTGCGTTCTTGAGTGCCTTTATGCTATATTTTCTTTTTTTATCATTGTTTTTTTAGTTCGTTTATTTTGCGTTGTTTTTGTGTCTCTTCCATGGTTGCTCCTCCTCAAGGGGTTCCCCCTATGAGTATAGCAGCAAATCACGTAGCTTTATCTGACCTTAGTTTTCTCAACAATGGTTCTAAGACTCGTTTGGATGTTCCTTTAAAGATGTAATTTCTGGATATGTGTCTTCTTCTTTCCCTAACCTCAAGTCTACCACTCATTGTGGCATGGCATGACGGCTTTATGGGTCTCGAAAGAGGAGGTTATGGCTCTTAAGGCTCCTTTTCAATTTGCCCTTGTTGGTAAGTTCCCTCTGTGTAGACCCAAACTGGATTTGCTTCGTCATTTCTTTTTTAACCTCAAGCTTTCTAGGAACTTTTCGGTTAATGTTCTGGATCCATGACATGTTCTCATCAAGCTAGAAAAAGATATAGATTACTCTCGCATTTTTTGTCATAAACCTTATTATGTCTCTAACTATTTTATGAAACTACTTAAATGGTTCCCTCCTTATGATATTTCGGTTGAATCCCTATTGTCCCTATTTGGATCTCCTTCCTAGATCTTCGTCCGCATTTTTTCCACCAAAATCCTTTATGTCTTGGGTAGTTTGTTTGGTCGCCCCTTCAAGTTGATAACGCTATTGTTGTTTGATCTAGACCTTCTGTTGTCAAAGTTCTGGTTGAGCTTGACATAACTAAACATTACCCTAATAGCATTTGGTTAGGTCCTGAAAATTGAGATAATTCCAAATAGTCGCGATGAATGATTTTCCTGCATTCTGTGATGACTGCAAAACCCTGGGTCATCTTAAGTAGGGGTGTCAAAATCGGGTTTCGGGTCGGGTTCGGGTCGAACCCGCAATGACCCGCAGCCTAAACGGGTTGACCCTAACCCGACCCGGGTAGGAAAACGGGTCAGAAAATCGGACCCGGACCCGACCCGTCGGGTTGGCGGGTCAACCCGACCTGACCCGGGTCAGGAAGACGGACGCGAGGCGGGCGCGCGCGGGCAAGCGCGCGGGTGCGGGCGAGCGCGGGCGCGGGCGAGCCTGGGCGAGGGCGCGGGCGAGCGCGGGCGAGCCTGGGCGAGGGCGCGGGCGTGCGGGCAAGCGCGCGGGCACTGCTAGTGCGGGCGCGGGCGCGCTGCTGGCGTTCGTGGATGCGCGCGGGCAGGGCGGGCAGGGCTTGCTGGCAGGCTCTAAACAGGTTTTCGGGTTGACCCGCCAACCCGTCGGGTCAACCCGAACCCGACCCGTTTTTCAAACGGGTCGAATTCCTGAACCCGAACCTGACCCATTTTGAACTCGGGTCGGGTTCGAGTCGGGTTTTGCGGGTCGGGTTCGAGTCGGGTTGTCGTGTCGTGTCAAATATTGACACCCCTAATCTTAAGCATGAATGTTTTCATTTAAATTTGAGTCTTAAGAATAATGTTCCTGTTTAATCTAAAACTACTATTGATACTGTAGCCCCTATTCATCTAGACCAAAATGGTGGATTAACGAATAAGGTGACACAAGATGTTAATGTGTCCAACTTGGGTCAAATAGCACCACCTCATCTTGTGCTAAATGCTAGTTTTTCAAATGCTAGTATGGAGAATGGTACTGATAACATTTCTAAACATCCGGCTGAAGGTAACCTCTTTCCCGTTCACTTAATTCCCATTGAAGGTAATCTTGTTTCTGCTAATACTCGATTTCAACATACTCTTGATGGTGTGGAAACTCCCTCTACTGCTCTAAATAATGTGATCCCTAATAAAAATGTTAATGTTGATGCCACTATTTCTCTAGATGTTTCTAAAAGGATGGCATGTATTAATATCCCTATTTTTGTTTCTTCTTCAATTGAGAAAGTAGTAGGAAAATTGGATTGTAAGGAGTTTGATTCTGAAGGTTGTAGTGGGGAATTGGAGGACTATAACCCTTCTGATCATTCTCAGAATAACGGGGAGGAGGGGGAAATAAATTCAGTTGATGAGATCATTCCTTCCAATGTTATAGATAATTTGGGGGACAACAATTTAGTTAACATCATTAAAGATGATGGTTATTGGGAGTCTATCAAGAAAAAAAAAAGAATAGAAAAAGGAGAATAGCTACTACCTTTGTTGATGCTATAATTTCTATATTCAAAACTGCCTAAAAAAACATTTTGAATGATTAGTTCTTTATTTTGGAATTTAGGGGTGTTGGTAATCGTGAATCTCATATGCATACTGATCACAATTTATGCAAGATTTCTAATATTTCTTTTTTTAGCTTTGCTTGAACCTATGGTTCATTCTTCCAAAATTATTACTATTCAGAGACAGTTGGGTTTTGAGTGCTCTTTTGCTAAGAGCTCTAATAAAATATGGGTCTTTTGGAAAAGTGATATTAATTTATCCATTGTTGGGTATTTTAATCAAGTAATTCATTACAATTTTTCTTTTTCAATATTTCTATTATTGCTTCTATTGACTATGCCAATTGTATTATACTTGGTAGATTACCCCTTAGGCAAAGGCTTAATGATCTTAAAAATTCTTACAAGGTCCTTGGTTTATTGGTAGTAATTTTAATATCATTGCTAATTCTTCTGAGAATGTGGGAGGTTCTTCCCCATGTTTTGATACCATGAATGATTTCAATAACATGATGATTGATTGTGGTTTTCAGATTGGTTCTACTGGCTCTACTTTTACTTGGTCGAATAATAGAGTTTGGGAAATATTAGATCGTCTTCTTTTTATTGATGATTGGCTTTCTCTGTTTCCTTTATCTGTTGTGGTGCGTCTTAGTATGACTATTTCTGATCATTATCCTTTGCTTTTGAAAATTTCTCAAGTTAATCCAAAAGATTTTTCTCCTTTTCGTTTTCCAAATATGTGGTTAAAAGCTCCTGATTTTGAGAAGGTTATTAAAGAGAACTGGGATGCGCCTTTGCCTCATTATGAAGGTGATAAAGACATGATCTATTTTTCTTTAAAGCTTAAGAGAATTAAGCAATCATTAAAATGGTGGAATAGATTTGTCTTTGGTGACATTTTTTATAACATTATCAAGGCTGAAAATGAGGTCTTTGTGCTTGAAAATAATTTTGCTATCTCCTCTGGAGAAGTTGCTTGGGATCAGGTGTATCATACCAAGGCTAACTTGATTAATCTTCAGATTATAGAAGAAGAATTTGAAGATAAAAGTAGCCTCTAATCATATATTTAATGGTGAAAGGAACACTAATTATTTTCATTCCTGGCTAATGGGAATAAATCTAAATCCTTCATTAACAAAATTAAATTGGTGTCTGGTGATTAATGTGATGGCCAATCTTTAATTTCTGACTCTGCTATTACTTTTTTTAAGAGTTCCTTTGGGTCTACCAAGAATGTTTTGCCTATTTCTATGCCTAATGCTATTCCTTGCTATATTACCCCTAAGGATAATTTTTCTCCCTATCAATTACTTGATGAGCATGAGATTTTTAATTCTTTAATGAGCATGAACAATGATTCTGTGGTTGGCTTGGATGGTTTCACTATCGCCTTTTTTTAGAATTGTTGGATTATTTTGAAAGAGGATCTTTGTAAAATTGTGACTGCTATTTAAAGGGTTACTCCATACCCAAATGTTTTACTAGTACTTCTATTATTTTGATTCCTAAAAAGATTAATCCATAATCCTGGAATGATTTAGGCCCATTAGTCTTTGTACTTTTTTTAATACTCTTTTATCTAAAATTTTGGTTACAAGACTATTTAATCTTCTCCCTAAAACCATTTCCTTGAATCAAATTAGTTTTGTTAAGGATTGAAATATTGATGATAATGTTTTTCTTGCCCAAGAATTGCTTCAAGACATTGATTAAAAAGTTAAGGGGCACAATATGATCCTCAAGTTAGATATTTCCAAGGCTTATGATAATATTAATTGAACTTTTTTTTGTTACATGTCATGAAACAATTTGGTTTTGATGTTAACTCCATTAAGCTCTTGAGAAGTATAATTAAAAATTATTAGTTTATTATTATTATTAATGGTAAGTCCCATGGTTTTTTAAAAGGGGCTTAAGATATTAGGTAAGGTGATCCTTTATCCCTTGCTCTTTACATTATGGCTACTGACTATTTATCTAGAGGCTTATCCCATCTCCTTGATACTAACAAGAACTATAACTATAAGAACTATGGTGGTATTGACATTTCTCATCTTTGTTTTGTTGAAGATATCATAATTTTTTGTAATGGTTTTATCAATTGTGTGAACAAGGTTAAGAAGTTTTTATCAATTTTGAAAAGGAAAGTGGTCTTAATTTTAGTAATGGTAAATGCTCTTTCATTGGTGGTAAGGGTATAACTAGGAAGCATTGTGATAAAATTAAATTATGCACTAGCTTTTGAAACCAAAATTTACCCATCTGTTATCTTGGTACTCTTTCTATAAAGGTCATAAAAAATCTTTCTTATTTGATAATATATTTGCTTTTATTAATAGACAACTTGCTACCTTGGAATTTAAGTTTCTTTATATGGGGGCTAGACTTTTTCTCATTAAGAGCATCTTCTCCAAACTATCAATCCTACCTTAATTATTTGTGATAGATTAGGGAATGTCTTAAATAAATTTTTTTAGGGTTCTTTTAATAATTATAAAAGAATGCATTGGTCCAACTGGGGTAACTCTACTGGCCCTTTCCTTGAGGGGGGCCTGGGTTGCAAGTCCATTCATGATTTATTTAAAAGCTTTTCCTTCAAATTATGGTAGAAACTCAAGAATAATGAATCTCTTTGGGCCAAATTTATGAATAAAAAATACTATAAGTACAACCACCCAACTTTGCTTTCTTTCAAGAAAGGTCAATCTCTAGGTTGGAAAAGGCTGTGTAATATTAAATGGTTCACTGAATTTATTATTCAATGGGGAATATGTAATGGATCATCCTTCTTTTGGCAGGATGATTGGTCTGGTGAGGGTTCTATGGATTCTCATCTCAACACTCATTCTACCTCCTCATTGAAAACTTCTTAGTTTATTAATAGTGAAGGTTGGTCCAAAGATAATCTTCTTAAGTGTATTCCTCATAATTTGGTGGATTTGGTTTGTAACATTCCCATTAATAGCACTAAAAAGAATAAAATTTTGTTCAAGTTAACTATGGATGGTCTTTTCAGTCTTAACAATATTTGGCATTTAATTTGACACGCTAGAGACCCTATCCCTATCTTTGGCAAGGATTGGAATTCGGCTATTCCCTTAAGTTGTTCTCTTTTAACTTGGAGAATCCTAATGGGTTATCCCAATTAACATTAGGTTGCAAGATAAGGGCTTGTGCTTAGTGTCCAAATGCCAATGTTATTTTCATATTGAGATTATTTTTTATGGTTTTTGAATTGTTCTATCGCTACTAAAGTTTGGATTGCTTTAGAGAATGGTTTGAATATTGAAATTGGTTTTAATATCTTAAATATCTCTACTTTTTTAAATAGTCAGTTTCATATCAAAGCTAAAAAGCACATTTTTTCTATTCTTCCATTATTGGTTTTTTGGTTTCTCTGGGTGGAGAGAAATAACAAGCATAATGGAATTAAAATAGTCCATGAAAGGGTGCTTAGTTCCTTATATTTTAAAATTAATCACCTTTTCAAGGGAGTTGTACTATCCTTGAAGCATTTTAGAGGGAGGAAAGATTGACTTGCTTTTTTATATTCGATCGAATACTCTTTCTGTGTTTCCATCTGGGTTAAGCCTCATTTGAATGAGTTTAAGCTTAACATTCATGGTTTTAATCAAGGTTTTAGTGGTTTGATCTGAGACCATAAAGGTAGTTTGGTGTAGGCTTTTGTGCCTTATTGTATCAACTGGGATAATATGGGTGCTAAATTACATACTATGTTTGTAGGTTTAAAGTTGTGTCATGATCATCACATTAGGTCTATTTGGATTGAATCTGATTCGAATTATCTGATCTCTTTAATCAATTATAAAAAGGGTATTAATGTCACACTCTAGGATCTTGAAAGAATTACATCTGATGTTCATTTTAACTATTTAACTAGAGCTTATCAATGAATAATGGAAAGAAACATGATTGCATTTTGTCTAAAATTATAGGTAAAAAATTATGCATGTTATCCAGAGCCTCATATAATATGATCATTACCCTTTCCTGAAAACATGTAAGCCACATAATGAGCACATGCCCAGCAAGTAACTAAAATTTTATAATTGAAATCAATACAAGAAAAAAGAAAATAATATGATATAATTCATATAAAGAAATGTATGCATCAATGTGTATACTAATTATTTATATCAATTTATCCTTCTATATAGGGCTGCAAACGAACCGAGCCGAGCCGAGTATGTGAGTATTCATATTTGAGTTCATTTATTATCATCTTGTTCAAGTTTGGTTCATGTTTGATTCGAGCTTTATTGTTTGTGTTTATGTTTGATTCGTTTAAATTAACGAGTGTTCGTGTTCGGTTCATGTTTGATTTGTTTAGTGCTTATCGAGCTTTAAACAAACAAGCCTTAACGAGCTCTTCTAGATGTTCATTAACTTAACAAACAAGCTTTATCGAGCCTCCTAACAAATAATTATATCGAGCATATTCATGAATATGTTTAGCAATTTTTTTTAAACTATGAAACAAGCTCCTTCATGAATATATCTAACCAGTATTTTTAAGCTATCAAATGAGCAAGTTCATGAACATATATAACTAGTTATAATAAATATAAAATATTTATATTATGTATATTTATCATTTTTATAATTAAATATTAATTGAGTTTTTATCGAGCTTATTCACGAGTTCTGAATCAAACATAAATCGAGCTTCTTATTGAGCTTGTTCACAAGCTTTAAATGATGTTGTTCATGAACATAAATTAGCTGAACACATTAGTGTTCAAGCTTCTTTATTTAAGTATCGAGTATTTAAAATATTATTCAAGTTTGTTTGTTTAGTTAATTAAACGATCACAAATAAGTTTTAATCGAATCGAACAATGAGTAGCTCATCGAACGTTTGGTTCGCTTGCAGCCCTACTTCTATAGTTTATCACATCTTAATTCATTATATCTTCAATCATAGTATCAGTAATAGTCAATAATACTAATGTCAGTAATAAAATTAGTTTCATGATCAATAAAGTTAAATATTATTAATGACAGTAAATAATATATTAGTGTTAGTCACAATGTCAGTACAGCATTCGTAGCAGTGTTGATCTCAGTATTCAGATATTCAATGAGTATATCTTAAGGGTATTTTTTTCTCTTGCACTTATGATTCCTAATTAGTCATCTCTTATAACTCTCAATCAATGTACTCCTTATAACTCCCCTTGAATCACGTAAATCAGTCACCCCAATCAATCTCTAGCTCCTAATGACTCTCAATTAGTGAATCACATGGATCAGTAGGGTATCACGTGGAGTTATCATATCATGTATATGATATCATTCAGTATTTTTATTTAAAATATAATAAAATTACATCAAATCATTTATAAAGATCAAATCTATAATATATCCAAACTTTTATGGTGAAAGCTTATGATATCAAGAAATAATATATTTTTGGTAGATTTAGGAGAGTTAAAATTTGTAGAAATTAAAATACTTAAAAATAGAAGTGACAGATTAGCCAGTTACAATAAATAAAATAAAATATGTAATATGAATGACTCACAAGTATAATCTAATGACTTTTCTCTCTCCTCTCTCTTCTTCCCCTCTTTTAATTTCTTTTTGGCCAAGAAACTAAGTGAGAGTATTAGTGGGGTGAGGCATATATATATATCATGGCCTAGCACTGTAATGCTCACTAGATTAATCCTAAAGCGCTCTGCTTCAGAATTTTTATATTTTTAAAATAAATTTATGTCAGATAATTGAGTTATTACAATCTCCCCACCTTCAAAAAATATTATCCTTGACATTTCTATATTAGTCTGAGAGAGAGAGAGAGAGAGTGCATGCTCAAAATAAACTTTTAATCTCAAATTAACTAATTATAAATCAAAAATTATATTTCTATTACCCTCATAAGCTCTAGTTATATTTTAATTCTTCTAAGGGAAATTTACATACATACCACTATATACTTATAATTTTATATATCTAACACCTCATTTATTAATATTACACTTATACCACTCAAATCTCTATTTCACATCATTTCTACCACTCCGTCTCCGCCCACGCTAATGACGTCGTCTCCATGGTTCGGCAGCCGCCTACCGCCGTCGCTTGCCATCCTCGACCTTCGCCGTACGTCTATTTACGGGGAGATACCTTACTCTCTTGGCGGAGCCACTGGCCTCACGGTGCTCTCGTCGCGGAAAACTCGGTCACCGGCAGCATCCCTCCCACACTAGGCAGATTGAGAAATCTCTCATTTCTCGATCTCTCCCGGAACTAGCTCTCTGGCGATGTGCCCGCAGAGTTTACAGGCATCGAAAACGTCACTTACCTCACCTCTCCTCTAATTTTATCACCGGAGTAGTACTGCCGGAGATCAGAGACTTGTCGAACTTGGAAACCTTGATTCTTGCTAATAATAGCTTCACTGGCTCCATCCCTCCGGAGCTAGGGAACGTCTCTTCCCTCTTTACACTTGATCTCTGTTACCTGATAGCTTGAGTAATCTTAGGAATTTGTGACATCTGAAATTGGGGAGCAACTTCCTCAGTGGATTTCTAAGATCGAATATCTTCTCTGGTTTGTCAGTGCTTGAGTTGATCACATTGAGCCGAAACAACTTCTCCGACGAGCTTCCGGATTCACTGTGGTCGCTCTCGAAGTTGCGATTCCTTGATGTCTCCTACAATAACTTCACGAGCAGTCTGCCGGAGCTCTCCTCTACCATGAACCATGGAATACGACGTCGTTAGTGGGCGTGGAGACGGAGTGGTAGAAATGATGTGAAATAGGAATTTGAGTGGTATAAGTGTAATATTAATAAATGAGGTGTTAGATATGTAAAATGATAAGTATATAGTGGTATGTATGTAAATTTCCCATAAATAACCATTACTTTGATTCCATTTTGTCATAATATCAGTAACAATTAATAGTACTAATATCAATAATAATATTATTATCATGATCAACAATATTAAATAGTATTAATGATAGAAAATAATATTTATGTTAGTCATAATATTTATATAATTTTAGTTGCAGTATGGGTATCAGTATTCAAATATTCAATGAGTGTATCTTAAGTGTACCTTGTTTTTGCACCTATGATTCTAAATGAGTCACCCCTTATAACTCTCAATAAATTTATTCTTTATAACTTCCCTTGAATCATGTGAATCAGTCGCACTGAATCCTTATAACTTTCAATCAATGTCCAACTCTTTATGACTCTAAATCAGTGCATCACATGGATCAATAAGGTATCACGTGAAGTTATTATATCATGTATCGGATATCATTTTGTCACATTCCAAGATCTGTATTGGAAGAGTTACATCTGTTGTTCATTTTAACTATTTCAATAGAGCTTATCAATAAGCAGTCTAAAGAAATGTGATTATATTTTTATCTAAAACTATTGGTAAAAAATTATGCATGTTATCTAGAGCCTTATATCATAGGATCCTTACCCTTTTATGAAAATATATAAAATCATGTAATGAGCATATAGCCCAACAAGTAACTAAATTCTTATAACTGAAATTAATATAAGATAAAAGAGAATTATATGCTATAAATCATATAAAAAATATATGCATCAATATCTATACTGGTTATCTCTATCAATTTATTCTTCTATGGTTCATCACATCTCAATCTATTATACCATCAATCATATTAGTAACAGTCAGCTGTACTAAAATCAGTAATAACATTAGCATCCTGTTTAATAATGTTTAATAATATTAATATCAATAAATAGTATTAATGTTAATCACAATATCAATACAATATTCTTAGTAGTGTCAGTATTAATATTCAGATATTCAATTAGTATATCTTAAGAGTATCTTGCTCCTGCACTTATAACTCCTAATCAGTCACCCTTTATAACTCCCAATCAATGTACTTCTTATAACTCCCATTGAATCATGTGAATTAGTCGCCCAGGCTTCTTATAACTTCCAATCAATCTCCAGCTCCTTATGACTCCCAATCAGTAAATTATGTGGATCAGTAGGGTATCACGTAGAGTTATCATATCATATATCTGATATCATTCAATACTTTATTTAAAATATATTAAAATTATATCAAATTATTCAAAATGCTCAAATCTATAATGTATCTAAACTTGCAAGCTGAAAGATGTGAAATGAGAGATAATGCAATTTTGATTAATTTAGGAGAGTTAAAATCCATAGAAATTAAAATTATTGAAAATAAAAGTAAGTGATTAGTCACTTACAACGAATAGAACAAAATCTATAACAGGAATAGCTGATAAATATGATCTAAAGATCTTTCTCTATCTTCTCTCTTTTTCCCTTCTTTTAATTTCTTCATTGCTAAGTTACCAAGTAAGAGAGTCGGTGGGGTGAGGCAGGGATATATATATATATATATATATATATATATATATATATATATATATAGCACCGCAATGTTCACAAGATCAGTGCTTTGGTTTTAGGTTAATTTCTATACTCATTGTGGAATTTTAATCGAGCATAAGTTTAATGATAATTAAATTTTCATTAATAGGAGAACATATTGATGATTATAAATTTAATGATAATTAAATTTTTAATCAATTTTAGATTTATTTTAATTCAAGGTTATTTAATTATGAAAGATAATCATATTTTTTTAAAAAAGAGCTTAATCTTTTTTAAAAAGTTTAGATTTAATTACTTTGAATAGAAAAGTTTGTAAAAACCATAAACTTAATTATTATTATAAATTTAATAATGTCTAAAATTATTTTAACAAATGTTAAATTTATTAATTTACACAAGATAAAAATAAACTTATAAACTCAGACGTTATAAGGTTTCGTTTCGGACAACTTTCTTATTGCTTTACTTTTCATATCGTAATGACAATTTTTGTTTGGCCATTGCTTTTTCATTGTTTTCAAAAAACTCTTTGTACTAGAAAGCTACTTTCTACAACTATTTTAACAAGGTTATGAAAATAGGACCGGACAATAAATCAGAAGAATGAGAGGTTCACTTTCGACCTGTTCGACCAGTCGAATCCGGGTTGAATCTGATGACATAATAAATAATAATATTATTAAAAATTAACAAAATTAACATAATAATAATGTTATCATTATAAATATGAGATAAAAAATTAATCAAAATAAAAAACTATGAAATATAAAACTTACATAATTAATCAAAAGAATTATTTTAAAATATCACATCAGAGCAAAAAATCTAAAATCTCATAATTCTAAGAATTTACACTCATAACTATATGATAATTTTAAATTTAAATATTTTTTTAAATTTTATAATTGATTTTTTATCTAAATTTAATTTGCATATAACTATATAATTTAATATAAATTATTACTAATTTATATTACATAATTAATATAAATTAAATTCAAATATAATTTTACAAATTTAATATATATTATTAATTTATATTATATGTTTAAATATATTTTACATCTATGTGTTATATAAGAAATTTATTTTATAAATTTATATCTAAAAATTGTTTATATAAAAATAATTTATCATTAATAAATAGATAAAATTATTTTTTATATTATATAAATAAATATTATTCACATTATAAATAAATAATTAAAAAAATCTATTTAAAAATGAATTTTATAGACATTATATATGTTATGAGCTCATAAACACATCAACTTTTCAATTTAGTCACACATCACTTAAATGCTTTTTTGCTATTATTTGTATAGCTTTTTGAGAGCTCATATTGAGTGGTGGGGCCATCTAAAGAGGGTTCATAGTAGTTTTGGCAAATAAATATAATAAATTAAATATTTCAAATATAATTTAATTTGTTTATTTAAGAAAATTATTTAAAATTTAATCTTTAATATAAGAAATTTTAAAGAATGCGGTAATTAAATCTTCCTGTTCAAAAAAATCAGGGCCAGTTTGCCAGTTGAATCGGCTTTTCTGATCGGTTCAGTCTAGTTTGATACAAAAGCGGTTTTCAGTGTGGACCGAACCAGCCGGTCCGATTTTTAAAATCTTGGTTTTAAGCTTTATTTGGGACAACTTTTGGTCACTACTTTTTTGTGGCTTACAAAAAATTTTTGTGCTAAAACTATTTTAGAAAACAGTAATAAAATTATCCCAAAAGAAGCTTTAAAAGGTTACGTTCTCTGTATAGCAGCTTTGCAAAGCTATAAAAAGCTGTCCCAAACGAAGCCTAAGGACAACTTTAAGCCATTATTTTTTTGCTACTTTTATTGAATTTTTGTGCTTGACAGTTGCTTTTGAAAGAAATAAGAAAGCTATCTCAAACTAAGCCTAAGTAACCCATTCAACTTTCTTTATAATAGTTTTCTTAAATTTCAAATCGAGAGAAGGTCTTCTAAATTATAAGAACTAAAGGATATCAACATGAATTGATAGGCAATGGGTTGTCTCAGCCTTCAATAGTATTGGTTAATGTCTGTAGTATGGGAAACAATTGTCACTAGCAGTTCAGAAACACTGTGCACATACCCCACTCTCACCATTATTATCAACTCCATCACCTACAACTAAATAATTGAGAGAGAGAGAGAGAGAGAGAGAGAGAGAGAGAGAGAGAGAGAGATCTGTCTCATTTGAAGGGATCTCACTTGTTTCATGTTAGAAATTATAAAAATATGAGATTAATTTAATTAGCTGATATTATTTTGAGTGTGTGGCATTTCTTGTCAAGAAATCCAACTTACAAAGGAGGCTATGAGAATTTTTTGAATGCCGAGTAAATCAATATATCTTTAAGATTAATTTTTATTTTATTTGTTGGCAAAAATATATTATTTTTATAAGTGGCGAAGCCATAAATTATTTCTAATAGCGACATAAATTATTGATTTTAGAAATTAATTATTTTAAAAACACGCTCAATCATTTCATCTGAGCTTAGAACTGATATTGACGGTTTTTTTTTTTAAAAAATTGTTAGAATTTTAATATGAAAGATAAGATATATATAATAAAAAAATTTTAATTAAGATTACCACTTATAGATTCCCCCTATGAATCTTAAAATTTTAAAATATTATAAAATTATTTTATTATCAACACTATTAAATATATTATTTTTAATTTATGTAATTAAAGAACCATTCAGTCATTCAAAAGTCTTCAATATAATTGTGCAAATGAGTCTTTACAATATTCATAAAAGAAAAATGCACAATCAACTTCTTTGTTTATTAGACAATAATTTTGTTCATGTTAGGTTTCAGAAGTTATGAAGATAATTTTCTTATAAATCAAAATTATATAGTATCCAAAGCACAAATATTTATGCTGATTGCTCATATGAAACAAGAAGAAAGGGACATAAATATCATCTAAGAAGATTAAGGTCATATTTGGGACAACTTTTTCATTGTTTTCTAAAAAAAAAATTTTAGTACAAAAATTATTCGAATTAAAAATTTTTTACTATAAAAATTTATTTTGAAAGGCAATAAAAAAATTGTCCCAAACAAAATCTAAATGTTAATCGGAAAAAAATTTACTTATAATTTGTTAATCAGACAAAATTGTTGAAGACAATATATATACTTGTTCTATAAAAATAACCAAAATTTCATAGGCAGTCATAGCATTAGGTTTAGGAGGTGGGCCATTTATAGCACTACTCATTTGTATTTTCTCAACCAAGATGGAGCCTTTTATAAAGTTTTGATTTGATTTGTTTTCCTTCTTGTGAACTTCAATTTCTATTATATACCAAATTTTGTTAAATCATTGTAAGTCTAAAGTATCTTAAACTTCAATTTTATGCTAAAATGCATATATAAGCACTAATCTCAACATAAATCAAATGGCTTTTAAGTCCATCTTGACTGAACTTATATCAAGACATTTTTACATAATTTTTTTTAAGGTTAATAATTTTAAGCTTCTAAAATAATAATAAGTTATCCAATTTTATGAACAAAAATAACTAGTTGCCTATGGATTAAGTTTTCTTGAGTCATGGCCAACACATGGTTTTTTCTTTTAATTTTGAAATATATGTTATAAATAGTAGTTTTATTTATAATTTATTAAAAGTTTATTAATATTTTGAAAAAAAATTAAACTTTATACATATAAACCTTTTAAGTTATACAATAAAGATTAAATACCCTAAATTTCTCTTCTTCTCAATCAAGCCTTGTGGAACTCGTGTGTGATAATTGTGCGACACTTTCTTCTTCATTATTGACATAATTTCTTATTTCTTAGGAGTTTCTCCCTTACTTTGGCTCTTATTGTCGCCCTTTTTTTGGAATTGTATTATTTTTTTTTATTATATATTATCATTTTAATAGAAATAAAATGAATTTGAGGTAGTTCAAGAATTATTTAGCTAAATCAATTAAATTAACAATTCATCTTGGTCTATTAATTAGAAGCTAAGCTGTCAGCTAAAAAGCCATGAGTTCGAGGCCTAGCACATTTGTATACAATCAATTACTATCAAGCCAAATATAATTAAACAATATATTATTCATATTTAACTTGTTAAATAAATAAATTAATAATTATTAGTCAAATTAAAGCTAATTAGCAAGTCAAATATGATCAAGAGTTTTCTTAACAACCCTTACTATTATTATTATTATTATTATTATTATTATTATTATTATTAGAACTTATCACTAGCTAGTTTGCTCAATCATTTGAGTTAGATTATTTGGCTTCTAAAATATTTTTTCTGAGAGCATACGAGAAAGAAAAATATATATATATATATTTTAGAAGCCAAAAATATTTTTTCTTTTGTAATACCCTTTCTTCTTAATACAAGGGCTGTGCCCATATTTTACCCCAAAAAAAAAAAATATTTTTTCTATCTATACAGTTGAGCTGTGTCTCTCAAAGTTTTCAAAAACAGACTTGTAATCTGTCAGTGTTGGGAGAGTCTGATATATAAAGATGAAGGGATACCTACATGATATGCAATAATTTCATAGAAAAAAGTTAAGATACTTTTATTCTAAATAAAGGCTACAAGCTTATAGCCATAGATCCTATACTACATAAATGAATGAGGTTCAGAACTTTCCAAAAACTCTCAGAAAAGATTAAAAAAAACATTGAACAAATATGAATGTGGATGCCATCAAACCAATATCTTGATTAAATGAATTAATTTCATTGTTGAAATCTTGCTATAAAATAAATTTCCCATCAATGTGATTTGACAGATGTCACTGTTATGTTTCTCTCACATAAAGGACAATCACATTTATAATTTTTATTTTATTTTATTTTTCTTTTAATATAAAATTAAATATATATTTAATATTTAAATATATATTTTTTATTTAATAATTTGGATAGAAGTCTTACATTTGAATTAAATGATAATAGACATTTTTTTAATGCTAAAATTTAGATATCTAATATAATTTGTAATTGTATAAAATATTATATTTGTTAATCTACAAAGTTTTTATGAAATTAATCATCACTAATTGAAGTAAATTTATCTCAATTGTAGATGTGGCAATGGATACAATTGATGTGGTCGGTAGGGTGGGTGGCATAGAATTCAGGCTTTGAAAATATTAAGAACATCTAAATGTTATTACATGTTTTTTTAAAAAATAACTTTATTTATTTTAAAAAACAAATAATAGGATTTACATATATGCCATTGAACTCTTATGTATTTTTATGTGTAACATCTAAATCTTTAATCAAAAAAGGCATCTAAATCTCTATAGTTATTTATATAATACCTTAATTTTAAAATCAAATAAAAATATCAACAATATTAATTTATTCAAAGTGAAAAATATATTTCATGCATTAGTCTTGATGTAATTTAGACATAGAGCATTGAAAAAATAAATATAAAAAATTAAGTGTTACATATATATATATATATATATATATATATATATATATATATATATATATAATTCATGCTCAAATGAAAGTTAACAAGTTGATTAATTCAAGAAGCTATAATCATAAATAGCTTAGTTTGATATTAGGTTGAATCACTTCAAGTTGCTCTTAAGTTGAGGTGGAATTGAATGAACTCAAGATATGATCTAATATATCACTAAAAAATTCATCAGATCAATATATTGATCTCAAACCACTCAACTATTTGAAAAAAAAAACCTCTAGAATTGACTTTGCAGCCATCAAAACTTTATTTAATTTTCGTGTTAGGCAAACTTATAGTTTAAATGACTGTTTCAATGAGATAAACCAAATGATACTAAGAGCCTTTAATATGGGTCCAAATAAGTGGTGCAGCACTAGGAGCACCAAGAGCACAATATGCTAAAAAGGTTCGAACAATTAGGGCTCTATCTAGGAAAGCTACAAATAAGCATAAAGGACCCATCACTAGGAGCCAATTGAAGACCCTAACCTAGGATATTTTGTATTTAGTTCTTTTACATGATTTTTATGTGGACACTATTTATGTGTCAAAACTTTATATAGTCTATGTGTGATTGTATAAAATTTAGGTTTCAAGATTTTTGAACTTAAATTTTAAAAGATATGAGTGTATTAATATGTTATAAATGAGATATTATAATTAACTATTTAATTAATTATAATGTATTCAAAAGGTGGGCCATTCATGAAGGTTAGAAAAAGTTATTCCATGTGGTGGTTATTCTATATGAAGGGGGTTACATGTAGTTACATGTGGGGCTTGCCACCATAACTCCCCCCTCTCTTACTAATTTGAAGGGATTGATTATAAAGATATATAAATACTTTTATTTGATGTGGAATAAAGTGCTTAGACATTTTCACAACTGAAGTTAATGTTAATTCAAAGTGGTGGCTTGGCATGGTGGTCAGCCATAGAAGAGGGGTTTGGTGATCTCTCTCACCCAATCATCTTTGGTATATTGATTAGTTTTTTAGTTATGTGTGTTGTTGAAATGTTTTGTTGTGTTCTTGTGTGGCTTCACCAAAGTTTGTTCTAAAAAATATTTTCTCAAAATAATTCTATAAAAATCCCCACTTAGATTAACTTATAATGGTTGGCTAATATTAAGCTGAAATCTAACATAGTGTTGTTCCGATATCGCTTTGGTGATCTTATACATTTTTAAAATTATGAAAAACTCTAGAACACATCACTATAGAAAATTTACCCATTATTGGCAGAAATTCCAGTGGAAATTTTTTGTAGGTAATAAAGTACCCGATCGAATTTTCTAACAAATTTTAAGAAAAACTCTATCAAAAATTCCACCGAAAATGAACGTATTTCTCCCAGAACCCGCCTCCCTCTCCCATTTAACATTTTTTCCTCTCCCTAACACCTCTCTTAGTCTCTCCGTCACCCAATGCCATTCAAGGTGATTTCTACACCATTTAGCTCCATTTCATCAAGTTTTGAAAGGTAAAACTTCATCTCTTTTATCACTTTTAATTTTTTTTTCAGATTCCATCAATTAGATTTTGTTAAAAAAGATTTATAGTCAGATTTAGGGTTTTCACATTTCTATGTTGAATGATCTTAGAACTTGATTTATGCTTATAATTATACTGTTGGAAAGATTTTTACTTATAATTATAATATTGTAATGATTAATGCTTACATTAACTAATTGTAATATAGATGATTAATCCTAATAGCAGAGAGGGGATGTGGGGAAAGGGAACATTTACCTTCATATTTTTTCATTTTAGGATTTTCATATTTCTAGGTTGAAGAACCTTAGAATTAGATCTATGCTTACAATTATATTATTTGAATGAGTTATAACAAAGTTACATTCACTAATTGTGATAGAAGAATCATAATAGTGGAGAGAGAATTTGGAGAAATATACTAACTATATTCATATATTTTCAGCTATTCATTTTTTAAATATTTTTATACATGGATATTCGAAGTCATAGTTCATTGATGTATAATAGATTATTATCATGATGAAAATCACTAACACATGAACTTGTTAAGGGTGTTGAAAATTTTATTCACATGGCATGTCAACTACCTCCATTTTTATCAGATGGGAGGTTTAGGTGTCCTTACTCAAAACACAAAATTAAGCATACCTTACACCCAATGATATTATATTTGATTTATATCATAGAGGATTTGTGTCAGGGTATTAATTTTAGACCTTACATGGAGAGTATGAGCCACATTCAGACTCTCATTGTGGTCCCTCCATAACTTCTAGAATAGCAAAGGATGATCAGAATATAAGGATGTATGAAGAAAATATTTTTGATGCAGCAAGTCCGAATTTAAGAGAATATATAAGAGAGCAACCTAACATCAATGCATATAAATTCTATGAATTACTATGTGCTGCTCAATAACCCATTTGGGATGGGTGAACTTCTCATTCTAAGTTATCAGTTACTATTATGATGCTCAGTATTAAGACTTAATATAATATTCCTTGAGAATGCTTTAATGAGTTCATAGGGCTACTTAAGAAAACCAATCCCGAGAGATATTTAATTCCAATATATTTGTACAGGACTAAGAAGTTTGTATTAAAATTGGGGTTGAATGTTATAAAAATTAATTATTATATCAATGACTATATGTTGTATTATAAGGATAATTTAATAGAAGTTGCATGTTGTCATTGTAGTGTACCTCAGTACAAACCAAAAATTTTGAAACAACAAAAATAGAAGGATGTGTCATATTCTTGATTATTGTATCTGCCCATATTGATTGTGTTCATCAATGAGCTCCGCTGGTCATATGAGATGGCATGAAGAGAAATTATCTCAATCTGGTATTCAATTCTTGCTCGTCCATCAGATGGAGAGGCATGGAAGCAATTCGATTGTATACATGCTTCATTCGATATAAAATCACATAACATAAGACTATGATTATGTGTGAATGGCTTCACTCCTTATAGTCAGTCAGCTTCACCATACTCCTATTAGCCTGTTATAGTAACACTTTATAATCTTCCACCTGAGATGTGCACGACTACCCCTTACATGTTTTTAATGCTTATTATTTATGGGCCATATAATTCAAAAGAAAAAATAAATAACTTCTTATAACCTCTAATATATGACCTCAAGTTATTATGGGAAGGTATGCTAATATATGATATCTCAAGTCGAAACAAATTCCTGCTTAAAGCTGCCTTATTATGGACCATTGACAACTTTCTAGCATATGATATGTTAAGTGGTTGGAGCATTGTGCAAAAGTTAATTTGCCAATATTGCATGGAGCTCACTAAATCATTCACATTAAAATAGAGGTAAAAACTCATGGTTTGACTATCATCATATGTTTCTACCTAACAATCATCCATTCAAGAGAAATAAGGATGTGTTCAAGAGAAATAAAATTGAGAGATCAATTCCTCAACCTAGATTCAGTGGTATTCGGATATTTGAAAGGTGATTAAATACTTATTATTATCCAATCTTCTACATTAGCATAGTGTAGAGTCTCCGGATTTGGAGTTTAGCATAACTTGATGAAAAAAGTATTTTTTATACATTACCCTACATGAGTACTAATTTAATAAGGCATAATATGGATGTTATGCATATTAAGAAAAATGCATTTGATAATATTTTCAATATGGTGATGGATGTAAAAGGAAAAACAAAAGATAATTTGATGGTAAGAATGGATCTCAAAGTGCACTGTAGGGGGAAAAGCTTCAGCTATAATAGAGTGCTAATGAAAAAATCTTAAAGATAAAATCTCATTTTCATTCATATTTCATGGAAGAGTAGTGTGTCAGGTCCAAAATTTGAAAATGACTGATTGGTATGCCTATAATATTAGTCGATGCATTGACATAAGATCTAGGAGACTATTTGGAATGAAGTTGCATGACTGTCAAATATTTATGGAGTTTCTACTTCCCATTGCATTTAACTTCTTACCATATTATATTTTAAATCATTTGATTGAACTTAACATTTTTTTTCAAGGATCTATGTTCAATAAAATTGAATGAAGAGGCATAACGAATGAGTGAGCAAAACATACCATTCATTCATCGTAAATAGATTTAACATTAAGTCATGGAGTGAGGGAAGATAAATTAAAAATTATGGTGTATGTGTTAGAGGGAACATTCATGTTGAAAGTGAAGGTGACTATTATGGTATTTTAGATAAGCTTATTCCATTGCAATATCCAGGTAAAGAGGATAATTAGATATTCATATTCAATTGTGAGTGGTATAATCCAGTTCCAAATAGAGGCATAAGGGTGCATGCTTTGTATGGTATAATAGAAGTCAAGCTTAATAGGAGATATGCTAAATTTGATCATTTTGTCATAGTATACCAAGCAAGTAAAGTTTATTATGCTATATATCCTTTTGGACTTAGAGATAAACATGATTGACTAGTTGTAATAAAGACCAAACCTTGAGATTCTGTAGAGCAACATAATGTGATAAAAAATGCTCATCAAGAGGATGAAATGTTAGAATTTAGATAACATGCTAGTGATGTACCAAAGGACTCAATCCCTATTCTTGAGACATAGTTGGAATAAATTGAGAATTTGATTAATAAATCTAGTCTGAATAAGATAGTAGATGAAAAGTCAATATATACTTGTGAAACCTCCTCTAATGAAGAATAGTTCATTGTAAGTTAAATTAAAGAATAATGTTATAATTAAACCTTTTCTGTATATTAAATATTTTAAAATTACTCTAATAATCTACTACCATTAATTTAAATTTCATGTTAAGTTTCACCCATGTTATAATGCTATTTATTTATGTTGAATATATTAAAAGTTTAATCTCTTATATTTTCATTTTAGATAGATTTTGGTGATGAACCTCTTCGTAGATCAATCACTTCTATGTTTGGTCAGTAGAAGAAGTTAACCATTAGCCCAACAGGGCAAAGACTGAATGATTAGGCCCAAGCAGCACCTCAGGTAGTACCTACAATAGGCCAGGGCAGTCATTTTCCCACAGCTACTAACACCAACCCTTGATTCTCATCATCAGATCCTACGTAGTCCACCCCTTCTATCCAAATTATCCTCCACCACCTTCATAGATTTTTTTTGTCTACGTATCCATTTCCTCCTTACCAACAATGCTATTTCTACCCATCGTCACCACAGTCACATCAAGCAAGATCATCTACACCTGGAGAGCAGTGGGGTGAGGAGACATCACCATCAAAGGATTGACAGATGTATATATATGCTTAGGGAAACATGTAAGTTTGTAATATTAATTTATTTTTATTTATTTAGTTAGATGAACTTGTAATGATATCTAAATTTTATTATTTTATGTAGATTTAATCCCTCCAAGAAACCCATGCATATGATTAGGGACATCATTAGGAGTAGGTATGATGTTCCTTATCTATCTTGGAAGAAAATCTCACAGGATGTTCAAGATATGTGATTTAGAGAGTTCGAGGTACATCAATAGTAATTATCAAAAGTAATTTATTTTTATACAATCCATCTTAATGTATTTTACTTTGTTTTTGTTAAAGAGAATATTTTAAGTGGTTACCTCAACCAAATTCAAGGATAAAAAATAATTTTGAGGCGATAGAACAAATCGCCTGCGAGATATGTTTACTTACATTAGAAAGTTGGGCAAGCACCCCTTATTGATTGGCAAGAGTGTTGGGGAAAATTAAGTAGATCCTGGGGCTCCCCATGTTATAATAATAAGAGGGAGCAATATAAGTTGAATAGAGCTTCCAACTGGGGAGTCTTGGGAAGCTCCCTCTATACTAATGGTTTAGTGCCTCACATCGAAAATAGGCAACAACTGGTAAAATTTTATCTCTTTACACATACATCAACAAACTTCTAACAATTTTATTTACATAAAAAAAAACACTTGGTAGAGAGCCTACCATATTGGAGCAGCATACACGCACACACTAACTCTAAGAGGATCACCAGTGGGTTGATCAAGATCAAGGAAAGTTTATGTAAGTTTTAATTTTTGTATAGTGTTTATGTGTACAAGTTAAATCTATATGGGTTTATATGTATTTAATTTGTTGCAAGAGGATTATATATGAATTTGTGAGAGGTAAGCTTCCACTGGTGAGGGATCCTCGTCAGGATCTACATAGTACTCTGACTATAACTTAGTCACAAATAGTGGGAGGCAGGTAAAAGGTGAGAGTATATAGATTAGGCTCTCAAACGTAGCCATATGAGTCCGAGTTGTCCAGGCTAGCATCCTATGGAGTAATACTTATCTTCAAAAAATTAGGTAAATTTTTATTGATGATAGTTAATTTTAATCAGATAAGTAATTATAAGTCTTAGAAAGTCTAATGGAGCTTAGAGGTAACCATGGTTTGGGTTTGAAAAGTGAAAAATCAAGTTGGAAAATTTTGCTATGCAGATGTTGAGCTCTTAAGAAACTTGACAAAAAAAAGGTTTTGGTCTTGTGTTGTTGCGACGAGAAAGCACCGTTGTGGTGGTGGGTCTCAGGTGAGGATATTTTGGGAGAATATGAAAGATTCTCTGAGGGGGCTACAATACGGAGGAAGTGAGCTCCATAGTTCTAGGTTTAGTTAGTAATTTTAAAAATATATAAATTCAATTACTAGTTCCAATTGTGCCCCATCCTTGCCAAAGAAGAAATGAAGGAGAAGGGGAGGAAATAGAAGAGAGAGAAAAAGGAAGAGAGGTTTTGGATGTCAGAACTCAAGAATTGTCTTTCAATTAGTTACATAAATTAATGAGCTTGAGGTAGATAACCCATACTCTATTTTTTTATTTTAATTCCAAGATTCTTATAGAAAGATATACTTATAAATGCTTTTCTTGAGTTTGGAAAAGTTTTCACCATATAACCTTTAGTATATCATTACTCACTCTGTAATGGATAATTTAACTATAATATTATAAAATTCCATTGATTAATTTATTTTGTATGAATTTTTTATTTTTTTGGATAAATGAGTCACTTCTGAACCTCAGTACAGTTGGCAAATTGTGTCAGATTAACATTTTATATATCCCTTACAAAATTGGTAAAATTTTTGAGGAATTTGAATATACATCTGAAATTGGGATTGCTTATAGAATATCTAGTATTATATATATGCATGCTTTAGTTCTTTAGTTGTATATTACATTGTATCATCATACATTTCATGACATTCTAGAGCTTTATTATGAAAATGAAAGAACACTTTGAATTATGTGCTTTGGCCTAAAATAAATATATTTTGGTTCTGGACTACTCTGTTATGCACTGGCTCTGAGATGATTATTTATTGGAATTCACTTTTTTTTACACCTGCCTTAAGCATATGAGAGGTGGTAAATGGGTGTTATAAGTGGGCAGTAATAAATGTATATTTTGCATTCATATTCATATGTAATAAAGCATGCTAACTCTAGAGCAAATAGTAACTCTTTTATTTTGTTGATTTTAATAATGAAATGTGAATTGAATTCTAATATGGGAAAAGAGGGTTAGTTTACTGAGCTTTATACTCATATTATTGTTTAAAATAAATCAAGCAAAGAAGAAGACCCAACTAAGTAGATTGAGTCTGATAAGGAGCAAGTAATCTAATTTTGTAAGATACATAATTTTGTAGTTCATAATATATTTAAGACATATTTTACAATTACTATATTATTAACTATTATTATTTAAGTATTTTTGGAAGAAATATTATGTATATGTATTCTGGCTATTTGTGTTATATTATTTTTGATGATTAGATGACTCTGATGAAATGAAAAGTTGGAATGAAAATTCTTAAATTTATAGGAAAACTTGGCTTAGTTCCTACTTTAGGTCTTGGGATGTTACATATGGTGATAGCGACATTGAAGATATAGTCAGCTGAAGGGTGGCTGCTCTAACTGAGGAGATAGAACGAATGCAATAAGTTCAAGCTGGTATACTTATACAACAAATTGAGATGACGGCAGAGCTGAGGGCATACAAGAAATAACAAAAATAGAAGAAGAAGGTTCAGGAAACTGAGGAGAGTGAAGAAACTGAGGATGATTAGATTTACTATATGTTGTGATAAATGTGATGAATTGAATTTTCTATTTGACGAACAAATTGAGAACATATTTTGATGTTATATTTGTTATATATTTTTTGTTATGAATGATTTTTATTGACATGAATGGTTATTTTGATCATTTTAACCTGAAATAGTTAGTTTTGAGTTATTTTGGTAGGTTAAAATGTGTTGGTACTATATGTTATTCATTAGTATTTATTTTCATGCAAATAAGAAGTTAGGAGTATTTTTATGTTTTTGCTACAAGTTTCTAACAGATTTTGACGGATTTTTTGTCGGTAATCATTCACATAAGAAAATTAATGAAAAAACCATAAAAATCCACTAGTGATTACCAGTGGAAATTCTGTTAGCAATTTAAGTAAAATTTTTGTTAAAAATCTGTCAGAAATTTAAGTTGAAATTTTGCCGAAAATCCACTAGAAATTCCGGGAAAAATCCTAATAGAGTTTCGTTGCTTCAGGAATTTCCAAAGATTTTTAATTTGTTGGTTAAACAAACAGTTTTCAAACTGTAAACCATTATAAATCCATCATAAAAACTTCTAATGGAAATTGTTCTATCAAAAATCATTTTCTACACATGTATGTTCATTCAAAATCTGTTGAAAATTATAACTTTTAATGAAAATTACTTAATTTTTGACATAAAATTCTTTCAAAAATCACTTCTTTTTCTTTAGTGTGTCTTAAGACATCCTATTATCACTCTTTAACCATTTCTCAAAATTTTCATTAAACCCCATCTTTCAAAGACTAAACCCTAACTAGTCAAGTGATACTTAGGTTTTCCTAGACCAAGCTAATTACAAAATATCAAATAAATGCCTAAACTCAAAAAATTATGAAAACTTCCAAATCATAACTAGACCTCTTTTGCAAATTTTTCAAGTGATTTGAGGGTTTTGGATTAGTATTTTTAGGAATCTAGCCAATTGAAGTCAGCATAATACTGCCTGAAGTTTTAGGCCCACCTGACACTTGTTACACTCCAATATGAAAATCCACCACCAAATGAACTCCACCAATATATTTACCACTTACACGAGACTCTTGTGAAGACCTACAACCTAATGTAAATCTCACAAAGTGGCCTCTCCTGTAGACTATACCACCATCACTAATAAGTCTAAATCAAGATCTCATATGATAATAAAAAATTTCACCAAATTAACTGAGGGATCAAAGAATCTCTAAATTTTAGGTGTTTATAATTGAAATGAGAATCTTGAAAAAATGCATCTAATAACCTAATATCACTTGATTATAATAATATGAAGATCTTAAGATATTATTAACTATTGAATGATTAAAGGAATCAACTTTGACTATCTAATGTTACCTTGTGATTTCTAATCAAAATATTGATAATGTCCCTCTAGAAATTTATGAATGGATTATGGTTATAGACATTCATGGGGTATCCCATAGAGTTTTTTCATTGGGAGAATTCTTAAACATAGATAATTATAATGATATGGCTATTAACACCTATAACTATTATAGCAATATTAATACCAACCATTACCCAATGTCAATGCCCAATATCATGCAACATTGAAACCTATCATAACCCATAGTTATAACACACCACCAATAAACATTCACATTATTCGTTGACCATTATTGGTGCTTGCCATCATGACCATCTTAAGTTAGTTGATTATTCTCATTTAACACTAACCTTCTCAACATTCAATCTCAGCTCTTATAAGGAGAACTCTTGAGTTAAAATCACACAAGATTGCCTAACCTTTAATATTCCTTATTAACTATCACTCAACACATGCCAATGACTAATATCTAATATTTGTTAATCATTAACAATAAATTTCAGCCTTTTTTTGGCCAGTTGTCTTCACGTGTGTAAGGAGAATTATCAAACAATCACCTAATAAAAAATATTTCCCATTGGTTATTATCTTATACTTGCCAATTTAAATATATATGAACCATTAGCATTTATCTTCATGATCATTGTTCTCCCCTTATATAAGGTGTATGAGCAAGTAAACTATAAGCCATCATCCAAAGTTCAACTATTTCATAGGTATCTACTGACTACCAATATTGAATGTTTATTAAGCCATGGACATCTAACACTTGTTGACCTTATTTTTGCATGAGGTTATCCTGATCTACATCTTCCTAGTTTACATTCAATCACCCTCTATAATTAACACTTTTAATCAAACATTCAACCATCTTCAAGCTTTCACTCAATCATACAATCTACAATCAAATAAATTTCAACTAATCATACAATCAAAATTCCATTATCCTACAGTCACTGAATTACAATCAGTTGATACATTATCAATTGATTTGAAAACACTCAGCCTACATCTAGCTGATTGACAATTATGTTGGATTTTCAATTACCTTGATTAGTCATCACATCTACAATCAACATACACTAAACCTCAATCATATAAGCAATTGAAGCCCTACACTGCAATTAGGTAGCTCAGTGCACTACCTTGCATAGTGTACTAACTTCCCTAACTTCAATCATAACCCAAACCACTTCAATGGGAGGTTCATGTATCAAATTAATCATCACTGGCTATTAGGCCAGTGATTGACCCAATTTGACCTAGTTGGGCTAATTAATCATACGCATCACATACACCAATTAAACTCCAGATTACCTCTAATCTTCACTAGACCTCTACAATCATCACTCATAGTAAATTGAGCATCAATGGACACCTTAACCTAGCCAATAGTTGACTTGGTCAATTGAGCTTAGATTTGGTCAAACTAGACCTATTTGGGTCAGGCCACTACATATAATCTAATCAAGCCTCCTAACCACTCAAAAATCCTTCGTTGCATGGCTTAAACATATCCAAATTGTTAGTGAATCAAATCATAGTGAGTTTCACCAAGTCAACTCACTAAAATTTGGTCAAACTCACATATATACACATTCACTCATGCAAACTCCTAAAGCTTTGCTCTAAACTTTCTCCAAGCCACCTCACCAGTAATTACACTCCCTCAAGTCCACCTTAATAGTCAACTTGAATAGTTGACTGGTCAAACACTCAACAAATTCATTAAATAGCCTCAAATGGTCAAACTCTCCCATTCAAGTGATTTCCCTCCAAAACTTTGTGATTAGGCTATTTGAATCAAACCTCATATAATCCTAAGTACTAGTAAACAAGCCCTAATAGCTGGTTTGGCCTAAAATGACCTTAGAGACCCATGTGTACATAGGGACAAAAATGGCTTTCCCCCTCATTATCCCTGCTTTATGTCCTTGCTCTACCTCTAACCACCTAAAATATATATGCCGCTCATCCTAGAGTGCTTCCAAATGAATCCTAGCCATCCAAGAGGTCCCTAGGGTTTGAATTGGACTAAAGGCCCAAAAGTATTCATTCAAGCCATTACATTCTCTCACTGATCCTTAGCCTCCCAACTCTCTAGCAAGTTTCGTTCAAGCTCTCCACACCTTCATACACAATCCCCAAGTCTAACTCTGTCAATTGCAACCTACCATTGATGAGATTCTGACCACACCGAACCCCTACTCCATCCAAGGCTCATACCTCTTGATCCAAGGCTCCCATCATTCGAGCTCTTCAGAAGGATTGTTTTAGATCTCACAGGGAGTAAAACAATCCTTTAAGCATCCAAAATGATCAATCCAATTGAGCTAATGAGCTACCCCTAATTAAAACTATTTAGATTTAAATAATTTTTTGTATAGAGCATTTCAACCCATGAAATTAATTCCCCATTCTTCATTAACCTTTAATCAAGCTTTGTTTAAAATTTTATGTGATTTGGTTCAATATTTAAAAAAATCAGTGTGTTCTTCATCAATAAGGTTTTTAACGGTCTAATGCATAAACTATACAAGATTTAATTGGGAGGTTGATCTTGAGATCAACGACCTAGATCTCATTCTTTTGCCTTATGTCTGAATCATGTCCATCGGTTGTTCACTCCGCTCCCCATCTGGTTGAATCATAATTGTCCATCTAATATCGTGGATGATCCAATGGACGCAGGATGCTGCTAACTTGGTTTAATGAAATGACGTTCCACAAAAGCAGCGCGCCACCTATCCCACATTGATTAATAATAATTGTCGGCAGTGCAATCAATGGTAACTAATGCATCACCAGTGATTTAATTAATAAAAACCTATTTTAATTATTTTTAATGTATTAAACTTGAAAAAATTGCTGTAATTTTATTTTTAATGCAAATTTAATAATTTTTTGTGGCTGTAGATCTAGAAGAAAATCTACTTTTATTTAAAATCAAAATTAAACAAAAATATTATAAAATATAATTTCCAAACTTCTTTTAATTGTTCTCTATATGCTCAATGAATTGAACTCAAAGTTCATATTATTAAGCTATGATATATTCTTTATAAATCATGGATTTATGGAGTTAGTTCGAGTTAAGACTACTATAAATAAATTTTCCCAATATTTTGGTCATAACATGACCTAAATATTTAAAAACTTCTTACTCTCAATTCATATATGTTTAAGACACATGATTGATGTGATTTGATTGTATATATGTTTAAGGGTTAGTGAGAATGATTTGTAAGCCATTCAAACTTTACTAACACCTAAGGACAATAATTAAGGGGCTTTGTCTAGTGAACTTAGGCAATTTCTAGGAATACATACATACACTCAATAGGGGTGAGACTTCAAACTCATAAACTAAGTGACATCATACTCATTAGGGATCAGATTCACCTTCATTTGACATTAAATGATCCTATAACAATAATTAATCAAAATCAACCCTTAATTAAGGGTTGATTCTTTAATAATCCACAATAAATTAAATAAAATTCACAAAAATATAAAATAACCTTCAATCAACTCTAAATCAAAGCTACAATCGGAGAAAAATAAAATCCAAATCCCAACTTGATTAAAATTTATTTTATAATTAATTAAATAAATTTATTAAAAATAAAATATAAATTAAATTAAATTCAAACTTTTAGAGATTGATACATTGGTTATGCCTAACCTATGTAATCAATTTCATAAAGTTTGGAGTTGATTTGATATCAAAATCAAATTACCCCTCTTATGTTAATAATTGAATCATTAAAATAATTCATTAAACTCTTAATTTCACACATAATTAAATAATTACAATTAAAAATACATAAATAATTAAATAAAATCAAATAAAATTTAGAGACTAATAATTTTAATTTAAATAAAATATTTTAATAAAAATTAATAATAATTCATTATTAATTAATTAATAATTAATTAAATTTAATTAAAATTTTAATAATTAATTAAAATTATAAATATTTCAATAAAAATAAAAAAAATTCAACAAAAATATAAAACAAAAAAATTAATTTGATAATTATTTGATTAAAAATTTGTTTTATAATTAAATAAATTTGATAATTAATATTAATTAAATAATAAGACTTTTATACTTAATGCTTGATTCCATTTGGAAAGCATTTTAGCATTAAATTCAAAGACTTTAACATACATTAAATCACCCTATAATCTCCTTAAGTGATGCATGACTCCTTTTAGGAAGGCATTCACATATTTGATTAGGAGATTTTAATAAACTTTAATAACAAATTAAGGATTTTTATACATTATTCTAGCCTCCACTTGTTGAAGGCATAATGTATTAGATTTATAACCCTTAATCAACCATTAATAATATATTGACCATTATACATCATGCTTGATTCCACTTAGAGGGCATGTGTATTGGATTAAAGGATTCATTCTCTTTCCCTAATAAATCATAAATAAATCTCTCAAAGGCTTTATGTGATCATCTATCCTATATGGGGGATGATTGTATTTCGATTGCAAGCCTTATGATTTATATATTAATGATTCCCACACTTGGAGTCATTAGTTAACAAATTCTTTAAAAGCTAAATAATCAAACTCTAACCCTTAAAACTTCAAATAATAAAATTCAAATGCATACAAGTTATATTTTAACTAAAATCCACATTTGGCCTTAATGGACAAGCCTTCTAAATACATGCATCTTAAACACTAAACTCCTATAGTATATACCAAAGCCACACAATCTCCTTTACACACTTAGATTATTTTCTATGACAATTGACTCTAACCTAGGTTAGGCCAGTGGTGTGGTTTGCTCGCCGGGTGCTTTACTTAGAGAGCACTCTGTGTTTGTTTATTTATTTTCAGCACTTTGGATGTCTTACATTTTATATTTTTGTTGGTGCACTTAGTCTCTTTAAAGACTGCATTAGAAGTCTTAGGTGATTATACAACTTCTCTGCATATTTTATATTATATGCTAATACTTTTATACTTGTCTTCATATTTTATGCAAGAGTAAAAGTAGAATGTACCTAGGAACTCTTGTATACATGTACAAGTGTCTGTAAATTATAGTTTGTATATAGATCGAGTTGTATAATGTCTTAAGTTTTAAAAGAATTAAATACACTTGCTTATATATTCAAGTGGAGTTCTAAAAGATGATGTCCTCTCCTCTAGAGGACAATCTTTTTTGGAATCCCAGAGAAGACTTGAAGCTCAAAGACATTAAGCATATGTATCTTATTTTATACATATAGTAGGCACAGAAACCTATTTTTATTGTAATGGAGCCTAGCCACCTTACTTTTCTATAGAGCCTGAGTTTATTTTAAATTATTAAATCAATAAATGAATAAAATTTTATTTTATTTATACATCTCTCTTCTTTGTAGTCGTCTTATTAGCATCATTTAAATGTAAAGTCAAATTACTCATCTCGAGTCATTGATATAGAGTCTGATCTATTCCTTTCGATTTCTTAAGATAGAACTAACCTTATCATGCATCACATCTAGGATGATTGCTTGTGTATTAGGTTGTTAGTTGACAGCTCATTCCAAGTAGGCTTAAGCCTAGAGGTATTTGCACACCTCAACTCTATGATAAAAATAATATTATGTATTCAAATATATTTTCTACAAAAACTTAAAAAATATTTTTGAGGGAACGATTTACATTTTCAAATATGTAAGGAAACTTTCTTATGTCTTAAATGAGTCTCATCTCAACTTTAATCAAAAGTTTTCTCTTCGGAGATGTAATTGACTATAGAGGTTTGCCTCTATAGGAACCCAAAATCCTAGTATAAAATAAACCCTGTCTTAGTTTACTAAGTGAGAGGAAAAATCTATGGACATACTAAGAGAGGGGAAAAATCTATAGATGTAGACTAAAGCTTATCCTAGGTTAATTTCATATTTAAAATGATAAGTGAATGTGAATTTTACCCTTCGGGATAATCTTTACATTCAATGTTCTGGTGGTGATTTATAAGAAGTTTTATGATGTGCTGATCATTGCCCAAAAAAGGTCTAATCGGGCATGTGCTCCTCCACTAGGATTCATTATAGCGTAAGAGAAGATGTTGATAAAAGCACTTCCCTTCATGAAATTTTAATTTTAGCTCCATTTTAAATGAAGAAGACTGTATGCTTGAATATGATGCAACATTTTAGAGACCATCAACTATGATATTTGTCTGATCTCTTTTGTCATAAGTTGATTAAGGCTCGTACAGACATAAATAAAAAATTAAAGCTTTGAAGATACTTGTAAGAGAGAAAAGTTCCCTTCAAACTTACAACATCAACTTTTGAAGAGAGAAATGACCATATTAGATGCTGAAGGTCGCATAAAGATCATATCATTGAAGGCTATAGAAGAGTTCAAGAAGTCTTAAGATTATTGTCAATAAATCAAAAATCACATCCAAGTGGCTCATGATAAACTACTTGATGCTCTAGAGTCTTGATGAAGGTTTTATCCGTGGCTTCCTAAAATGAGATCGACTAGTATAACGTAAGATCGAGGTTGTAGTTGATGAGCTAACTCCCAGCCAGGCATCCGAGAATTGTCCACATGATTTAAATAATGATAGTATTGAAAGTGAGCTGAGAAAGGTCTTTTCTAGTGAAAATGATAAGATTATGCAATATTTTTATTACAGAGTATTTTTATTTACTTGATTATCTTTCTTTGGAAATTTTTATATGAGATTGATATTTGATTGAAGCAATTAATATTCCATTTTTTTTGTAAGAATAATATTGATTTCGAAAACTTGCCCCCCATAAGAAAATAAGTTTTTAATGGATTTTTGAGATATGCTTTAATTTATTGCCCCCCCCCCCCCCCCCCAATTAGGGTAATTAGATTAAAGGAGTTTATTCTTTCTACAACTTTTAGCCTTTTGAGATCTTTAGATAATTAGAGAAATGCATATCTTCTGAGGCTTTTATTGTTTTGAGATTTTTATGTACTTGTATATTTTGAATCTTTTATCCTTTTATGATTTTTTGTGTACTTATACCTTTTGAGGTTTTTAGCCTTTTAAGATTTTTTGTGTACCTATACTTTTTGAGGCTTTTAGCATTCTATGATTTTTTGTTTACCTATATCTTTTAAGGCTTTTAGCATTTCAAGATTTTTGGTGTACCTGTACCTTTTGAGGTTTCTAGCATTCTAAGATTTTTGGTGTACTTATACATTTTGAGTCTTTTAATCTTCTAAGATTTTTTTATATTTCTGTGCCTTTTGAGGTGTATGCCTTTAGAGATTTTTAGATAATCCTAAACTTTGTAAGGCTTTTACCTTTTAAGGTTTTAGGTATATATTTATCTTTTGAGGCTTTTAGCCTTCTAAGATTTTATGTACACGTGTTTCTTCTGAGGCCTTTACATTTGAAGGTTTTTGAATAATCCTAAACCTTCTTAGGCTTTTACCCTATATGGTCTTTGAATGAGTGGTAAACCTATCAACCACTTGCTCTCATGGATTCTTTTTAATGAGGACCTTATCCACTACCAACTTCCCTTTGAGACTCCCTCACAAGCATGTCTTCCTAGGGTTGTGAGTGGAGACCCTATCTACCACTTTCCCTTACGGGGTCTTTCTAGTGAAGACTTTATCCACTACTAGCTTCCCTTCGAGGCTACCTAATGGGTGTGCCTTATTGGGGTTATTTTTTAAAGTTTTGCTCGATTCGTTAACTTGTATTGAAAAGATTGAGAAAATTTATAAGTGATGTTTTATCTATCTAAGGTTAATTGTCAGAGCGATGCTCGATGAAGTTAACCTGTATGAAAGAGATTAAGAGAATCCACCAAGGATGTTTGACCTATCTAAGATTATGTGCCATTATACTATTTGATGGCATTAACCTGTATAAAAAAGGTCGAGAGAATCTATCAAGGATGTTTGACATATCTGAGGTTATTTGTCATAGTATTACTTGATGGCATTAGTCTATATGAATGAGGTCAAATCAAATCCACTTAGGATTGATTATACCTTTATTTGGAGGGGGGAAATACCATATGTATCCTAAATTAAAAGTAAAGATTAGTTTGTCTTTAGATCGTTACTATCTTTTCGAAGTAGAGATTAAGATCTTACCCAAGAAGTAGAAGTCTAGCTAGAGATTGTATATAGTATGAAATTTTAATTGAAGTGTGCGTGCATTTATTGGGAGCTTCATGAAAAATTATTGCTAATGATATTGTCTTAGATGTTGAAAATATTGGAGGAATTTTTTTTGGTCATAGTCCTATTTGAGGTTGTAGCCAAAGTTCCCCCCAGTCCAAATCTGCTTCCCATGAAATTGATGTAGCAATAGCTAATGCTTAAGAGGCGATAAAACAATGCATAAGGTTGCCCTCAATATTGAAGGATTTTCTTTGAACTTGATAATAGATCATGACAAAAGGGAATATCTTGCTTCAACCATACCCATGACATTGACCTGGAAAACCTTTCGAGGTTATAATAAAGGTTTCTCCCTAGCCAACAATCATTTCCCACAAATGGCTCTAAATTATTGCATGCTAGAAGATTTGAGTTGGTAGAGTGTAAATTTTATGTTTTAGCATTGTGCAAAGATTCAACACGAATATAAAAGTAGTAGTACCAAAGAATTTTTTAAATGAAAATTTTGGAAAAGGAAAAAATCATGAGGCCTAGCCTTGTACAAAATCCACTAAATAGTAAGTGAAACAAAAATCTTCCCTTCTTCATTGTTGGAGAAGAAAGGAGTACATAAAATCAAGTATGATAGTAAACCCAACAACAGTGTTTGATTTCCCCAATAGGGATTATAGATATCCACAAATGGACTTTTATACCCAACAACAAGATTAAATCTTCTTAATACTTTGGAGATGATAGAGATTTCTGATGTTGATCCTAAGTGATGATAGTGATTGTTGGTGGTAATAGCTAGTGGTTGTCCGTGACAATGATAGCTGAAAAATGCTAGAGAGCTCTTCTTTGTTCTCTCCCTTCCTTCTTCCTCCTTTTGTTAAGATTGAAGGCCTATTTATATATTTTTAGGAGTGACATGGCCTGTAAATATAGAGAAAATATAGGGCAAAGTTGGAGTGCTTCATCAAACAATCCATATTGATTCCTTCAATCATAAAGCTTTAGTCAAGCATTTAAATTCCTTAATGATGTCAGAATTAAGTAATCATAGGCTCGTTGGTTTGTCTCGTCGAGCCGCTCGATTCGAATATAAGAGTGTCATAATTGAAGATTATTTGGTTACCCAATTAATGTTTTGAAGTTTCCCAATGCTTCAATCCCTTGTTCGAGGCCATTTGGACTCGAATTAGGCCAATTTTGGTGTCATTGGGTTCGTCTTACTGAGACATTCAATTTGACTTTAAGGCTGCTGAGATTGGAGTTTGAATGGTCCCAAATTTAATTCTGAAAGTTTTAATTTCAAATATGCCTTGAGATTAGTGCTTGATCAAAGTGATTTTTGGTGATGTATCAATGTTGATATCTAAGAATGGTCTTCCTTATATCTTTCCAAAAATAATAATTTTAAATCCTAATTTTCAAGAGCCAAATAATTTTTAAACTCGTAGATTTTTTATGTCTTAAATTTTGGGGCAATTAATTTAACACTAGAAGAATCAACTATTCAAGCATGAATTTTGACATAATTTATCGATCTCAAAGCATTTTGATATTTAAACTTGAATCTTTATAATAGACTTTTGGTTCCTCTAAACTCCATTTTCTACAAACCTACAGTTTAAATAAACATCTCAATGTGATGAAACTAATTAAGCCAAGAGTATCCTAATCCATAATCAATTATGTGTAGATTACACACTTGAATGTATAATTCAAAACTTTATAAAATCATTTAAAAGAGCAAATGATCTCTAAATTTTTCTATGTTTATACTTGAAATGAGCATTTTGATAGGAAGAATGGAATGAGACTATGATCAGTTGATTATATTATCATTAAATCCTTATGACTTCAAGAAAGTATTGATTTATCAAGGTGATCAAGTTTGGTAGTTTGATGGAGTGCCCTAATTTTTAGTTTAATTAGCCCCACTAAATATTTATAAATAGTTTATGCTTCTTTCCACCATGGAAGAAGGGATCCTAAAGAGGACTTTGGTTGAAAGAATTTCTAAAATTCGAGAATTCCAAAGCATTGATCATTATCACATGTTGCTAACCGATCAATCAATATCGATGCTTGCCATCATCCAACACTAATTAGTGTCGTTGACGTACACTTATGTTTGCAAACTGCAAATGTTATCGTCAACCATCATAAAAACTGACCTCTTTTATCACTCATTGCCAACACACATCATCAATCAACATCAATGTTGATCATTAACCAACATCAATGTCGACTAGTTAATGCCAAATTTTAATGCCCACCAACACATGCCATCATCATGACCTAAAGTCAATCGATTAACAATACTTAACATTAGCCTTCTCGATCATCCAATCTATCCTCTTATAAAAAAGACAAAGTTAAATTGTTTAATGTCGCTCAACCATAAAATTTCTCATCAATCATCGCTCGATACAACAAACACCAATATCTAATTCCATTCAATTATTAATATCAAATTTCTAGCAGAAGATCGAGCATTGTCTGATGTCCAATGCTTCTTGTTGAGCATCATCTAACACCGACCAATGTCTAATATCCATTAGCTAACAACAATCAATATTCATTTTTCTCAATCCCCTGATTTGATTACCTCTAATAAAGAGAGTGTCAGAAAGGATCTCTGCATCATCACCTAATGACAACTTATGCATCTCAAAACACATACTTACATCAATAAAGATATCTTTCATACATCATATACATTATATTGTTTTAAGTCTTCTTCAATTACATGAAAAGACCTCCTTTGTAACACATAACTCACATTAGCGGAACCATTTTAATTAGATAAAATCTTGTGATATATATATTTTTTCTTTTCCATATTTTTCATATCTCATGTAAAATATTCTTAACCTATTTATTGTGATTCTTATTTAAAGTTAAGATAATAAATTCTTCTATAAATATTTTATTGTGCATAATACAACATAATCAATTTTCTCCCGCAAGTTCCACAAAATTACAATTAATTTTGTGAGCAGGTTAAATAATTGCAAAATAAATAAAGTTAGATTGCTTTCCAAGAGAAAGCAACCAATGCCATTTTTTCTGGCCAAGCCAGATTGGATCGCCCAACCCTACCTGAGCAAATGTCTTCACTCTACTCCAAGTTCCTTGTCCAACCTGAATTTATAAAAAAGAAAGACGGGCTTGAGCCCAATGACTTCAGAAAGATCAAAAATTTCTCCTCCGCCCTGAAGAACAAGGGAGTTAGCTTTGCTTGCTGACACACACGGAAAGCCTTTTTATTAGTCATTGCAATTGGACGAATGTGACCCACGTAGAACTAGTGTCAAATAATCTACGGCCAAGTGTGGTGTCGGTGACCTGTCAGCTGTACAGTAGAGCCATTTGTAAGTGATGGCTCCAGTGAGCGAGAGGAGTTGGTCGAGTGGGGGTGGGGGGTTGGGGAACCACTGAATTTGAGAGAAAATGGAAAAAATTTTATAGCAGGAGCTTAAGATATAGTGCAGTAAATCTTGAATCTTGTAAAAGGAAAGTGGAAATTGACAGTAGATGAATGCAGCGAGCAGTCCCCTTCTCTGCTAGATTCAAAGGATAAAACAAAAGTCTTAGCCAATCCCTCCAAATCTATGTTCTGTCCTCTCACAGTTCATTGCTACTTTCCTCACGTTTTCTTCTCCAATCCCAAGCCCGCTTTCCCAATTCAGTTCACCAGCTATCATCAATGGTTTTCATTATCTCTTTCACTCTCTGAGATACCCCATAGTCCTAAAATCACTCTATCAATCTTCTTGCTAGCCAGGATGAGAAACAGGCCGGACAGCGATTTTTCCAGTTGGAAAAAAGAGAAACAGTAGTAATAAGTCTCAGGAGGTTGGCATCTTCTCTCTCTCTCTCTCTCTCTCTCTCTCTCTCTCTCTCTCTGTCACTCACACACACACAAAAGCCAACTCCACTTACATCACTTGCCCTCCAACCCAAATCCCTTTCTTGCTCCAACACAAAACCCTAAAATCCCACCTTTCCCCTTTTTCTTCTATATTCTTTCTCTTTCGATGGATCCCCACGGTTCTTCCGAGCTCCAACATGAGCCCCCCAAGTTTCTCCAAAGCCAAGAAAAGGCGGAGACACAGAGAGAGCTCCAGATGGTGATTTCCACCTCTGAGAGGGAATTCCCTCTAGTAGCATCTGCTACCGCGGAGAAAGACGATCAGAGGAAGCAGCTTGCTCCAAAGAGAAGCTCAAACAAGGATCGACACACCAAAGTCGACGGCCGCGGCCGGAGAATCCGTATGCCGGCCCTCTGCGCCGCCCGAATCTTCCAGCTGACGCGGGAACTTGGTCACAAATCCGACGGCGAGACCATCCAGTGGCTTCTTCAGCAAGCTGAACCTACCATCATCGCTGCAACGGGCTCAGGGACCATCCCGGCCTCAGCCCTAGCTGCCGCCGCCCCTTCTTCTATCTCCCACCCCTCCACTGCAGCAGCCGGCCTGCACCCCATGCTTAATGACCCACCGCCCTCCACCTCTGCTGCAGCTTCAAGGCCCAATTGGGCTGCCAGCCTATGGCCGCCGCCTGTTCCTGGATTTGGTAGTCAAGGATTCCTCCCGACCTCCAATCTTGGTGGAAGCAGTGAAGGGCCTGCCGGTGGAGGGTTTATGCAGAGAATTGGCTTACCAGGGTTAGAGCTTCCAGGGGCTAATCTGGGCCAAATGAGCTTTGCTTCATTGCTCAGTGGGCATGGACAGCAGATCCCAGGGCTTGAGCTAGGGCTCTCCCAAGATGGGCACATTGGGGTTTTGAACCCTCATGCTTTGGGCCAATTTTATCTGCAGATGGGACAAGGAAGAGGGGGTGGAAGTGATGAGCAATTACAGCATCAACATCATCATCAGCAGCAGCAGCAGAGCCATGGGTCTCTGAACAAGGATGATTCTGATGGATCAACTCAGTAAATGAGAAATTCCATCAATTATCTATATTGGTTTTGTTCTGAATGTAATTTTGTCAAGATAATGGAGGAATGAAGCTAGAGAATAATTTGTTGTTAATGATATGTGGTGATTGCTTCTACCTCAGTTCGATTTATGGGGATTATTCTCCTCATCCGGGTAAATTGCTTTGTTTCAATAATTTGATATGTGGTACAAATGGCATGGTATAAGTGTGTTTACAATTGTTGTGTCACACTTATTTCTGTGCAGGTGTAGGTTGAATTTAGCTGAATGGCTTACAGTGGAGCTATATATATATATATATATATATATATTGTTTACTATTGAAGTTTGTAGATATTTAGTTTAGGCTACCTTCAATGATTTATTCTGTTTTCAAGGTATTGATGTGTTAGAATTAGCTTGTTCTATCTGAACAATAAATCATTGCATTTTATAATATTATATGTGAGCTTCTTAGACTGATATTGTATCTTATTTTTCCCTATGGTTTACCGTGAATTTAAGTTGCAGAGATATGTTGTTTTCCCATTAAATCTTCTACTTTTAGAACTTTATCAATTCTACGTTTTAGCTGTATGATACATTATAAAAGAATGTTTAACTCAATTGCAAGTAGGGACCTCATCTTGTTCTTTCAATGGTCTATAGGTCCTAATAATTCACTGATTCTTGTGAAGTCAAATGCTCTCATTTGTAGTATGCAATCTTGCGTAGTATTGGGATTGTTCATTATGTTTCTTTATTCGTATTCTTGTATTCTTTGTAACTATGTTATTAAGATAACTGAATTAAAAATTTTGAGGATTTCTTTTCAAGGAAATAATTTGTATGTCTCAGCTTCCATTTTCTAGCATTTCTTGTTCTTTTCTCCCTTGTTTTGCTGTAAGAGCAGCATCATTCACCATTTCCTTGTTTAGTAAACTGTAATTCCTAAGAACATCTGATTTTGTTGATAATCTTTGTGAGCAAATCCTTATAAGAATTACTGATCAGAACAAAAGAAATTAGAATTTACAGCGTGGGAATGTTAAGCAAGTTGAGTAATAGTCATCTATGAAACTTTCAGTTTAATGAGGAATACCAATGTCTAGATACCAATTTTAACGTTTCATGAATCAGAAGGACATAGTATTGCAAAGAGAATTCAGCACATGGTCAGATTTATCAAATTTAAAAGCGGTTATCTTTAAAGCTTTCAATTTGATGTGCAACCAATGTCTAGTAATTTATTTTAGTTTGTCCGACGGGCTTGTTTGTTTTGAGGTAAGTGCTTGAATTGACTAGAACCGAGTTTTGGAACTCAGTTTTGGTATTCTTTTTTACAATGCAACCTATTTTAGGCTTCGTTTGGACAGGTTTTTTACTGTTTTCTAATGCAAAAATGTTTAGTTTAAGAAATTTTTATACTAAAAAGTTGCTTTAAAAAATAATATGAAAGTTATCCAAAACGAAGCCTTAGTCTATTGGTTGGAAGACCTAGAGAGCCCGGGTTCGAGGCTTTTTATATGTGATTTATGAGGTCTTTTTGAAATTTGCTGATTACATAAAGTAATAGTATAATAACATAAATTCAGGAGGTTGTGCTAGAATAACAAGAACTTAGGTCTTGGCAGTCACTTTCATTTTGTATTTTCCATGAAGTAATAGTATAATTGAAGTTGTGCTACAATGACAAGAACAGAGTGCATGCAAAACAACAAATATTATTGAAATTCCACTTTCAGCACTTAGTTTCACCAACTTCCAAACGCTTACATTGAAATAAGATGGTTCTAAATGCAAATGTTGTCGTGGACTTAACTAGAGCAACAAATTTATTTCGTAATTTGGAACTAGCTTGCGTTAAAGTTCTTAAAGCTAAGATCATCCATGATGCTATTTGATGAAAAGTAGTTTTATTTCAGTTCATCCAACCTTATGAAAATCAGAATCTTTTCAAATATATAACACTTACCATATATAAAGTAAGCGCATGGCAAAAAGCCCATTGATGTGTAATGCCTTGTGCTAAGGACTTGATATTTATATTCTTTGGAGAAAAGCTTTATCTTATGTTGAGTTGTGTAGCATTACTAGCATAGAATCATGATAGACCAAGCAATTGTAATTTATAGCTTTCTATTGAAATTGCATTTTAATTCTGCAAGCCTTGCCAACCTTTCTATTTAATTTCTCTATGTTCAACATCCTAACACTCATTTCTTTTTGGTTTCTGAAAATTTGCACCAACCTTATTTTAGATTAACAGTGGTGTTAAAAAATGTGATAGAATGACAAGATTGCCTCTGACTGAAAGATGTAGCTATCACAGTGGCAATTAACAAGAATTTGGTGCAGAATTCCATGTAAGTTATTTTTTCTTAATTTCTTCCGCCAACCCCATAGTTTTTCTATTTTCATTCATTACTAAATGACAGAATTTCAGTAATTTAATCAGCTATGGACTATTGGAATTAATTAATGAAAGAAGTATAGTAATTGTAATCATCATTTGCATTATCTCAACTATTTTGATGGTGCTAGAGACTTCAATCATTTTAACAAGCTCCTTCCATTAAGTATAATGCTGATGATGTGTCAAAATTTAGTGACATCTCACAAAAAACATCAGAACTGTACCTTAAGAGGAAAATGGAGGACTAATTCTAAGGTGTTGAAACTTAAGGTCCGAAAGTAAAGGATTATACAAACTTGCGGTTAAAAATATAGTTGATCTTAGTAACTTTCTCAAGGAAAATCAATAATATAAAGTTGCATCACCGGTGTAAAAAAGTTGTAATAACTAAAATAAAAATAGTATAGATGCAATATTTACACACAAAATATAGCATTTTGCACAGTTCTTTTGAATAAGCAATAGGAAACAATAGGCTGGTTATGTTAGTTCTAGATAGAAGTTTGATCAGATTAATACAATTGAATGAAATGAAGTAATCAGACATCGTTAGATCATAAGATATCTGAGCATTGATCCATTGGTTAGAAGAGAACATTGTATTTTCAAACTTCCAACCAACATATCTCTTGAGTGATAGTCAAAACTCTCAATCAATAAATCAAGATGAGCTACGTGCTATATTTTGTTTTTAACTCCTAATGATGAAAAAGGTTGAAGAAAGCAGTACAAAAGAATATTGAAGAGCATTGATCCATTGGTTAGAAGAGAACATTGTATTTTCAAGATCAGTAGTTTTGAGTTGTATACTTGACTGCAGAAATTTTTGAAAAGGGTGTGTACTTGTGCATGCATATAACTTCCCCTTGAACTATCCGACAGAGTTGCTGGAACCAAAGCAGGTAGCCGAGTTGAGTATAATAAGTGCTCATACTTTATGAGGTACGCTGAGATGTACATTCATTATGTCAATTCTTAATCAAGTTCTTAAGATGCGCCCATTAAATGTTATATGATGCATATAAAAATTTGTTTGTGACAGCTTTTTTATAGCTTTTAAAGGATAAATTTTATTTTTTATATCAAAAAATTGTTTTAAAAAACAGTAAGAAAATCGTCTCAAATGAAACTTAAGTGTACATTAGCTCCTCAATTCTCTCTACTCTTTTTGAGAAGCTCTGAAGAAAAGGTGCATTGGATTTCTAAGGTTTGCTTTAAACATCTTTCGATATTTGTTCTATTCCTGCACATTGTATGCAAACTAAGGTTAAATGTATTTAACAGTAGAACTATGTATGCAGAATTAAATTCATATTATTTAAATAGGATATCAAATAATGTTACTCAGGTGTAGTGATATACAATGAAGCTAGATGTGTATTTATGATATAACTTGAAAGCTCAAATTAGAGAGATTTCTATAACAACTCATATATAAGCTATATCATTATGTTATTTTTTTTATTTTTTTGGGATATTTAGATCAATTAAGGCAAATTTACACACACAATGCATACACAAAGATTCGAACCCAAGACCTCTTAGTTGGAAGCCTAAGCTCTCAACCAACAAGTCAAGATGAGCTGTGTATCATTATTATGTTAATTTACATCAAATTTATCAAAATTAAATTCAAACACCGAATTTAGTGATTGATAAATATATGCTTACATGATGAGCTTGAAATAACATTAACAATTAATAAAAATTTCACTCTACTAAGTATAACACAAAATTATATATATTATTTGTTATAAAACTTCTCAAGATTAAAGGACTATTTAAGATAGTTTTATTCTGCTTTGCTTTTTCAGATCATAATTACAGTTTCATTTGGTTATTATGTTCTTACTATTTTTTAGAAATTTCTGTACTGAAAATTAAATTTTTATGATAGTTTAAAAAAAATAATTTTTCTTATAATCACTTTTACAAAATGTTACAATCATTAAAAACAAGCTTTAAGGTTATATGTTATCAAGATGAATACCACAATGAATCAAATGGACAAACACTTCATAATTTCTTTATAAAGCACCTTAATTGAATTTTCACTTAGGCACACTTTCTTATTATGTTTTGGTTTTTTTTAGGTGTGTTATTTAGAATCTCCAATAGCCTCTTAATTTATGTATTAAAATACATAAGGAAAGTTCTCAAAATATCTACCCAAATTTTGGTTCCAATGGTTAGTACAAAGCATAAAAAAGAAGTCAAATCCCTAATTCCCATTTTAGCAACAAACAAAATATGAAACAACCATTTTTTTAATCATCATAAAATCATTTTTAATCAAAATAGGACACAGCATATGAAATCACAAGTAAAAAATTCTTTCTATGCTCAATGACTAACTGCAACCTCATGCTCTTGGTATGCTCAATGATAGTTCTATTCATATGCTCTACAACACTATTCTGTTATGGTGTTCTTAGAATAGTAAACTCATGCTTGATCCCATTTAAGGTGCCAAACTACCAAACATTTGAACTTCTTATCATAATACTCACCACCTTTATATTATCTTAGGCACTTCAACTTTAAGCCTATCTCATTCTTAACCATGGCTTTCGATTACATGAGCACTTTAAACACATCTAACTTGTGTTTTAAGAAGTGCACCCACACTTTTCTATTGTGATCATTAATAAAGGTAACAAAATATGAAGACCCTCCTATAGAAAGAATTAAAGAAGGGCCCCATATATCTGTATGCACTAAATCCAACTTCGTTGAATTCATCTTTGAAACAGTCTTTGAAAAGCTCACCTTATGTTGTTTGCCATATATACAATCTTCACAAAAATCTAAATCTATTAATTTTAAACCAAGAAACATTCATCTAATAACACATGAATTCATATAATTCTTACTCAAATGGCCAAGCCTACGATGCTAAAGACCTCCATTGACATCTGAGTTAGCTACTCCAATATAATTAGATCATTTATTGATAACATATAGGGTAACTTCAATACTATCACGAGCTATAACTATAGGCCATTTTAGCACCTTCTATGAATCACCTGTGAATGATGTCACATAGCTTGTGTGTGCAAGCTATCTCATAGAAACTAAATTTCTATTCAGACAAGGAACATGTCTAACATTCTTTAATTTCTAAGTAGATTCATCTGGCAATCATATACAAATTTCTCCCTCTCCTCTTATGTTGAAGGGCTTGTTGTCTCCCATATACACTTTCCCTAAATTACTTTGAGTATAGCTCTTAAATGCCTCCTTATTTGGACTTGCATAAAATGAAGCATATAAATCAAAATTATCCAAAAATAAAATCAGAGAATCACTCTAAAATTCTTCTGCATCATCATTTGTAGAGTGACTTTTATCTTGACCTCCACCCCTAGTCTTCTTTGTAATAGTGCAATCCTTTCTGAAGTGACCTTTCTTTTCATAGTTCCAGCACTCAACATTCCCTCTTCTTGATATAGATTTTTCTCTTCTAGATTTAGATCCTCATTCCATGGATTTCTATCTAAATCCTTTCCTCTAGTTTCAACATTCAAAGAACTATTTGAAGATTCACCATTCTCCTTCTTACACATATCCTCATTCAGCACTAATCTCATGATATCCTCAAAGTTTAACTTTGTAATCCCTAAAGAATTACTCACCATAGTAACCAACCCATCCAATCATTAAACTTGATGCCAACAAAGCATACTTGTTCAACCTAACTGCCCTATAAATTATACTTGATCTAATTGATTTGGGTATGTGAATCTAAATCTCTCAAACTCCCAAATGAGCTCCAGAGTTTCCCAATCTTCTCCCTCACTTAGCTCTATTTATAAATGTTCTGATGAGCCTTATGATTATTGTTGGTTCACAGGAAGATCTCTAAGGATGTAATTCAGGAAAATATCAAAGATAACTTGTCTCATCTCCTTGATGTTTCCCAATCAATTAGAGAACTACAATTTGGTTTTGAGTCAAGTACGCTTCAAACCATCATTTAAACGTTAATGTATATTATTTAATTGATGGTGTGAGAGTGATCTTCTTTTCAAAGATCCACTTTATTGTTGATGAGAACCGAATAGATCATAATTGATTTGGATTCCTTGGTTAGAGGATGACGAAATGGCCAAGTTCAAATTTAGGGTCTAACCCATGTGGCTGCCACATAGGCCATCAATTATAGATGAACCAATCAATTTTTGTCATTTTGAAAAGTGTTTCTCCATCATCTTATAATTTACAGATAATTAATTTAGATGGATTAATTAAATAAAAATTTAATTAAATTTTAAAAGTGCATTATCTTTAGCCAATTATCCAAAAATGGATGTGTAAACCCTCTATAGAATTAGTGAATAGAGAGGAATCTATTGAATTTGATTTCAAAACATAATTCCTTTTATAAAAAAAAATAATTAATGAAGGTATAATATTTATAATTTGATTAAGTAATTTAGTCACCTATGTTTGCTTTCAAATTCATATGTGGAGTTCACTAAGGTCTATGAAACCTCTTTGAATTTTCTCATATATATTTGAATAATATTTAAATCCTAAAGAAATATTCAAATTAAATACACCATAATTAACTCTAAGTTTACATTATTCCTTCAGAATTCAAACTATAAAAAAAAAAAAATCTAAAATCCAAATCCATAAATCCAACATTACATTGAGAGCAAAGGATAATTAGGTTGAGGTGTTTAGAACTCAAAAACCATGTTTCTTTATTTTTTAATCATTATTCCCTAATTACTTTCACCATTTTTGTAAAATTTATTTTAAATGAAATTAAATTTAAATTTTCAATGGATTATTATCAAGCTCCCCATAAGCTATGATTTTATTTTGAAGAGGTGTTGATGTCTTTTTGTTCAAAAACTATCAAACCTTAATTCAAGGCTAAGTAGGCTTCCCTAATTAACCTAGAATTTTATAGAATTTATAATTAATTTAAATCATATATTAAAAATGCAAAGTAAATTTCATTAGATTTCTAATAAATCCTAGAATTATAGAAAAAATAAATAGATATAGTTCTAAAATTAGTATAGATAATTTCTTGATTTCTTTTTAATTTAATGAATCATTAATTAAATAAATCACTAAAATTATAAATAAATCCAACTAGTTTTAAATTATCTGAGATTGCTCTTCAGATGATCCATGACATCTAATCAAAATTTCTTGGGATTTAGAGTTCAATTGGATGGTAAATTACCAAACCCTAATCCCTTGGTGAGAATTTTTTTCTTAATTTACTAAGAATTTAGAAAACTCATTAAAATTCCAAATAAACTCCTCAAAATATAAAATAAAATTTTTTGGAGACTTGGTAATGTCTAAAAATGCAAGTAATCATTTTCCCAAGGTTTTAAAATCGAAAAGCCTATTTTTCTAACTCTACTAATAATATTAGTCATTGATCAGATAACTCATAATAAATGAAAAAATAGTTCCAATTAACTATTCCTAGCACTTATGATAAATTCCATTGGATTTAAAGTTGATTTAAATAGAAAATAAAATAAAATTTACTAAACTATAAGACTTCCATAAAATTCAAATAAACTTTAAATGAGTTAAATTTTATTTAAGTGGTTTCTATGGCTATTCCTAACCTTTATAAATATTTTCATAATTTGTATATATAGCTCATCTTGATAGTAATATGAATTTACATTTTTAAAAAAATTAAAAAATATGTAATACTCATAACAATTTAAATTAATTCTAACTTCTTAAGAAATATTTATGAAGTCATCCCAAACCTTTAAAAGTTATTTCTTTTTTTTTTAAACATCATCTAGACATTAAATAAAAATAAACAAATTATATGTTAACAAAAAAACTAATTAAATGGCCTACAAAATGGTAAATTTGTTTGAAAATTTTTCAAAATATTCTTGAAAAAAAGAACAAGCACTAAAAAATTATAAGAATTATAAACGAAGTAATTGGAAGTATTCTCAAGCTTGAAAAAAAAAATCATTTTAGAAACATTGAAATAAAATCTTAAAAAACAAATTTTAATACACTGTAAAGTGTCAACCTTTGCACAATTACCATGCCTTGAATACTTTGAATGGTAAGATTCAATTTAGGGTAAATAACAAAATATTGTACATTCATATGTATTGTTTAAATTCTAAAATAAAAAAAAAAATGAATTCAAAAATCATAATATTCAAATAAAATCACTGAAAGCACTAATAACTTAAATTAGAATCATTCTTGTATAAAATTGAATATTTGAAAACAAAAAAAATAAAATAACAAATTAATAATAGGGTGCATGATACCCTCACAACTAAGCACACACAAATTGCTAGATAGGATACTAACCTTAGACATTCTAGTATAAGGTTATTCTTCTCTGCATTATTTTAGGGTGTTTGTCTTTATAATTTTTTTTTATATGTGTTGCTTAGTAAATTATTACATTTGAGCAATTTCTTGAAATTAATGAAAGAATGAAATTTACTTGCTCTTCTATGTTAAATTTTGATGGGTGTGGAACAAGTCTAGCTTCACCTTAATGGTTGAGTTATGGGAAGTAATTTTTTATAAAAGAAAATATCCAAATAAAATAAATAATTAAGAAACTTATAAGAATAAAATTTCCATTAGCTACATACCATTCATGGTCATGTTGCTTGGCTTTAGTGGCTAAGACATATGTCCTAATTTCTAAAAATATAATAGTCTAGCCTATCGTACATTATTTAATGACCTTGCCATCATGATTTTCAATAGTCTATATGGGTTTCGGCAGTGTTTCGCTAGCAGTTTATTTTAGGTATAATTATAAGTTTAGTGGATTCATTTTTCTTAAATACTTGGTGATGATGGTGGGCAGCTTTTTTGTGAGATTAATGATTGTAAAAGAGTATGAATCTTTAATTAAATGTTTATAGAAGTGTTTTGGAGTTTTTGGTTGAATGGTGAGAATTTTAAAGGGGCATGCTAGTGGGAAAGCCAAGATTAGTCAAGTTTGGCCTAATTTGGAAGATCACAGTAGGGAGTAGATTTTAAATAGGATGAATTACTGAAAATTATAGTTGAGGGTTAGCTTAAGATGTGAACTTCTTATGTAGAGTTGAGTAGAGTTTGTAGGAGTTTAAGAAGATTTCGAAGAGTAGGGAACAAGACTAGTGATTCCTACTTTAGTTGAGAGTTTTGTAGAAGTGTTTAGAATGATCTTAAGATCATGGCTGCTAAATTATTGATTTTGGAGGATGCTTATGAAGAGGAAGAAGAGATTTGAAGAGTTTGAAGTAGGTACGTGTTTAATAGGAGAAACATGTAACTTAAAGAAAATAAAGTTAACTATCTAACTCATAAAAAATAGACAAACTATTTGAGGCCACTAACGACAAAATAAAAGAAAGGTACTTCTCCACCAAAATATTTAATTCACCAATGAAAAATTATAAAGAATTTCATCTCATATTTATAAGAATTACTATATTGTTAGGCAACCACTTTTGGTGGATAACTTGGAAAGCAAAAACTAGAAAAAAGGAGGTTGGTTGCCATTAATGATGAAGAGATTCAATCATCTATTTTTAATATTGCATCCATACCAAACCATGTAATGGCTAGCCATAAAGTTTCTAGATAGAAAATAAAATATAGATTATATTTAAAATATTTTAAATTAGGGGGCTAGCCACACAAGTTTCTAGATAGGAAATAAATTATAAATTTTATTTAAAATATTTTAAATTGTGGGTTCTTTATTGGGCTCTTATTATAATTATGATTTTTCTTTGATGGGCCTTAGCCTTGACACTTTTAATTGGGCATTTAGCTTGATTATATTCGTCCATATAATGTGCTACTTTCCTTGGTGGGCTAAAAGTAATAATTCACTTTGATTTGTTTAGACTTAAGCTTGAGTTACTATCTCAATGGTGATTCTCACCTTAGATTTAAGGCTAATAATTTTTCATCTGCTACATTATAAGTTCTGGCCTAGGTAATTTCTTAATATTTTGTTGAAAAAATATAAGCCTTAAATTTCTAATAAAATGAAAAACTCAAACCTTAAATTTAAATTCTAAAAATATTAAAGCTCGTTCAAATATTAGAAGGTAAATTATAATATTAAAATTAAATATGGTGTCCAAATCTTCTTATATAACTCTTAACAACTTTGAGGTGATAATAGGAAGATAAATTATGCATTTGTGTTTCAGTTATTTGAACCCAATCAAAATGTTAAGAAAGGGAGGAGTAAGCATTAGATTTTAATTAACCAAACCCAATTAGAAGACCAAAGAGGGAAGGAATGCCAGCTAGGTTTTTGTAGCACGCATCAGATGAATGATAAAATTAGAACGGAATGTATATATATTAGAACATCCTCTATATATATATATGTGTGTGTGTGTGTGTGTGTGATATAAAAGAGGCAAGCTCATACAAGTGTAGAAGCATAGTACAATAGCTTATAATAGAAATAGAGATTGGTTGTGCTACTAAATATCAAACAACTACAACCTCCTATCACCATCATCATCATCATCATCATCATCATCATCATCATCGGCATCATTGTCATCATCATCAACATCATTGGGGCCTTTCAGGATGTACATTTGATTTCACCTTGTTTGGTGATGGATGAGAGTGACAATTAGTGGTTTGTATTTTTTAGATAAATTTAAAAATTATAACTAAACTGATCTCATTTGTTTTAAAGCATCGATTTGGTGAAAATATTGATTTACAAAGCTCAAGAATTATAAATAAACAAATGATAAAAAGATCAATCGATGTATCATTTTATTTTCCATATATCAAAATTATAAATTTTAACAAAGAGTATAGAATATTATTTAAGATAATGATAATTATTTTTTATTTAATTACATTTCAGTTAATCCAAAATCAAACCAAACTAATAATCCTAAACATCTATTCACTTTATATAGGCTTGGAAAATAATTTGGCCAGTTTAATTTTATAGATTTTAAAGTCAAAATCAATTGATTAGATTAATTTATAAACCAAGATATTATGGCTCTATTCTTTTTAAAAATCAATGTTCTACTCACTTAGTAAGCTAGTTATAATTTTTTTTGTTAATTTTTTTTTCTTTTATTGATGAAAAATACAAGCTATTTAATGCTATTGAACTTATGCATTTGTCTAATTCCAAGAAAATGAAGGATTAATTAAGCTCTTAAATTAAACCATTATGGTTAGATGATAGTGTTTTTATTTAAAGAAAAGAAAATGAAGGAATCATTTTACCAACACATTAAAATACCCACTTCTCTATAAATGAAATGATATAATATAAAATATTTTCAAAAATTCCTTAATTATAAATACCTTATAGGGAGTTTTGTATCAGGTTAGGGTTAATAAAAATAATCGGCCAGAGACTAAAGGACATAGAAGGTTCAAGTTTCTTTGATTCTTCAAAAATCTCAAAACATATAGGTTTCTCTAATTATCCAAAAATCACAAAGGGCTAAAGTCCTCAGAATGTACAGGTTTCTCTTATTCTTCAAAAATCTCATAAGGCTAAAAACCTCAAAAATTACCAGTTTTTTTAACTCTCTAAGGACCTCAGAAATCTAAAAATCTCAAAAGTTACAAGTATTTTTTATTCTTCAAAAACCTAAGAAGGTTAAAAGCCTAAGAAAGGATATATTTCTTTGATTTTTAAAAAATCTCTGATGGTTAAAAGCATCAAAAGGTATATGTTTCTTTTATTTTTTAAAAAATTTAGAAGGATAATAGCCTTAGAAGGTACAAGTTTCTCATATTCTTCAAAAACCTGAAATCGCTAAAAACCTGAGAAGGTGAAGATTTTTTTTAATTCTTTAAAAATCTCAAAAGGCTATAAACATTAGAAAGAATAAACTTGTCTGATCATTATGGTCTAATTGAGGAAAAATATCTCAAAGATTTTAGAAAGATTTCAAAGAAGCATAAAGGAATAGGTTTTCTCTTAGGAGGCAAGTTTATAATTAAAATTGCTCTTATACAAAGATAGAGCATTTATCACTTCCAACAAATTGAATGCTAACATCAATTAAGCTCATATATACATTTCAAAGCCACATACAGAGGCTAGATTTACATGATGTCAACATGATTAATTTCTAAATTTCTACATGAGCTTCCAATATATGGTCTTTTCCATCTAAAAGATTTAGACAAGGAGCTGAAGATTAAACTCCATGAATTGATGTACCTTCATCAATATTATTTCTATATATAGCATTCCAACATTTTTTCGCAATGATGATAAGATAAATTTATTAATTTCAAATTGCCTATATTAAGATATTTATGTTTTTATTCTTTGTGCTATGTGTAGTAAAACTATGAACCAATGTCACAATGCCAAAAAGTCAATGCCGTAACGCCAAATACTAGCATCACAGTGCTAAAATGTCAGCATTGTAGTGGAGAGCTCATAGAAAATCAACTTGAGAGCTTACCATCAAGGGGCTATCCATGAAGAACCATAAAGTGAGGTCGAGCATTGCAATGGCGAGCTCATAGAAAATCGGCTGGAGATCTTAGTGTCAAGGTGATATCCATGAAGCACTATTGTGCGAGATAATTGAATATGTGAATCGAAGTGATGAATGGTGAACCAACGTGCCAATTCAGGAACACCACAATGCCACCAAGCTAGCACCACAGTACTAGTTCAGTTATTTTACAAAACTAAAAATTGTAGCCTTATAGTTCAAGTTAGGGGGTTGGCACATTATGTGTGTGTGTGTGTGTGTGTGTGTGTGTGTGTGTGTGTGAGGGGTCGTTCTGGAGAGTGAGTGACTTTTTAAATCTTTGTTTGGTGTAGTGTATTAGTGTGGATCAAGATGGAGAAGTGCAAAGGAGTTGTTTTTTAAATCTGGATCATTTCTAAACCTTATATCTCTTTTTTTATCTAGTGCTTAAAGTTGCAACTTGTGTTTTACCAAGTGAAATAAAATATTTGTATTGTGTAACATCATCTCCATGTGTAGTTAAACTTTTCTTTCTGAATTTATAATTATTTAAAAATTATATATTGCCTAGAAAGATTTAATCTATATAAAATATGTTGTTTTAATTTCTACATACTTAAATTAGTTAATGTGTAGGTCGTACATAAATTAAAAATCTAGTATGATCTAAAGCCTTAGCAGAAGAATAGGAGAATAATGAGAGTTTTTAAAATGTAGTTTGGTCATATTATAGACATATGGTGGTTAGGATTATGTGGTCGTAAGGAGATAGAAAAATTATAGCTAGGAGGAATCCAACAAGCTCGACAAAGATGATGAGTACTTATGCTCTTATCCACATTGACAATAAGAAGAAAACCACTTTAATATAATCATGTATTTTTAAATATATCATAGGTTTTGACCTTTTAAAAATAATGAATTTACTTTCTATATTTGAAGCTGTTTAACTTAATCTGCACCACCTGTTTAAATCATCAATTAGATAAATGTTGCAGTTCAGTAGGCAGTACTAAAGTGAACCTAAAACATTTATAGTTTTTTTCCTGTGGGATTGACACTCTTCTCATTTGCATATTACTTGACATGACATGTGCATTTGCATTAAATAAGACTTACACCATAGAAAAATTAAACCTTCTTAAAAGAACTCAATAATATGAGTAAGCTAAAGCACGAAGCCCTACATTTGCATAGCTAAAAATACCCCTGTCAACTTTTTAGCGTCGTTGCTGGGGATTATACTATTGAAATTATTATCCTATTTTGCATTTTAATATTACTAAACCAATTGCTAGTTTAATCTAGTTATATTTTTGAAATTTTTACCTGATTAGTCTTACTTTGCTTACTAATTAACTATTACTGCTTAGTATTTTACATTTTTTTATTATGTTATTTAGAATTACATGAGTAGTACTAAACAACCGGTATAACTTTTATTTGACACTGAAATTGAAAAGGCTTTAAGTAAAATTAGAAAAACTTGAAATTTTTGAAAAGATTTAAAAATTGTTGAACAACTTTCAAAAAATAATCAACCTATTCTGCATAGGGAATACACTAACCATATGGTTGAAGGTATTCATTAAAGTATAAATAGACTTAACATTCAAGCCAATAATTTTAAATTAAAATATGCCATAATCCAAATAGTGCAAAACTCTCAATTTGGGGGAATTCCAATAGAATACCCTAATTTGCATATAGCTAGTTTCCTTGAAATATGTACAACCTTTAAATATAATGGTGTTATTAATAATGCTATTAGACTTAAGCTATTTCTATTTTTGACTTAGGGATAAAGCTAAAATATGGTTAAATTTATTACCCCCAGGCTTAATTAAAAATTGGAATAATCTTGCCTATAAATTTTTAGCTAAATATTTTCCACCATCTAAAACTGCTAAGCTTAGAAATGGCATCACATCTTTTACCCAGTTAGATGGCAAGTCTATTTATGAATCATGAGAGAGATTTAAATAACTCCTTAGTAAATGCCCTCGTCATGCCCTCCTTGATTGGTTAATCCTTCAAACCTTTTATAACAACCTTATAGTTTCCCTTAGATTAATCATTAATACTGTTGCTGGTGGTTCTCTGATGTCAAAGCCCTTTTAAAAGGCATATGCTTTGATTGAGGAGATGGAACTGATAGTTTTCAATGGCCATCTAAAAGAATTAACCCTTAAAAGGTAGCTAATATTTATGAATATAATGTTTTATCAATTTTAACTTCTCAAGTAGCTATCTCTTCTAGAAAATTAAATAATCATAGAAGTAATTCATCTCAAAATTCACTTGTGACTGCACAATTGACCATCTTTGGAGCCTCTAATGATCCTAATGCTTTTGGAGTAGAATCGATTAATGTAATTAATAATATAATCAATAACCCTTTATCAAATACATATATATAATCCAGCTTGAGAAATCATCCCAATTTTAAGTACAATAATAATCAAAATTATAATACTAACTAGAATTCTAACTAGCCAAATCAAGTAAGAAATTTAAATCACCCTCCTCAAAATTTTACAAACCTAAGGCCTAGTTATTTCCCTAGATTTCTCAAATAATCAACCTGAGGATAAGAATCCTTCATTTAAAGAATTAGTTTTACAACTAGGTACATAACTATAGAGTCATGTTGTTGCCATTAGAAATATTGAAACTCAATTATGAAATCTAGCTAGATATTTAACCAATAGACCCCAAGAAAAATTACCCAATAATACAGAAATAAATCCAAAAGAAAAGGGTAAAGAGCAATGCAAGGCTATTCAATTGAAGAGTGGTAGAGAGCTAGAAAAAGAGAAATGGAATAAGGATTAATCTACGGAAGTGTCATATGTAGAAGAGCTAGTAGAGATCTCCAAGCCTAAGGAGCACCTTTAGTATGATAAAGAAGTAGAAAACCTATTAGAAAGGTTGTTGAGAGGCCAACACCACCATTTCCCCAAGATTGCTAAAGCACAATTTGAATACATAGCTCTTGATATTTTTGAATGTATTTAAAAAGTTAAGTATTCACATTCTATTTATAGAAGCCTTAGAATAGGTTCCTACTTATGCTATGTTCATGAAATACATTCTAAGTAAGAAGAGAAGATTAGGAGACTTTGAGATTATAGCCTTGACTGAAGAATATAGTGCAATCATGTAGAAGAAGCTTTCTCAAAAGCTTAAGGACCGTGGAAGTTTAACTATTTCTATGGCTATCGAGGATAAAATTTTATTGAAGGGCACTATGTGATTTAGGAGCTAACATTAATCTAATGCCCTTTGTCCATATTTATAAAACTTGATTTAGGAGAAGTCCAACCTACCATTGTTACCCTTCAGGTAGCAAACTATTCATTTACCTATCCAAATGGGGTAATAAAGGATGTGTTAGTCAAGATTGAAGAGTTTATCTTTCCTATGAATTTTATTATCTTAAATATGGAAGAAGAAAGAGAGATACCTATTATCTTGGATAGACATTTTCTAGATAATAACAAGGCCATAATAGATGAGCAAAAGGGAGAATTGATACTAAGAGTGCAAGATCAAAATGTGTTCTTCATTATCTTAAAGTAAATGAAGTTTCCTAGGGACAAAATAAAGATTTTCATAGAGTGGGTTTAGTGGATGATTGTGTGGAAGATTTATTGATTGAGAGTTCTTTAAAATTTTATATGTTTAAGGATGACATTAGAGAGGGAGAAAGAGATTCTATCCAAATGATTGGTGATGCCCCTAAAATTTTCAAGGATAGTTTTGAAGTGCTTGATACATTATCCTTAAGTATGCCTTTGAAATCATTTGTTATTGAGGCACCCATTCTAGATTTAAAACCCTTGCATCCTATTTGAAGTATGCCTTCTTAGAAGATGAGTCAATCATAACCATCATCATTCTTACATAATTAGGAGAAGATCAAGAATGTAAGTTGATTAGGGTTCTCAGTATGTATAAAAGAGCTTTTTATTAGACCATAGCTGATATTAAGGGAATTAGTCCATCTTTTTTGCATGCATAAGATTCTGTAGAGGAAATTCCATTTCAAATGTTGACCCCCAAAGGAGACTGAGCTCTATTATGAAAAAAGTGGTGATGAAGGAGATTATTAGATGTTGGAATCATTTACCACATTTCAAAAAATGCATGGGTTAGTCATATACATTATGTTCCCAATGAAGAAGGCCTAACTATAGTTGCCAATGAGAAAAATGAATTGATACCTATTAGGAGAGTTACTAGTTGGAGAATATGCATAGATTATAGGAAACTAAATAAAGAAACATGGAAGGACTATTTTCCCTTGTCTTTTATTAATCATATATTAGATATGCTAATTGGATATCATCAGATTTCTATAAGACCAAAAGACCAGGAAAAACTTTGGAATATTTGCATTTAAGAGAATGCTTTTAGTTTGTGCAATTCCCCCACTACTTTTCAGAAATGTATGATGTCACTTTTTTGATTTAATTGAGCAAGGAATTGAGATATTTGTGAATGATTTCTCTATTGGTACCACTTTTGATTCTTATTAGGAGCATTAAACTATGGTTTTAAAAGATGTGTAGAAATAAATTTTGTATTAAATTAAAAGAAATGTCAATTCATGGTACAAAAGACATAGTTTATGACATAAACTTTCTAAGAAAGGTTTAAAAGTGGATAGGGCTAAAGTGAAAGTAATTGAAAATCTTGCACCACCCACTTTTATGAGATAAATAAGAAGCTTTTTAGGACATGTTAGTTTCTATAGAAGATTCATTAGAGATTTTTCAAAAATATCAAAATTATTATGCCATTTACTTGAAAAAAATATCCCTTTTGATTTTGATGATAAATGTATTAAAGCTTTTAACATTTTGAAATAACACATGATCACTGCCTTTATTATTGTTACACTTGATTAGATTTTGAAATCATGTTTGAAGCTAGTGATAAATCTTTTGTTGTTGTGTTAGGAAAAAAAGGCTAGGAACTTTTATACTATATACTATGCAAGAAAAACTTTGAATGCAACCCAATTTAATTATGCAACCGCTCAAAAAGAGATGTTAGCCATTATCTTTTCCTTTAATAAGTTTAAAATATATTTTATTGACACTAAGGTTCTACTTTACACTAATCATTATGCTATGAAATTCCTGATGACAAAGAAAGATGTCAATCCTATATTAGTAAGGTGGATTCTTTTGTTGCAAAAATTTGATGTAGAGATCCTTGATAAGAAAGGAACTAAAAACCAAGTGGCTGATCATTTACCTAGGTTAGATCTAGAAGAGCATGCATGTAAAGAGTGTGACATCAATGAATTCTATCTATGTGAGCATTTATTTGTTTTACATTCATATGATATACCTTGGTATGTGGATATTATAAGCTACATTATTAGTGGTGTTATTCCCAGTGATATGTCTTTTACTTATAGGCATAAATTTTTGCATAATGCTAAATTCTATTTTTGGGATGAGCTATCTTGTTTAGGAAGTGTAAAAATCAAATCAATAGACAATGTGTCACTAAAAATGAAATTGAATCCATCATTAGGTAATGCCATGACTCTGAGTATGGATGGCATTTTAGAATATTTAAAACTACTTTTAAGATCCTTTAATCTAGATCTTATTAGCCTATCCTATTTAAGAAATAAAAGACTATGTTAAAAGATGTGATTAGTGTCAGAGTGTAGGTAACAAAACTAGAAGAAATGAAATATCCCTTAATATTATGTTAGAAGTGGAGGTTTTTGATGTTTGGGGACTTGACTTCATGTGATCTTTTGTGTAATCATATGGAAGTAAATATATTCTGATAGTAGTTGACATGTGTCCAAGTGGATTGAGGGAGTAGCAACCCCTAAAATGGATACTCATATGGTTATTATTATTTTTTTTAAATATTTTTTCTAAATTTGGATTACTGCCTGGAGTTATTATTAGTGATGGGGGAAGTCAATTTTACGATAAGAGAGTGGAGGCTTTAATTTTAAAAGATAGCATTAAACATAGAGCTACAACTATGTAATATCTCCAAACTAATGGTCAGGCTGAAATAAGTAATGGGGAGATTAAGAGAATCTCAGAAAAAATTAGTTTTCCAAATAGGAAGGATTAGGCTTTGAAATTAGATGATGCGCTTTGGGCATACATGAATGCATTTAGGACATGTATTGGAATGTCTCCTTATAAATTGATCTTTGAAAAGTTCAGTCATTTACCTTTGAAATTAGAGCATAAAGCATTTTGGGTAGTGAAAGAATTGAATTATAATCTTAAGGATGCTAAGGAGAGAAGACTAATATAATTGAATGAGTTAAAAGAATTTAGAAATGAGGCCAATGAGAATACTAAAATGTATAATGAGCAAATTAAGAAGTGGGAGGATCGTCAGCTTATTAGGAAGAAATTTGAGCCCGGATAAGAAGTTCTTTTATATAATTCAAGATTAAAATTATTCCCAAAAAAATTCAAGTTGTAGTCAGGAACATTCACTATTATAAAGATGTATCCTTATGGAGTTGTTAATATTAGGGATCATAAAACTATCCAAATTTTAAGTCAATGATCAAAGATTAAAACCCTATTTGGGAGGAGAAGTTGATAGCCTTAGAAATTTTATAAAGCTGACTCATCTTGAATAGGATTTTAATATAGTCTACTTGAAGAATATAAACTTATATGCACTATTTGAAAGGTAATCCAATTGATCACTGTTGAAATTGATACAACCCCAATAAAAATGTGAGTGCATGTGTCGATCAAGTAATAAAGTATTTGAGAGAGTGTCGATCCCATGAGAAAATACTAGGCTGCACAAAAATATTTCTAGGATTGTTTACTTAAGCTACTTAATTTATCCTATGCAATGAAATCAAGAGTAATTTCTATTTATGAGAAATGCAGGAAATAGTGATGATACCAGTAATTAAAATATTTTGGACTAATTATAGTGAAATAACCTAAGTTCTCATGAGTAGACTCTCTTATGTTAATTGTGAATTAGAGAATGTGCATTTCTAGATCTCTATCGAGCTTGTAGGAAAATAAAGAAAGGTTTATGATCTTCCTTTATTCTATCCCTATAGATCCTAGAATACTACATATCCTATGTCTATGCATGCAAGCATTTCATTTCAATTCTCCTATTTGTTCCAACATTCTTCCGTTCCGGTAATGCATCACATTAGATGTTAATTTTATACATGATAACTGCATAAATTAAATGAAGTTCAAGTGATATTGAAAATAATTATTCATACTTTAAATCATATGAGTCTACATTAGGAATTACATAGATATTCACATTACTAATCCAAAACTACGAGTTTAGCTGACCATCAAATAAATTTTGAACAAAATAATTTCTATTTATTGTTCAAGAAAGAAAGTATAAGTAGATAATCTAAAGAAAATATCACCCATAATGAAGAATCCTAAACATATCATGTAGATGGACCCTTCCCAAAGTGAATCTTCTCTTACAACTTCATTTTCCACACTCCTTTGCTCTCCTATTGATTATTTGCTCACTATAATATTGACCAGCCACTCATAATAATATATCCCATTATTCTCTGGTCTCTCTCAGGCTCTCCTCTATGTTCTATTGAAAAGCTTTCATAGACAAAAATAGACAAACTATTTATACTGATTATAGAAATAGATTCAAGCACCACAATGCTCGACAAGGTGGCACTGTTGTGTTACAATATGAACTAGCACTTCGACGCTACTAATTATTCTCGACTATGATGTTGGGCTGACCCAACATGGTTGTTTGCTAATCTAGTGTGTCATTTGGCTGATCTAGCATGGTGCTCCTTTTTGTCAACTACTCTGCCATAGCATTGTAAAAGTTAGATGTTGCAGTGCTCACTTACATCATCTAGCGCTCCTGTTCTTCCGAGATTGGCGCTCCAGTGTTGAATTATTGTGCAATTTTCTCCAGACTCTGGTGCTGTAATGTTAAATTTTTGCATTGTGGTGCTACTTGGCGCTACGACGTTGGTCTTTACTCAGTCGGAGTGTTGAATTAAATAAAATTTTTTTGAGGCTCCAGCACTACAATGTCTTGATCTGGCATCAATGCATTTAGTACGCTGTGGCGCTGATAGTTATGGCGTTGCAATGCTGGTTCTAAACTTTATCAATTTTGCTCATTTTTTTAGATACTCTTGCACAACATGAACTAAAAAATATATTTTTTCTAGAGTTAACAGAATAAAAATACTACATAATTTTTATATAACAAATTTCTTCCATCTTAAACTCTTACTTGTCCTCAAGCAATTATGTTTTACATTTTCGAATAGCTTTATTAGATTAAATAAAAAAATTTTAATTTAAAATTAATTAAAATATAAGACAATACTCTACCATTTAGATGTGAATAAATCATGAATAATCTTCCTAAGGAATCCTGTTTATTAGTATCCAAATTGAACTCATCTACTGCAAGTGTAAGTGCAATGTTGACTTATTTATTTGGATTGCATAATTTATCATTTAAGAATTGGTTGTGCATTAGTTAACTTTTAAATTCATTTATAAACCTTTCTACACAATAGCTCACTTACACTCTCCTCTTTAAAATTTAGTATTAGGATCCTTTTAGGAATTCAGCATCCTCAAATACCAATTTTAATATTATAGTACTTATTTTTCTTCTTACTTTTTCTTTCATTTATTTTTCTTCTATTTGAATTATTTTCTTTTAATGCACATGAGTACTAAAATAATGATTTTGAATATATGATTAGCTTTCTTCCTTCATGAGATCCTAAATTGGACATATGTAAGGATTGTACAAGTTGTCTAAATTAATCTAAGTACTTCTCTTTTTAAACTTAGCTATTCAATCATGTCGCCAATAGCAATGCTTAGGTGTTATAGCACTAAAGTTCAAAATTAAAGTGCTAACTTAGATAATTTTTTTAGTTGATTGTTACGATTTTTAAATTAGAAATTATTGTTCTTTGTTCATTTAATTTAGCACCTACCATTTTGTATTCTTCTTAATTTTAAATAATTTTTAATTACTATTTTTCATTTATCCAAGAGTGGGACCTTCGACGACAGCACTGGCAGCAGCACACGAAGAAGAAGAAGAAGAAGATAATGATGAGAAGTAGGCATAGTCCTACTATTATTCTTATAGTTATTATTTTTATTTTAAATTTTGCATCTAGTTTTTTAAGTTGTTTATTTTTACATGTTTTTACTTTTTATTATATTTTTCTTTTATTTAAGTTTTATAGTTATTATTTTATTTTATTTTATTGTAGTAATTTCATATATTTTCTTCTTAAAGTTTTTTGTAATTTGAAAAAAAAATAATGAAATCAATTTCTCCAAATTTTTGAAAATTATTTGTCTTACTATTGAACTTTTTGCTTGAGTTATGAATTTTCGAAAATTCAAATTAAAGATTCTTAAGTATTTAAAAGTGCAGAACTTATAATTTTTTTCTAATAGAATAGCTATAAGTAACAACTAATCTTTTTAGTAAAAATTAATAATTCTAAATAAATTAAATTTCTAAAAATCATTTAACTTTTAGCTACTTATGAAGGACTACTTAATTTTAGTATTGATATAAATTAACTCATTAGATAAATCCTAAATCACTAAAAAAGTAAATAATTACAGAATTATGAAACCTTTAATAAACTTTAGATTAGTATAATGAGTTGAGGCAATAGATAGTTATTCAACATTAAAATAAGATATTTTAGCAAAAAAATAAAAAAAAAGTTAAAAATGAAAAATATTGAAAAAGGATAAAGTATTAGAATATTAAAAAAATTGTGCTTGCAATGTTTAGCCCCACTTAAAAATAATAAGTGGAGAAAACACACTTGTATTATTCAAAATCATTATAAGATACTTAGCCAAATAAAAGAAAACAAAAAAAGATAAATAAGAATTGCTAAATACCTGAATATCAAAAATTGGTACCTGTAATATTTAACCCTACATGTATACTTCTAAAGAAATTATTGGAATCATAATACTTAAAGTGATTTCATTAATTCCAAAATTCTAAGTAAATTTAAGTAAGTTAGTCAAAATTATTCACCCATAGGAGTTTAATTTTAAATAAATATTAATTCAAAATGAAGAATTAGGATGTTATAAATTATTTTAATAATGTTTTTCTAACTTATGTACTTTATAAATACTTAGATTATGAATTTTATTTATTTCCAAAAATTATATTCAATGCAAATGATACTTTTTAACCCCATACAGTATAAATTACTTAAAAAAAGGTTATATCTTAAAGTTTGAGGCAATTTGATAAGATAAAAATAATTAACTTTAAATTACCAATATTATGATATTTGTGCTTTTAATTTTTATATTTTATGCTGAAAAATAGTAAAAAATATATAAAAATTGAAACAACGCCACAATGCTACAAAGTCAGCACCGCAGTGCCAAAGCTGATTCTAGTGTCGCAATGCCACACCTTCAGCATAGTAGTGGAGAGCTCACAGAAAATTGACTAGAGAGCTTAGTACTCAGGCGCTATCCATGAAGCACCACAGTGTGAGATTGAGTGTCATATATAGTGTCGAATTGCCCAGCACCGCAGTGGGAGACAATTAAACTGGCGAATCAAAGTGATGAATTGTGAACCAAAGCTCATGTTCAGCAATGCCACATCACCACCAAACCAACGTCACGACGCTAGTTCATCTATTTTGCAAAACTATAAATAATAGTCTTAGAGTTCATGTTATGGGGTTGGCACATTGTAGAGTCATAAGTGTGAGGAGTTGTTCTAGAGAGGGAGTAGCTTTTGTATCCATGTTTGATTTATTGTATTAGTGTGGATCAAGGTGGAGAAGTGCTAAGGAGTTGTATCTTAAATTTGAGTCATTTCTAAATCTTGTATCCTTATTTATATTATGCTTAAAGTTGTAACTTATGTTTTGCAAAGTGAAATAAAATATTTGTGTTATGCAACACACTACCAAAAAATTGAAGTTTTCGCAGCCTTTAATAGCAGCGGTTTACAAACCGCTTCTATTTCCTAGAATTGGCAACGGTTTTAACCGATGCAAGGAAGTAACTATTATAGTGTTTTTAACCGCTGCTAAAAACAGTTCTTTATTACTCCCTTCTGCCCTAACCGAGCCATTCCAGTCTCGCTGAAAGGTCCGCGAATAGCCTTGAACGCGATTGCTCGTCGCTGAAACGTCCGCGTTCGCCTCCGAATCCTCATCCACGACCGATCGAATACACCGGCTCTGACGTAGAATCCATTCCCCTTGCCGAATCAGACATTCGATCGCTCGGTCATAGGTATTTTCCAACTCGTCTTCAGCTGCCCTAAATTTTTTTATTCCGGACGCCATTTAGTTGATATTCCTTGAATTTTATAGATGCATACAAGTTTCTTGTGATGATTTTAAAAGTTTCTGATGATGCCCTAAATTCGGCATGCATGTTCGCCAGAATTCTGGAAAATCATTATGTCTATGCCATTTTATGGTGGTTATAACCGCAACAATTCTGATAAGTAGTGGCGGTTAAAAACGCTGCAAAAATTAGCACTTCGCATATCTACCCCGTCGGTCGCTAAATCGCCGCGAAATGTTGTTGCAGCGCATCGCAAAAACAGCGGATATGCGGCGGTTTAAGAACCGCTGGAATGGATTTTGTGGCGGTTATAACCGACGGTAAAAGCCTTAAATTGTGCTGCGATAGCCCTTTTTTTTGGTAGTGACATCATTTCCATGTGTAGCTAAATTTTTCTTTGTAAATCTACAATTATTTAAAAAGTATGTATTACTTAAAGTAGGTTTAATATTTATAAAATTCATGTTGTTTTTAATTTATCCATACTTCAAGTAGTTTATATATAGGCCATTTATAAATTAAAAACCTAGTGTGATCTAGAGCCTCCACAGAGGAATAGAAGAATAATTAGATATTTTAAAATATAGTCCAGCCATAATATAAACATATGGTGCTTAGAGTTATGACATCTTACGGAGATAGAAGAATTATAGTTAGGAGGGATCCTAATTAATACTCCAATCAGCTCTACAAAGATGATGAGTATGCATGTTTTGATCCATAGCATTAATAGCAAGAAAAACACTCTAATGTAATCATGTATTTTTAAATATATTATAGATTCAGCACTTAAAAAAAAAGTAAATTTACTTCTTATATTTGAAGCTTTTTAACTTAATCCGCACCACCAGTTTAAATCATCAAGTTATATAAATTTAGCAATTCAGTAGGCAGTACTAAAGTGAACCTAGGAAATTTCTTATTTTTCCCTATAGAATAGACACTCTTATCATCAGTATATTACTCAACACGACACAAACACTTGCGTTTAACAAGGCCTACACTGTAGAAAAATTAAACCTTACTTAGAGAACTCAATAGTGTGTGTAAGCTAAAGCATTAAGCCCATGCATAGCTAAAAAATATCCCTGTTAAATTATTTCCTCCATATTTGAAGAAAATTTGAAACATCAAAACACGATGGAAAATATCTCAAAATGAGGTTAGTCAACTCTCTTTCAAGATAAAGATCAAAATTCTTCCATCATTATATAAATATTGGGTATCATTATTAATTCTACAGGTCGGGTTATTCAGTTCTCCTGATTGAGAAGATAATGTAGCATATAAGGGGGTACACATCGCCTATTTATGATAGTATTTACTGGTGCCTGAGAAAGGGGAATTATGCATAACTAATATAAGATAGTATCAAGTCTTTTTTAAGAGGTAAAACTAGACTCTACAAAGAAGAAATTGAGGAGTCTAGATATTTCTCACAACTCCAAAGAATAATTCATTCTCTTCAAAAGGGGCACTGAAGCTTGAAAGGGAGATTTACGCCACATATGAAAGATAGTATTTTACTGGAGAGCAAAGGGGGAGGCCCCGACTATATAAGATTGTTGAGAGCCTCTCTTGGGAGAAGAGTTGGAGAGGAGAAGTGGGGAAAGTGTTCACTTAAGAGTAATTAATTCTACTTAAGGAGGGGAACTAGAGTTTGAAATGGGAATACCCACCACCTATCCAAGATAGTGTTTTACTGGAACTTATGAAGAGGCAAGCACCGCCTATACATGATAGTGAAAGTCTTCTCTTAGAAGAAGAATTGGAGAAGAAGAAGTTGGGAAAAGAGAAATTCATTTTCCTGAAGGAGGGGCACTAAAGATTGAAAGAGGGATATGCACCGCCTATCCAGGATAGTATTTTACTGGAGCCTATGAAGGGGTAGGCACTGCTTATTTAAGATAGTGGAGTGCCTCTCTTAGCAGAAGGATTGAAAAAAAAAAGAAGTTGTGCAAATACCAACTCATTCTCCTTAAGAAGAGGCACTGGAGTTTGAATGATTATACAAATCACCCATCTTAGATAAATTTTACTAGATCCTACAATGGGAGAGGCACCACCTATACAAGAGGGCAATTGCAAAAAAATTAAAGATAATGAGTTTTAAAATGGGAGAGGACAGTTGCAAAAATTAAAGAGAATGAGTTTTAAAAGTAAATGAAAGAGAATTATAAATATTTAAGAGAAAGAGTTGCAAAAAATAAAACAAGAGAGTTATAAAAGTTAAATATAATGAGTTATAAAAATTAAATAGATTGAATTGCAAAATTTAAAGAGGGGTTTATAGAAATAAAGAGGTAGAAGTTAAATGAGTAAAAGTTAAAGAAGTGAAAGTTAAAGAGATGAAACTTAAAGGGGTGGGAAACAAAAAGAAGAAGAAGAAAAAGTGTAAAAAAATTTAAAAAAATTATAAATTAAAAAAGTTTAAGATTATTGAAGATTTAAAATATATTTTGGACACGGCAAGCTTCAACGTTCAAAAAAAGAGGGACAAATGATATCTCTACGAAAATTTGGCATGTCAATATGAAACTCAAGACAAATTTTAAATTAAAAACTTTTTGAATTAAATTCATGATCATCTAAACTTTGATTTTAGCAAACTTATAGTCAAACTAAATATCTCAACAAGATGAACCTAACGATACCAAAAGTGATCCAATCTGAGCCTAAATGAGATCAAATCAAACACTTGAAGCATAATTAGAGAATTTAGATATTAATTGGGAGATCAAATGATCTCCAAATTTGGCATACTTATAGTCAAATCAAATGGCTCGTCGAGCCAAATCCAATGAGCCAGTGTTCGCTCAATTCTAACATCATTAAAACACTTTATTGCTGAGTAAATATTTTGTAATCCAAGGAATCAATATGGACGGCATGATGGAGTGCTTTGGATTTCGATCAAATTTATAAAAGGACTCCTCTCAAAAAGCCTATAAATAGAGCCTCATTCTATATATAGAGGTGTCTAAGTGTTGAGAGACAAAGAGACCTCCTTTGCATTATATAGCTCTCAACGTGGCCAATGACCACAACAAGTTCTCTCTGCCGATGACGATCATCAATTCTCACCAACGACCACAACCAACAGTTTCCACCATTGTCTACAAACTTTTGTCAAGATCTAATTCTTTTGTTGGTTTTCAATTGTCCATTTGTGGGCACAAGACTTCTGTAATCCCTATAAAAGAAAAGTCAAATATGTTATTCTCAAATAGTCTATGAATAAGAAAAGATTCTTGTATCTTCTGACATATAATTGATTTTTCTATTGAGCTAGGCCTTATGGATTTTTCCCTTTCCAAGTTTTCCTCCTAAAAAACTTTTAACATGTACGTATTGAATTATTGTGCAAAGCTAAGGCATAAAATACTAACTCTATCGACACAAATTTTCTAGTACGTAACATGTTAGTTTATAATTGTATTAGTATGTGTGGGTGTCATGATAGTTTGCATGTAAGTAGTAGGTATTAAGAGTTAATAGATTGTATGTGAGATTATGAAGCCTTTACATTCTATTAATAACTTCTGATGAAGTATTAGAACAAACAACAAATCAAATGTTGTAAGACTCTCTTTTGCTGTGTCTTTCTCCAATATAATTTTGGAGTTGTGGGCACTCTTAAAATTCCTTTCTTATTTTATGATCTACACATGGGGTTTTGAGCAAGCTTGAAGCTGCATAATTATGTCATTATTAGATGTGTATCAATCATGCTTTAATTGAGATTGAGCATTTGACATTAGCGAGCCTCAACAATAGTACCATTGATATGCACCAATTGCTAGATGAGAGATAATTAATATATTTGAGGAATTTTTTTTTTTTTGAGCCATTAAGATAAACCTACACACACATCACATGCGTAAGCTTTGAACCCAAGATCTCTTTATTAGTAGCCAAAGCCCCCAACCAATAAATCAAGGTGAGCTGCATCATTTGAGGATATCGACAACTCAAAACTTTTGTGGGAGAAAAAGACATTAAAAATTTAAGAAGGGAAAAGGCTAATCTTTTGAGGCATTGATTGTTCTTAGCGTGTTATGTATAGAGTACAAAGACTTTAAACTCAAATTATTTATTAATCTTTAATGCACACTACTTATAAATTATCAAGACCCACATATTTATTAATTCAATCCCAACTAATTCATTAAATTTTTTAATCCTAACATATTACTTGTTACATGCTAGAATATATGCGGTGATAGAGTTAGAATTTTACGTCTTAGTGTTGCACGAATATCCAGCTCACACACAGAGAACACAAGATTTTTATGTGGAAAATCCTAAAAAGGGAAAAACCATGGGGTCTGGCCCAGTTTGAAATAATTTCACTAGAACTTGAGTAGGTTACAATGGGCTGACTCGCCTCCAAGGGCGATCAGATTACAAGTATCAACCGTAGGGTTGAAGTTGGGGGTATGTAAAAGTCTGATGTCACGTTGGTGGAACTTCAGGGTCACCTGGTGATTTGGCAGAATTCTAGGCCTTAGGTGATGGTCCAGTAGAACTCTGGGTCTTAAGTGGTTGTCTGGCAGAGCTGAGCACGTCAGGTGGTGGTCTGGTGGATGTACGGGCCTCAGGTGGTGGTCCGGTGGAAGTCCGGGCCTTAGGTGGTGTTCTGGCCGAGCTGAGGACGTCAGGTGGTGGTCTGGCGGAGCTCAGGGCGACAAGCGGTGGTTCGACGGAGCTCAGGGCATCAGGTGGTGGTCTGGCAGAAGTTCGGGCCTCAGTTGGTGGTCCAGCGGAGCTCAGGGCGTCAAACAGTGATCCGACAGAGCTGAGGATGTTAGGTGGTGGTCCGACGGAGCTCTGGGTGTCAGGCGATGATCCGGCGGAACTCTGACGGTGGTTGAGGAGGATTAAGGAGGCAAGAGCGATCTCCAATCTCGCTTTTTTCTCCTTAGGATTAGGTGCCCCTTTTTAAGAGGAGAATGGACTCTATTTATAGATTTTTGAGAGTGACATGGCCCATAAATAGAAGGAAGATCAAGGGTAATTAGGGAGTGATTTGAATGGACGGCTGATGTTGAATCCCTTGATTGTGGATCATTTTATGGACATTTGAAGGTCCTAGAGATGTCGGAATTCAGTGATCTTAGGCTCATTGGATTCGTCATATCAAGCCGCTCGATTCAACTATAAGTACGTTATGTTTAGAAACTATTTGGTAAATCAAATTGTCATTCCAACCTTCCAATAGTGCTTCGGGCGAGTGATTTGGACCCATTTGGGCTCAAATTGGGTTGAATTTGGTGTAGTTGGGTTTTGTATTTCCGAGATGTTTAGTTCGACTATAAGTTTACTGAAATCAGAGTTTGGATGGTCCCAATTTTAATTTTGGAAGTTTCCAACTTAATTTTCCTCGAGATTCGTGCCTGATCAAGATAATTTTTCGAGGATGTATCATTACTAATTATCATCTTTTAAGATTTCATTTGAGACAATTTTCTTACTACTTCTTAAAGCAGTATTTTAGTATAAAAATTTAGGCTTCGTTTGTGATGACTTTTTTATTATTTCTTAAAACAGCTTTCTAGTATAAAAATTTAAATTTTTGTACTAAGAAGTTGTTTTAGGAAGCAGTAAGAAAGCCGTCCCAAATAAAGCCTTAGTTTTTGTACTAAAAGATGTGTTGCGAGTTAGAATATATGTGGTGATAGAGTTAGAATTTTACATCTTAGCATTGCACAGATATCCAGCTCACACACACACAGAACACAAGATTTTTATGTGGAAAACCCTGAAAAAGGAAAAAATCACAGGGCCTGGCCCAGTTTGAAATGATTCCACTAGTACTTAAGTAGGTTACAGTGGGCTGACTCGCCTCCAAGGGCGATCAGATTACAAGCATCAACCGTAAGGTTGAAGTTGGGGGTATGTGAAAGTCCAACGTCACACTGTTGGGACTTCGGGGTCACCTAGTGATTTGGTAGAATTCTGAGCCTTAGGTGGTGGTCCGGTAGAACTCCGAACCTTAGGTGGTTGTCAGGCAGAGCTTAGGATGTCAAGTGGTGGTCCGGCGAAACTCAGGGCATCAAGAAGTGGTCCGGCGGAGCTAAGGACGTTAGGTGGTGTTCTGACAGAGCTCAGGGCGTCAGGCGGTGGTCTAGTAGAGTTGAGGACGTCAGGTGGTGGTTCGGCGGAGCTCAAGGCGTCAAGCGGTGATCCGGCGGAGCTCAGGGAGTCAGGCGGTGGTCTGGCGGAGTTGAGGACGTCAGGTGGTGGTCAGGCGGAACTCCGTCGTCAGGTGGTGGTCAGGCGGAGCTGGGGACGTCAGGTGGTGGTCTAGCAGAGTTCAGGGCATCAAGCGATGGTCCGGCGGAGTTGAGGATGTCAGGTGGTGGTCTGACAGAGCTCAGGGCGTCAGGCGATGGTCCGACGGAGCTCAGGACATCAGGTGGTGGGCCGGCGAAGCTCAGGGTATCAGGCGGTGGTCCGGCGGAGCTCATGGCGTCAGACGGTGGTCTGGCGGAGTTGAAGACGTCAGGTGGTGGTCCGGTGGAAGTCCGACGGTGGTTGAGGAGGAGCAAGGAGGCAAGAGCGATCTCTGATCTCTCTCTTTTCTCCTTAGGATTAGGTGCCCCCTTTCAAGAGGAGAGGGGGCCCTATTTATAGATTTTTGGGAGTGGCATAGCTCGTAAATAGGTGGAAGATCAAGGGTAAATGAGGAGTGGTTTGAAGGGACGGCCGATGTTGAATCCCTTGATCGTGGACCGTTGGCTGAACATTTGAAGGTCTTAGAGATATCGGATTTTGGCAATCTTGGGCTCGTTGGATCCATCTTGTCGAGTCGCTCAATGCAATTATAAGCACGTCATGTTTCAAAACCGTTTGGTAATTAAAATTGTGGTTCCAACCTTCCAACAGCACTTTGGGCCCTTGATTTGGACCCATTTGGGCTCAGATTGGGTTGAATTTGGTGTCGTTGGGTTTGTATTTCCGAGACGTTCAGTTCGACTTTAAGTTTGCTAAAATTAGAGTTTGGATGGTCCCAATTTTAATTTTGAAAATTTCCAACTTGATTTTTCCTCGAGATTCGTGCCTGATCAAGATAATTTTTCGAGGATGTATCAAGCTGTTTTGAGAAATAGTAAAAAAGCCATCCCAAATGAATCCTAAATGAATATATTTTTTGAGATGGAAATGGATGTTGACTTCTAACATGGAGAGATCCAATGACGATAAAGCTGCTGAAAAGAATAATGTCTTTCATGAAGAAGATAAGAATGAAAAGATAAAAAAGTTTTGTAAAGTTCTGATAATGTAAAGAATCTCAAAGTCTAAGGCTTATAAATAAAGAAAAGCATAACATATTTATTAGATAGCAATATATCAAAGAGGGAAAGCTAAGTGCGCCATACCTTTTGCCCATTAATCAAATCTTCGCTAAGAGATTCTTTGGCACTCTCTCCTCAGTTCATTTGCATGATCAAATGAGTTAGCAATACGCATCTCGAATAAAGTGTAGAATAGATATTCATATATATCCACAAAGGTTTGTCTGCATGAATTATCTTTCCAGAATATTTACAAGAATATGTGAAGAATGTACATTCAGAATTAAAAAAAAAATTTATCTATTAGTTATATGATTTTTTGAACGAAACTTGAGCTCTTTAAATTAAAAACTTTTGAAATTAAAATAATGAATTCGGAACTCCAAATTTGACATGTTTATAGTAAAATTGAGTAACTCGACGAGAGAAATCCAATGAGCCAAAGATCACTCAATTTTGACATTATTAGGCACTTAAATGCTTAAAAAATGCTTCATAATCAAGAAAATCGATGTATACCGTATGAAGGAGTGTTTTGAATTCTGGTTCAAATTACCAAAATGTTCATCTCAAAAGTCTATAAATAGAGATCCTGCCAAGATTTAACTTTAGTGTTGTGTATTAATTATTTTCATGTGGACATTAGACTTCTGAAATCTCTATAAGGAAAATCAAGCCATGCTGTCAAGTGTTAACTGTTTATCTGTGAACACTTGATATCTATAAACTTTCTCAGGGAAAATAAGATATTTGTTTTCAAATAACCCTCTCTTCTTTAATTGTGAGGAATGGAGGATTTTTGTATCACCAGCTATATAATGGATTTTTTCAGCTACGATAGGCCTCATGATTTTTTTTTCCTTTTTCAATTTTTTCATGTAAAATAGTTCTAGTCTTATAACTTTTCTTTATGCATGTTAAATTTTTGTATAACACTAAGATATAAAATAGATATTCTACCGGCTCAAATTTTCTAGCATGTAAAAATTAGAATATTATGATCTTTTTTTAATTAGAATGAGACATATTTAATTTTATATTTCATATATTATCACTTAATAAGATAATCACAATCATTCAATATTATAATTAATATCAAAAGAGAAATATAATTAAATTATTAGATATTTATCAGTATAACATAATTAAATTATTTGTCTAATAGTTTAATTATATTATAAAATAGTTTAATTTAACACTGCCGTTGCCAGGTCCTAAGTCCTGGATGAGAAAAGTGGAGGGTTGCGTTAGGTAGTCGACAGCCAGCGTAAAACTTGTCGAATAATAATGACATGAATCCTTTAAGAAATTGTGTTAATGCTAGGGCGTCCCCTGGAAGCGACGCGTTGTATGGCCTGAATACAGCGACAAGTGTGCAAGGGCCGCTGCACCGCCGCCCGGGTGCAGTGTTAAATAGGCAAGGGTTCCCACATCAAGGACGGATGTGGGCAAAGAAGCTAGTCCATGAATCTAAAATTAGGATAGGAACTTGGAATATAGGTTCCCTTACAGGAAAATTAATGGAATTAATAGATGTTATGATTCATAGGAAGATAAATATTCTGTGCATTCAAGAAACTAAATGGGTTGGAGAGAAGGCTAAGGAGATTGATAGTTTAGGATTTAAACTTTGGTATTCGGGTAGGAGTCGTACTAGAAATGGTGTAGGCGTGATTTTAGATAAGAGTTTGAAGGATAATGTTATAAATATTAATAGAATTGGAGATAGAATTATAGCTTTAAAGATTATTGTTGATGCTAAGGTTGTTAACATTATAAGTGCTTATGCTCCTCAAGTGGGTTTGGATATGGATTCAAAATTAAAATTTTGGAATGACTTAGAAGAATTAATACAAAAGATACCTCTTGAAGAAAGAGTTTTTATTGGAGGAGATTTAAATGGACATGTTGGTAGAGAGGTAGATGATTTTAAAAGCATTCATGGTGGCCATGGTTTTGGAACGACAAATGAAGGTGGTAAGTCTATTTTAGATTTTTGTTTAGCTTATGATTTTTTAATTGCTAATACCTTATTTAAGAAAAGGAATGAGCATCTCATTACTTATAAAAATGGATATAATACAACTCATATTGATTATTTTCTTATAAGAAAATTAGATCGTTTAGATTGCAAAGATTGTAAAGTTATTCCAAGTGAAAACTTATGTACCCAACATCGTTTATTAGTTTTGGACTTGAAGATAATGGGGAAGAAAATAAAAAATAAAGTAAAACGATTTCCTAGGATTAGATGGGGGCATTTAAAGAATATTAACAAAAATATTTTTGAGAGTAAGATTTTAGATCTTAAGATTTTGTCTGTGCATGAGGATGCTAATGTTATGTGGAAAAAAGTGGCTAGTTATATTAAGAATATTGCAAAAGATGTGCTTGGAGTTTCAAAGGAAAAAGCTCCTAATAGTAAAAATAGTTGGTGGTGGAATCCAAATGTGCAAGAAAAGATTAAAAATAAGAAGATTTATTATAAAAATTGGTTTAATTGTAAAAATTCTGATAATTGGAAAATATATAAAGAGGCACGTAAGGAATCTAAGAAAGCAATATGCGATGCAAAGAGTTTAGCTTTTAGTGATTTATATAATAGATTAGATACTAAGGAGGGAGAAAGATATATCTATAAGCTAGTCAAACAAAGAGATAGGAGTAGTAAGAATTTAGTTCAAGTGAAGTGTATTAAGGATGAAGATCAAAAAGTACTTTTTTTAGAAGATGATATTCAACAAAGGTGGATGAGATATTTTGCTAAACTTTTTAATGAAGAATGTGAAAATAAAATTGACTGTAGTGATCTTAGCACCCTAAATGAAAATAAAGATTTATGTTTTTATCGGCGTATTAGTAAAACCGAAGTTAGAGAGGCTTTGAAGAAAATGAAGGGTGGAAAAGCTGTTGGACCTGATGATATTCCAATAGAGGTGTGGAAATGCTTAGGAGATGAAGGAATTTCTTGGCTTACTAAACTTTTTAATACTGTTTTGAAGACTAAAAAGATGCCAGATGAGTGGAGAATGAGTGTGTTAATCCCTATTTTTAAGAATAAAGGTGATGCACAAGATTGTGCGAATTATAGAGGAATTAAGTTAATGTGTCATACTTTAAAACTATGGGAAGGAGTTATGAAGCATAGGTTGCGGTGTGATACTAATGTTTCTCAAAATCAATTTGGATTCATGCCGGCTAGGTCTACTATGGAAGCCATACATTTATTAAGAGGTTTGATGGAGAAATATAGAGAGAATAAGGAGGATTTACATATGATATTTATTGATTTAGAAAAAGCATATGATAAAGTTCCAAGAGAAGTGCTATGGAGAGTTCTTGAAAAGAAAAGAGTTAATAACGCTTATATTCAAATCATTAAAGATATGTATGCAGGAGCTATTACTTGTGTTCAAACACAAGGTGGTTTGACCAAGTATTTCCCTATTTCGGTTGGATTACATCAAGGATCAGCCTTAAGCCCATATCTTTTTGCTTTAGTCATGGATGTTCTCACTAGACATTTGCAAGAGGATGTACCTTGGTGTATGCTTTTTGCTGATGATATTCTTCTTGTTGATAAGACTAGAGAGGGAGTTGAAGGTAAACTAGAATTGTGGAGGTCAACTTTAGAGTCTAAAGGTTTTCGCTTGAGTAGATCTAAAACGGAATATATGGAGTGTAATTTTAGTAATAATAGACCTAGTGAGGGCATTGTGACTTTGGCCGATCAAGTCATTAATAAAAGTACACGTTTTAGATATCTTGGATCTATTGTTCAGAGTGATGGTGATATAGATGGGGATATTATCAGCAGAATCCAAGTTGGATGGTTGAAGTGGAGGAATGCATCAGGCTTATTGTGTGATAGAAAAGTACCTCTCAAACTTAAGGGAAAATTCTATAAGATGGTGGTGAGACCTGCAATGCTTTATGGTGCCGAATGTTGGCCATTAAAAGAGAAGCATAATTCTAAGTTAAGTGTTGCAGAGATGAGGATGCTCAGGTGGATGAGTGGCTTTACCCTTAGAGATAGGATACGAAATGAGCATATTCGTGAAAAGGTTGGAGTAGCTCCAGAGGAAGATAAGATTAGAGAGAGTCGCCTTAGATGGTTTGGTCACGTAAAACGGCGGCCTCCCGATGACCCGGTTAGGAAAGTAGAGGTCTTAGATTTGACTTATGTTAAGAAAGGTAGAGGTAGACCTAAAAAGACTTGGTTAGAAAATATTAAAAATGATCTTTCTTTATTAGATTTAAACGAGAATTTGACTTTTAACAGGACACAATGGAGAAAAAGGATTCATGTAGCCGACCCCACGTAGTGGGATAAAAGCTTGATGTTGTTGTTGTTGTACTTTATCTTTTCAATTTAATTATATTATTTAATAATTTAATTATATTATAAAATAGTATAATAGCTATATATATATATATATATATATAAAAGTTTTAAACTCGAGACATATTGATTAACTGTCAAAGTTCCCTGCAACCATCAAGTGAGCTGAGGAAAGAAGTTAATATAACAAGAATGCATATAAATGACGTATGATGTGCACCACCTGCACACGCTCATTAGTTGCTTATTCCCCATATGTTACACGACTAATAATTTCGCAATATACAATATACGATATGATGACAGCTGAAGCACGCTTACAAAACAAAGCACACAATATGCGAAGTAAAATAGAACCACCTCTCCTCTCTCTCTCTCTCCCCCCCACCCCCCCACCATTGAAGGTAGTAAATCGCTATCACAACGCCATTACATCATACATAATCATATATAATGGGAGAAATTGGGGGATGGGAGTGAGACAGTACAGAGGAAGAAGATAAGTGGACTGAGCAAGAGAAAGAGAGGAAGTCCTTCTTTGCAGCTTTTATCTCTCTTTTTATCTCACTAATTCCTTACCAACCATGATGAATTTTGGCTCACACTCAATTGGGGAGGAGGATGAGTATAAGAAACTTGTGATTCGAATGAACCCTCCAAGGTGAGAACTTTGCTTTTCTTTCTTCTCAAACTTATTGGAAATTTTCGGAATTCTGGTTAAATTAAAGCTTTTGTTTGTGTTCTTGATTTCCTAGGGTTACAGTGGATAACAACACCAGCAAGAAGGCCACCTTGGTCAAGGTCATCTATGGCTTTCTTATTTTAAACATTTCTTGGTTCTCCAAGTTTAAAGTGTTGATATCTTTCTTATACTTCTTGCTGAAATTTTTGGGATTTAGGTAGACAGTGCTAATAAGCATGGGAGCTTACTGGAAGTGGTGCAGGTCTTGATTGATTTGAACCTAACAATCAAAAGGGCTTATATTTCCTCTGATGGGGAATGGTTCATGGATGGTAGCATGACAATTACTCACATCGCTTCTATTATTTTCTCCTTCCTCATTCTGTTCTCTTTATCATTTGTTCTGTTTTATGTAGTTTTTCATGTTGTGGACCAAGAAGGGAACAAGATTTATGAAAGTGAAGTTATTGAACGAATTCAGCAGGTATGATTTTTGAGAATCTCTATTCAATTGACAAAAAAAAAACAGAGAATACAATTTTCCTGTAAAAGTTATTCGAGTAATAGTGTTTTGCTTGGAATGTTATTCTATATAAAAATCAAGAACTATTAGGATGCCACACTAGTACTTGGTCGCATATCAGGAGTACATCATTTGGCTGGTAGCTTTGCTGTAAACATGTTTTAGAAATCGCTGATTTCATGTTTACTCAATATGAATGTCTAATTACAAGTTGGATTTCATTCATTTTTGAACTTTTTTAGTCACAAGCACCAAACTATGTTGCAGTCACTTGGACCAAGAGCATGTAGCTTCCGTTCAGTGAGGCAGTCAGTAGACACACAAGCTGCTTCCAAACACACTTCCATTGAACTTGTAGGTAGAGATCGGCCAGGGCTTCTCTCAGAGATTTTTGCAGTGCTCACTGACCTCAAATGCAACATTGTCGCTGCTGAGGTTTGGACCCATAATTCTAGGATGGCTTCGGTCATTTACATCACTGATGAGGCTAACGGCAGACCGGTAGACGACTTTGATCGGTTGGCCAAGATCAAGCATCTGCTTTGTTATGTCTTGAAAGGAGATAGAGAGAAGCAAAGTGCTAAGACTAATATCTCTATGGGAGTGACTCATACGGAGCGAAGATTACACCAGATGATGTACGATGACAACGACTATGATAGGGAAGGTTGTGTTGTTGAGAAAGAGGAAAAAGGCGACAAGATTAAGCTGGTTATTACTGTAGAAAACTGCACAGAGAGAGGATACACAGTGATTTACATAAGAAGCAAGGATCGGCCGAAGCTGATTTTCGACACAGTTTTCACTATGACGGATATGCTCTATGTAGTGTTCCATGCCACCGTCATCTCCGAAGGGCCAGAAGCTTATCAGGTAGCCATTTAAATTCTGAATTTTTTGCGTTTTCTTATAGTCAACAAATTAGAAGTTTCTAAACTTCGGGCTCCCTGCAAACAGCAAGTTGAATTCATTATTCTTCAGTAAATTCCACCTTTTTCCCTCCTATTATTCTAACAACAGGATAAATCCCACGTCTTGCTCGTATTGTAAGTGTGATTTAGCTTTTTATTACATTTTTTATGATCAAATCAACTCCGTTGTGTAGTTGTTTGTATATTTGAGTTCTTGTTCCCCCATGCATAGATTTTGTATAGCCTTGTTAGCCGGAGAATTCTCTTAACCTGTTAGACCAAAGGTAGTATTTTAGCTGAGAAATTACTCATGCTTGCTGATTGCGTAATGTTGCTTCAGACAAGTCAAATCTGTACGTATAACTACTTTCAAATGCAGGAGTACTACATCAGACGTAGAGATGGATTCCCAGTTAGCTCTGAAGGAGAGAAGCAGAGACTAATCCATTGCTTAGAAGCTGCAATCAGAAGGCGAAGCACAGAGGTATCAACAAAAGATTCAAAATATTCATACTTCAACATATCTAAAACATATCAATATACAAATTTCAGCATCCTTTTGTATGATTCAGGGGATAAGGCTCGAGCTCTGCAGCAAAGATCGGGTTGGTCTCCTATCTGAAGTAACCCGAATCTTTAGGGAAAATGGGCTTTCAGTCATTCGCGCAGAGGTCTCAACAAGGGGCTCTCAAGCCTTGAACGTCTTCTATGTGACAGATGCTTCAGGAAGTCCAGTTCAGAGCCAAACAATAGAAGCTGTGAGGAATGAGATTGGCAAGACTGTTCTCTGCGTCAAGGACGACATTTATTCAAAGGCTTCATCGCATGAAAGTGGAAGGTTTTCTCTTTCTAACCTCTTCAGGTCTCAGTCTGAAAGGTTCCTTCACAACCTTGGGTTGATGAGGTCATGCTCTTGATAATTTGAATTCTGTTGTTTCTTTGAAAATACTGCCAAGTTACAGTGATGGGAGCTCTTAATACAAAGTTTTCATTCTCTCTTTATCTGAAACGTTCTCATTTTGTCATGTCTTTTTCTTTATTAATACAAAGTTGTTTTCATCATTGTTTTGTTTTTTTATTTATTAATCAAATCCAACAAAAATGGACTAAGCATTATTGTCATGCTCAAGTATGAAGGTTGTTAGATGGTTGGAGGACCACAAGTCAACATTTTACTTTTTTTGGTAACAATGCTACTTTGTTTCCTTCTTAAAATGGGAAAATTTTAAGAGTAAGCATGATTAGTAATTATATTAGGAGATTAAGTATGTATTAAAAAAAATATAAAAATAGGCAAAATCGCCCATTCAAACGGCGACTTAAGCTTACGTAATACGCCGACGTGGCATTTCAAATGCCACGTCAGAAATCTGGCATAAGTCGCCCGATTAAATGGCGACTTATAGTAAGTCGCCAGTTAACTGGGCGACTTACTATAAGTTGCCCTTTCAACGGGCCACTTACAGCCAGTGCAATTCCTTATCCCTACCATGCAATTCCTTATATCACATTAATTTTATTTGCTATAGTTACATGAAAGGAGGAGTTAGAGAATGGGCATGTAAGTTATTTGACAGTTGGAATATGTAAAATTAATTCCTTTTTCTCTTTTTTTCGGCAGTTTTTGTATGAGCAAGAGAATCGTGACACAAGTTATTTGACATAAGATATGAAAATGACAGCAAATAAAATTGAATGTGACATAAGTTATTTGAAAGTTTTTCTTTTTCTCTCTTTTTTTTTTTTGAATTTAACGGTATGAATTGTTTGATTACTTTGATCAATATGAAAAATTTGTCTAACCAAGAGAATCGTTTTTTCTATATGCAATTTAAAGCTAGTTTGATAAAATAGAATGGTTATGAATCATTACGATTTCATTTGAGATAGCTTTCTTATTATTTTTTAAAATAATTTTGAGATAGCTTTCTTTTTAATTCAAAAAATGTGCACTAAAAAATATTTTTTAAAAAAAGAGTAAGAAAGTTGTCCCAAACGAAACCTAAGATTAAACTGAAAAGTAAAATCAATGATACATACTTCATTAAATATTAAAATTGTTTTATTACTATGATAATAATTAGTTTTCAAATCATCAAGATTTTTGTTAGAGTATCTGTTGGTTAAATATAACAATAAAAATATAAAAATATTAAAATCATGAACAAATAAAAAATTATTTGGTAAGTATTATGCATGAAAGTTTTTGTGTATTATTTCAATATTTTGATATGTATTCATTTGTACATTTAAGATTAAAAGTATTTAGTAATTTATGTGGCCACTCTTCTTCCCGCCATTAGGCGCGTTGAAGGAATATTAATGCTATATATGCTCTAATACAAAATTGACATGTAGTGAGATATGAAATGTTAAATTTTCTTGAAGACTCGTCAAATAATACTTTCACATACAAGGTCCATTAAATAAAATTCATGAAGAAGACAACATTGAACAACTACATAGAACAATAAAAAGGCAAAATTAAACTACTACTTAAGAATATAACTTACATATTCCAACGATACATTTAACATAAGGTTTTCATAAATATCAGCAAAAGTAGGTTGTTTTCGGCAGTTGCTGTATGTAAAATTAATTCCTTATATCACATCAATTTAACGATACATTTTTTTAATTTTAAGTAAAATTAATAAACTAAACACAATAATTATACATATTACTCTTTACTATTACATATGCTGCAGTATATATCGTACTCGAGTTTGAAGCTGTGTCTGGGTAGGACAACATCTGAAGCAGAGCTGAAATTCTAGTTGTATTTGCTGTCATTCTTCGCCATTAAGAAAATCCTTATCCCTACCATGTTCAGGACTTTGCAGTAACATGTTATAGCAATCTAATATGTGTTGATCTTTATCAGGAGACCAATGACAATATAGAATACAATGGTCTATATCTAGCATAGACCTTCCAATCCCTGGTTCAACTATACCTTCTTTATCAAGTCCAAGTTCCCGAATTCGACCCTTAAGGAAGTCCATTGGAACAAGGTGGCGGTCATGAATGCTAAAGCTGTGCTGTAAATAATTCCAGCCAACATCTCGAAGTTCAGGGCCAGCTCTATATTCCTTGATTTTTTTTACTTCATCATGCTTGTGCCACAGTAAGCAATCCTGATCATCATCCCAGGAATGGATAACACACCTGAATAGTTCATTTGATGTTACCTTGGCTTCAAGGATCTCATCTGTAGGAAAAGATAAACTTTCACGCAGGCGCCTACTTCCATCACTAATACGTTGCTTGGTTGGGACAGTTCTGGTAGCATCCCAAATAGGGAAGTACATTCTTGATTAGTTAACCTGAAATTATTATTTTGGTTGATCCATTAAATTTTGTAAGTCAGAGAAGGTGAAATGAGTAAATTCAATTGATATTAAAATGTGAGAAAAGAGAAGCATAACTAATGTCCAACATAGGTGAAATCATAGATGAATATATAATAGTGCTATCTACCACACAATTCTCATGAGAGATCAAATTAAAGAATGCACTTTCACCAACCACCAATGGCAATCGGAGAAGCTTGATCCACTACAATAACAACCAGTCCTCAGACCACCAACAAATAAATAGCTACCCAGGTTAAGGTAAAAATGAATAACAAACTAATGATGATAGGAATTTCTCCATACCAAAAGACCACACAACTAATGATGAACTTTTAATATATTCCAATCAATATATAATTAATATAAACTTTAATGGATATTTTACACGTCCATATACATATTGAATGTTTTCATTCATAATTCACAAATCAAAAGAAATATAATTTTTGATTTAAAAAAATTATATATTAACCAATTGGATGTAAAAAATTAAAGTTTTGGTTAATTTAGACCAACTACACAAAGGTTACATGATATACCATAGAGCTCGAATAATTAATTAGTTAATATACACACATTTTGTTAATTGTTTTTATTTAATTTTTTAATGTGTTATCTTTTAAATATATTAATAAGTTAGGGTGATAATATATATTTCTTAAAGGATTATGCTTCGCATCACCGGTAATAACAAAAAACGTTTGAAAGCCACATTTACAAACAATTACTACATATGCAATATGTAAACCAAATCTACTACATGAAAGTAACAACTAACGTCGTCTACGAGGCCTTTGTGGTAACGCATCAGTGCCTGGGGTGTAATGCTGTGGAGGTCGTCGTGGCCTCTGCCGTAACATGTGACGTTCCTCCACATCTACCTCTTCCTCAGCAGTATCATCTGTAGGATGGGAGCTACGTACGAATTCTGGGGTAAGGTATGCTTCCAAATCCGCTGGCACCTGCTGACTGAAGATGTCCCCAGAGTGCCCTTGATCATAATAGGAGGAGGGGCCAGCATACCCACTGTAATGTTGAGGAGCGTCCTGGGTCATTGAGATTGGAACTTCATGCTCTCTTATGTCATCAAAATACCCTTGGTCTTGAATATGCAACTGTGTACGTAACCCACGACAAAGCTCAGCCACCGTGTTGATGTCTCTCTGTTGTTCTGTATCATCTGTACCATTGAAATGATGACGCAAAGCTTGTTCCGTTCCGAGGAAGAAATCCCTCTGCATAAATTTGTTGCTTATTTTAGGAGAAATGACATCACATATAATTAAAATTTGTTCAATTATGACTTACCAGAAGGCGTTCAGAAGGAGCTCTTGGGTATGCCGTGGTGGGAGGCTCTATTGGTGCCTTTAACATATATAACGATGCCCACGACTTGTACCAGTGTACATACTGATGCACCAAGTAGTAATTGTGTTGATCAAGGAGCTCCCCAGTGACTACATATCCTCGCCTGCTCTCCCATATGCCAATATGAGCTTGGTGGTATAACATCCAATCCATGTCTGGTTTTCCACGACCATCTACCCTTTTGAAGCTTGGTTCCATTGGTTGGACATCAGTCGTGGGACACAATCCAAACTGCCGTAGCACTCTATCTGGCAAGTGCCACTCGACCCTCTTCCAACTAATAAGTGGCACTCGTGCACACCAAATGTCCTCCCCTGACAGACAAATCTGTGCGACCTGAGAACGGATATCTGGCGTGTAAGGCTGCCAAATAACCTGCACATTCAAAAGAATAGCATACATAAAATATAATGAATTATGTGGTTTACGCAATTCTTAAGTTCAGCGACATACCTGACTGTCAAGCAAACCATCTAGCTCATCTCTATAGCTAATGATATTCCCGACGGGCAACTCTCTCAGCCCTTCCTCATTCCACCTATTACAAATGTATCAATGAATACCTTATATTAGCTTGCATGTAATTTTAATAAGCAAACATAAATAAATTAGATAAATTCAGACCTGAAGCCAACACTAAGTCCATGTAGTTCAACTGGAAATGGAACACGAAGCACTGGACGACCAACATGCAGATGTTCCCAAGCCCAAATCTGTAATAAATGAATACAGCCAGCTATGTTGGCCCTACCAGGCCTAGTTGCTTCACCCAACTCCCTATAAAGATGTGCCAAAACAGCTCCCCCAAGAGAGTAAGTACTGAAGACAGCCAAATCCTCCATAATGGTAAGATATTGCAAATGAATCTCTGAGCCCGAAGTATCTGGGAGTAGATGGCAGCCCAAAACGAACAAGATGTAGGCACGTACATGCCTCCAGAAATCCATCTCATTTAAGTCCAAGTATGAGTCACGCCAAAATGTCCATCGTAACCATCTGAGAGGAACACAGGTTTGTGCATGTGCTTGTCCCATACGAAATCTAGAGGTGATCCGATTGTCGAACGGGAGCCACTACTCATAGTCTCATAATTATGATGATCTGAAGGGACTGATTGTGTAGAATGTAAAGGAGGTTCCTGCGTATGTTCGTTCGCTGTATCACTATATTGAAAAAAGTAATGATAAACATTATCGATCATTTATTAAGCAATGTAAATCATTTCTAGTGAAGTACTACTGATATGCGATATAGGGAACTCACCAATGAATGAGTTCTTCTAATGCTTCTACCCTTGAAGGACCAGCAACCATATCTACCCTTTCAGCTTGGCCTGAAGTTCCATATGTTTGTGTATTAGAAGGCTCAGTATTATCTTCAGTGTTATTAATCTCTTCGATATCAACGTACAAGATGAGAAATTCTGTTTCAGCCTGACATAATAAAACTTCACAAACATCCTCATCCTCAACATGTGATGCAACAAACTCATTTCCCACGGGCACTCGGCATACTAAGTTCACAGAATACTTTGAAGGATCATACTTCAGAGCTCGAAGTACCCTTAACTTAAGTTGTTCTAAGTTTATATCTCTCGGCACATGTAGTGGACGATTCCTACCCCCAGAATAACTTGGCGCAAATTTCTCATCCACTTGTAATACACCTCCATACACTAGCATGAAGGTTGCACCACGTCCACTCATTTTTGAACACCTACGTTCCACTATGAAAGATGAATAATTCATTAAATCGTAATATTTGTCAAATCATAGAAATTTCTAAGGGGATTACACTAATTAACTAAGAATGGAAAATTAACTCTTGCACTTTAAAAATAATTAATTAACTATTGCACTTAATATTGACATAATATATAACTAATTTACTGTTGCACTTTAAATTAAAATGATGCACTTTAAAATTAACTATTGCATTTTAAATTTACCTATTGACCTAATATATTACTAATTAACTATTGCACTTTAAGAATTCATTAAAGATATGCCCATTCAAGGGAGGCAAAATTATTTGGAATGATGAGGCTTAATTTTGGTGTCTCATAGAGTGCTTGTTGCTTATTAGTTTTTTAGTATTGCTTTAATAAATATAGAAAATTATTGGAGAAACTAATCAAAATAGAGGCATAAAAAAAAATTAAAGTACAATTGCCTAAATAATAACTAATAAATTTCATTACAATTAATATTTCCTAATAATGAAAAATCCGAAACAACTTTTTAGCACTTTTTAATTTACCTTAACAAAATTTGATTATAAGTTCTCTAAAAAAATTAGTTTTTAGATTACTCAAAAATTTTATTATAAGATTCTTCAAACGAAAATTATATAATTATAGAACATAATTAAGCTCATAATATAAAATACCAAATATTTTATATAAAACATTAATCAAATTTTACTTTAAATTAATCATTATCATATGTAATTTTACTTTAAATTAATAAAATTTTATCATGAATCCCAACATTGGTTTGTAAAACATTAATCAAATTTTATTAAGGTAAATAAACTGTAAATTATATATGATAATGAATCCCAACGTTGGTTTGTAAAACATTAATCAAATTTTAGTTTAAATTACATATGATAATTTTCTAAACCTAAAATCATTGTTCGTAGGAAGTAAAAATTTTCCCTAACAAAATTATTTCACATTTAAAACAACACTACAACATCATCCATTTAACTAATTTAACAAAAATCACAAATTTGAATAGATTTACAATAATCCTAAAACAATACTTCAACATCAATCACAAAATGCATAGATCTACAAAATACATAGATCTACAAAATTTCTACACCATTCACATCTTAAATGCATAGATCTACAATAACCCTAAACTATTTTTTCAATTCAAACAACAAATTAAGAGATTTGCCAAAAAAAATTATACAAACAAGTTAAACAACACAATAAACTTTCAATCTACACATCTCTAACATAAAACAACACTTCAACATTGTTTCTTTAACTAATTTAACAAAAAAATTTCAAAAATGACTAACCTTTGCTTAATCCCGGCGGCAAGACCTCGGATCGCGACTGCAGCAGCCGTTTTCAGCGGAAAGAGACGTCTGGGATCGGGAAGGGAAAGGGAAAGCATAAATAGGGGTAAGTCGCCCGGTCAACGGGCGACTTATAAGTCGCCCAGTGTTCGGGCGACTTATAAGTCGCCCAATATTCGGGCGACTTATGCCACGTCCGCTCGCTTCCACGTCAGACAGCCACGTGGTGCGGTGGGTGGACTAAAGTCGTTTTTTAAATGAGCGACTTTGCCTACTTCTAAATTCCACTAATGATTTGCTTATTCCCTTAATTAAATCTCTAAGCATGCTTATTCCTAAAATTTTCCCTCTTAAAATTGACTTCGGGATTCAACAAATTCTAATATCTTTTGAATTTTAAAAAAAAAAAAAAGGAACCAACTCAATTGTTCTAGTTTGAGACCTCAAGTTCCAGAGTTAAAAATGAATAAGCCAAGCCAAGTGAAATTTGGACATTACTCAAGCTTTAGGCTCTTGTTCGTTAGATGTTTTCATGAATCAAGAACCAAATCTAAGGTTTAATCAAGCTCTGACAAATGTAGATGTGATGAGAAAGATTGTACAGTCTTTATGATGTATGCTTCACAGTGAATGAACAAATTCAACTTATATCTTTTCATTATTTCATATTCGTTAGCATATTTGATAGTATTAGATAGAACCAGAGGTGTATTGAGGGGGGCCCATGGGGGCACTCTCCCTATATCAAAAAATTGAAAACTCCGGCTACAACAACAACAACATGAATCCTTTATCCTACTACGTGGGATCGGCTACATGAATTCTTTTTCTTCAATGTGTGCTATTAAGAGTCAAATTCTCATTTAAATCTAATAAAGAAAGGTTATTTGTAATAGTGGCTACACTAATAAAGAAAGCCTTTGGAAACTCCTGCTACGCTACGGGTTTTTATTTCAGCAAGCGGATTGGCCACCCGAATTTTCTTTTTCGCTTGGTCTGCTCGCGCATTTTGCTGCTCGTGAGATTCACTGGCACGCTCAACCGCCAACCCCTTCGAGGAAGATTTGTTCGGCTTCGACATTCGTGACTTGGTAAATTAGATATTATATTAGTTTGAGTTTTCAAATTGTATGCTCTTGCTTTGCTAGGGACAGCGAGATGGGATCTGAACTCTCTATTTTTGTATTCTACAAATTTCAGAATTAGGTTTTCTCGATTGGAAACAGGTTTTCTAAATTCGATTTCTGATGTAAGTACCCAAGGAAATGATATTGAAGTGTTTTCAAATTGCAAACAGGTTTTCTTGATTTGATTTCTGATGTAAGTACACAAGAAATGATATTAATTTTTATATTTAATTATTTTTATATTTCTTGAGACCAAAGTCTTGTAAAAGGTGTATGCTAACTTGGCGACCGTGCATACACACATAAGGGAGTGAGAAAATAGAAGATCAAATTTTTTTGAACTAATCGTACCGTACGATCCATATTGTAATGTATGATCAGGTATCCAAAAAAATGATCAAAATGGGTAATTACATAATTATTTTTAAACTAATTGTATTGTATGAACCCCATTGGTCATCCTATAGCCTTATAAATAAACATCGAGTTCATGTGTATTAATGATATGCATATTATCATATCATATTTATGTGTTTCATTTTCCTATATATAATAATTCTGTCTTATATCATCATTTAAAACAAACCAGCATATCAATATCATGTGCATCTATACTAAGCTTTATATTAACTTAGGAACATCATCATATATCTATAATGTTATGGATTATATCACATTGAGATTATTGTCATGGATGGTAGAACATTAATCATGTGATGATTAGGCGTGTCAAAAATGGGTTATGAGTCGGGTTCGGGTCGGGACCCGCTTATATTCTGCTTATATTCTACACGATCCAAATTCAATTCATTTTTGCAAACGGGTCAGATTTTCAAACCCGAACCCGACCGGCCTCGGGTCCGGGTCACCCCGACCCGCTTCTATTCTCAGACCCGTTTCCGGCACAACAGCAGGCAGGGTCCTTCTGTAAACTAGGTACTGTTGTAATGCAATCATGGGCTTCCGTTGTAATGCAGTCATGAAAACAATAAAAGAAACTATCAAATGAAAAAAAAAATCAAAACCTGAATGTGAATTACTGTCAAAAATTCAAACCATTTCTTTGTCTTTTTTAGATGATATTCTAACTGAAAAAGTTGAGCAGATTGAAGATTTGTAATTATTCAAGCAAAATAAGAGAACTCGACAAAAAATAATACATAGACAGTTGAAGATGAACACGCTCTGCTAACTATGCAGAGATTAAATTCATTTATATCAGAAAGCTTCAAAGAAGAAATGTAGTATACTCTAACGGGTTGATATAAAAAAAGAAGAAGATCACTTCCCCTGAAAAGATCGAAAAGAAAATTATGAAGCTCAGGGACGGGTCAATCGCAAAATTGAGGAAAGGCTGAAGAGACTGTGATTATACTGTAGGGCTTCCGTTGCTGGCAAACACAAAGGAAGATAAAGTAGAGGAATCACCAAAAAAAAAAGGCAAAAAAAGAAACTTTTTGATTCGTAAAATCGAGGAGAGGCTGCAGGAGGTTGTCTCATTGAGATCTAGGGCATCCGTCGCTTGGAAAACCAGGGGAAATTTGTGAAAAGGGGGGCTGCATCTGAGATGGATGCGACTGAGCGGGATGACGCGACGGACGACGCGTTGAGAGAGAAATACTCAAAATCGGTTTGATTTTGGGTTTATCTGAACCGGCCTTATTTTACAAATGGGTCTAAATTTCTAACTCAAATTCGATCTGGTTCGGATTTAGATTGACTCGAACCTAAAATTTTCGGGTCAGATTCAGATCGGGCTTTCGGGTCGTGTTTAATATTGACACCCCTAGTGATGATATCATGTATGTGATCAAGATATGCAGAACAGAACTATTAGAATTGTCAGGTGTTATCATATGTCATTATCGTGCCTACCAGTTACAATAGCCTCAAATTTAATTTAACTAAATTCTTATAAATATTAATTTTTGTTGAGTGAGCGTTGTAGCTTTGTGCTTGTTGGGTGTAGTGGTGCTAAACTGTCAGGTTTTCGAGAATTTGAGTGAGCACAGTGGCGCTTGGGTCTCTAGCATCATGGCACTTAAGTATTTAGCATCGTGGTGCTAGCTCACAAAATTTATTTTTTTTAATAAAAATATCTAATTCTATTTTATTAAATTCCCTCACCACCTCAAGCCCTCCCCTATTCATTTGTATGCCGAGTGAGAGAAGAAAGGGAAAGAGGAGAGAAAGGAATATAGAGAGGAGGAAAGAGGAGAGAGAATGTTGGATTCGGGTCGATATTTTTTGCCACTCCAGTTATGCAAAGTGCTCTGATTGTGGCTCTGATCATGGTAGATAACCTTAATCCTATCACTATTTTAAATAGTTTTGAGTTGTCTATCTTTTTCTCTCCTAAAATTGATTTTAAATGCAATATCTCTCGCTCTAGTAAATTTTTATCACACAATTTTTGATATGTGATAGATACCATGATCCTTTACATTTTGACATGTTTATATTGAGATTTCATAGACTAATTTTACATATATATCATTTTTTTTTTAAATGAGTTGAACAATACCTAGTATGAAATGATCAGAAGCTAATGTACAATATTTAGATATGAAAAACATGATGCATTAATTTATTATTCATTTGGTCTAATATGCATTTTAGCATAATACATGTATACTGATGAACACATTTGATAAATCTACATGGTGTGATCATTGCATATGATATGTATATGATGTTTGTTATTATGATTTATATGATAAATGGGGCTTCACCAGCTCCGTCGCTTTCTTCCTTTCGCCTGCGTCTGCTTGGTAACCTCTTTTCCTCTTCCCTAATTCCTGGTTTTCTCCTGCGATTTTCGGTTGGATGGTTGTAGATCGTGTGGGTGATCCTGGCTTTTTGGAGGAAAAGTTTAAATCGCGTTCTTTCCGTGATGCCTTATCTGGGTTTCTATTTCTCCGGAGTTTCCTGATCTTAAAATCACTTCTTGTCATGGTTTTCCTTCTTTGTGGATTTCTGATGATGAAATGAGGGCTTTAGCGGTCCCATTCGAGTTTGCGTTGGTTGGGAAATCCCCAGGCCGGCTATCGTCATTGGATGCCATCAGAAAAGTTTTCTTTCAACTTAAGCTTTCTGGTGATTTTTTCGTAAGTTTGTTGAACTCGAAGAACATTTTGATAAAATTTTTGAATGATCTTGATTATTGCCGCATTTTTTCACACCGTTCTTACTTCGTTGGCAACTGTTACATGAAGTTGGTTAAATGGACTCCTCTCTTAGACATTGACATTGATTCTCCTACTATACTCATTTGGGTATCCTTTCCCAATCTTCATCCGTATTTATTCACTCCCCAGATTTTACATGGCCTTGGCTCATTGTTTGGCCGTCCGTTGCGAATGGATAATGCTATGTCTAATGGTTTGAGACCCTCGGTTGCTCGAGTGCTAGAGGAATTAGATGTCACTAAAAGGTATTCTGAACATGTTTGGATTGGTTCGGAATCTTTGGGGTTCCTACAACTTGTTGAATTGGAGGAGTTTCCTGCCTATTGTGCTCACTGTAAGGTTCTCGAACATTCTAAAGTCGAATGCCACATTTTAAACCCTTCATTAGCTAATAATCCTCTGTCTAATGTAGCTGGTTTTGATAAGGAAGTGGGTGATAAAAATGTTGTTATGGCGGTCCCTACTATTTCGGTTGAGCCCTTAATGGATAGCGGTCTCTCTGAGAAGTATTTTGCCCAGCCGTCGGGAGTGGTTTCTTCTGTGACTAATGTTGTTAATGGCACTGCATCCCCTACTGTCGGAAACCTTCACACGACGGGGGCAGTGGATGTTGAGTCTTCTTTTCTTGTGAATCATGGTGTTGTGGCTGGTATAGGGGGCAGTGATGTGGCTGTTGACCCTTCTCCGTATGACCTTTTTGTGGCTTAAGGTGTCTTGTTGGAGGATCAAGTGGTTAATAGTGTGTAAGGTGGTGTTGGTAATCTTTCTTTTTTGATTAATTTGCCTAAGGAACCTAGTGAGGTGGTGTTCAATAGTGGGGGTGGTTTTGTTACACCTGCTACTTGCTCTCTGATGGAGGGAGGGGGGAAACATTTGAGTGGTATTGACAAGGTGGGGGTTTGTGCTTTGGCTTTGTTTGATAATGTGGTGGAGGAGGTTGGTGAGGAGGTTGCTTTTGTGTCGGCTCATAATGAGGTGGAAGAGGTTGGTGAGGAGGAAACTTTGGTGTCAAACGTGCCCATTACTCCTTTGGAGACTCAGTCCCTGGTTGAGGTGCCTATATCTGTCATTTCCCCAAATGGTTTACAAACTATATTTGTTTCTAATTGAGGCGTTACTTGCTCTGGGAAGTCAGTTTGGCATGATGGGTATCCATCATCGTCATGTGAAGGGGGTGAGGATTTGGAGGTTGAACAAACTGACATTATCAAGGATTTGTATGGGTTAGATGCTTGTAAGGTTATGGAGAAAGTGCTTTCACGTGACAATAAGCGTTGTAGGAGGAAATCTAGAAGATAATTTTTTTTTTGTTTCCTCTTTGCGGGCCTAGAGGCTATGATGTTGGCACCTTTATTTGGTGGTGGGTGTGGTTTTGAGTTTCCTTTCTGGCTCTTTGTTTTTGTTTATCTTTGTAGGTACTTACTCCCTTTTGTCTCAGGATTTTTGGCTGCTCTTGGTGGAAGCCTTTCGTTTTGCTTTGCCTTTGTGTGTGGATTCTTTACCTATGGTTGTGGCACTATTTGGGTGTTCTCCTTGCTGCTGATGATGTCGTTTGGGGAGCGGTTAATGGATGTTTTGGTCCACTATTGCTGTGTTTTTTCCTTAGTTTTTTATTTTGTTTGCTTTGTATTTTTAGTTGGTTCCCGTGGCCCTTAGGTTTTCATTCAAGTGTTGTATTTCTAGAGGGCTTGGAACCTTTAAGTACTTGTAACTCTTTTTTGATATTAACACGTAGGCCCCTACCGTGGGGTTTCCCAAAAAAAAAGATTTATATGATAAAAATATATGTAAAAGCAAGAAAGGCTAGTTGTAATTGATTGACTGATTCAAATTGGTTGGAGACATGTTACCCTGTATAGGAGGGTTGTCTGATGGGCTTTTCTTTAAATAAAGTTTGTAGAGTAATCCTAAATAATATAAAATGAGAGGTATAAGGATATTGGCTGATATGATATGATATATCTCACATAAGACTGATTCTTGGCAATAGGATTGATATGATTGAGACTGATTCTTGTTTAGTCTGAAGGTTCTACAGGACTTGATACATGAAAAACACCATAGGTATTCAGATATCTTGCCTTGCTTATATATGCATATGACATAAGTCTACATGATAAATTCTATAAGTGACATGAATATGATACAAGACATAACTTATACATGCATTAAAAAACTAATAAGACTAGTAAGATCAATATAAGAGCATATGATATATATGAAATAATGATATACATGATGCAATGCATTTTATAAAGAATATGATATACATAAATTAATATTATATAACCTACATATAACATATGTAGAACACTTACTATATATATATATATATATATATATATATATATATATATATATATATATATATATATAGCTACTGTGTTGTAATCTAGTATGGGTATAAGGATGACAGAACATACTGATCTTTTATAAGGCTAATGATCATTGATGTTAAGATATATGTCTTGTATTGATTTCCATTGCTTACATGAATTGATATTATTCATATTGATAGTCACATGTTCTTACTGTTATATATTTATACTAATGTGGATTGAATGATTACATGCATATTATTTCTATTATTGTGCATTGATTGCTGGCATAGGCTTGATAACCTACTAAGGTGTTTATTGTGTTCCATGGTTTTTTTATACTTCTCAAGAAGGCATTAGGATCCAAGAGAGTAAGGCGAACTAGGATTTCCAAGTTTAGTTTTATTTTCTGTATAGTGGCTTTATTATTTTGTAATTAGGAATGCTAAATGATAGATTGATGTTATAGAGAGACTTCATGATTATTGTACATGAATTTTTAGGAAATAAATATATAAGAGCAAGTTGATGAAAATGATTTATAGTTATTTTCACTGGATTTATTTATACTAGTGAATTATTAAGAGCTCTTGTAGATTAATTTAGAGATAAAATAGACAATTCTTTCACTTTAGATCTTGGAGCGTCACACTGGTACTATGTATCATGTGATATCATCATGTATTTATCAATTATATGTAAAATAGAATTAGCACAATAATTACATGTCAATTATAAGGTGTATTCTTTATATCATTCTATCAGTCCATATCATATCAATAGGGACATTATTTTAATGCATCATTAATCTATTTGTATTAATAACAAGTTAGGATTTTGGCTAATTATATCATATTAGTCTATACAATATCACCTACATAGTATCAATCGTATCATATAATATCAATCTCAATCATAGTTAGGTGGCTTCATATAGGAGTTTTCACTCCCATTAATCATACCATATCCTCTTATGTCTCCCATCATATCATGTTCATTTTAAAGAAAGCTCGTTGACCCACCATCCTATTCAAGGTATCATGTCATATCTCCACCAACCTAAACCATTCTCATTCAATAGCCAACATTTCTTGCATGCACACACTTCACAATAGATATGTACATATATCATATTTCTTTTGTAAATAACATCATGTAAATCAAAATAACATTATTCATCAATGCTATGTACTCATTTTCAAATATGCTTATTTAATTAGTAAATCAATAAATATACGCATGTTGTAGTCAATTAATTCATATCATGTCAATTATGTGTGTCATAATAACTATGAATGTCCTAATACTATATATGTATACCATGTCAATCTTATATGCATGTAAATCATTTTGTCAGATCTTAATGCAATAGTCATATATTAATTTCTTATGCATATTTTTCTAACTTTTTTAAATAAAATATATACAATGAAATATTAATATGATCATGTCAAAATATATAAAATGATAAGATTTATAACATACTAAAAGTTACATTTTAAAAGTTTGCTAGAAATCAAAATATCGTATCTTTTAACAAATCAAATCAAATTAAAATCTAGAAATCCTACAAAATTCAAAACCACTGAAAATATACATAGGATGGCAGTCACCTACATAGAAAGGAACACTTTTCCTAACTAGCTTAACAAATGAAACTAGCTTTATAGCATCAAACCCTCCTCTTCCTCTCCTTTTTCTCCTCTTTGCTCCCCATCCCCTATTTAATATTCTTTTCTTCTCTCCAGGATAAGTGAATGAGGTATGGGATGGGGGAGATTGGTGTATATATATATATATATATATATATATATATAAACTATAAAAAGTGGCCAACTTTGTGGTGCTACATTACTTAGCACCGATGCACTCCCAATAATTATCATTCTCAAGAAACCTCTCCTAACACAAGACCTTAGTGCCATAGGACTACAACCCCAGAGCTGTAGCACTCCCAAGCATCATTCACCAAATAGAGGAGGCAGCACTGTAGCATCACATGGTCAGTATCATAGCTCCCCTAAGGACTTCAATTCTTCTTCTAATTTATAGAGAGCTTAGTGCCACTGTGCTCCCTACTCCAAAGATGCGCCACCATCAAGGTAAAATCTTTTCTTATCAAATTTTTATTTCAAATTCAATTTTTTAAGCTCTTTTTAAATCTTTTAAACATCAAATATGCCAATCATATTTATAATTCTTATCCAGTTCTATTTAGGTCAATACGTACTCTATTTATTGTACCAGTGGGTATTATAATCTCCCTTGCTTGGAAAATATCATCCTTGGTATTTCACTATAAATATTATATTCAATTTATCAATTCACTTTTAATGCTATATCAATAAAATCAAGGATCATTCTATCAATTCAGACTCTAAGATCCTAACAAGAATCTTAACACTATATGATCATGCATTTTGCCTAACTAACTTTATATATACACGCATAAATTTATATGATTGAAACCAAGGAGAATCATATAGGATAAATCATAAATAAATCAATACATGTTGCTGCATTAGATTCTTCTCATGCTTCCTACCAATTCAAACTATAAATTTTAGATTACACTATGGAGGTCATAATAGAAGGACTATAATGTATCTAACTTTCACTCATATTCATTAGTGCATCCCTCTCTTCATTTCTATTAATTGATCCTTCACTATAAGTCTTGTTTAGTTTAGTCCTTTATCTATAAGCTTGTATGGACTCCTCTACTCTAGATCATGAGGCTCTCTTAAACTCTCTTTGAGAAAAATTTGTAATTTTATGTCAATGATTATAACACCTATAATATTTCTCGATAATCAAAAAATACTACTATGAATGCCTCTTTTCACAAAGAAGACACTCTAATATATTATTAACATATACTATGGGTCCTTTCTAGACTCCACTAAACATGCTCTTCTTTTCACTAAGATTCCTTCTAGTATTCTCTTCACCTAATCTCTTCCTACACATATCTTATTATAATGGAGAAACTGACAAATCATTCTCAACCAATCTTTCTCTTTCTACTAATTCAAAAAATCTCTAATCCTTTAAGGCACTAAAGGGTGTCTTAATTCATCTTGAAGCCCCCTCAAGAATTGATAACATTCTCTCCCATTGTCCTAATCAATTATAGGGCATACTTGTCTAAGGTGGTATAATTTGCTTCGTATTGCATCATTGTCTAGTCTTCTTACACAATCTCATAAATGCTTCCTAGATCTATTACCTAGCTAAAGGGGGAATGAATAATCAGTCATTTTCCCATAAATTTTCATTATATTTATATATAGGCCACTAAAATCTATTTATTAATAAGAAAACCCATCTTCCATAATGTATAAACATTCAGATTTATTCATCTCAATATATATATACAATAATCATGATTCATCATCATTTATCATGATACATCTAATCATTATGATTATAAGAGAATATATATATATATATATATATATATATATCATAAAATAGTATATTTATATCATCTAGTCTCTCTTTCACTACTCCACTAGTCTTTTACCCTTCTCTGAAACTTGTAAACAATAGAATGAGCACACAGCTTAGTAGGTCACGCATATCCAACAATTGTGGTCAATATAAGGAAGGCATAAAAATATGTATGATGTTATCAATTGAATATGCTAAGATAATATTATTCTATACTTACCAATATACCTATACCATATATGAGTGAAAGTTTGTATAGATTATTAGACCTTATAGAAATGTCCCAAGGCTAACCAAGAGGGGGGTGAATTGGTTATTTAAAAATTTTTTTGGATTCTTGAAAATATTTTTAAAAATTTAAATCAATGATCCTTAAATATGTGATTGCTTAACGAAATAATTATCACAGAATTTTTCAACAACAAAGATTTAAATGCAAAAAATAAAAAATGTGAAAAAATTAAAATAGAACAAAAGAGTATCAAATTTTATAGTGATTCGGTCAAACCTAACCTACATCCACTCCCTGGAGACTCCTTCTCCAGGTATTACACTAAATAAAAGTGACTCTCCTTTTGCCCCCATAGCAAGGCAGAGAAGCCCTTACAAACTCTCTTCCACCAACCTGATGCGGTAGAGAACCGATACCTTTTACACTCTCCAAGTGATAGCAGCGTACCGTTGCGTCCTTTTTCACCCTCCTAGTGAAGGCAGAGTACCGTCACATCCTTTTATACCCTCCCGATGAAGGCAGAGTACCATCACATCCTTTTTCACCCTCTTAGTGAAGGCAGAATACCTTGATCCAATGTTGACGATCTTCTCCCAAGAGCCCCCAAAGAAGTCGGCAGAAACATGAAGAAGAAGACAAAAGAGATCCTCACTTTAGGCAACCTTATGAGTCCCTCATAATTTCCTTTCACTAGATCTCTCACTCTTCACTCACACAAGTTCTCCTAAACACACTCTCAATGGTCACTCTCAAAAGAGGTTTATAGTAAAGGACTCACTCTGTCAATTTTTGGGACTTAATTTATAGGAAATCCAAAAAAAACCATCCAAAAACTAAAATTTACAAGAGATCTATCCTACAATCGTACGGTATGATCGTAAATCATACAGTATGAACAGTTCAAAAAATTAGGGCTTCGCCTAGTACGAACTTGGATGAATGTAGTTTAGTACACTATCAGTCGTCTGTATGAACAGACATCGTACTATATAAATAGTTCAAAACTGAATGTGTTCGTTTGGTATGATCTAGTACAAACCCTATTCCGTACACTATCAGTCATTTGTACGAACAGATATTATACTATATAAATAGTTCAAAACTAAATGTATTCATTTGTTATGATCTGGTATGAACCCTATTTCATACACTGTCAATCATCTGTACGACTTGGCTTCGTTTAGTACGAACAGTTTAAAATTTAAAGCCATGATTGATTAACTATATTCTGGGGAAACTTATAACAAATCGTACAGTACGATAATCAATTATATAATATGATCAGTAAAAAAAATAATTTAAAATTTATATCTTCCCCTGTATGTGTGTGCACGATTATCTAATTATAATCACACTATGCTCAGACTCATGAAATAAAAATAGAGATATACAGGCTTTATTACATGAAATCATATTCTACTCTGTCTTGTAGTCTTCAGCAATCTAGAGTATGATTTTTTTGAAATATAAGTACACACAGAAATAAATAAAAGTATCCAAGATATGCTAAGAGAAACTCTAAAATTATCAACACAATAATTAGTTTTGTTGTCATAAAAAATTATAAGCTCAATCTTGATTACTGAGTTGCAATAATCTCGACCTTTTTTATGATGGCAAAATAAGTATTATTTGAACTACTAATTAACGTTCTTTTCTCCTAAGCGCCCCTTAATGAGTGACAAAATAAAAATCAGGGGGAAAAAGAATTTCGTTTTATAAGAAATTTTGACTTATAGATCAAAACACAAATACAAGACCAAAGACCTAAAAAAAATTTCATTCAAAATAAACACTAAACTTTCAAATAACACAAAACATCACAAAACAACACAAGATAAAAAACATCACAAAATAACACAAGACAAACAACACACGACTTTAAACAATCACTAGATACCTCCCCCTTTTGACATAAACAAAAAAAAGAGAATTTTCTGAAAATGTAAGATACTATGAACTAATCTGACAGTCGATAAAGAAGAGAATTTTAAATATTTGTAAATAACAATATTAAATTTTTGAAATTTAATATTGTTATTTACAAATGTTTAAATCAAAGGATAACTAAGATAAGAATAGTTGATCAGGATCAATGTTCGTTCTAGAAAGTACAAATATGAAATAGAATAATTATTACAAAAATTAATAAAATAAAAAATTAAATAGTTTCAAATTCATAAGTTGAAGTTATTATTAAGTTCATGAATTTTTTAAGAGTTAGAGATATAAATGAAAGAACTAGGTGTAGTGTGGGCTCATTTTATGCCTCTTTCCAAATTTGGCGATCATTGTGCATCTTTTGATTTTAAATTTTATTTGGCGATCATCACCCATCTTTTCAGGTTGGGCTCATTTTGTGCCTCTTTTTAATTTTGGCACACTTTGTGCATCTTTTGATATTTTGTTCTTTCCACAACCTAAATCAGCAAGTCTTAGCTTGGTTGATTTTCTTCTAAAAGGAAGATTAAACCCACAAAATAAAACCCAATAGATAACAATAAAAGCAACATAGTGAACAAAAAAATAAAAGATAATAAGAAAATTTTTTGCAATAATAATAACTATAAGATATATGTCTATTAGAACACCAAAGATTATCTCCTTATCTAAGCTTAATTATAATTTGATTTAAAGTTTGAGAGAAACCAAAATTTGATAAAGGAAATAATATTGTAATACAAAAACTTTAAAATTTTCAATCTTTAGATCAATATTTATAAATTAGTCGATAGTAACTTATAGACAATTCCAAAGAATTAAGAACATAATAAGATAATCATGTCATTCATTTCATTTTTTTTAATAAACACATAACATAGATTCAAATAAAAAGCAACTACAACTGATCAAAAAACATCTGAATCAACTGATCCAAAAATAATAAAAGCAACTAATCCAAATACAATCTCATAAAGACTAAAACATCAAAACATACATCAGCAAAAAACTAAACTAATACACAAGGGGATCTTGATCTGGAGGTGGCTGTGGAGGATTGAACATAGTAAAATAGCTATTGATGGTAGCTACTTGAGTATTGATTGAGTCAAACTGTCCTCTAACCCTGCCTATATCTTCATTATATATGACATCCTGCTGGTCTAAGCGAGTTTCAATATGATCTCATTGATCAAAATGAGAATCAAGTCGATCAAATCACTGGACCATTCTTGATAGAAATGATGCTTAGGTCCAGGAGTAGGTGCAAGTGCCGGTGCTGGAGCAGGACCATCTTCTTCTCCAATTTTATCTCCTTCATCCGCTTGATCCCGATGAAAAAGAGTACAAAAGGAAGCATCAGTAAAATAGATTGGAAGATTATTTGGAGGATCGGGATGAACACGATTGTACTTTTTCTCCAAAATATAAGCAATTAAGTGACCTAAAGCCACATTCTTCTTTCTTCTGGTGGAAGGAAGTCTAATGTCAGTCAAATTATTCATGAAGTCCAGAATCAATTCGTCATCAATAGGAGTGTTTGACATTGTAAGATATGTGACAATAGAAAGCAATGGAGTGATATTGATTTGATTACCAACTTTAGGAATAATAGAAGTTCTTAAGACATGCTGGATGATCCTAGCATTTTGATTCAGGGTATGAGCAAGAGGAAAATGTGAAACTGAAGGTATACCCCTAAGTGTTTGATTTACTTGAGACTGGTCAAAATCACTTCTAAAAATCATGGAATGAGGCCTAACTCCTTCAATTCTAAGATGGAGAAATATACCTAAATCTTCCTTAGTAATTTTGACTCTTTAACAGAAAATATATGAGGACATTCTTGTAGTATTTTATCTCATTCTCAGGTTTGCAAGAAAATAATAGAAAGTGTCTGAGTGGAATGCATAGATTAAAGTGAAAATAAAGGAAAAATGAGTAAAGCCGGATAGAGGCATTACTGAAAAATTAATGTCCTCCTGAATAAGGAGTCAGGATGGAGTGATTTTTGCAAGAACAAACCAATCATAGACATGTTCATTCTCTTTAGAAAGAAAGTCATCATCTCATTCAGAATGAGATGAACTCCTCCTGGAAAGATGTGACCGCTTGTTGTTGCTTGCCATTTTAAAAAGATTGAACACAAGAGTTAAAAATGGAAAGGATTGTGAAGAATGTCAAAGAAAGGCTTCCAATTTATAGAAGACAGCCTATTTCATACAGTACAAAGTTGGAATCATACATACGAATGAAAATGGTTAAGAGCAGTTATTTCAGAGAAACATCTTTTTGTAAAGTTGCCTTTACGATGAGTCATTTTATACGATCTTTGACCAACCTAATTGTACAAATGAATAGGTGTTCATTCGAGATGATCGATTAATAATAATTGTACCTGCCAGTTAGGTTCGTCTGTATGCAAATTGACAACTGGATCATACAGATGAGCAGGTGTTTGTACAGACGATCTTTGAAAATAACTATCCTCAGAATTCTCACCATTTTGTATAGAAAAAATGAACAGTTTTTACAGGTGATGACGTGATCGTACAGTACGAATAAAAATGCAAAATTATATTTTTTACTTGACCAACATAGAAAAAAAATATCATATAAAATATATTGATTTTGTACAGTACGAAAGTGGTTCGTACAGTACGAATAGAAGAATAACTTTTGATTTGCACATGATAACCAAGATTCTTTTTCAAAAATAAATCAAACAAGATCCATGAGACACAAAAATGAAATAAAAATAATACAAATGAGAAATCAAACCCAAAGTAGAGAAAAAATCAAACAAAAATGAATCACAAATAAAGAACAAAACACAAACATCAACTTAAAAGAAATACATTACAGATGCAATTTGTAGAATTATAATTATCAAACATGAATATCAATAACACCCAATCTGGTTCTTAAGGTGCTAAACATCTCAAAAGCTAATGATTTTCTAAAAATATCTGCAAGTTAATTTTCAGTAGTTACATGATGTAGCTCAATTTCTCCTTTAGTGATATGGTCTCTAATGAAGTAATGTCTTATGTCTATATATTTAGTCCTAGAGTGTTGGATTGAATTCTTTGAGATATAAATGGTACTTGTATTATCACAAAAAATAAGAATAGTACTAATTAAAAAACTTAAATATGTAAGTTATTATATTAACCAAAGAACATGTGCTATACAATTTTTTAAGGCTATGTATTCTGCTTCAGTGGTAGAAAGGGCTACTGAATTCTATTTTCTACTAGACCAAAAAATTAAAGAGTTTTTAATGAATTAGTTTAGCTTTATCCATTTCATACTTCGTAAGAATATTCTTAATATATTTTGACTGACTAAGAAAAATGCCATCCTCTTTATGCTTTATGCTAAAACCAAGAAAGTAAGTCAAATCTTCCATCAAACTCATTTCAAATTCCTTACTCATTATTTCTGAAAAATTATGCAAAGATTTTTATTAAAGGATCCAAACAAGATATCATCAATATAAATTTAAATAATGGGAATATCATCTCTTACTTTTTTTATGAAGAGAGTGATGTCCACACTCCCTTCAATAAAAGATCTTTCTAGTAGGAAAATGCTTAGCTTTTCATATCATGCCCTAGGTGTCTGTTTTAGTCCGTACAATGCCTTCTTCAATTTAAACACATGATTAGGGAATTGTGAATTTTCAAAACCTGGAGATTGCTCAACATAAATATCCTCTTTTATCATCCCATTAAGAAAGACACTTTTAATATCCATTTGATATAATTTAAAACCTTTAAAACAGATAAAGGCTAGTAGCACCCTTATTGCTTCAAGTCTAGCTACAGGGGTAAAAGTCTCCTCAAAATCAATTTCTTCTATTTGATTGTACCCATTAGCCACCAATCTTGCCTTATTTCTAACCACTACACATGAATCATTCATCTCATTTTTAAAAATCTACTTAGTTCCAACAACACTTTAATTTTCAGGTCTTTCTATTAATTCCCAAACATCATTTCTAATAAATTGCTTCAACTCTTTTTGTATAGCTAAAATTTAAAATTAATCAAAAAGTGCTTGATTTATATTAGTAAATTAAATTATTGAAATAAATGCTGAGTGGTTCACTTCTTTGCTTAATTCATGCCTAATTTTAATACCTTCACTAGGGTCTCTTAAAATCATTTCTTTAGGATGACTTTTAGAAAATTTCCATTCTCTAGGCATACTAGTTTATATTCCAACCTTTTCTTCAAGATTTGTATTTTTAATTCCTTGGGTAACTTCTTCAACATCTTTTTGCTCCAACTTAGATCCTCTAGAAATATCAGATTCATCAAAAACTACATAAGTAGTCTCCTCTATTACCAATGTCCTTTTATTAAAAATTCTATAGGATTTGTCAACACTTGAGTATCCTAGAAAAATTTCCTTATCAGATTTAGGTTTCATGCAAAATAGTTCATAATCATGTAATAAAATATTCAACCTAGATTATTTTACCTCATTTGTTCCTTCATAAGTTATGCAAAGTTTTTCCCAATTTTCTTTTCCAGTTTTGTAGGTAGAAACACGCATATAATCCTCAAATTTCAAAGCATAGAAAAAATTGTTTAAATATTTGGCATTTAACTGTGCTAATTCTCTCTTCTAGGGTCCATTCAGTAAACTATGTTTCAATCCTAATGCCATCAACTAATCTAGTAGGACTAGAATAACCATCATGAACTAATATCCACATGTGATAGTCAAGTGATTGTAGAAAAGTAGACATGCGCGTTTTTTAAAAATTAAAAGGAATATTATCAAATAGTAGGGTCTAATGATCAAATATCATTCAGTAGTATTTCAATTTTCAAAATTAATCATGATCTTTTTTTAAAAAAGTAGTCTAAACTTTAATTTTTGAAATAAGCTCTAATACCACTTAAAAGTTCGTGTAGGTTATTAAACCTTATAGAACTGTCCCAAAGCTAACCAAGAGAGGGTGAATTGGTTATTTAAAAATTTTCTTGGATTCTTGAAAATATTTTTAGAAATTTAAATCAATGATCCTCAAATATGCGGTTACTTAGTAAAATAATTATCGTAGCATTTTTCAATCACAAAGATTTAAATGTAAAAAATAAAAATGTGAAAAAAATTAAAAGAGAATAGAAGAACACCAAATTTTATAGTAGTTTGGTCAAACCTGACCTACATCGACTCCCTAGAGATTCCTTCTTCAAGTATTGCACTAAATAAAAATGACTCTCCTTTTGCCCCTACAGCAAGGCGGAGAAGGTCTTACAAGCTCTTTTCCACCAACCTGATGCGGTAGGGAACCAACACCTTTTACACTCTCCAAGTGATGGCAGCATGCCGTCGCATTCTTTTATATCCTCCTAATGAAGGCAGTGTACCGTCATATCCTTTTTTACCCTCCCGGTGAAGGCAGAGTACATTGATCCAATGTTGAAGATCTTCTCTCAAGAGCCTCCAAAGAAGTTGGGCAAAAACTTGATGAAAAAGATAAAAGAGATCCTCACTTTGGACAACCTTGTGAATCCCTCACAATTTCCTTTAACTTGATCTCTCACTCTTCACTCACACAAGTTCTCCCAAACACACTCTCAAAAGAAATTTATAGCAAATGACTCACTCAGTCAGTTTTTAGGACTTAATTTATAGGAAATCTAAGAAAAACCATCTAAATATTGAAATTTATTAGAGATTCATCCTACAATCATACGATATGATTGTAGATCGTATGGTACAAATAGTTCAAAAAAATTAGAGCTTCATCTGGTATGAACTAGGATGAACATAGTTTAGTACACTGTTAATCATCTGTACAAATGGACATCGTGCTGTACGAATAGTTAAAAACTAAATACTTTCTTTTGGTATGATCTCATAAGAATCATATTTCGTACACTATCAGTAGTCTATACGAACAAACATTATACTGTATGAACCGTTCAAAACTAAATGTGTTCATTTGGTACGATCTGGTATGAACCCTATTTCATACACTATCAATCTTCTGTATGACTTAGCATCGTACAGTATCAACAGTTTAAAATTTAAAGCTATAATTTGATTAACTATATTTTAGAGAAAACTTATGAAAAATCGTACAGTATGATAATTAATCGTATAGTACAATTAATTTAAAATTTATCTCTCCACCTATATGTGTTTACGGCTACCGAATTACAATCACACTATGCTCAGACTCAAAAAAAAATAAAAATAGAGATATACAGACTCTATTACATGAAATCCTATTCTACTCTATCTTGTAGTCTTCAACAATCTGGAGTATGATTTTTCTGAAATATTAGTACACACAGAAACAAACAAAGTATCCATGATATGCTAAGAGAAACACTAAAATTATCAACACAATAATTAATTTTATTATCATTAAAATCATAAGCTCAATCTTCATTACTGAGTTGCAACATATAGGTATGATCTAATAATCATATTGAAATCATGTCTTGTCTAATGAGTGTCTCTTAAAATCATATATGCATGTGTCTGAATGTATATATCCTTATTACAAATCTGGACCCAAGTCTTATGATTTTGATGATAACAAATATTATTCAATTGTTCACTATGTAATTTCAATCCATTGCATATATATCTGTTTTCCTCTGCTCACTAACATTTCAGGATCACAGCTCATCTATAATCTCGATCAGCTCAAAACTGGATAGACTAGGAAAAAAGTCTATATTTTTCAGTCTTTTTATACTTTTTACTTTTCTTGAGTTAAATATGCATTATGGTGGATCTTAAAGCTAATTAACCTTGCACACACACACTCAAGGGAGTGATTTGTGAGTTAGAAAAAATTTTATTTTTGAACTAATTGTACCGTATGATTTATATTATAGTAGACAATCAATTAGATAGAAAACTCTAATTAGGGCACCTAAGTTAATCAAGAGTGATTAAAATAATCATACTATATGATCTATATCGTATAGGACAATTAATTATAATCATCAAAATAATTGCTAATCACAATTTAGGTATTATTTTAAAATTTAAATTTTATTCTAATCATACCGCATGATATATATCATACTGTATGATATATAGCATCATGCCTAAATTGATATTGTGCTTAGGTGTTTAATTATGATTAAATTTGTACTGACCGTACAGTAAGATCGAAGATGATCGTACTGTACAACTCGATTCCTACATGGAACGATAATTAAATGCCGCCCCTCATACTGGACGATTAGCTTTGTGTTTATACTAATTCTATAAGATGATGTTCCCAATCATATGAGGCAATCAATATAAAAACTTGAACTGATCATATAGTGGGTTACAGTTCATACTATCTTAAAATGCTATTTTGAACTAATTATACAGTATGATCTTGGATCGTACTAGACGATCAGAAATGCCAGATTGAAATTTAGGGCCTTTATGGAGGCTCTCTATTTAAACTCTCATATTTCCTTATTTGAGAGACTTTTGGCTATTAAGTGTTTTTATGAGGGAGCAAAGAGGTGCATAGGAGAGCTTTGGGAGAGAGAAGAGAGGAAGTGATTTTTGTTAAGGAAGATTTGTGAGGGATTCATAAGGTTACTCCAAGCAAGGTTCTTTCTCATCTTCTTCAAGCTTCTGCCTTGATCCTTTGGAGGCTCTAGGAAGATATTATGTCGCAACAGTTCTAGGTTCTTTGCCTTCTCCAAGAGGAAGAAAAAGGATTGCAAGTTCTCTACCTTCACCAGAAGGGTAAAAAGGATTCTAGGTTCTCTGCCTTCACTAAGAGGGTGAAAAAGAATTCTAGGTTCTCTACTTTGCCGAGTTAGCGAAAAAGATTTTGTAAGGGCTTCTCCGCCTTGCTGTGAGGGAAAAAGGAGAGACACTACTTTTAGTATAATACTTGAAAAAGAGGTTTCCAGAGAGTGGACATAGGTCAGGTTGAACGGAACCATAATAAATTTTTATGTGTTTTATTTTTATTATTCTGTGATTTACTGTGTGGTTGACAAACTTGGAATTTTTATTATCATAATTTTAATTTGCTTTCACATTAAGGGGATTAAGTTGCTTTCTTCTTATTTAAAATTTTTTAATAACTAATTCACCCCCCCATCTTGGTTAGCCTCGGGCTAGTTTCTTTACGTTTAATAATCTACATGAACTTTTAAGTGGTATCATAGCGGGATTCAAAAACTAAGTTTTAGAAAACTTTTGAAAAAATGATCCATGGTTACTTTTAATAATCATAATACTGCAGAAGAGTATTCAATCACATAACCACCTTTATTTGATAATATTCCTTTTAATTTTTGAAAAATTTGCATGTCTACTTTCTTATAATCTATTAATTATCGCATGTGGATGTTAGTCAGGAAGAATATTCTGCACCTTCACATCTTATAAATGGCATTAAAATAGAAATACCTTTTTCTGAATAGAGTATAGATGATAGAGATTTAGCCCAACTGCATGCGAAATATGTGCATTAAAATATGAAGATTACATGTATGTATCTACTAACACAATTGGAAAAGAAATTTGGGATAAACTCTGCATAACCTATAAAGGAATAAATGAAGTAAAATAATTTAGGTTGAACATTCTATACCATGATTATGAACTGTTCAACATGAAATCTAGTGAGTCTTTTTCTGAAATGTATACTAGGTTCACCCAAATTATCACTTTCCCGTATGCATCAGGTAGAAAACTTACCAATTCTGAGAAGGTTAATAAAATTTTGTGTTGTCTACCTAGTTTCTATGATGCCAAAATTACTGCTATTACTTAATCCAAGGATCTGAATGTTTATTCTATTGATAACTTACTTGGATCACTCATTGCTTATGAGCAAGGAGTGAGTCAAAGGAAGATTGATGCATGTGAGAAAAGATAAGAGAAAATAGTTGCTTTAAAGGCTGATGATTCTGAAAGTGATAATTCTTTATCTGAAAGTGATAATGATATTGCACTGATGACAAGATTATTCAAAAGCTTTTTGAATAAAAAGTAAAGACATCGTTAGTAATGGAATAAAGGTAAATCTAATTAAAAATTCTAAGGCTTCTTATGATGTCATCTATTTTGAATGCAAAAAGACATGGCACATCAATAAATTAAGGAAAAGGGTGAAGAAAAAGCCAAATTCAAAAAGAGTAAGCAAAGAACTCAAAAGGCTTTTTGGGCAGACTTTGCTTCAAACTCATCTGAGATAAAAGCTAAAGAGGAGGTAACTAGCATGTGCTTAATGTAGATAACCATCTTGATCATCCCGATCAAGAGGAGGTATGTGAGCTTTCCTATGATGAGCTATTTGAAGTTTTTGAATAATTTCATAATACATATAGGAAGCTAAAAAAAATGTATGCATGCCTTAATTCTGATTTTTTAATTATGCAAAAAGAAAATGAATGCCTTAAAAAAGATCACTCTACTTTGGATAACAATCATATGGTCTTACTTGATAAATTTGATGCATTGAACAAAAAGCATCTTGACTTAACGACTGAGTATGATTCCTTAAAAGCATCTCATATTAAATTAAAAGATTTATTTAATGAATTAAAAGCATATTTATATGAAGCTGATAATAGGGAGAATGCATTAAAAGTTGATAATTCAATCTTGAAAAGTGCAAATAAAATTCTGCACTACTCTTAGTGATAACAAAACATCATCATAGGAAGAGGCACCATAACCCAAATAGACTTGTAAATCCATTCCCAAGAGTTAATACATCATCTAAATCTAGGAAGAGGCACCATAACCCAAATAGACTTGTAAATCCATTCCCAAGAGTTACATATTTTTCTTGTGGTATGTTAGGATATATCTCCCACACTTATACTATCCAACATAAAACATATTTGGTGTGGAGGCCAAAATTATATGGACCACAGCATAGTATGTAAACATATCATCTTTCAATCCATAAGGTGGAACTCAAACTTATTTAGGTTCCTAAATCTAACCCTTGATGATTTTATAGGGCTGCTTTCATAAAAACCCCTGTGAGAGCATGTGATACCTGAACAGCAAATGTTCAAGGCACATGACTGAAGATATAAAGCAATTCATCACGTTGGAGGCTAGGACAGGGGGCAAGGTAACACTTGGAGATAACACCACTAGGAAGGTGGTTGGATTAGGTATAATTGGTAACTCAAAAAATTTCATGATTAAAAATATTTTATTGGTAGATGACTTAAAATATAATTTGCTCAACATTAGCCAACTCTGTGATAAAGGCTTCAACATAAAATTTTTATTTACCAACTGCATGATTAGCTTAAATAGAAATACTATTTTGTAAAGAAAAAGAATTAATAATGTTTACATGCTTGATCTGAATTATATTGATTTTGCTGCTTCTCTTTGCCTAAAAATTTTTATTGATGAATCCTAATTATGGCATAAGAGACTGTGTCATGCAAGCAAGAAAAATTTTAGAAAAATCATCTTAAAAGACTTAGTGAGAGGAATACCAAAACTAGAATTCACTAAGGATAACCTGTGTGATGCTTGTCAATTAGGAAAGCAAGTTAAATTCTCCTTCCACTCAATTAAGGATATTAATACTAACAAACCTTTAGAAGTCTTTCACAAAAATCTCTTTGGACCCGTTAGCACTGCAAGCCTAGGAGGGAAAGTCTTTGGGTATTTGATTATTGATGATTACTTGAGGTTTACTTGGGTTAGATTTATATCTCATAAAAGTGAATCATTCAAGAAATTTAGGACATTCTCCATTGGATCCAGAGAAATCTAGGTTATGAAAGTCTGACCATTTACAATGATTATGGTGGAGAGTTTGAGAATTAAAAATTTGAATCTTACTATAAAGAGCAAGGGATTGATCATAACTTTTTAGCTCCTAGAATCCCTTAGCAGAATGGGGTAAGTGAAAGAAAGAACAGAACCTTGGTAGAAGCCGCTAAAGTCATGGTAGCGGAATACTCACTTTCTAAATACTTCTGGGTAGAAGCGGTAAATACAACTTGTTATGTTCTGAATAGGGTTAATGTTAGATTCAAGCTAAATAAGACACCCTATGAAATTCTTAAGGGCAGGACACCCAATCTCTCTCACCTTTATATCTTTGGACGTAAAGTGTTCATTCTAAATAATGGGAAATCTCTACTATAAAAGTTTGGCCCTAAATCTGATGGAGTGTACCTAGGATACTCAAATATTAAAAATTCCTTTAGAGTTTTCAATAAAAGGACACTAGTGATAGAGGAGACCACTCATGTAATATTTAATGAATCTGATAATTCTAGATGATCTAAGGTAGAAGAAGAAGCGGTTAAAGTCACCCAAGGAGTAGAATCTATAAATCTAAAAGAATGAGTATAATTTGAAAATCTACTACCTAGAGAATGAAGATATTCTTCAAGTCATCCTAAAGAACTGATCTTAGGATACCCATTTGAAGATGTTTGGACTAGGCATGGACTTAGAAAAGAAGTTAACCACTCTACCTTTACCTCAATGATTGAACCCATAAACATAAATGAAGCACTATTTGATGAATTCTAGATCCTAGCCATGAAAGAAGAACTGAATTAATTTGCTAGAAATGATATTTGGGAACTAGTTAAAAGACCTAAGGACCAAAGTGTTATTGGAATAAAATAAGCTTTTAAAAATAAAATGAATAATTCTGGTGTAGTGGTTAGAAATAAAGTATGACTAGAGGCAAAGGGGCTTAACCAGATAGAAGGGATTGACTTTAAAGAGACTTTTGCCTCTGTAGCTAAATTAGAAGTAATAAGGGTGCTACTAGCTTTTGCCTGCTTTAAGGGATTGAAATTGTACCAAATGGATGTCAAAAATACCTTTTTGAATGGGGTCATAAAAGAAGATGTATATGTTGAACAATCCCCAGGTTTTAAAATTTTTGTAATTTTCCAATCATGTGTTTAAATTAAGAAATGTATTATATAGACTTAAATAAGCACCTAAAATATAGTATAAAAGGTTAAGCACATTCCTACTAGATAGAATCTTTATTAAGGGGAGCATAGATACCACCCTATTTCTAAAAAAGGTAGGAGAAGAACTACTTATTATTTAGATCTATATTGATGATATTTTATTTAGATCCTTTGATAAAAAGTTATATGATGAATTTTCTAAGATAATGAGTAAGGAGTTTGAGATGAGTATGATAGGAGAATTGAACTATTTTTATGAATTTAGTATGAGGCAGAAGGATGATGGAATTTTTCTTAGTCAATCAAAATACATTAAGAACATCTTTAAGAAATATGAAATGAATAAAGCCAAGGTAATTAATACTCTCATTAGCTCTACAGTTCAGTTGGATAATGACTCAAGTGGAAAATCAATTGATCAGAAAAAATATAGAGGAATAATTGGATCACTTCTTTACTTAACTGCTAGCAGACCTGATATTATATTTAGTGTTCATCTCTATAATAAATTTTAGGCTGGTCTAAAAGAATCCTACTTGACTGATGTTAAGAGAATCCTTAGATATCTCCTAAAAACTTAAAACTTAGGATTTTGGTATCCAAGACATAGTTCTTCCTTTAAAATCATAAGATATTTTGATTCATACTTTGTTAGATGTAGGGTTGATAGGAAAAGAACTTGTGGAACCTACCAATTCATAGGATAATCTTTAATCTCCTAGACCAGTAGAAAATAGAACTCAGTAGCCCTGTCCACTGCAGAAGCTGAATACATAGCCTTAAAAAGTTGTGTGGCTCATGTCCTTTGGTTAAAGCAACAAATTCTATATTTAGGACATCCTGTAGGCACCATTCCAATCTTATGTGATAATATTAGTGCTATCTGTATTTCAAAGAATCCAATTCAACACTCCAAGACCAAACACATAGATAAAAGGCACCATTTTATTAGCGACCATGTCACCAAGGGAGACATAGAGCTACATTATGTAGCCACAGAAAATTAGCTTGCAGACATCTTTATAAAACCACTGGCTTTTAAAAAAATTATCACCTTAAGAATTAGATTAGGTGTCATAGACATTCATGCTTGAAACTAGATGCTTTGAAAATCTGAAATCAGATTATTATATTTTCTTATTTTATCTTTCAGTGTTTTGTATTTCTCTTTATGTATGTATGTATTTATTTATTTTAAAATTTAAGAATCTAATCACTAGTCACTTTAGTAGTTGAACTCTTCTTTAAATGGAAAACTTGCCTATTTTTGTAAGCAGTGATTAACTTCTCTAAAATAGTTAAGGGAAGAAATATTGAATATTATCTCTCTTCCTATAACTCCTTTGGGGTGTAATTTCTTTTAAAATTAAAATCTATTTCAAATTAAAAATTAGATCAAGAAATGGAGATCTGTTTCATCTTCCTATAGTTCTCTATCTCATTTGAAAATTTTTGCAAATCGATGAATCTAATTTAAATTTTTTTAATCAAATTCTTTGTTTATATTAGATGGATGAGATTTTAATTTGTAGTTTACTCTTTCTTATATAAGAGAGTGAGTTCTTCTTCTCTTATATTTGGAAGATAATCTCATAACTAAAAGCTTTAAATACTTAGAAAGGAAGCAAGTTTATAAAAGTGAAAAAGAGGTACAAAATGAGCCCAAAAGCTAAAAAGATGCATAATGAACGCCAAAATTTGAAAGATGCATAAAGTGTATCAAAACTTAAAAGATATGCAAAGTGTGTCAAATACTGATAAAAGAGGCATAAAATGAGCCCATAATGAGTTAGCTTCCCTTCCTTTTAAATTTTTAAATCTTAGATAAATCCATATGCCAATTGATATCGTCCATACCTGAATTTGAAAATTATGATTTTTGGTTCATCACTTTGCAATGCTATTCTCTTAGATATATTTCTAAAATAAGTTTAAAAATATCACATTTTCTTTCTAATTTATTTTCTGAATTAGATTTTTGTTTTAAAAGGACTTTAACCTATAAGGAGCCTCAGCTAGGGTTGATAAAATTCAAATTTCTAACCTTTCTAGATCTTAGTGCTGTCAATGTATTTTTTTATTGAGTATTTGTTGTAATCATAAGGTAATTTTTATTTAATAAATCTGATCGATTCCAAAAAAAAAATTTGATGTGTATTTTCTCTTGATTATTTGATTTCTATTTTTTTTGGTTATTTTCTTTATTATTTTGCTTTATTTTCTTTTATGGAGATTTCCTGATTATTCATGCCCATATCTATTTTTTACTCAGATCGTACTGTATGATCTACATCATACGGTAAGATCTTCATAATTATCATCACAGATCAGATCACAGTGCATCTGATAGTTCATATTCATTAATTATTAGTGATAGTACTATACGCTCACCACCTTCATATTGTATGGTCCACATGGCAGTGGCCATTGGATGAATTAAATTTAGTCGGGATGATATTAAATAATGTATCATACTGTACGAACACCTGTTCATACTGTATGATCATCATAGTCAACAATCATCCATAGCAACTCCTCAGGACAAACGCTTAATTTCTAATCATCCAATACGATCCTGATCGTACTGTACAATGAGACCAACGTTTTAACTGAATCGGATTAGATGAATTTATTGCAGTAGATCATCCAGTATGAGATCATACTATATGATTTGGTCGATTCTTTATAAACAGCCCAAATCTCATATTTATTCTTCACTCCAATCCTTCCAACTCTCCTCCTCTCTTACTTAAGCTCAATTTCTTGGCAATGGCTAGCGGCAAGCGTTCCCGAGCACTCGTTGGGAATTCCGCCTGATGTTAAATATATCCTAAATTTGCTGAGTCCACTGATGAAGAGGCCTGCCTCCACTATAACAATGCTGGAATAACTACCTCCAAAGTCATCAAATAGGAGGATCTAAATTTTTAAGTACTACCATTTTTTGCTCATATCACTCTTACTTTTATTCCTACTCTGGCCTTCTCTTTCAATTCTGAATTACTTTTCAAATTCTTTGTAAGCCTGAGAATTAATAGCGAGGGTACTGCCCTCCAATCTCTTGTTAATAAAAGGCAAGTAGAGATTACCTACCAAGACTTCCATGACTTTCTCTATCTTTCCACTACTGGTGAAAAAGTTCATGTTCTAGCTGCAAATCCTAATTTTGATTGGACCTCTACCAACACCACCCTTAGGGAGTCCAATGTTAGATACCATATCGCACAAGTTAATACTCTAGTTATGGATGCTCGCATCATCCAGCACATACTTATAAACTATATCATTCCTAAAGCTAGTGATCGAATTAACATTACTCATGTTATGTCTTTTGCAACATATTTCATAATGGCTTAAATTTGCTTCAATGCAGCTGACCTTCTTATTCACTACCTTCAAAATTTGATAGTCATTCGAGATCCCCACCATAAAAGGTTGCCCAATCTAGCCTTAGGACATGTCATTTCCTATGTCCTAGAAACTAAATACAACCTCCAGTATCATGTACCACCTAATCACCTCCCAGTTTACTACACAAATAGCTCCTTCCACCTCCTTCACAATGCTCATCACCAAAATGTTCGATATGCTCACTGCGTTCCAGAGGAGGGAGAGGAAGAATAAGTTCTAGCACCAGCTCCTATCCACCAACAATCTCAGTTTGATCAAATGGTATAAATATTTAATCAGTAAAAACATCATTTCATGCCTACATAGTTGAGCAGCATCAGCAACACAAGTATGACTTAGCTCATTTTGATCAGTAAGAAGCCCAGTAGCAGCAGCAGCAGCATGATTAGGATATGGTGTGGTTTACAAATAAATTTTCCTCTTTTCACCAGTACTTCCAGCCACCACCTCCTCCACCACCATTTGATCAGGATCCCTCTTTGTTTTAGTTTCTTTTCTATTTTATGATATGTGTACTTTTCTTATTTTGTAGTTTTCTATTTGTTTGATATTATTTTCTCCTCTTTTTATGTTGCCAAAAGGGGAAGTATCATGTGTTGGTAGCTTGTAGTTTGTTTTGAAATGTTCAATTCCATGTTTAACTTTTTACTTTTTGTGTTCTCCTATTGGGTGTTATTTTTCTTTCTTTTTCCTTTTAAAATTAATATATATATATATATATATATATATATATATATATATATATATATATATATATATATATATATATATATATATATATATATATATATATATATATATATATTTGACACCTCTCTTATTTTTTAAAAATTAACTTAGTAAGGAGGAGCATAGGGAATAGAAAAATACTCTTGAAATATAAACCAACAATATTTATTATCATCAAAAAGATAGAGATTGTTATAAATCTGGACCCAAGCCTTATGATTTTGATGATAATAAATATTATTAGATTTTTTATTATACTATTTCAATCTATTACATATCTATTTTGCCCTACTCACTAATATTTCAAGATCACAGCTCACCTGCAACCTTGATCAACTCAAGACTAGGTAGACTAGGAATAAAGTTTGTATTTTTTAGTCTTTTAATATTTTTTACCTTTCTCGAGTCAAATATGTATTATGGTGGATCTTAAAGCTAAGTAACCTTGCACACATACACATTCAAGAGAGTGAGTTGGTGAGTTAGAAAAATTTTTATTTTTGAACTAATCGTGTAGTACGATTTATATCATAATGGACAATCAGTTAAATAGAATACCCAAATTAGGGTATATAATTAATTAAGAGTGGTTAAAATAATCATATTGTATGATCCATATCGTACAGGATGATGAATTATAATCATCAAAATAGCCGCCAATCACAATTTAGGTATTATTTTAAAATTTAAATTTTATTCTAATCATACCATACGATATGCATTGTACTATACGATATATGAAAATCATGCCTAGATTGATCATGTGATTAGGTGTTTAATTATGGTTAAATTATTCAATCAGATCATATATGATGATTAGAGATGATCAGATCATATGAACCGATTCCTACATGGGATGATAATTAAATGCTTCCCTTCGTACTGGATGATTAGTTATGTATTTGTATTGATCGTACAACATGATTAGAGATGATAGTACTGTAAGACCTGATTCCTACATGGGATGATAATTAAACGCCACCCCTCGTACTGGATGATTAGCAATGTGTTTGTACTAATCGTACGGGATGATCAATATAAACACTTGAACTGATCGTATAGTGGGTTGCAGTTCATACTTTCTGAAAGTGCTATTTTGAACTAATCGTACAGTACGATCTAGGATTGTACTGGACAATCAGAAGCGCTAGATTAAAATTTAGGGCTTTTTTGGAGACTCTCTATTTAAACTCTCATAATGTCTTATTTGAGAGACTTTTGGTTGCTAAGTATTTTTGTGAGGGAGCAAAGAGGTGCATAGAAGATCTTTTGGAGAGAGAAGAGAGGGAGAGATTTTTGTAAGGGAGATTTGTGAGGGATTCATAAGGTTACTCCAAGCAAGTTTCTTTCTCGTCCTCTTCAATCTTCTGCCTTGATTCTTTGGAGGCTCTAGGAAGACATTATACAGCAACAGTCCCAGGTTATCTACCTCTCTAAGAGGGAGAAAATGGATTGCAGGTTCTCTGCCTTCACCAGGAAGGTGAAAAAGTGTTCTAGGTTCTCTACCTTCACCAAGAGGATTAAAAAGGATTCCAGGTTCTCTACCTTCATCGGGTGGTGAAAAAAATTTTGTAAGGGCTTCTCTGCCTTGCTGTGGGAGCAAAAGAAGAAACACTACCTTTAGTGCAATACCTGGAAAGGAGATTTTTAGCAAGTGGATGTAGGTCAAGTTGGACCGAACTACTATAAATTTTTATGTGTTTTATTTTTATTATCCCGCACTTTTATTTTTCTGTGGCTTATTGTATGGTTGACAAACTTTGCATTTCTATTATCATAATTTTAATTTACTTCCCCATTAAGGGGATTAAGGTGCTTTCTTTTTGTTTAAAATTTTTTAATAACCAATTCACCCCTCCCCCCCCCCCCCCCCCCTCTCTCTCGGTTAGCCTCGGGCTGGTTTCTTTAGGTTTAACAAACTACACAAACTTTCAATCATATCAATCAATATATTATTACATGTATCACACTAGTATTCTTTTGTAATATTATTTTATTGGCTCTTAAGGCTTTTCTAAGTTAACTAGGCTTGAAAATGGCCTATAAATAAGACATTGCTTTATACTTTTTGATTCATTGAATAAAAATTATTTTGGCTTGTGTAAATTTTGTATGAAAAATTTTGGTGGCTATTTTACTCATTGGTGAAGCTTAGTGGTTGATCCTGTAGGGCTTTGGCGAGTCCTTAGTTATCTCTTCTTACAATTTTTCCTTCTTTTTTCCTGACATAATTTTCATCTCCTCTACTTAGCCTCAAGCTTGGCATCACTTAACTCTCAAACCTATCCAAACTTCCCATACTCTCCTAAATAACCCCACTCATCTCTCATAACCTTCCAAGGCCTCAACTCCCTAAGAACCCTAATATATCATAACCAAAGTTCCAATATATAGTGAAAATTTTGTGTTATGACTAACTATATTAAAATTTTCATAACTTCTCAACGACTGATCCAAAATCCAAAAAACACCACCATTAATTTCCTAACATTCCAAACCTTTGATCTGGAGTTTCTCATTATTTTTCTCCTAGAAAAACCTATCTTCTTGGAGCTTAAAAGTTTCAGATTTAAATCTGCCCAAAAACCTGAATTCTAGTGTCACCACCACCCAAATAATGATTCCATCACCACCCTGAGTTATACCTTAGTGCTAAGCTCTCTCATCTAGAATTTGACTATTACAACTTCAGTTTGGTGGCGCTGTAGCATTGGGGAATATTATAGCCCTTTGGCTTTGCAACACTGGGTCAATTTTGATAATTTTGACCTATTTTCTACATCAAAAATTAGATTTAGCTAGTATTTTGTAACAAATATATGCAATTTGGACTATATAATTTTTCTAGTTATTCATTAACAAGCATGAAGAGGAAGTAAAAAAGCGTTAATTTTTGAAGCCCAAAATATGCTTCTTAGACCCTTATTTATATATAAGATTAAGAGAGCTACGAGGAATGTTGCACTTAAAAAATTTTAAAAGTAATGCATAATATCATTGGTACAAACTAACACATACACATGGACTAAGCTAAGTGGTAAATATGAGGCCACATATCTCTATTATTGCCCTCTACCCTTGACTTGGCTTGAGGGAGCCCTTAGCAAGTACCTTAAACAATTCTTTAGGAACAAGTTCCTTGGGCATGTCTTCAAGCATGAGTATTTGGTGTGAGTCTATACATGCGAGTCCTTCGAGCTAAGTGATGAGTCTTGTAGTCGTGAAGCAAGAGATGAGCATAGTCGACAGAGTTATCATCATGGGTCCTATAGTTGTACAATTCTTGAAGCTTTGATTGGGGCATCCATATAAGGCAAATAGCCTTAGCTAAAGATGGCTACTAAGCAGTGGGGGGTCGTAGATCCTCCAGGGGCAAGTGCCCCTAAGTCAAACGCCTGTTTGGGCAAGTTTTCAACTTGAATTCACCAAGAATGTGTGATTCCTCAATTTGATCCTTCAAGGACGAGCTCATATTTTGCAAGCCCTGCTAGGATGGTACCTATTTTCTCATGGATTGGGGCTAGCAACTATCCCTTATAGTGAGGATTCTTTAGGTGAGCATTGCTTTGAGCTTGTATATATTTCCTTTAGTCAAGCCTCGTGGAACCTATTTAGATACATGCTAGTTATCTTAGAGGGCATGTATGAACAAAAAACTCATGTATTATGCTCAACGATATCAAATAAGTCATCATTATAGATTTGTTATTGTATTTTGATTTGTATACCTATCATAATTGGTCCAATAATTGTCATCAAGAGTTATTTGTTACTGATTTACTAGCTTTTTTTATTTAACTATTAGGGTCAATCATGAATATCTAGTGATAATTAGGGGTGTCAATTTCGGGTCACAGGTCGAGTTCGGGTCGAACCCGAAACTGACCCCACACTGTTCGTGTCAACCCGAACCCGACCTGTTTTTACAAATGAGTCTGTTTTTCGGACCCAAACCCGACCCGCTTCGGGTTCAGGTCAACCCGACACGACCCGAAAGCGGGTGCCGGACATGGGCGGCGGGACGCCGGCGGCCGGACAGTTGGACCTGGGGTTCGAGCCTGCGAGCCTGGATGCGGGCACGAGGGCGCGGGCCTTGACGCAGCTAGCTAGGCTCGCCTGCACGCGAGCCTGGACCGGCTGGATGTGGTCAGCCAGAGAGGCGGAGCCGGTCATGCGGACCTCGGGACACGCAGGCAGAGCACGTGGGCACGCGAAGGGCAGGCGGGGCAGAGGCGGGCATCCGCGGTCACGCAGCGGGTAGGCGGGGTCACGCGGCGGGCAGCATGACGCGGGCGGTGGGGGCAACACGTGATTGGCCATGGGCAGCTGCATGCAGCGGCGGTCACGCGGTCAGCGGGTCAATTCAGGTCATTTTCAGGTTTCCGGGTCAACCCGAACACGACCCGATTTTTGAAACGGGTCGAAAACTCTAACCCAAACCCGACCTGTTTCGGGTTTGGGTCAACCCGAACCCAAAATTTCCGTGTCGTGTTCGGGTCGGATTTTCAGGTCGTGTCCAATATTGACACCCCTAGTGATAATACTATCATAATGAATGAGCATTCGAGTAGTGCATCAAGCTTTTATGTAGGCTTATATTTTGCAAAATTACATTTTTGAGATTTAATATTGATACTTATGAGTAATAAAAATTTATTTCTCAATTTTTGTATGAAACTGATTTCATATTAAATTTAATATTTGTAATGATTATGTTATAAAGAAAGATATATAAGATATAGCATATTTTTGAGGTGCCCATGACCAACCCCCTGACCATGACAACTAAATATACCATCAAACTTTAATGAAGGGTTGAAGACAAAGCATCCATTTGTTGGATATCATTTGATAGTGACATGAGATCCAATCTTTATAAGAACATCAATAATTGGCAGTTAATGGCTCCCTTCCATCGAGTTGGAAAGTAAAACATCTACAGAAATGTTGGGCTTACCTATCATCCACCTCAACCACTACTTTCAATTATTCAAATGTATCATAGTAGATTCAAGGAATCATGTGCTATGATTGGTGGTTTCAACCATGCGAAAGGGACCATATAGACGGTTCTGTCTCCATGTGAAAATTGTGGCGATTCATTGCCATTTATCCCCCACAAGGCTTCAACGAACTCTCTACTTGCTCAGCTTGGTGTTGTCTTTTATTTTCTTTTCTCGAAACCAAATTTTCTGCTTAGAAATATGAATGGTTCATCCCCCCTTCGCTCGGAACTTTACGTCTCCAGTAATTGTTCAGATTGTTATTGTGAATTGTCCCCCGTCAAGTCTGTTGTGTGTTTTTTCATGTCCGCCTTCCGGTAAGCGTACGAACCTCTTATGCAATAAAAGCTATAGAAATATTGAATGAGAATTTTTTTATTACGGTTCACTTTGCTGATACAGAGTTGAGTTGTATGAAGTGAATTTTGATAAAAAAAATTCTCATTTAATTTAATTTGATGTTTTTAATACGAGTTTTTTTTTTTTTAATTTCTATCATAGAATAGTATTTCTTTACATTTTGTAGTTGTTGTATGTTGGGACGTTCACGGCGGTAGTTAAAATTAGAGTTTAATGTCATTGCTTTGCACGAAAACTTGGCGCATGCAGATAAGAGGGGAGTGCAATAATTTGAAGAGACAAGAATTTTTATGTGGAAAATCTAAGAAAGGAAAATTTTATGGGGTCTGACCCAATTAAAATGATTGCAGAAGAATTTGTCATCGATTAAAAGTGATGCATTTTATCAAGGGAAGGCATTAGCAAAATGCATATTATATTGTTGAAGTTGGAAGAACCATGTGACAGAAGTCTAGCATATATCCTAGTGTTGAGGTTTGGAGACAAACTTGATGTTGACAATGTGCACCGATCTTATGAGTGACGGCCTACATTAGCATTATTGGTGATGGTAGGTCATGAAGTCAATAGGTATCAAAGTAGCCCAACGACACTAGGCAGGAGATTTTAAATAAAATGATTGTAGTTGAGTGAAAGTGGTTGGAGGGTCTTGGATGGGTGACGATGATCAAAAAAACTATAGTAGGGTGATAATAGCCAGAGGGTTATAATCGGAGGGCGACAAAGGTCGGAGGACTATAATCGAGTAACAAAGGTCGGATGACCGTTATCGGGCTACGGTGGTCAGAAGACCATAATCGGCGAGAGATGGAGGTCTGAGGACTATAGTTAGTAGGTGATGGAGGTCGGAATGACCATAATTGGGTGATGTTGGTTAGAAGACCGTAGTTAGGAGATGATGGTTAGAATATCATAGTAGGGAGATGGTGGTCTGAGGGTCTTAGTCGAGCAATATCCAAGGAGTATAGTTTGACAATGATGGTTAGACATAGTCGGGCTACGGTAGTCCGAGGACCGCAGTTAGGCCACGATGGACTAAGGATCGTAATCAAGAGACGACACTCAGAGAACCGTAGGTGGGCGACAGTAGTCCTAGGACCTTAGTTGGGCTATTTTAGTTCAAGGTCGTAGTTAGGTGATGATGATTGGAGGACAATATGTAATATTTACTATTATTGGAACAAGTCTTCCCAAACAAACTCAATAAGAATTTCATGCCTTGGCTCCTATATATGTTAAATGTTTGTGAACAATTACTTATTTAATGTTTCTTTAAAATATGAAAGGGTTTAGAGTTGAATTAGAGAAGTAAAAAATGTTGTAAAAAGTTTCTTGGGAGCACTATAATGTTGTACCTAGTAGTACTGCCCTCTCTGTATGGTGGGAAAGCACTTGGGACTGCAACAATGCTAGAAGTGGGCATTGTGAAGTCAAGCTCTCTATTTGGAGCATCTGGAATATTCAAACAAAGCGTTGCGACGTTGCGGAAGGTGGTGTCGTGGCATTGGACAAAAATGAGAATTTTATATATAAATACCTAAGAGCTTTTTCACTTAACCATTTCACCCCCACTCGCTAAGAAAATTGAGAGAGGCGCTATAGGAGGAGTAGAGAAAGAAAATAGGAGAGAGAAGGAAAAAACCTAGGGTTGGTGGCTGCGGAGTGGGATCCATTCGTCGGGCCAGTTGAGAATATTACTTGTATCAAAGTAAGCTCTCAATATCTTATTTCTTATTTCAATTTTGATATTTTAATGGATGGTTTTGGGGTTTTAAATGATTTTATGATATTGAAAGACTTCCCAACGTATAAAGTTTGATATATTATAGAATGAGTAATTCTGAGAATTTTGACTATTAAAACTCATTTTTAATGGTAGTTTTGAATGTGTGAATTTCAACGTGTTTTATTACTTATATTGATTTTTATAGAAAGTATTGTAGAATGATAAATGTCCGAAAATGATGTTATAAATGTTCCCTATGAATGATTTCCTGGAATGCTTATATTGAATGTGTATCCATTTTAAACCATGTGTATTACTAGAATTGTCATATATATGTCGTTGTTATGTATTTATGTATTAAGTAAACTGACAATCATGCACATTAAAATGTTACTATTTTTGTGTTCATATGATAAATTGCATGTTCATATGGTGGATGTGATGAATGTGGGAGATGTTCAAGTATACTATATGGTAAATTATAATGGCCCTTACATGTATATTTATGTTTCATTCATTTGTCTTATATAGATGTGGGATGAACAAGTGTAATTATAAAAGAATGTAGAGTTATAAGGGGAATTAGGCATATCTTTTTTTTTTATATACAAGTATGAGATCAAGTAGATGTATAAGTAAAAGTGAACTTATACGTAGGCATCATGATATGTTTATGTCACATTTCATATGTTGCATTGCGAGTTCATCATGTAAAGTATATTGACACTTATGTTCAAAATCAAATTATGTTAAAGTTTCTAATGTTAACATTCAAGTTCAAGTAATACTTAAGTTATGTTCAAGTTTATACTTATTATATAATTGTTCAAGTTCAAATAATGTTTATGTTCAGAAATATTTTGACAGAATGTATCTAATATACATGTCCAAGTTCAAGTAATTAATGTATATGTTGTCATTTTGATATAGTTCAATTTATAAGTATAAGTAAATCTTATGCTAATATTTTATGAACATTAAAGTCATATGTTTTTAGACACATAAATATTACCTAATGTAAATTGTGAAAAGGCCAAATTATAAAAAGGAGCAAATTTTCATTGAAAATAAGTATAAGAAGCGGATGTATAAATAAATTTAGGAAGGAGCCAACATGGAGAACAGAAGGCCGTATTATAAAATCGAAACTTCATTATCTGGTTCAATTGAAACTGGAACATAATTACCCGGTTTCAATAGAAATCGAAACTTCATTCTCCGATTTCAGTAGAAATCGGATTTTAATTATCCGGTTTTATTAGAAACTGGATTTTAATTCTTCGGTTTCTATTACGTGAATTTTTTTTAATTTGTTCGCTTGTAAACCGTGATTTAACGATATTTATATTAGATTTAAAATATCATCTCACTTATTTTTTAATGTTATTTTATCTTATATATATTATTCTTATATTTAAAAATTAATTAGTGAGTATAAAATTTTTTATTTACCACTTCATTATTAATAAGAATAATTTAGGTGAATTAGTTGTTAACACATTTTTAAATTAAGATTTAAATTGATAATAATTTATTTAGTTTATTGTATGAGTAATAATTTCTTTTTACAAAATTTAAATAGTATATTATTCATAAACTTAGTTTTATTTTTAAATTTAGTTTAAATAAAATAATTATAAATTCATTTGTGAATAATTTGTACTAAGTATGTATATAATTTGTTATATATTTAAATAAATTATTACAATATGATTTAAATTATGCATTTTGAATGTTACATTGTATTACATTTGTATCAAAATAGTATGTTCATTAAACATTAATGAATAGATGATGACAGTAAATATGTAAGTATTTGATTTGTAATAGTTAATGGTCTATTCGTAATATGACAGCTCTGTAAAAAAAATTACTGTGTACTTCGTGTGGCTATTAGATTCATCTGTCTAAAAATCATTCTGAGCATAGAATCCTTATAATGTTTCATTCATTGTACATTAACATGCTATGTAGCTTGTAATAGCCTATCCCATCAGATGATCTATAAAGTTATAAGGTCCAATCAGGTCATATTATAATTTTTTGCTGCAAGTGATGGTAGGATAAATTTACTCTCTACTATTTAAAGAGTGCATAGATATATGAATTATATTTAAAGGGAGCATAGACAATGATGTATACTTGAACTACTCGCCCTATTTGGACAGGTCATGCTATTATGGCCAATGACACCACAAACTTTGCAAGCTCGACCATTATATTTCTGGGTTCATCCATTGTATTTCTGAATCTACTATATCATTATCTCCAAACCCGTCACCGGAACGCTAGTGGTAGTAATGGTATTATGCCTTCAACCTCATCAAACGGTGGTTAGTATACCTTTTCTGGTATAACGTGGGAAAGGCTTGCATAACTTTATTGATAGAACTATGTGTTATAATATGGTGAAACAAACATACTGTAATCCCATCTTTTTGCTCCAGCAACAACAATAGCATGAAGGCATGGCATATGGTATAATTGTGGCTTATGAAAACTACTGGCATATGCCGGAGTAGAATCAATTTCTACCTTGAATGCCCTACAAGACATATCGAACACATGGTACTCCTAGTCATTTATACAAATTGGGGTTGGACAATGACATGCTTCATGCTCATATTGCTCCAACGAGCTCCTTATACAAGGTGTAAATGGAGACTCTCCAGCAGAAAGCCAAGTGCTTACATCAGTGAAAAGCTTATTAAATAGAGCTATGAAGTTGTAGTAAATAGATGTGATTAAACACTGGACGGGTAGGCCACGAGCTCGATTTAAGATCCCATTGAAGCACTCTGAAGCTTTCGTGATTATGATTCCATAATGGCATCCACCATCATACAAAAGGCTCCACTTACTAACATCTTGCTCGACCAACCACTAAAGTCCTTCCTGTTTTATGTTTTTGATGTCTGACATTAGTCTGTTGAAGTTACAAAGTCATCTGTGCTCCCAGCAAAGTACATCTTCTCATAAACACCATCAGAGTCAGTAACTCCAACACGTCGAATGAATTTCTTAAAGTTCTCTCTGAGTTGACGTAAGCAGTGAAGGTGTGTTGCATGAGGAAATACTTCCCAACATTCTCTGACTCTTCAGAAGTGCTTATCAGATATAATGCAGATGTCTTGTCAGGCTAGAACCTATGGAATCAGGTCGTGTAGCATCTGTAAGAACCAAAGTAATGTCTCATTTGACTCAGCCTCCATAATAGTAAATGTGAGGGGGTATAGGCCGCCATTCCCATCAATACCAATTGTGGTTAGAGTCCCTCTATATTTACTCAACAGAAATGAATCATCCAAACTAAGCACTGGGCAATAGAATTCCCATCCCTCAATCGTTGGATCGAATGCCCAAAATATTGATCTGAACTGATTGTTCCTAATAACTTTTATGCGGTGAACTGATCTTGGAAGTGTAAATTTAATTGCTTGCATGTACCAATGTAGTGAGAAGTATAAATCCTCAAAACTACTAAATACTGATTTAATAGCCTTCCATCATGCATCCCAAGCCATAATGTAAAGGATCTTAATGTCAAATTTAGACTCCATCCGAGCAATGATTTCACGTGGCTTTAAGTCTATTTATTGACGAAGAATAGCGGTGATGTAGTACGATATGAACTTAAAGTTATAGTTATGATGTCCACTTGACATCATATGATTCATGCAAGTATGTGGAGGACCACTGGATGAGACTTTCCATATTCCACCAAGTCACTTGATCTTTGGCATGGACATGAAGGGTTATCATGTTGTGCACATCTAACTGTAAGCATTATCTTATTAGATTTACTTTTGATGTATTCTACATTATTAATGATTGATCACCCATTAAGTACACACTGAAGAGCGTCCTTACTGATGAAAGTCATTCCTTCGTACAGTTGTTCAAGAATAATGTCGTCTAATTCCCCAACAAAGTTAGTTGTTGGGGCATCAATCTCATCCGTGCAATCCCATGCCTGTGCTGATCATAGAAGTTCGACATAATTGTTATTTGCCTTCATAGTACCTAACTCGACCCTGTTACGAAATACATACTCATGAACCAACTCATGGCCAGGCAATGATACATCGTATTCTTCTGCAGTTAGATTTCTTTCATCCCCTACAGGTGTTTCACTTGAGCTCCCACGAGTTCCGCTATCCATCATCTCATATCCTTCAATAACTGGTGTGGCTTCAACATCATGTCCTAGATCGAACTGCTGAGTCTTTTGATGGAGCTAAAATGTCGGTGTGCATGAGATCGTCCAATCACCAACACTTGTACACCCTCTCATATGTGGTTCTAATAATGTCGGACACTCACTCAGACTTACACTAATTGGTTCATAGTGTGGTGAACGTTCGCTTACACTAAAGCGGCGAGTTTCATCTATAAATTGGGTACTACAGTGGGCCTACAGCACACAATATAATATAACGGTGAAGTTTAAATTCGAACATAATAATTTAGACAGAATTTGAGTTACAACGACTGCATATTTGGTGCGTACAAACCTATCTACTTGGTAAGATACTGTCGAGTCATAATAACCCATATGATGACAAGAATTGGGACTTATGACGTGTTTACTGAGTTGTTCAATTTGAATATAAATAATTAAGGCTTCATTTGGTTATTTGGTACTTTTGTAAAAGGTAGTTTTAAGAAACATCGGTTCAGAGAAAGGAGTTTTCTAACGAAGAAGCATATATAAAAAGCTTTTTCAAAACAGCAGAAAAATGAAAAGAATGGTGTTATTGGGAACGAGGTTTGACGAACCAAACAGTAAAGAAAAATAAATTTTACTGTTTTAAAAAGGAATAAGCACCAAAAACGTCCAATCAAACTAGGCCTAAATTACACCTTCGAGCTTCATGAAGTATGAACTCACAAACCTCATTATCCGTTACTGAATTTTTGTATAACCTCCATAATTCGGAAGACGAAAAACAAGGTCAACCCGGTATGTTTCACTATCATGACACAATGCTTGAAGAATTCTAACATGTAATTGTTCAAGTATAACATTCTCATTTATTTCAATGTGACGATTTCTTCCACCAATATACGAAGGGATGAATTTCTCCATAATATTTCGATGACCATCATAAGATAGAATGAAGCATAACATTGCATGCAATATGATCTTCATATGTTCTTCCAAAAAATAAATAAGTTCACGCATGTCATTCGACAAACCATTCGTAATAGTATTTTAGAAAATGATATTTCAAACAATCAGCAAGTGAATGTGGCACTGGCTTGAAATTTCATAAATATCATGTCAAAAAAAATTTTAAGAATGTTTTATTCGCTCATAATAATTGACAACTATTTCAAATATATATTTAAATGTTTTCAAAGACATTTTTTTATAATGTCCGTAACAACTGTCAAGCTCAACAAATTTAATATACAAAATTAAATTTCACATAAATTATAAATTAAACTTTTAACAAAATTTAATTATTATATTATATTTTCTAAATGATCAGATAATCAATTAAAAAAATTACATCATTAATTTTTTTTTAATTAAGATGAATATGTAACGTAAACTACATATATAACAATATTTTCTTTTAATGTTATCTTTCTATTTTTATTTTTCACATATATAAATAAATTACCATTACAATTAATTTCATGATGTAAATTTCTAATTATAAAAATATTTGAACTACCATTCTTTTTTATTTTTTTAAATTCTTGATCTACATACACTTAATAGCTATACTTTTTATATAACTTAATAACTTTTTCATCACTAACAAATTCAACAGAGAGATGACTAAAACAAAATTTAATTCTCTGTTCGATTTTTCGAAGTTTTTAAAATAAATCCCGAAGCAATTTGTTTATTTCATTTCTCAGAAAATTAGTGTTAATAAAACATATATTTAATTACAAGAAATTTTTGCTCAGAGGCTATAGAAAATCTGATAATTTATAATCTACAATTTCTAAATAACATTCTAGAAATTTACACAAAATAAAATTAACAATATCATTCAGAATTAAACTGACACAGTTGAAAGGGTCTCAAAAATAATATCATTCAGATATATTCCTGTAGATCGCTTAATTCCGGAGGAACAAAAAACTGATAGATGAAATTACGAGTGAATTATTGGAGGGAATCTGAGGCAGATGATCAAAAAACAATGCAATTACTTATTGGCTGAAATATAGGATTAAATTAATGGGCGGATTAAGAGGAAATCGGAGATGCGTAGCACGTATTCTCTTGAATGCGGAGAATGGAAATCCGGTTTCAGTAGAAATCAGATTTCCGCTCTCCGCATTCTTTGAAAATGGCAAACTGCTCTCCGTATTAGCTCCTATTTAAATTATTGTCCAATACTCCTTCTTTGGCTTAATACTATTAAAAAGAGGCTCCTTTTCATAGATTTGCCTTGTGAAAACTTCTATTATTTTGTTTATTTATATAAATATAAATGTGGACTTTGATTTCTCTGATAGGATTTAGATTAGCCTATTGAGAAAGAAAGAAAAGAATAGCTGAAGCTGAGTAGATTAGAAGTTGTTAAAGTCATAATATAGTGAAGGACAAGTTTATTTTTATTAATCCAATCAATCAGTTAAATGTTTTGAATGCATCGAAATGAACTGGATTAATGTACCTAATTCTTTTGGAATAAAATGTGACTATTAGTTGTGTCTTACTTTCTCAATTTTTTGATATTTAGTGACTGATGTTTTTTTTTTTTTTAAATTATGCAGGAATAATGTTCAAAAGTAGTGGCTCTGATGTATATAAGCTTTGATGATGAGATAAATAGGGTTAGGTACAATTCTTCAATTAGACATTGGGATATGATACAATAGTTAGTGATGGTGGCTCGAGGGCCATAATTGGTGGGCAATGGAGATTGAATAGATGTAGTCGGGCAATGGTCATCTAAGGGTTATAGTTGGGATAAGTGGTTGATGATAGTAGACTGGTGATAGTAGTTGGAGAACTATAGTCAATAATTGACGGAGGTCCAAAAAACCGTGGTCAAGTGAAGGTGGTCAGAGGATCGTAGTTGGCGAGCAGTGGAGATTGAAGGATTGCAATTGAAAGGACTGTAGGGAAGTAATGGTGATTCGAGGACGATAGTTGGGTGATAGTGATCTAAGAATTATACTCACAGGCAACAAAGGTTGAATGACCATAAGCGGGCAACGATGGCCCAAAGACCCTAGTCGGCAGGCAATGAAGGTCAAAGGACTGTAGCCAAATGATGTTAGTCGAGGGACCGTAGTGGTTGTCTAATGAAGGCTCAACAGTGATGGTCAGGTGATTGTGAGCTAGCAATTGTGCTTGGGTAGTGTTTCCAGATCCTTATAGAGCCTCATAACTTTCTTGAATCTCAAAAGAAAGTTCAAGCTTCAACACCTCTTCATGCAAAGAGTAAAGATTTATTTATAAATTTCTAACAACTCCTCATTTAGATAATGAGAGCTTATTTATAATTTTTAAGACTTTCATGCCTCATAAATATGGCCAAAATTGAGAACACTCCATCGGACAACCTGTATTGATTATCTTTATCATAAAATATTCATTCAGCATTTAAATGTCTTAATGATATCAAATTTAAAAGATCTTGGGCTCAATTCAACTATAAACATAGCAAATCTAAAGAACATTTTACCATCTAATTACTATCCTAAAATTTTCTATTACACTTCAAACCCTTAATTTTAGGCTAATTCAAGCTCTGATTGAATTATATTTAGTGTTGTTAGATTAATTTTATTGAAACATACAATCCGACTGTAAACTAGTTCAGATAGCCTGAATTTAATTTTAAAATTTTAAAATTGAAATATGCCTTAATATTTATGCTCAATCAAGATGATTTTCAATTATCAATAGTAAAATAAACATTCTATTTCTAAGGATATATAGGTGCATTGCCGAAAATATGACATTCTAAATTTTTAAAATGCAGAACAGCATGGACGACTTACCACCCTAGATGTCAAAAAGTAAAGAGGGCCAAATATTACTATTAGATTGTACGCTAGCAGTAGCAGCTACGATCATTCTTCACAGCAATTATCTAATTTAAGGCTTCATTTGAGATGATTTTCCTTTTATTTTTAAAAGAAATTCTTAGTAGAAAAATTTTAAATTTTATACTAAAAAATTATTTTAAAAAATAATAAAAAAATTATCCCAAACAAAATCTAAGACTTCATTTGAGACAACTTTCTTAATACTTTCTTAAATATCGACAGTTGCCACAGGCTAGCTCGTCTTTACTTGGAAATTAACACACCAAAAAATAATATTTCTTATCCGTTGCCTTCAAACTTTTATAAATATAGTTGCATTCCAAATTATTATTACTTTATTAGCTACAGAATAATTCACCTCTGTTTGAAATTTTTGATACTTTTGTAATATTGTCTCACAAATTAATCGGGCTTCGTTTGAGACAATTTTTTGCTGATTTCTAAAATAACTTTTTAGTACAATTTTTTTTTTTTTGAACTCAAAATTTTTTATACTAAAAAACTACTTAAAAAATAATATAAAAGCTATCCCAAATGAAGACTAAAGCTTCGTTTGCAAAAGCTTTCTTATTGCTTCTTAAATCAATTTTCTAATGAACTAAAAAACTATTTAAAGCAGTAAAAAAATCATCTCAAATGAAGCCTAAGACTTTATTTGAAATAATTTTCTTATTGTTTTACTTTTTAGACTGCAACCACAATTTTTATTTGACCACTACTTATTTGGTGCTTTCAAAAAAAAATTTGTACTAAAAATCCGCTTTCTATAATAGCTTTAAAAAGTCGCCTTTTCTATAAAAAGACGGTCTCAAACAAAAGCCTAGTGTCATCAGGTATAATTTTCACTACTTTAATTACATCTTTAATTTGAAACCAATGCAATCAGACAATATCATTACTTAGAAATTCGTGTGCTTCACAATGATTCCAAATCAACCAAAAAAACAAAAGGCAGACTACAAACCTCAAAGCTACATTTGAACTCATACAAAGCCACAAAATTAAAAAAAAAGACATAAAAATGAACTACAGATAGAAGAAGAACGATCTCCAATAATAATTAAACAGTATCTTTTGCTACAAGAAACTCATATGATAGGCCAACCATATAATCAAACTTAACAGTCTACAGAGATTACAAATTAAAAGCAAGACTATGGTTAAATATAGATGGTCACAAAAGGAAAGCTTACTTCATCAATCAGACACCTTCTGTGCCTTATTTGGCCGTCCCCTGACTGAATAATCCGTATCGCGGGAACGCTTTCCATCAAAATGCCTTCCACCTCTATGATGTTTCCCCCTGCAATCGTCAAATGCAAATATCTCAATACAAACTCCCCTCTCAGTAAGAGGGTGGAAATAGTTCTCAAACCAGGGAGGCCACATGCTTGATAGAAGTTATTTTTTTGATGTGAAAAGATTAAAAGTTCTAACATCAAAAAATGTTTCATTATTAAGTGAAATGCTTCTGGCTCTCAACTTACACGGAACTTGGGAGGAAGATGAAGTTCCTCTTGAACTTCTTTAATGAAAGAGGGAGAGAAGGGAGAGAGAACAGAACTCAAACTAATCTTTATTACTTTTGGCCTAGTTTCCTTACTACAATGCCATCCCTATTTATAAGCTAAAATCAAGATAAAGTAAAAGTAAGATACAACCTATTCATGAGCTAAAATCAAGATAAAGTGCAAGTAAGATACAACCTAACTAAAATTGGACCAATTTCTAACAAAACAGCAATAAGTATCGAGCATTCAGCTACTAGATAAGAAAAATCAGCATCTTTGGTTTATTTTTGTATTTCTAAACTAAATATTACTTGAAAACATATGCCATGAATCGTCACTAACTATTGTACAACAATAACATCATCAAGTATTTATCCCGCTACGTAGGTTTGGATATATGAATTTTTTTCTCCATTGTGTCGTATTATGAATCAAATTTTATTGAAATCTAATAAATAAAAGTCATTAGTAGCATTGCTAACTAATGTACTCGGTAATAAAACAAATCAACTGAAAATTGCATTCAAATCAAACAAGTTAGTCCTGAGAATGGAAGAGTGCTTACCTTCCTCTATAGTTCCTATTTTCCCTGAATTTATCTTTATTTCCACGAAGTAAGCTCCAGTAGTCTCTCTCGGCTTCACCTGAGTCGATCAAAAATATGGAAATCAGAAGTTGTACAACAACAACAACAACAACATCAAGCCTTTATCCCACTACGTGGGGTCGGCTACATGAATCCTTTTTCTCCATTGTGTCCTATTAAAAGTCAAATTCTCGTTTAAATCTAATAAAGAAAGATCATTTCTAATATTTTCTAACCAAGTCTTTTTAGGTCTACCTCTACCTTTCTTAACATAAGTCAAATCTAAGACCTCTACTTTCCTAACCGGGTCATCGGGAGGCCGCCGTTTTACGTGACCAAACCATCTAAGGCGACTCTCTCTAATCTTATCTTCCACTGGAGCTACTCCAACCTTTTCACGAATATGCTCATTTCGTATCCTATCTCTAAGGGTAAAGCCACTCATCCACCTGAGCATCCTCATCTCTGCAACACTTAACTTAGAATTATGCTTCTCTTTTAATGGCCAACATTCAGCACCATAAAGCATTGCAGGTCTCACCACCATCTTATAGAATTTTCCCTTAAGTTGTAGAGAGAACAATTTCTACATGCAAAAGTTGCTTATCATTCGCTTATACAATGGAGTTAGGATAATATTACAAAATAACATGAAAATATAAATAATTAAAAAAATATTTCATGTTATTTAGAATTCAAATAAAACATCTATGCATCTTAATAATAGTCACAATGCGCTGAGATTTATAAGTGTTGCATACCAGTTAGCGCCTCTAAGGTAGCAATATACTTTTTCTTCACCACTAAGCCACCTTCTTCAGAAAGCACTGAGATTGCACGAGCTTTTATTGCTGCATCTGGTTCATCGAACCGGATGAATCCAGACTCTTCCCCCATTCTGAAGTCAATATACTACATAAAAAAAGAAACCTTATTCAAACTTTCCTGAAATGAAATCTAATCAACGTTACTTTCCTGAAAAGAAACTTTTTTTATAAGGTTCTTTTTTATTTCACTTGAAATCATTAAGGCTCAACAAATCAACGTTCATACAAACTAAACTAGTTCGACAAAGATTTTGTACATCAGCAATTAACTTTATGCTCTTTCTTTTTTTCCATTTTTTTTGGGTAGTTCCTTCACAAGCATATAATCATTTTATGTTCAGACGATGGTAAGGAAAAGGATGCCTAAAATGGGAAGTTTATAAAATACCTTAACAATTCCAAATTTTTGGAAGACTTCTTTTAGGTCCTCTCGAGTAACCACAACCGTATCATCAGCTGAACCAGCAGGTTTATTCTCATCATCAGTTGGTAAAACTTTGTCAGATTCCATCTCATTCTTTTGGGAAGAATCACCAGCAGCCTTCTCCTCATTTTGAAGGTCATCTGCTTGAGCATTCCCTCCCCCTTCCTCAACAATATTTTCAGAAGATTTCTCTTCATGATCAATGTTTTCCGTTGCTTCCTCACTCTTGCTAGAATTTGACGTTACTGTATCATTAACTTCTACTTCTTTCACAATCTCTGAATCATTTTGTTTTGTTGATGGCACCGCCATTGGCTTCAACTCAAAGGCAACAATTAAGCCTTTAGGATAGCTATAAACGCCACAAATGAGAAGAGTATTAAAACTGAAATACAAACAGGAAAATTTTGAGACTCATAAAGCAAGAAGGGCTATGATATCTACCTTTCGTTTGAACTATCCTTATTAGAACTATCCTTGCTAGAACGGTTTCTTCCAACCCCCTCGACTTTCTTTTCTCTTTCAACATCAAAATCATTTCTACATTTAAGTACAACGTTAGAGCCAGAAAATAATAACAATTAGAATGTAACTAAACAAAAAATAAACAGCAATACAACGCAGCAGGTTAAAATAAGATCAAGACGACATCAGCACAAGATCAAAGAACAAATATAATAACTAAAATCTCATTTGGCATTTGGGAAACCAGAGAAAGAAAAGTATTTATATGAAGAGATGTGGGAAGGTCTCCATAGTGCAGTAATTAAAGCGCGATGGTATTTTTTAGTATGTAAACCCGCATCTTAACTTTCCAGTTACATTAAAAAGGTTTTTGTTACCACATCAACGCTAACAAAAAAATCTAAATTAAGTGGAGGAAAGAAAACAGAAGAAAACTGAAATCAATTAACAGCCTTTTTCTTTCAGCAAGGGAATATTGACACTCAAGAAAGCAAGAGAATAAGTAGCATTTAGAGGTTGTTTGGTTGGACAGGTTTTGAATATATTGCATTTCAATTATAAGGGTTTTAAAATACATCAGTTACTTCAGTTTTTTATATATTTGAAATCTGCTTGATTTGAACGAATTCTAAATATATGGCACATGCTCGCAATGACCTACACGGAACCTGTTGGATCATGCATAATAGCCTCCCATGCACCGCTCACCTGCTTGTGACTCACACAGCCTCCAACATCCCACGTGTCTGCCTCCACCTCACACGTGCAACCTCGCCACCTGCAGAAACCTACCTTAGCCTCTATGTGCCTCAGCTACATGAACTCACTGAGCCTCATGTGTGTGGGCTAGGAAAATTTGACGCCCCAGCCTCTCCACAATATTCGAGGAGAATTTTAAGAGATTATGTTCTAAGGTAAATTTTTGGAAGACAGGTTAGTTACAAAAAAAGATACTATCCAAAAATTTCGCCCTCATTTTCGAAGGCTTTAAAATATAAGTTTATGTTGCATATAAGTGCGAGCCTCTAAAGTTAATTACACTTCCTGGTGACGAGAGAGCACTTTTGATTAAGACTTATCATTAAATATGCCCTTAATACCTATCATATAATAGAAATAAATTTGATATTGAGAATTAGAAATTTATCACCTTGACACCTTGCGCCTAAAATAGATGATTGGGGAAATAATGATGAAGCATACCAAGATCTCATAATTTCATGATCCTGAGTTATCATAGTCTCTAATATACTTAGTCAAAGAGGTAATCAACCCAACCTGACCGAATGATCCTTATCATCAACCATGAGTTGCTTTGTCCAAGGGTACCTTATAAACTTGAAGTGATATTTGTGCCAGGGAAAAATTCAAGTATACCTTAACTAACAAAGAGCTTTGTGCTCTATCAAGTCCAACACTCCAACCTATGATTCATTACTCAAATATACTAATCGTTGGTGAACAGACTGGTTTTAACTATGACCGTAATATTGCAATGCATATCTACTACAGAAAAATTGCCCCGTCAAAGGGCCACAATCATAACCATTTATCTGGTAGAACTATTGAGCCAAATCATATATTAGAGGACACGTGTGATGTTACACTACAGGAAAAACAGCTATTACCGGCGGACAAAATCCGCAGGTAAAGCAAAAAATGCGACGGAAATTATCGGTTTCCGGCGGATTACCGGCGGAAATTGATCCGACGGTAAAACGCGCGTCGGAAAAAAACTTCCGTCGCATTTTTTCCGCCGGACATATTTCCGGCGGCTTTTCCGGCGGATATATTTGACAAACCGATGCCTTTTCTGTGGCAGTGTTCCGGCGTAATAACCGCCGGAAATACCGGCGGACAAGTGCCGCCGGAAATTCCGGCGGATATTCCGTCGCAATAAAAAGCGATGCCTAGTATTACCGTCGGATATTACCGTCGAAATATCCGCCGGCGTTTCCGTCGCATAAGCCGCCGGAAATTTCGTCATATCGAATTTCCGTCAAGGTTACCGGCGGATAATCCGCCGGAAACCTGTAGCAGAAAAAAAAAAACCTTCCTCACTTTAAAAAGTGATTTCCACATTTAAACATGCATACAAAAAATTACAACATATATATTCCACAAAATCAACAATTACACAAACCAGAAGAGCATCAACGAGATAAGGAAAACTTAAACATGTATAAATAAACATATATAAGGAAAGTGTCATAAACAAATAACTAAACATGTTCAAACAGCAAATAGATCAATTTGTCCAAAAAACACATAAAAACATATGTCCACATCAGTTAATAAGGTCTACTCTGATTCAGTTTCATCCTCAGCTGTACTTCTACCACTACTCATCTGCTCCCTCATCTTTCTCATTTCTTCTAACATTTGAGCTTGCTGCTGCTGTATCTGCATCTGCTACTACTGCATTTGCATCTGCCAATCAGCTTGGGCTTTCCGTACCTGTTCTAGCTCAGCTGTGAGGGCAGCTATCTGTTGGGTATATAAAGATTCATGGGTACTCGATGAAAAACTACCCCCACTAGATGACTGCCCTTCATATGCATAGGCCTGCGAGCCTAACCCATATACTCTGCCATGCTGCATTCCTCCTATAGAATTTTCCCTTAAGTTTGAGGGGTACTTTTCTATCACACAATAAACCCGATGCATTCCTCCACTTCAACCATCCAACATAAATTCTGCTGATAATATCCCCATCTATTTCACCATCACTATAAATAATAAATCCAAGATATCTAAAATGTGTATTCTTATTAATGACTTGATCATCCAATGTGACAATCCACTCACTAGCTCTATTACGACTAAAATTGCACTCCATATATTCTATTTTAGATCTACTCATGCGAAAACCTTTAGACTCTAAGGTAGACCTATCTGGCATGAATCCAAATTAATTTTGAGAAACATTAGCATCACACCACAACCTACGCTCCTTAACTCACTCTCACAGTTTTAGAGTATGACACATTAACTTAGTTCCTCTATAATTCGCACAATCTTGTTTACCTTCAACTCCCTCTCTAGTGATCTTATCAACAAGAAGAATATCATCAACAAAAAGCATACATAAACAAAAAGAATACATAAATCAAGTTTACCTTCAACTCCCTCTCTAGTGATCTTATCAACAAGAAGAATATCATCAACAAAAAGCATACACCAATTTACATTCTCTTGCAAATGTCTAGTGAGAACATCCATGACTAAACCTAGCTAACACTTTGTAGAAATGCGAAAAGGAGAAGTCAGTTACCTACAAATCACGCCGTTCGTCGTCGACGGACGATCTCGCGCGAGCGACCGAGTGAGGCACCTAGCGAGCGAGGGAGGGAGGTCGTCGACGGAATTCAAGGGCAAGGTCGTCGACGAGCTCGATCGAGAGAGGTAGGGAGGTCGTCAACGGAGATCGCGGCTGGCGCGCGCGTTGTCAGGAAGCGGAGCCCTAAACAGAAAGCGGAGCCAGAATGAGCCGAAGTCGAGGGCTCAGGGTCGATATATTCAGATTACCGGCGGATTTTCCGCCGGACGTGTTACCGGTGGATAATCCGCCGATAATACGTCGTCGGGTTTTAATTAACCAGCGGTAAATCCGCCGGAACATCCGCCGGATATTACCGGCGGAATATGCGTCGGTATATTGAAAAAACCGTCGAACCTCCGGCGGTTTAGCCGCCGGAAAGATACCGACAGTATTTCCGCCGGAAAATACGACGTAAACGTACCGGCGGACCAATCCGCCGGAAATGCCGTCGCTGGTTCCGGCGACAATATTTCCACCGGAAATTCCGCCGGTATTTCATTGTTTTCCTGTAGTGTTAGAGCACATGTGTGACGTCCTTATTAGCAAGAGATTACTTAAGAATCAATCTTAATTATATTCTACACTGGACATTCGTTCTTTGTGAGTTAAAGTTTTTCTTGAATTTATCATCCTCATCAAATAGTTGTGGTGGCTGGATGAATTTTTGTTTTTAAGTTATGGTGATTAATTTTTCTTTTTAAATATTTAAAAATTGATGAATATAAAATTTTAAAATTTTGATAGACTTTGAGAGTTGACCCCTCCAGTTAAAATGTAGTATCAATGTGGTCATCACATTAAAGTCACTTGAAATAAATATTTGTATTTTACAGCTAAGAATTCAATTTTGAAAATTAACCTATCCGGTTGAAATTCATCATCAACATAGTCATTATCGAGGAGTTGTTGAAATCACTTAAAAATATTTGTAGGTTTGAAGGCATTTAAAAAGATAGCGTCTCTTCCGGTTGAGAGTCACTTTCAGTACATCCATCATCAAGAATTTAAGTAATTCATATTTTTGTCATTTAAATTTGTCAATTTTGTTTGCTTGTTTACAAAGAATCATATTCAACTATTGATCTATTGAATTGTTATGTGAATGTTGAGACCGAGAGTTTATATTTTTTTTAATGAATTTCATTTTAAAAGATTTTAAAGGCCTAATGTGAACTTAAAATCAAATATCTCAATAGATTTTATGATCGTGCGTTTGCTTATTAATCTAAGTAGTATCAATCCAATCCTTTCAAGGAGGAGGATTGGACTAAAATTTAAATTTATATTTAACCAAAGCAATATTTTCAAATCTCGGGTTCAAGAGTTTGAGGCGACAGTCAAAACACATGCAGGTGTTTAGTTTGAAAAATAAGATTTTAAATTAGCTCACTTTAACCCTACAAAGCCTTTTCAGACTTTAATGTTCGAAAATTAAACACATTTGTCAGAGCAAATGCAAGTGAATAATTTGAAAAATATGATTTTAATTAGCTCGTTTTTTAACCCTGCATTGCCTTCTTAGACTTTCGTATTTGAACATTAAGCATGTTTGTCGAAGCACCTGAGGAGGATTTAATAATTTTTATACGGCATGCATGCTTTTTGAAGTGTTTGCACTATGCACTTGGACAATGCATATGCATGCATTCAATGTATTGGCATACTTTTTGTTATATTTGCGCGAGTATGTTCGCATGCTTTCAATTTACTTGAATATTTTTCAATGTGATCACGCGATACACTTGCACGCATTTCAATATACATCAAAATTTCTTATCTTAAAATGATAAGCTCATTTTGTTGATGCAGCTGCACATTTTTTGAGGCCACCACAAGCTTTTTAGTTCCTTAGAGCACTTATAAAGACAATGACACATTTTTGGAGGCGCTACTGCATACTTTTCGAGGCAACGCGCTTCGTTGGATTGTCACACACTTCTAGAACTATTGCATATTTACTGGGAGGCTACTACGCGTTTCTCAAGGCGATGCGCTCAAATTTGAGAATTTACACTTCGATGCATGTGGAGTTAAAGATATTCAAATTTAATTGTTTGCACGTATAATCATTATTAAAAAACACAAAAATTTATAGTTTAACTTCAAAAGGGGTTACCTTTTTTGTCTTCTATTCACTAGTGTGTTAGAGTTACAAATCCAATAATGTCTTCTATTCATGGATCGGGCTCGGGTTAGGGATTTCGACTCATTTGTAAAACCAGGCCGGATTCAGGTTGACCCGAAAACCCAAAATCAACCCGATTTGACCGGTTTTTAATTGATTTAGGAGGGTTTTAAAAGATTGTTATGAAATAAATAAATGTTATTTCCCAAAAATAATAAACCATGTTGTCCAAACTGAATTAAGCTTGGTTTATTTTAAATTAATTGAAGTAAATCATACCTTAATTCGATTTAGGTTTAATAAAACATACTCGAAGCGGGTCGGGTTCGGGTCCAAAAAACCGACCTATTTGCAAAAACGGGTCGGGTCAAATAGTACCGGGTCAATTCCGGGTTGGACCCGAACCCGACCAGTAACCCGATTTTAACAGCCCTAGATATAACAATTCCCAACTTCATCACTATTGCAGACTCACTATTCTTGAATTCATTCTATTTTCAGAAGCCAGTACCCATCAGCAACTTTCTCTCCTCAATCAAGAACCCATCACTCCGCCACTGATGCCTCTCTCCTCACTCATCAACATCCTTCCCTACTGCAATTGTCATCCTATTGAGGCTCTCTCCTCAATCTTCAACATCTTATTCTCTCCATGATCTGCCTGTGGTCATCCCTTTGTAGTCCCAATGCCCCCACTTTCTCGGTCAAGTTACATCCCTCCATTGAAGAAATCACAATAAACACCTTGAACCCACCTGATGCAGGACTATAATGTTTAGAAGTAAATTGCACGATTATTTGAAATAAATAATTAGAATTATAAAGTTAGCAATCTAAAACGTCAACAAAACAAGAGAGGGATGCCTACGTTTAGGCCAATCCGCCAAACTACTTGCTAAATACTTGAACAAACCAATAATTCAGAAAATCAAAACAAGCAAAGTAATAGACGTTCAATCAACATCCCCACATTAACATTAAGATAAGAAACACAGAAGTACTCTCAAGCCCTATGTTTACTAAGCTTTAGCATATTGAGCGGACTTGATCCTTTGCGACTCCGTCATTTCCTACAAGGTTAGTGACTAAAGAAAGACAATTGAAAAGGGAGAAGAAGTTCACCCTTAACGTGATCCGAGAGGAACACATCCTTGAAGTTGACGCACTTGCTCTTGAACGGTGTCGGCAATGAAGTGTAGGATGCGGCGAATGTAACCTTTAAGGGTACGCGGAAGGGCAGTCGGAGTGGAAGAGAAGGTTGGTCGACCGGCGATGATCCAATATCCCTTTGACCGTTGTTCGTCGATTACGTCAACTAAAGCAACTTGGATGCGGTCAACGTACTCTTCAATGGTGTTGTCGAAATCGAAACCTACGTCGAAGAACGGGGATCGAAATATGTCAATTTGCCCGTGATCATCATGCACCAATCCGAAATCCCATTTGGGAATCTCCATTCATGGTGAATGGGGAAGGGAATGGTTGAAGGAGGTGCTCCTTTGCTGTCCTTGATGCTTCTTTCCCAAGAGATTGAGGTTCTCCTTGAGAATCAAGTGGAGAAAAAGTAGGGGAGGTGGTCGTCCAAGGTAGGGGAGGTGGCCGTCCAAGGTAGGGGAGGGAGAGAGAAAAGTGGTTCAGATTTTGTGGGATTAGGGTTAGGTTTTGGGGAAGGAGAAAGGGTTCTAGGAGAAAACTGAAAAAAATTTCAGAATTCCTTCTTAGGGAAAAGAGAGGGAAATAATTTGAATTCCAAATTATCCCACTAAGGTAGGAGGGGCGGTTGGGGAGAGATTAATGGGGCTTTAATTGATGAGGAGTAATTGGAGAGAGAGAGGGGTGGCCGGCCCCTTAGAGGGGATTTGGGGATTTATTTAATTAGAGGTGTGGGCCCCAAGCAATTAATTAAAGATTTTAAATCAAATCTGAATTTAATCTCAGATTTATTTTAAAAGGGAGGTTTCTAAATATAAGTTTTAGCATTAGAAAAGTATTAGAACTCCAAATTTTAATTGAAATCCAATTGGGAAACTTTCCTAATTAACTAGCACTTATTTTAGGAAGGTATTTAATGACCCAATGGAATTTGAATTTCAAATTTGGGCAAGAGGGGGGCCGGCGGCTGGGGTAGGAATTAGGGAGGATGGGTGGAGGGGAGGGGAGGGCCGGCGGCTAAATGGGTGGTGGTGGGCGGTTGGGTAGCCAAAGGGGGGGGGGGGGGGTGGGGAAAGGGGCGGTTTAGGGAAGAGAAGAGGGCTGCTGCAGCCGGCTGTTATGGGAGAGATTGGGGAGAGGAAAATGAAGGAAAATAAAAGAGAAAACACAAAACCAAGAGCTCACCCGCTGGCGGGCTGTTGGGTACTCCGTTGGCCTCTCCTAGGCTTCACCACCACTCTCTAGAATTCACAAGAGACCATGACAAAAGCTGAATTTTATTTCAATAATCATCATTCAACTTCAAAGATACATCAAAGGGCTTTAAATAGCCTCAAGCAAAGAACTCAAAATAAAAGACAGCAATGCCCTCTTTGGCTTACAAACAACCACCCTTAAGTAAGGGGTAAAACAGGAAAAGAAATAACATAATACTAATGAAAGAAAACAAAGACATGTCATGACTCAAAAATACGACTCGATCGTGGCCGTAGATCGGCGGCCACGTCTCCGACAGACCTTCCAAGTGGTGATGTCCTCATCACCACCACTCCACAATTCTTGAACCCATCCTACAATCACGACAATCCTCTCATTACCAAAGTCATAAATGCCCCATCACCTCCAAAGCTTTGAGGTTCTCTTTGATATTCTGTATGTGTTCCCAGTTTGCAGTTGAGAATGAGAAGGAAAATCAAAATGTGATTCATCCCATTGACTCCAAACCCAATGGCTACATCTTTGATTTTTCAAGTAGTTCGTAAGTGTGATATGAGAATTAATTATATTTCCATGCATATTCCATTTCTTATCTTTAGATATAACATGCCACATTACTAAGTTATTAGAGTATTATACTCAAACGAACCATTAAGTCATTCATGTTCTTTAATAAGCTAAAATAAAATCATATAACCAAAGAAACACAGCCACCATTTTTGATTTATTAGTACTAAGAAAAGGTTTATGGGATGACCTTAGGTAAACAATAAATTGCAAAACTTGATCACTGCAACAAAGCAGGTATAAAAGACAAAAACAGTGAAAATGGTGATATTGAAGTACAAGTGCTAGTGAACAAGCATTTATCGTAATGCAGTAAATTGTCATCATAGAACAGCATTAAGAGATGTCAAAGATGTCATAGAACAGCATTAAGAAATGTCAAAGATGTAAAGTCACAACACAAAATGCCCTCTGTCCTTCTTAAGTATATTGTAACCTTTTTTTTTTTTTGAAACTGTATATTATAACTTTAAGGTACATGTATGTTGAGTACACGTTTTGTAACAAAACTTAAAGCTTCCGTTGGCAACTTTATGATGTTTTATGCCATATAACATATAATTGTCGATAATCACACAGCAATGGCCTGCCGCTCCACAAGTCCATTCTCCACAAAATATTGTGCAGTATCGTTTGTTCTTGAAATGCAATGCATTGTCAAATGAATGCAAATATGATTGTGTCTATGTATATGAGATAGAGAAAGAGGAGATGTTAAGCAGATTAAATCCACAAAAGCAATGGCAGAAAATTAACCAATATGTCAAACGCTGCACCTACCAAATCGCCCTAACAAGCGTGCTTACACTAAGAACTAATTATTAAGCTATGCTTTATCAAATTTGCAGTTTTGAAACGAACTTAACTTTGTTGTTAGTTCTAAATCTACACCAGCATAAATAATTTTTTCTTGCAAAACTTTTTTAGCAACATCCTCATCCGAAAATTCAATTAGAGCGGTGCCGCAAAAAGCCCTTTTGTCACCAATATGTCGTGGAAGCCTTACACTGTTCACCTGCAAAATTACTAGTGACAGTAAGCAACGTACCTCTTAAGAATATTGAAATTATGAATAAAATTAATATTTGCATGTGCTATAATAATATAAATAATGAAAACAAGTAATGAAAATATTCCAGCCAAGAGATGAAAATTGTTGTATCGTTTTTTAGTCTAAGGTAAGAAACAAAGTGATCAGATTTCAACAGTGCAGAATTTACATCCTATGGAAAATAAGAACTTCATGAACCATGAACATAAAGATGCAACAGAAAATCTATATCAACATTATAAAAAATTAATGATCATAAGCATGAGATTAATTTTTTTTATTATTTAATTAGCATACTTAATATTCAATTATCCCAATTGATCTAATTAATCAAAATAGTCGCTTAGACTCGAGCATGTTTCCATGTTTTCACAATTTAAGAAAAAAATCATTCTGTTTACAAAAAAGGGAAATATAAGCATGCTTGTCAAGCATGCATTCTTACTTGAGTACCTGATTTCTGAAACTGAGAACAAAACATTATTTGGATTTTTTTTTTCAAACGCTATTATTTGAACTGAATAATATTTAGTTTTTATTATGGATCTATTGTTTTGATAAATTAAAAACTTAAAAAATAGTATAACCATGACAAAACCATAGACAGTTAACATAGATAATTTAGAAATTAAAAAGGAAAAAAAATATTACGTGTATAAACAAAAAGCTTTCATACTCAATTTCAATTACAATAACGTTTTGAAGTTTCACTGGTTTTGGTAGTTTTGATTTCAATATTTTTATAATTATGATAAACTATAAAAGTGGATGAGTATAATATTTAAAAATTGAATGAAACCACACGAAAATGATTGCAAACTAAAATAACACTCTTTCTTCTTATTTTGATTTAGTTTATATACTTATAGCCATCATTTATTGCAACTTTGTATTTGTCTTGGCAATTATCTACCATATATAATTTTCTAGAAGCCACTGTTCAAATCCTGACTGAAGCATAACTCAGAAACCTGCTTGGACATTACAAAACACCTAATGTGTTTTCCAATTTTGAAACAATACTGAGTAATTTTTAAAACCTAAAAAAAAAAAAGCTTATCAAACTTATTTTAATCTCTTCAATCTATTTTCTAATAGGTGATCCCAAACACGCCCTCACATGAATTAAAAAATGACCTAATATCTTATTTTCTCATGAAAACCCTCTGTAAAGCTTCAAAAATCATTCAGAAAAATCCTAAACAATTCTCCAATGATCATACACATCATTTCATAAGGAATTGTTACCTTTCCCTTTTCACCAAAGAAGGCCTGCACGTCTTCAATCTTAACATCATATGGCAAAGGTGATGCAGCCACTGTCCTTGAATCAACCTGTTCAATCACGTCTTCTGGTTTTAATAGCTCAGTACTTCTGCCAATCTTCTTGCCTACAAAGTCGCAGTGAACTTGAGTAATAAATATAAAAGAACTACTGAGTAATATTTGGAGAAACTTATGTGCTTAGAAAATGTCACCGAGCAACACATACAATAAAATTATAACCACATGGACAAACAATTCAAACAAGGTTATAATGCTTGTGGAAGATTACTTTATAAAAGACTCTAAGACAATGAAAAGTGGTACTCAAGTTTCTAGAAACAATGAATTGTACCCATATAAAGTCCTTACTCTGAATTTAAAAGTTATACACAGCTGTGTACATCACCCAAAATGATATAACTTGCAATTAAACATGAGTATACAATTGCATACAGCCCTTTGAGTTTAGAGAGTTGTAGACAGCTATGCGAGTCAGAAGTTGGCAGAGTTTGTCATGAAAACCTCTACAAATAAATGCACTGCCCCCACTCTATTTTAAAGACCTTCAAAGTGGTACTCAAGTTTTTTGTTTTATGCATGGCTTCTTTTTTTCTTGTCTTATACACATTAAAAAAAATTTGATATGTTCATATCTCTTTTAATTTTAGTTTTATACACATCTGGCTTTTGTTCTTATGTCGTTCAATTTATCATATGTGTACAACCTTTAAAAACTTTCATTGCTAGTGGGGACAAACCCTAACGCTAAAAGAGCATGCATCTAAACCATTCGCTTGCAAAAAGCAAGGCTAAAAATGCTTTCTAAAGTAAAAAGAGAGAGAGAGAGAGAGAGAGAATAAAGTGAATATATGGCAACCACTAGTTAAAAGGAGTTTCAATTTTTAAGAGAAAATAATAGAGGTAGATTCAAGTATGCTTAAGGGAAAACTCATGGTGGAATTTCCAAAATCATCAACCTTAGTTGAATTGTTATCCTTGTTTTTTCCAACTTATTTTGTAGAAATCTCAAGTAATCCATTTGTTAAACTAATGTGTGCTCCTTCTAACATGGTTGGAGAAATATTGAGTAATCACTATGTTTCAATGTAGGGAATTAAAGCTCTATCTTTCTCTTCTAGTTTTTTTTTTTTTTAAAAAAGATTACCTTTAGCTTCAGATCGAGTTGCTTTTATAAGAAAATGTATTTAAAATATTGATATACATCGGTCTGATTACCATTGACCTTCCGCACATAGGGCTATGTATAATCAACACCTAATAATTTCTCGTTCACTAAGCAAAAACATGCGATGATTTATGCTATGTAACGAACATTAAACTTTATATTAACAGAAAATTATCAAACCATTAAAAAAATAATCATGTTGAAGATCACAAAGATAGTAAAAAAGTAACAACTTAATATACTTTGCAGATGGAAACTTGAAACAGAAACCTACCATCTTCTGAAACTCTGAGGGAAGAAGATTTCCTTAGGACCTCTGCAACGGCTAGCACTGTCTCCTCCGCCATCTCCTCCGGCTTCAACTCCCCCAAACCCAGATGCTTTCTCATTCGTGAAAAGGAGCAGATTAAAGCCAAGCTCACCACTTAACCCAAGGTCAAGGTTACAACAAGCAAAATGAAAACTTAAAATGGCAATAATCACGTTCATGGTTATTCTAAAGATTGGATTTTGGTGTTAAGGATACACCCATCCTCGCTTTCCTCAACAGTAGTTCGTAAGAACTTGTCCCGCGGCAGATTGCTGTCGCTGAAATAAAACTCAACCTACAACACAAGTTCACAAGAATCAGGCTTTGGCCCCCAAAATAACAGAGAGAAGTGAAAAAAAAAAATGCAAAAGAACTCAAATCCAATCTACCTGGCGGATTACGTTCTTTGTTTTCTCATCGTCGAGTGTGACCGCCATCGTCTTCCGCCGAAGGTAAACGATGTTATTAGGGTTTTGAAATTTTCTGAGGAGAAGGGAAAATTAGGGTTTTATGAGCACGCTTGCGAACCGGGAAGTTCTGATGAAGGACCTCGTGATCTCATAAGAGCCCTTTGATTCTAGATTTTAAAAAAAAAAAATTGTGACCCATAAGTTCATAATAAAAGATGTCTTTTTTAATGAAGTCCTACTTGCGATTTATCGCGATCTGGTTAAAAAGTATTTCTTTATTGGAATCAAATTAACCTTTATTTATTTCAGTTTCTTTTTTTAAAATAAATTATTCTATTCTAAAAAATACAGAACGTAATTGAAGGGAGAGGCAGGTCAGGATTCAGATAATTGGAAACAGGACAAATAAGCGCTGATAACTCCACCAGGTTAATGTCCCTAAGCGCCTAACTGCTCGCCGGAGCCGCTTCGATTATGGTGATTTACCAATGACCGTGCAGGCAGCGGCCGCATAATCGCTTCGCTTGCGAGTGGAGGATGGAGTCCGATTGGTGAGAAATTATTACTGGGTTGGAGAACTGAAGGTACATAATAAATATATATAGTAAAAAATAAAATTAATTATTTGTTATATATTTATTATATATCTTTATAGAATTTACTATTTAGACAATTCTCTTGTCTGAACTCTATATATAATAATCTTTTCGAGTGAAGGGTTTGTTCTGTTGCAAGTAGGATTAAATCTAGAAAATATGAAAGTATTAAATTTAATTAAATTCAAATTAATTATTTGACTATTTATTTTATAATTTAAGAATTTAAATAATTAGGATATCTTATTATATTTATTATATTCATAAGAATTGTAATTACATTAATTAAATTATAATTAATTTACTTAAATATGTCAACTAATAATTAATTAACATTTCCTTAGGCTTGTTGCGTCCTGAAATATTCAACACGATAGAGAGATCTAGAGTTTAGTGTCTTATTTTTTGGGCAAAGATCCAGCATGTACAAATAAGAGAGAGGGGTGCAAAAGTTATAAAAGATACTATAATTTTTACATGAAAATCCTAAAAAGGGAGAGAAAAACTATGGGCCTTGCCCAAATGAAATGAATCTATTAATATTTGTTGTTGATTACAAATGACATCCTTCCTCGGGGTAAGGCGTTAGCTCAATGTAAAAAATATAAAGCATATACATAGTTAGGGTTGGAAGAATTCAACGATATGAGAGTTATTTGCAAGAGAACATTGGTTTGTTCATTTTGTTGGTAGGATCGTAGTCGGCGACGGATGTCAGAGGGACCGTAGTCGGGCAACTGAGGTTGGAGGGACTGTAGTCGACGGGCGATGATAGTTGGAGAAACCATATTCAGGTGACTGAGGTCGAAGGGATAGTAGTCGGCGAGCAACGATAGTTGGAGGGACTGTAGTCGGGCGACTGAGGTCGGAGGGACTCTAGTTGGCGGGCAATGATGGTCAAAGGGACCGTAGTCGGCATGCGATGGAGGTCAGAGGGCTCATAGTGGGGTAGTCGGCGAGCGACGGAGGTTTGAGGGACTATAGTTGGCGCTCGGACGAGGTCGGAGGGATCGCAGTCCACAGGCGATGAGTGTCTGAGGGATCATAGCCTGCGAGCAGTGAACGTCTGAGGGATCGTAGTCAACGGGTGACGGTGCTCAGAGAGACCGTAGTCAGCAGGCAGCGAAGGTTAGAGGGATCGTAGCTAGTCATCGATAGTGGTCGGAAGGACCGTAGTCGGTGGGTGACGCAGGTTAGAGGGATCTTAGTCAGTGGGCGAAGCAGGTTGGAGGGACCGTAGTCGGCGTGCAAAGGTGGTAAGAGGGACCATAGTCCGTGGGTAACGAAGGTTAGAGAGACCGTAGTTGATGGGCAACAGAGGTCAAAGGGACTGTAATCGGCGGGCGACAATGGTTGGAGGGACCGTAGTCGACGTGTTATAGAGGTTAGAGGGTGATAGGCGGCGGACGATGGATCTCAGAGGGACCATGACAGGCGAGCAATGGAGGTCGGAGGGACCATAGTCGACAGGCAATGGAGGTCATAGGGACCATAGCCAGCGAGCAACGGAGGTCAAAGGGATTGTAGTCAGCCGACGACAGTGGTCTGAGGGTCTGTAATCGGTAGTTAAAGGGTGACGGAGGTCAGAGGGACCATAGTCGGCGTGCAACAGAAGTCGGAGGTACCTTAGTTGATGAGTGATGGAGGTCGGAGGGACTATAGTCAGTAGGGGATGGTGGTCAAAGGGACCATAGTCGACGTGCAATGGAGGTCAGAGGGATCGTAGTTGACGACTGATGGAGGTCGGAGGAATCACAGTCAAATAGTGATGATGGTCGGAGGGACCATAGAAGGCAGACTACGCATGTCAGAGGGACCGTAATCAGCAGTCGATGGTGGTTAGAGAGACCATAGTTGACTGCGACAAAGGTCAGAAGGACCGTAGTTGACGGGCGACAAAGGTCGGAGGGACTATAGTCGATGGGAGATGGAGGTCATAGGGACCATAGTTGGCGTGTGAAGGAGGTCGGAGGGACTGTACTCAATAGGCAATGGTGGTTAAAGATTCTTAGTTGGTGGGTGACGGTAGTCGGAGGGACCATAGTGGGCAGGAGACGGTGATCGGAAGGATCATAGTTGGCGAGCGACGGTTGTCAGCGGGATCGTAGTCGATGAGTGATGTTGGTTAAAGGGACAATAGTCCATGGGCAACGGTGGTCTGAGGGACTATATTCGATGGGCGAAGGAAGTCTGAGGGGCCATAGTCAATGGTAGGCGACGGTCAGAGGGGACATAGTCGGCGGGCAACGGTAATCGTAGGGATCGTATGTAACAAGTCAAATATGTAAAAAGAAATTTTATAAGGTTAAGATTTAATATTTTAAGTTTTGAAGTCATTTACATGTATTTGAACATATTTAATGCTTGAAAAAGGTTACATGTGCTCTAGAATGAGTCTTAAAGATCTGGAGTAAATTTGGGCAAAATCTGTAAAATATTACTATTTGAGTGCCTCAATGTTGGTTGTTCGAGCACCTCAGCATTATTACAATACCAAGTGCCAAATAGTTGCATTTCAATGCTATGAGTTTTGAATTTGAATTTTTGAAATAGCATCGTAGAGCTAGATGATAGCGCTGCAGAGCTAGGCCATAAACAGTACTTTAAATTATTTTAAAACCCCTATTTCACTCATTTTGAGTGTCGCATGTAGCTGTATAAAGAGAGGGGGGATTTGGAGGCTTTTAAGAGAGATAAAGTCCATTTTGAGCCACTTTAGGTCTTTTTTGTCATTGGGCCAGTTGAGAAAGTTATTCAGATCGAGGTCGATCACATTATGCTATCTCAATTTTTAATAATTTGATATTTTTGCAGATTTTTTAATGAAATTTATATTTTTATTATAAAAAAATATGGATAACTTTGTACTAAAAAACTTTCACAACATAACTTTTTAAATGTTATAGAGAATGAAATTCTGAATGTTTTGAATATTTTTTAAATAATTATATCGGGTATTTTGGAATGTGTGCCTTTTTAATTGAACAGAAAATAATCTAGACTTTGAAAAATAGTATTGTAGTACAATTAAAGTCTTGAAATGATATTTTACACAATCCTTGATAATTTGGTTATATTTTAAAATTATGCATTTTTACTCGACGAGTATTTTATTAAAAGCATATTATTAATACAAGCATCAAAAATAAAAATAAATATATGATTGGATAATAATTTATCACTGTTGCTTTTATTATAATGTGTAAAAACAAGTAAAGAATGGTTGACCCGTTGATTAAAAATTGATTGACCTATACATGATAGTGGGCTGACGGGCTTTCCTTTAAATACTAAGGTTGGATGTTATCCTCTACTAATTCAAGTGATACAATGATACAACGATTGAGAGTTATAACAAATTATTACTGCGCCAATGGGAATAGAGTGATGACCCTATTTATTGAGCAAATAATTATTAATTATTGATTATCGACTACTAAAAAATACTGTGATAGCTAGGACTTAGTACTTGTTTAGTGTGACTAATAAAATATATGTTACAAATTCATTATTACTGTATAACTTTACTATTAATGTTTATTGATTTACTATCATTATACATTGTTATAGCATTGATTTACTTGTATCGATACTGTTATTGAATTATTATTGATATTATTACTGATTCACTATTATGTTACTATTATTAATTCACTGTACTGATTACTGATACTGAACATGTGATATACTAAGCATATGGTTAAGATACCATTATGTTATTTATATAAACTTATTGGATAGTATGTATATATCGTTATAAGATTTTATTGTATTGATCTGAGTTTGATGGTTCTTTACCGATGCTTTAGTTTTGCTGCTTTATATAATTATTTTATTGATTGATAGTATTGATATGATGACTACTTATGGATTCAATACCCATATTGATTTATTGATTTTCCCATTATACTATTTTACTAGCTTTCATACTGTACTATTTTACTATTTATAGATTCTACTACTATTGCATTTGAGTTTTATCTTTTTTTGCATTGATTCCTGATCATATGACTGTTATTATTATGAATTGACTGATGACATGCATACTGCTTCTTTAACGTACTTTAAATTCAGTGATAAGATTTTAGTGACATATTAAGTTATTTAGCTCGTTATATATAGTTTAAATGATTTCAAATGGAAGAGGTTCAGGAGTTTAAGGCTAATTTGAATTTCTCAGGTTCAATTCCTTTTTATTTTAGTTATTCTTTACAACTTAGGAATGGAATGATATGTTGTGATTGTATGTTTCTTGTGTATTATATATAATTTTTTGGTCAATGAATATAGATGCATTTAGATATTTTGATCAATAGAATTTTCTTCCACTAATATATGATTTTATTACAAATAAATAAAATTAGATAGATCTGGTTGTTGTCTAATAAAAGATAAAAGAAAGAATTCTTCCAAATTAAATTATGGGGCATGACAAATTTTGGTATCATAGCATAGTTAAATTGAATTGTTACCAGAGCTATAGGAATTTATTGTGAGTCGAGTTAAAGATTGGGTAAATTAAGGTATATTATTTTGCATACATAATTGATTACATGCGTAAATTATTTAAATATAATTGTACAAGTGAACAATTGAAATGGACCTTTTAGAGCAAGATGTACCAAATGAGTAACATAGTGAAGCTTTAGTGCTGTCAGACAATATTATCTAATTGGCCAATGTTCTAGAATAGGTAATGGTTGATACATAGAGTAAGTCATTAGGGAGTAAGAAAAAAAGTGGGGGATAGGTATTTGCAGGTATTTCATAAGTTGAAGCCCCTAATATTCATAGGAGCCACAGAATCATAGGCTCTAGAAGAGTGGTTGCTAAGGATAAAGAAGATCTTTTGATAATGTGTAGTGTCCAGAGAATGGAAAGGTATCATTAACTATGTTTCTTTGAAGGGGAGGCTAAGAGATGGTGTATTAGACAGAAAAGAGAGAAATTCTAAGGGAAGAACAATACTGAGATCACGTGAGATGAATTCACTATGGTGCTCAAAATGTGGCTCGTACCTCTGTCAGTCCAACAACAGATGCAAGAAGCTTTCATTAAACTAGAGTATGGATAAAAGACTGTGATGTAATATGAAGTCGAGTTACTACACTTGCTAGATATGCTCTCCATTTGGTCCTTACTACTGAAGAAAAGTGCTACAGATTTTTGTAAGAATTGAACATAAAATTGAGACATCCTTTAGTACCATTATGGATTAAAGAGTTTTTTGAGTTAGTGGGGTGGGTCAGACTGATAGAGATTGATTTGGCAGCACCAACATCCATGTATGAGGTGAGCTCTGGGTATAATAGTAGTAGGAGGAGGACTAGGGATGAAGTAAGCAGGGATAGACATAATGTTAGTGATAAGAAAAGCATATACAATGATTCGAGGGGATCTAGATCAATAACATCTACCAGCAGCTATGTCGAATGTGTTTGTTGTGGAAGAAGACATACAAGTTAGTGCTACCTTTTGACAAGGCGATATTTTCAATCTGGATAATAATGACAAAAGAAAGTGAATTGTCCATAGAGAGAAAATTTTGGTTTAAGAGAAGGATAACTTAAGTAGACTGAAGGATAAAGGACTGCAAGATCGAGACTATATAGTGAAAGATCAGCAAATAAGATTGATGATAGAGTTATTAATGGTAGTCAAAGAGAGTATGTTGCATTAGGACTGACAACACTGATAACACTAACAACACCAACTCTAGTTATGCTACCAGTGTATAACTTATATTTTTTGGAAGACCAACAACAATCTGAGAGTTTGACCTGTAAGAAATTTATTTTAAATGATTGACGACATGGCATCTCATTGCATCAGTGAATGATATGCGATTAAATGAACTTTATGGTAGAAATTGATTGCTTTCGAGGAACTTTAGATTTAATTTTGACTTGATTTAGATTTTTATATGAATTTATTTCAAAGCAGATTTGTTTTACATCAATTTTATGTCCAAACACAAAATAAAAATGTAAGGGATGATATTTTTTTAAAGTGGGTAAATTGTAACAACTCAAAAATATATAAAAATAAATAACAGGTCAAGATTTAAAATTTTGAGTTTTAAACACGTTTGCATGTGTTTGAAAGTATTTTAATGCTTAAAAAAGATTGCATGTGCTCTGAATGAGTCTCAAGGGTCTTGAGTGAATTTTAAAATAAATCTAAATTTTTTTACTATTTAAGTGCCTCAATGTTGGGTGTTCAAGCATCTTAGTGCTACTATAGTATCAGACGTCAAATAGTGATATTTCTGTGCTTTTGAGTTTTGGAATTTAGATTTTAAACTATGCCACAATGCTAGGTGGTAGCGCCATAGTGTTCGGCCACTAGCAACACTTTAAATATATTTTAAAATCACTATTCCACTCATTTCGAGTGCCATATACAGCCACGTAGAGATAGGAGGAGAGGGATTTAGAGGCCTTTTAGAGACACAAAGTCTATTTTGAGCCACTTCGGATCATTTTTAACCATTAAGACAGTTAAGAAAGTTGTTTGGATTGAGGTAAGTCATATTATATCTATCTTAGTTTTTAAAAAATTGATGTTTTTTTCAAAATTTCTAATTAAAATTCTATTTATGTTACCAAAAAATACGAATAGCATTGCATTGGAAAAACTTTCACCACATAACATTTTATATGTTATAAAGATCAAGATTCTAAATGTTTTAAAATTTTTCTTAAAATTTTATACCAGATTTTGGAATGTGCGCCATTTTAATTGAACAAAAAATAATATGGGCTCTAAAAAATAATGTTGTAGTATGAATAAAGTTTTAAAAAGATGTTTTACACAATCCTTAGTAATGTGATTATATTTTAAAATAGTGCATTTTTACTCATTAAGTATTTTATTAAAGGCAAATTGTTAATACAAGCATTGAGATATACTGATTCACTACTACTATTATTGATTGACTGTGCATATTACAGATCCTAAGCATGTGATTAAAATGTTGATATGATATTGATATAGTCTAATTGGATAATATGTGTATATCCTTATGAGATTTTACTACATTGATTTGAGTTCGACATTTCTTTACTTTAGTGTTATTACTTTATACAATTGCTTTATTAATTAATAGTACTGATATGACATTTGCTTTATTAATTTGACACTTGTACTGGTTTATTGATTTTCCCATTGGACTGCTTTACTAGTTTTTGTGCCATATTATTTTATTATTTATAAATTCTACTACTACTACTACATGTGGGTTTTACCTTTTTTTGCAATGATTCCTAATCATATAACTGTTATTGTTATGAATTGACCAGTGGTATGTATACTACTTCTTTACCGTGGTTTGAATTCAGTGATAGGATTTTAGTGATATGCTAGGTTGTTTAGCTCATTATATGTAGTCTAAATAATTTTAGATCAAGGAATAGGTTCATGAGTGTGAGGTTGATCAAGATTCCTCAAATTCGATTTCTTTTTGTTTTAATTATTCTTTAATATTTAGGAATGAAAGGATATATTATGATTGTATGATTCCTTAGTATTGTATACCATTTTTGGGTCAATGAATATAGATGCATATGGATCTTTTAATCAATATAATTTGCTTCTAATGATATATGATTTTATTACTAATAAATAAAATTAAATAGCTCTGGTTTTTATTTAATAAAAGATAAAAGAAATAATTCTTTCAAATTAATTTATGGGGTGTGACACCATAGTCAGTGGGTGATGGTGGTTAGAGGGATCGTAGTCGGCGAGCGGTGGTAGGGGGAATGTAGTTGGCAAGTGATGGTGGTCCGATGGTTATCATCGAGTGGCTATTCGATCAACAACGATGGCCGGATAGTGAGGGTTTGCCAACGGTGGTGTCAGGGTGGACCTCTATGATTCTTCAAGCCTTATACCTCTCTTGATCTCTAGTTCAAGCTCTAAGATTTCAAAGGTCTAAGCCCCCACTTCTTGCGGGAAGAGGAGATCTATTTATAAATTTTTGAGAGTGACATGCTTCGTAAATATAAAGAAGATCAATGGCGAATTCAGAGTGCTCCATCGGACAATCATATTGTTTCCTTCAATCATAGAGAGTTCATATAGCATTTAAGTGTCTTAATGATATCAGAATTGAGCAATCTTAGGCTCGTTGTATTCCTCTCATTGAGCTGCTTAATTTGACCAAAAGCATGCTATATTTGGAGATCATTCAATAATCCAATTTATACTTTGAAACTTTTAAATATGCTTCAGTCCCTTGATTTGGGCTCATTTGGGCTCGAATTGGACTGATTTTAGTGTCGTCGCGTTTGTCTCACTTAGACATTCAATTATAAGTTTGCTAAAATTGAAGTTTAGATGGTCTCGCATTTATGTTTAAAAGCTTTCAACTTGAATATGCCTCTAGATTCGTGCTCGATCAAGGCCAAATTCTGTTGAGCTGGTCCATAATTTTTCTTTAAATCGAGGGAAGAATATACTGGCAAAATTTGGAGTCCTTTAGTGGCGATCAAGATCTAGCCCTCTTATGCAGGCTTCAGCTATCCCATAGTGTGCGAAAAACTATCAGACAAGAGTTGAATATTGGTTGGAGGCAATCAAGACTCTGCCCTCTTACGCAATCTCTAGTTATCCCCTAGTGGGGGAAAACTGTCTAGCAAGAGTTGAATATCGATGGCAACAATCAAGACCTGACCCTCTTATATAGGCTCCAATTCTCTCCCGGTAGAGGAAAAGTTATCCCACAAGAGTTAAATACCAGAGAAAATTAAGACCTAGTCCTCTTACACAGGCTCCAATTCTGCCTTGGTGGTGAAAAAATTGTTCGACAAGAGTTGAATACCGGTGGTAACTATTAAGACTCGATACACAGGCTCCAATTCTCCCCCGATGGTAGAAAAAAGTCCGGCAAGAGTTGAATATCGGTGACGATGATCAAGTTTCGGTCCTTTTATGTAGGCTTCATTTCTTCCCCACCAGGGGAAAACTGTTCGACAAAAGTTGAATATTTGTGGCAGTGATTAAAGCTTAGTTTACTTGTGCCAACAACTATGGGGATGTGTCGACAATGGCAGTTAGAGGGTGTGTCATTGATGATAATCGAATGAGGGGTCGAGGATGGCTTTTAGGATGTGAAGTATCGATAATAGCCACTAGGCGAATAGCCGATGATGACGGTGGTTGAATTACATTCTATTGAATGTAATAGACATCTATGCTAATGGGGGTGAATAGTGGACAGTCTGATAGAGGGAGTTGGGTGGTGTGTCGATGGTAGCAGCTTAGCAGCACATTAATAGTGCCAAATGAGTGGAGGCCTGATGTTGACAGGGCTCTAATCTTTTCTTAAAGAAGGGGCTGAAGAGAGATACTTCAAAGAGTCATATAAAAGAGGTTAAGAGAAATCCACTAAGAATGTTTGACCTATCCAAGATTGCTTTATAAAGTATTTCTTAATGGCTTTGACCAGTCGAGATAAATCCACTATGGATTTTTGGCATTTAAGAGATTATTTGCCAGAATATTACTAAATAATGTTAACATATATGGTGGAGTTTGAGAGAAATTATGTAAATATGTTTGACCTATTCAAGATTATTTATCCGAGTATTGCTTGATAATATTAACATATATTAAAGAGGTTGAGAAAATCAATCAAGGATGTCTAACTTATCCAAGGTTATTTATGAGAGCGTTGCTTAATAATATTAACCTATAAGAAAGTGGTTGAGGGAGATCCACAAGGGATGTTTGATCTATCCTAGATTATTTGACAAAGTATTGCATGATGGTGTTAACATATATGGAAGAGGTCGAGGGAATCAACCAATGATGTTTGACCTATTTAAGATTGTTTATCAAAGTGTTGCTTGATGACGTTAACCTATGTGGAATGTTGTAATCCAAGATCCCTAGCTTGTGATTTTGATGATAATAAATATATTAATTGAATCTTTATTTCTCCTAGCATATATATATATATATATATATATATTGCATATTATTTTTTTGTATATACTAACATTTCAGGTACATTATACACCGCTCAAGAATGATCAAGGCTCAAGTTTGGGTAGAATATAATATTTTTAAAAAGTGTCTGTATTTTATTTTTTTATTTTATATTTTTTAGTCTAGCCATGTAAGGGCATATGCTAAATTGGTACCGTGCATACACACACATAGGAGTGAGAAAAGTGAGTTGAAAATTTTTAAACTAATCATACAGTACGATTCATATCGTATTGTATGATCAGCCATATGAAAAATTAGTTTTAATGGCTAATTTTATAATTAATTCTCATGAACTAATCATACTGTATGATATAGATCATACTATACGATTCATTTCCATCAGGAAACCCTAGCTACCAGATAATTTAAGTAAGTATTTTAAAAATTCATTTTTGAATTAATCATACTATACGATCCTAATAGCACTATACGATATTTGAAATCTTACTTAAATTAATTCTCATGATTAATCAATCAAATCAAGATTTAGTAAATAATACCAATCGTACTATATGATAAAGATCGTACTGTATGACATTGATAGTATTGTACTATTGATAGAGATGAAATCCAATCATTTTGGATATCATACTAGATGAAATCTTAATTTTTTGAACTAATCATATAGTACAATGTTGATCATACTAGACAAACCCTGAATGTTTGAAATAAATGTATAATATGATGTAAATCATATTAGACAATTGATAGAGATGATTTTGAATTGTCCTGGTGATCATCCTGTATAAATAGAAAGAAATTAAATTAATTATATCATACGAACATCCAATCATACAGTATGATAAGTATGCATAATTGAATAGTTAGTCTGAATGACTATTCCATCGTACTTGACGAACCCTATTTTTTGAACTAATCGTATTGTATGGACCCATATCGTACTGTACAAACAGTGACGACTTAATTGAAAACTTAAGATTTTTTGAAGCCTTATACTTAAGCAATTCAAACTTGTCTTAAAAATACTTTTAACTGTTGAAGGAACTCTAATGGAGAATTCTTGAGAGAGTTCTTGGGCTTGGAGAGGGAGAAGGTGAGGTTGTGCGTGAGAGAGAATGACTGTGAGTTGTTTTCATACAGTTGCTCCAAGAAGCTTGCACCTTGCTTCCTCTAGTGGCCTCGGTGAGTTCTTGGAGTTGCTTTTAGGAGACAAGCATCAATGTCAAGGGCTGTGGGTTCTCTGCCTTCACCAGGAGGGTGAAAAAGGATTGAAGGGTCTCTGCCATCACTAGGAGGGTGAGAATGATTTCAATAGTTTGTTTTCGTCACCAGAAGGGGGACATCGCTTTTAGTTTTCTTCGGCACTGGGTTTGGTGGAAGTGATTTGTAAGGGCTTCTCCACCATACTATGAGGCCTAAAGAAGAGTCACTATAGTGTTAGTGTAATACCCATAGAAGAGGACTTTGGGGAGTGCACATAGGTCAAGGTTGACTGAACCACTATAAAATTCTGGTGTGTTCTTTCTATTTTTTATGCTCCTTTTTTTTCTACTTTTTCAATCTGTTGCACGAATTTAAATTTTAATGCAAATGTAGTTGAATTACTAAGCTTGCTTGGTTAGATTTAATTTGTGTTTGAAAATAAAATTATATATATATATATATATATATATCTTGATTTATTTGTGTTACAAAACTTTGAAAAAGAAAATCAAGCTTTTAATTTGATTCCGCTTGTGCTAGTCACTTGACTAGAATTTTCCATAAATTGTGATATTGGTTAAAACATAAAAAAAAATTTAGTATTTTTTAAAATAACCAATTCAACCCCCCCCCCTTGTTGGTGTGCCTAAGGATAGTTCAACGAGGTCTTATAACCTCCTATGAACTTTCAAGAGGTATCAGAGCGGGTTTTAGAATTTATGATTTTAAAATCTCCAAGTAAAGATCTTATGGCATATTTTGGTAATATAAATACAGTGGAGAGTTATTCTATAACCCATCCACCTCTGTTTGAAAATATTTCATTTGATTTTTGGAAAATTCATATATCTATATTTCTATAATCTATTGATATTAAAATTTGACACATAATTCAAACTAGTTATTCACTTCCATCATGTGTTAATGGAGTCAAAACTAAAGTCCCATTTACTGAATGGAGTAATGAGGATAGAGAGCTTGCTCAATTAAATGCAAAATACTTGAATTATTTTTTCTATGCATTAAAATCTGAGGATTATAGGAGAGTGTCTATATGTAATATGAGGAAGAAAATATGGGATATATTATGCATCACATATGAGGGTATTAGTGAAGTTAAACAATCAAGGTTGAATATTTTACTGCATGACTATGACCTATTTCACATGAAACCTAGCGAGATAATTTCTGAAATGTATACTAAGTTCACTCAGATAGTTACATCCCTGCATGCTTTAGGTAGAGAACTATCCAATTCTAAAAAGTTAACAAAATATTATGTTGCCTACTAGTGCTTATGATGCTAAGGCCACTGCAATTTTTTAATCTAAAGATCTGAATGTGTATTCTATTGATAACTTACTTTGCTCACTCATTGCCTATGAGTAAGGCATGAGCAAGAGATTACTTGATGCATGAGACATGTAAAAGGAGATTACTATGGCTTTGAAAGTGTTTGATTGAAAAAGTATTATTTTAAAAATGATTTAATTATTTTTGGGAGAATTGAATTTCTAGAATTTTTAGTTTTAAAATTGAGTATGCCATTATGAATGATATATCATCTTGAAAGATTAACATGTCATTCCCTAATGTGTTCAAATTTCAATACTTTGGATTTACCCTAATTATCATAGTCAAACTCAATGGGAAACAATATATGATCCCGGAGGATCAAAATGATGTTTGATCAAATATTTGACTGTAATAATTTAGGTAAGAGATCATTAATTTTATAATCAAAGTTACGATAATAGCACGATATATCTTCCCGAGGAAAGAGGATATCATCTGTTATCGATCATTTGGATATGACGATAATGATCATTCAATTTGGATTTCACAAAGATAATTAATTAAGGATTTTTAAAACTTGAATTTGAAAATTTGATCTGAATTTCTAAATCTCCTTTGAGTGCAAGCCCTCGTAGTTAATTACATCGTAGGGAGACCAAAGTTTTCTATAAATACTCTCAATTAAAATAGTGGTAAAAATTTTATTTAAGAATTCAAAGCTTGATATCAAACAAAGGTAATGATTGGAATTTTCAATAGGGATTAGATCAAAGTTGAGCAATTCTTTCTGGAGATCAAAGGAAGAATGGTAGGAGGTATTTTGATATTCTTAATCACTTCAAAAACACCCCAGCCTATTCTATGTGTTGGACTTGAATTTGATTGAAAGAGATTTAAGTTTGGAATGGTTGATTTTATTAGAAAGTTAGGATTCAATTCCTAGAGGTTGAGGTCTTATAGCCTGAGCCTGCCTCAGAACCTAATCTAAAATGGGTATTGAGAAATAGTATCCCGAACCTAGCTAATGCAATGCAAGATCTGGATTTACCCCGGCCTGGATTGGGGAGCCAGCTAAACCACCTAAGTGCTTCAAAAATATGTATCCGGCCTTTTATGTAAGAGTGGTAGAGATATTGATTAAGATAAGTTTAAGAAAAGTGGGGCTAACATCTAGAGCAAATCCTAATTGGCTCCTTAATATATGTTGGGTAATACGATGCTTAAACTTAAATGCAAATTAAAGATTTAAATACTTTTTAATTGATTTTAATGCAATGCATGCTAGTTGACTCGATTAAATACTAAAATCAGGATATAGTTTTAAAAAGGCTTTAAAATAATTTTATCCTAAAATACACAGATTCCCCTTGATAGATCTACATACTCATAGGCCAAGTGGTCTGCCAAAACCCACAGGCGGGGAGGCGCCTAACAAATGAAAAGAAAATGTAATAATTATGCTTATGGGAACGAATAGTGGTCCCATGCTTACTTCTTAAGAGCGTTAGAGTTACTATGAGAGCTTAAATATTTTAAATTTTAATTAAAGTAGAAATAATTTATTCATATACTCACGAGTCTTTGATCGGGTTCCAAGCTAAATCAAAATTAGCATGCAAGAGCGTTAAAAAAACTACTAAAATCATGCAAATCCTAATCAAAATCAATATCAAACAATCAATATTAATAAATAAATCAATTAAAATTTAATGTTTATAGGCAAATGACTTTTAATATTATAACTAGGGTCTACAGAAAAGTAAAGTGATCAGGTACCACTGACGATAACCCAGATTCTACTCTTAAGATACATGTAATTTTGAGAATTAAGATTCTTCTTATTTTTCACTTCTTCATCCATGTGCGGGCTCCTTGGATCTATCTAGTCCGGGTATCCAAGTAAAAAGAAACTCCTCTCCAAAGGGGTGTTTTCTTCAAGGTTGTGAAAATCGGACCGGACAACGAACCGGAAGAAGGAGAGGTTCACGGTTCGACCGGTTCAACCAGTAGAACCGGGGTTAAATCGGATGACGTAATAAATAATAATATATATTAAAAATTAATAAAATTAACATAATATAATATAAATATATGAGTATTTAATAATATTTATAAAATTTTAAAAATATATAATATAAATTCATAAATATAAATATCATTTAAGAATAATATATTTATATGTTTATAATTAAAAATATTTATAAGAATAATATTTAATATAATATATAAATTCATAATATTAAAAATTAATGATCATTAATATAATATAGATATATGAGCATTTAATAATATTTTATATTTATAAAATTTTAAAAAATATAATAAAAATTTATAAATATAAATATCATTTAAGTATTTATAATAAAATATATTTATACAAATAATATTTAATATAATGTATAAATTTATAATATTATATTATAAATTCTTATAGTATACATTATAATAAATTTATAATATACTAGCCAAAATTTGTAGCCCAACTAAGCTTAAATTTGAAGCCCAACTAAGCCCAAATTAACATTCTAAACTATTCATAAAACTTTTTTAGTCCCACATCGTAGGAGGAGTTTGAAGTTGCTGCTTTGAACCCTTTAAATAGTGTGAAGTACACACTTCTTCCTAACATATTATGTGTGATACTTGGGATAATGTGCATATATTAAGGTGTAATTAATCATTATATTTAATAAAAATATTTTAAACAGTTAAAAAAATTTTAATAAACTAAAATATATTATTTAACATTTAATTAAAGCAAAAATAATTTTTTTTATATAACCGGCCGGTTCTTTCAAAACCGGACCCGTTCACCAGTTCAATCAGGTTCGAGCTGGTTCGAAGCGAAGCCGGTTCTGTCGGTTGGATCGGACCAGTCACCAGATAGGTTCATTGTTGAACTGGCCGGTCTGGTCTAGTTTTCAAAGCATTAGTTTTCTTTTCTCCTTGGATACTCAAAATATCCTAATCTGGATATCCAAATGAAGATGGACTCTGCCCTAGGGGATGTCATCGTTCTCTTTGAATTTCAGATTGGATATTTAATACCCATCTCAAATAGTCGCTTTAACAATTAACAACTCAATTTAAATCAAATTACATTTAAATAAAATATTAAAATCTAAACTCGGACCACCTGCAGGGTTATCCTAATAAATTAACATTTAAATTAACATCCCAAGCAGTTAATATATATCAAAAATTAAATACTCAAATTTATAGCCACGCTTGGCCATACTCTTTTAATTTAAATGGGAACTTAAGCTTTCTGGAGCACCTGTACAATTTAATATTTATAATTTTTGCCCCATTTACTTTATTGTCCTGTATGAGCATGACCACCTGCATAAGATTGAATTAGTATAAATCTCCCTTAATCTAAGGGTAATCTATCGTACGATCAAATTAAAATATAGAGTGTAGAAATTAAATAAATAAACACATAAATTAATTCTACTACTAGTAACCAGCATGTAGTGAAAGCTCAAAAGAAAATCGGCACACAAAAGAAAAGTAAATATTAGCTTATCCTAAAATGAAAGTTAGTTGTCCTAGCAAATCATCTAAAGTATGTGTAGAGGTCGTATGGTTTGGATATGTCCTATGTAGAATACTTAATTAAAGTTATTTGATGTTCTGGTTGGTTTAAAGGTTTAAGAAAAATTTTAATTAAAATTTAAATATTAATGATTTGAAATTAATTTTAAAATATATTATTTTAAAGTTAAATGATTACCACCTTTGTTGCTCACCGAGGCCGTGAAGTTTATTTCACCTTCCTTGGGGCTAATTTAATAGCCTCGTAGGCCTGGGTTACCTAATGGTAACCAGTATAATTAAGTAATTTGGTTTGATTTAAAGTTTAAAAGTTATTAAATTTTAAGTAAGCTTAATTAGTTGTTAATTTTAAGATTTGAATTATTTTAAGTTTGCTATCAACTGGTTCGTGACGTTGTGCCACCAGACTCGAGGAATAAGGCCTCCTTAGGACACGTAGCTCCACAGCTAGAGTAGTCCAGCCTAAAAACTTGGTTGTTATAATTAGATTAAGGGTTTTAATTTTATTTAAATCATTAATAATTAGTTAGTTTTAAAGTTTTAACACTCTATTGAATTCATTCGTGACATTATGCCACCAGGCACGAGGAACCAAACCTCTTTAAGATACTTAGCCCCACAACCCGGAGTAGTCCATCCTAAAAACTTTATCTTTGGAGTGGTTCTCGTGTATTAGAGGGTTGGTTGAGTGATTTAAACATTAACTTAATATTTTTTGGAATTTAAGATTAATTTTTAAATTTTAGAATTTTTTGGATTATTTTAATCATTTAATTAAGGGGTCAAAAGTTGACTTTTAGATTTAATTAGATTTCTGGAGTTTTGATATTTTTGTAAAATATTAGAACTTTTAATAAGTAATTAGAATTTGAGTTTGCTGGATTTAGAGTTTTTTTATGAAAATTTATGAATTTTAGAAGTTTTGATTAGGAAATTTTGATTAGAGGTTGATCGGATTGTTGACTTTTTAAATCTGAATTATTTCTGGTAGTTTCATATTTTTAAAAAATATTAGACCCCAAATGGAGTTCAATGACTTTGAGTTTACTCAATTTTAAATTTTCTATAATTAGTTATGATTTTTAGAAATTTTGAGCATTTATTAGAATTATTAAAATTATTTAATTGAAGGTGTTTTAATGATTTTACTTCAAATGAACTCTCAACTCCTTGAAATCAACTCCAAAGGTCAGGAATGATCTAAGGAGAGATTCCCAAGTGTTTGAAATTTTTTTAAAAATTTTAATTATTTTTAATTAATTAAATATTAATTTTTGATTAAAATTAAATTAAAGTTAGATCTGATGTCAAATCAATGGGCTTTTAATTTTCTTAAATTAAGATTTGAGTTCTGGTTAATTTGAGATATTATTTATAATTTTTGAATTTAATTTGAATTTATTAGAATTTTTAGAACTTTCAAAGCTTAATTAAATATTTTAATTTTAAGTAAATTAATTAAGAAGCTTAATTACTTTTAAAATTTCTGGAAATTTTTCCTAGGGCAGAGAATGTAACTATATTCAAATGGTCCAAATTTCGAGTTTATTGGACATATATTTTAACTTCTAATATTAATCAAAGTTTTCTAGACATGTCTTTAATTATTATCCTTAATGATGTCATTAGATTATATAGGTTTAAATCAAAGTTCTACTAACCCTTGGACTTAACATATATGAATACACACAGTCATCCCAATCAAATTCTAAAGCTAGGAGAGCCTAAACTAAGTGTAACTGTGTGTACCCTAAACATGTAAGGATTAAAAAAATTAACATACATAAGATCTTGATTAGTAAATAGTTGGAAAATAACTATTCGCTAACCTTCCCCCATAAATTCTATTCAAGAAGCTCAATCTATGCTTAAAATTTCAATGGATCTCTCAATATTCAAATATTTAATTTATGTATAATTTTAAAATAAAATTTGAAAGTATATATATATATATATAAGTATATGTTTTGAAATAAAAAATTAAAATATAATCAGAATAGTTTCAAAATATATTTCTTTTTGAGAGATCCTCTAGTTCCTTAAAATAATTTAAAAATAATTTTCTTTATCTTGAAAAAATTTTAAATAATATTTAATCAAATATTAATTAAATATTATAATATTCAAGTACTTAAAATTATTTAAAATAAATTAAGTTTTGAATCTTAAAATTAATTTTAAATTAAAATATTTAAAATTCTAAAAATTTTGATATATCAATTATATTTTCTAATTTAAAATGAATTTTATTTGAATTTTTAAAGTTTTGAGTAATTAAGTACATTTTTAAATAATTTGAAATTAATTAATATTAAAAATGATTTTAAATTAAATTAAATTAATCCTTAAATATTTTTTGGAATTTTAAAATTATTTAAAATGGTTTTATTAAATATTTTTTTAGATCATTTAAATATAAGTTTAATTAAATATTAATTAAATACTTAAATGTTTAAATATATTAAAATTATTTAAAACATATAATATATCTTAAATTTAGTTTGATTTAAAATTAAAAAATTTAAAATAATTCCCAGATTTTATTAAAATAATATTAAACTTTTAATATTTTGAAAATATTTTATTAGTATTAAATTATGTGATATTTAATTAATCTTTAATTGAATAATTATTTAAAGTAATTAAGTATTAAATTTAATTGAATTTCAAAATATTTTATAATTAAAGTAATTATTTAATTATTTATAATATTTTTATATAAACCTTTGAATTTTTTGAAAATATAAATGTTTAAGTAGTTAAATATTAATTAAAATTTTTTTTGGTGAGGATTTAAATAATATAAATAACTTAAATAATATATAAAATGTTTTGAATTAAATTAAAATTTTAAAACATTTGAAATGTATTTTGTAATTTAATTAAATTGTTTTAAAATAATTTTTTTAAAAATTTAAAGAAATGTTTTAATTATCTTTAATTAAATGTTGATTTAAATTATTTAATAATTAACATTTAAAATAATTTAGAATATATTTACTATTTCAGATTAATAATAATTTCAAATTAAAGTATATAATTTTTTGATAATAATGATATAAAATATGTATTTTTAGGATTAAAATTGAAATTTTTATAATATTTTGAAGCCTTTTTATTTTAAAATAGATTTAAAATAAAATAAAAAATAAATTTAATGAAAATGGCGGCACTGGCCATGGCGGAAAGCGACGTGGCAACCTAGGATTGGCCCACAGAACCACGGGCAATGATCGAATAATGATGAAATCGCGGACGCATGTTCACTTATCCCAGTCAACTCGGCCTCTCCGCCGTTGGATCATCCGTTGTTTGAACGCAACGATCCAGATTGCGCCATACAGGGAGATCAGTCGTGGGATCAAATCTACGGTTGATGAAAGCTGCAAAACAGTACGATCAGAGCCGTTGATCTTAAGATCTCAAGATCAACTACTCAAAGAGTTAAGCGCTCATGCATCCTAAACATGCAAAAGAGTTAAGCAATAATTAGACAGGATTAACAACATGATTTGTGAGTGATTGGAGTCCAATCATCCACTAATCTTTCCCCATGAATTCTATTCACATGCACAACCTTTGTTTGAAATTTTAAAGGGATCTCTTAAATTTTAATGATTTAAATCTATATAATTTTTAAAAAATACATATACATTAGCCTATAAATATATAAGTCTTAAAATAAGGTCATTAAAAATAATTTAAAATGTTTTTGAGAGATCCACTGGTCACTCAAGGAAGGTTTGAAAATAATTCAAAAATAATTTTATGTTAATTTTGAAAATATTTAAAATAATATTTAATTAAATAATAATTAAGTACTAAAATAATTAAATAATTAAGAAAAATTAAGTTTTAATATCTGAAAATAATTTTAAATAAAAATAGTTAATTTTTTGGAAATTTTAAGGTATTATAATAATTTTTTATGATTTAAAATGACTTTAATATCGATTTTCAAAGTTTAAAACAATTAAAAGGGTATTTAAAAATAATTATTAAATTAAATTAAATTATACATTAAGAGCTCTCTGAAATTTAAAGTAATCTAAAATAATTTTTTATAAAATTTAAGAAATATTTGACTTTTAATTTAATTAATTATGAATTAAGTAATTAAATATTTAATTAATTAAACTTACTTAAAATAAGAAAATATTCCATATATTAAAATTAATTTAAAATTAATTAATTAAAAATAATCCTTTGATTTTTAAAATAAAATATTTTTTATTATTAAAAAAAATTAATTAATAAATATGAATATAAATTAAATATTTAGAAGGTTAAGATTTAAAATTTATTTGAAATATGAAAATATATCCTAAATTAGTATAATTTTTAAATTATTATATTTAAAATAAATATTTAATTATTCAGAATATATTAATGTGAAATTTTTGAGATTCAAGAATATCTAGGATAATATTAAATTAAATATTAATTAAATAGTTAAGAATAATGGTTTTTAAAATGATTTAAAACATATAATATATTTTAAAATAATTTTAATTTTAAATGAAAGGAAACTAAATTCTAGAAATTTTGATATATTACATGATTTTTTAGGGTTTAAAAATAATTCTAAATTAATTTTTAAAGAAATATGATTAAAAACGTAATTACGAGTTAATTCGGCAGCGGGAGATGCGTGGCAGCCCCTGATTTGCCGATTCAAAACCACGGACGCGGTTTGCAATCATTGCCAATGATTGCACTGCCGCACAATCATTGTCAATGATTATGGAAACACGAAATCAGAGCCCGCCACTTAACCACGTAGGTGGGTCTCCGTAGCCATCGGATTCTTCGTGATTGCAACAAGCGATTGGGCTAGATGAAAACACTGACCACTGGATCGGATCCGTGGTCGAACGAATGCCGCGGAATGGTGAGATCCGAACCATTTATCCTAACATCAATGGCTTGGATCGTACGTAACACGGACATTACATAAACCGAACCCTAGATAGTAATTTTGGGCTCATTCTCTCGATTGGGTGGATCAAATGAGATGAAATTTTAAACATGAGCTCCATGCATGAAGAGCATTCATATGGGATAATTTGCACGATCTAAAATACGCTTAATGCAAAGCTAATTAATCATAAGTATCTTAAGCTAGGGTTAAGGATTTTACCTAATCCAAATAATGGATTTGGGAGATATTGGGCTTGTTGCACTTGTAGACTGTCCATGCTCCTATTTGTAGAAGGAATCACATTTCGAAACACGATGGATCGATGAGGATTCACTTTATAAGGGTTAAGGCCTCAGGTAGCCAAAAACTCACCATCGACGGGGTCTCGATGATGGGTTTGGCTTGGGAAAGGTGGAGGGAGATTAGGGGAGCTCACCCACAAAAGTTCTCGAGTTTAGAGAGCTTGGCGAGAGAGATAATGCAAAAGTCCCCTTCAAGATGCCCTAACACATCTATTTATAACCCTAGGCCCATGATGGATGACCAAGATCATTTCTAGGGTTAATTAGGAGGGAAATATGTCTATTTGGCTTTAGTTTGGGTCAAGGGATGGTTAAGAAGGCTTTAAATGCAAAGGGAAAGGGAAATTTGACCTAAATAGGTCAAGTTTGACCAAACAAGGCTTGGGTTAACCAAGCCCTGAGTTGATCTAGTCAACTTGCTCAATTAGGCCCAAGTGGGTGAGGGGTTGAGCCAAGAGAAGTTTTGGAATTGATTTGAATGAAAAGGTAAGTTATTTGGGCTAGCTTGGTCAGCCTAGGTTGACTTGGTCAACCAGGTTAACCCATGGCCTGGGTCTAGACTCAGCATACTTGGTTTAACCCATTGAACCCAATGGAAGAAGTCTTGGGGTTTGGCTTGGTCAATTTGACCAAGTCAACCCCCCTTGACCTAGGGTCTGATGAAAAATAAGGTCAACAGAGGTCACTTGTCTTGGGTTTGAACTGTTTGAAACTTTACTGGAAAAGACTTTCAGGACTTAGATATTTAGCCTTGGATTTGAGTTTGGATTTTTGGATTTGAACTGGACTTTAGGTTTGATTATTTGAATTTGACTTATCCTAATCATTTATAATCATTTAAATGATTATTAATTATTGGGTAGGTCCTGAGCTGGGTTTGATATTTGTTTAAGGGCTGAATATGGGCTTGAATTAGAGCATGCTGTTATGACTCGAGCTCACAAGTTTATGTTTTTGATGATGACAAATATTATGGCTCACATCTTTATGTCTCCTAGTATTTTCATTCTATACTTATTTGTGTGTATACTAATATTTCAGGAACACCATGCAACATCCAACGAAGATTCAAGGCTCAAGATTGGGTAAAATAGGTTATGTTGTAAAGATCTTTGTAATATTCATTGATGTTTTTTTGATTTCTTGAGTCAAGTCCTGTAAGGGTGTGTGCTTGCTTACTGACCATGCACACACACACTCAGGAGGAGTGAGATTGAGTCAAAACTAGAAGTTTAATTTTTGAATTAATCATCCTGGATGATTTATACTATCCCGGACGATCCAATGCAATCTCAAAACCCTAGCTGCCATAATAATTCAGGCAAGATTTTAAGTTTCTATTTTTGGTCTAATTGTCCAGGATGATCCATATCGTACTGGACGATCTATAAAAATTATGCCTAAATTAATCATGGGATTAGTCAATAAAATATGCTTAATTTAATATTCTGATCGTCCTAGATGATATGTATATCGTACTAGATGATTTGTTCAAAATTTGTACTGATCGTCCTGGACTATCCTGAGATCATCCTGGACTATTAGGTTAAATTTTGTACATCATCTTGGATGATCATACTATCATCCTGGATGATCTTTGGTCACAGAATTGAGTTTTTGGGGTTTTCTAAAGTCCTCTTTATGAGCATATCGTCTTGGACGATCCTGCGATCGTCCTGGACGATCTTTGTCGCCAGAACTGATTTGGAAGGATTTTTAAAGCCCTTTATTTAAGGCTTGTCAAAGACTTTGAAAGTGTCTTTGGCAGCCATTGAGTCTTCATTTCTTTTGGAGAAAACTTGAAGAGAGAGCTTGAAAGGGAGAGTGGAAAGGGTGGAGTTTGAGAGGGAGAAGAGCCTTGGAAGGGGGATTTTTGAGGGAGTGTGAGGTGGTTTCACTTGGTTCCTCCGGCAAGCTTGCACCTAAGTACCATCAGATTCAAGGGTTATCTCGAGGGAGGTTTTGGGAAGAAGAAGAACTCTTTGGTGACAAAGGACCCGACTACTCCGCCGCACTAGGGAAGGTGGAAGTGATGTTGTAAGGGCTTCTTTGCCTAGCTGTGGGGTCTAAAGGAGAGTCACTAAAAATTTAGTGCAATACTCAGATGGTGCCTCCAGAGAGTGGACGTAGGTCAGGTTTGGGTCAAAAACTTTTAGATGCAGGTGAAACTATAGTACTGAAAGCTAAAGACATGGATGAAAGCGACTCAGAAGATGATGAAAGTAAGGAGTTGGTATCAATAATAAACAAATTGAAAAGTCTACTAAAGTACAAGCATCAACATCAACAAAAGTTGAACAAAGATAAAAAAAGTAAAAATGTTAAGATTTCTTCTGATGTTATTTGCTTTTAATGTAGGAAAACATGGACATATGAAAAATTAGTGTCCGAACTTAAAAGCCCTTCCAAAAAAGGAAAAGGGTAACGCCAAGCAAATTGTAATAAGGCAAATAATGCAAAGCAACAAATCTCCTAGGCAAACCTAGCTTCTGAATCATCAGACCAGGAGCGAGATGATGTGGATTAAAGTTTTGCTTGTGTGTTTGTGTAAATGTTTTTACTTTTTATGTTATTTTTTAAGTTTTCTTTTTATTCTTTTTTTTTTTTGCAATCCATAATTTTATTTTTTTAGATAATTATCAATTTTTTTTATCAGCATACACATATAAAATTTTTGTTTAGTTTACACTTTCGAAAATCAAATCAACTTTTAAAAGATCATTTTTTCCTAAAAATGAAAAATTTATCTCCTCTTTTCTTGAAATTTTATGTAAGTTGTGATTGACTTCTCTAAAAATTAGTCAAAGATGATTTTGTCTCTCTATCTCATTTATTTAATAAGGTTATTTCACTTTTGATTCAAAATCTTCATCAAATTATAAATTGGATCTTGAAATTGAACTTTTTTCATCTCCCCATATTTTCTCTATCTCATTGGGATCTTTTGCAAGTTATTGAATCCATTTCATTATTTCTTAATCAAGCTGTTTATTTTTGTTACTAGATTGGGTTTGCTTTAGTCCTTAAAATTGTAGAAAGGAAGCATATTTATAAAAAGAAAAGAGGCACAAAATGAGCCCAAAGTTGAAAAGATGCATAATGTTGCTAAAATAAAAAATTAAAAGATGTGCAATGTCACCAAAATCAAATGATAGACAAAATGTATCAAAAGATGCGTAAAGTGTGCTAAAAACTAATAAAGAGGCCCAAAATGAGCTCACAATGAGCTAGCTTACCTTTCTTGTACTTCTTAAATCTTAAGAAAACCTTATATCTATTGATATTTTTGATACTTGAGTTTGAAAATCATGACTTTAGATTCACCTTTTTGCATTAATCTTCTATTAGATATATTTCATGCAAGGAGTTTTGAAAAGATTATTATTTCCTTCTCTAATTTATTCCTTGATTTAGATATTTGCTTTAAAAAGTTTTTTAGCCCTTAAGGAACCTAAGTTTGGATTAACAATTTCTGATTCTCTAACCTTTCTGAGATTATGCGTAGTTAATACATGCCTTACTAAGTTTTTGAATAAAATCAAGAGGTAACTTTCTCATTCCAAGAAATTTTTGATATTTCAAACTGATTCTTGTAAAATGTTTTCACTAGATTAGAGACCATTTTGATCTTTTAGTCTATTTTCTCTATTTTATTTTTCTATGCTCCTCTTCTTTTTGATAATGTCAAAGGGGGAGAACGTACTGTTGTATTTGTGTTTGAATGTACTATTTTTTCATTGTATTTGTTTAGTTTATTTTTTTGTTTAGTTATTTATTTTATTTTATGTGTTGTGTTAAAAAAAATTAAGAAGAAAAAAATTTATATTTTCCCCTATTTTTAAAATTTTTATCTTAGTGAGGGGGAGATTAGGAGAAAATATTTTTGGTTTATAAATTCAACCAGTAATATTTGCCATCATCAAAAGGGGGAGATTATTGTGGCTCGAGCTCACGAGTTTATATTTTTGATGATGACAAATATTACAACTCACATCTTTTTGTCTCCTAGTATTTTCATTCTATACTTATTTATATGTATACTAATATTTCAGGAATACCATGCAACATCCAACGAAGATTTAAGGCTCAAGATTAGGTAGAATAGATTATGCTGTAAAGATCTTTGTAATATTCATTGATGTATTTTTAATTTCTTGAGTCAAGTTCTGTAAGGGAGTATGCTTGCTTGGTGACCATATACACACACACTCAGGGGGAGTGAGATTGAGTCAAAATCAAAAGTTTAATTTTTGAACTAATCATCCTGGATGATTTATATCATCCTGGATGATCCAATGCAATCTCAAAACCCTAGCAACCATAAAAATTTAGGCAAGATTTTAAGTTTCTATTTTTGGTTAAATCGTCCAGGACGATCCATATCGTACTGGATGATCTATGAAAATCATGCCTAAATTAATCCTGGGATTAGTCAATAAAATCTACTTAATTTGATATTCTGATTATCCTGGATGATATGTATATCGTACTAGATGATTTGTTCAAAATTTATACTGATCGCCCTGGGCTATCTTGAGATCATCCTGAACTATCAGGTTAAATTCTACATATCATCCTAGACAATCTTGTGTTCATCATGGATGATCTTTGGCGGCAAAATTTAGTTTTTAGAGTTTTCTGAAGCCCTCTTTATGAGCACATCATCTTGGACGATCCTGCGATCGTCCTGGACGATCTTTGCCACTAGAACTGATTTGGAAGGGTTTTTAAAGCCCTTTATTTAAGGCTTGTCAAAGACTTTGAAAGTGTCTTTGGCAACCATTGAGTCATCATTTCTTTTAGAGAAAATTTGAAGAGAGAGCTTGAAAGGGAGAGTGGAAAGGGTGGAGTTTGAGAGGGAGAAGAGCCTTAGAAGGGGGATTTTCAAGGGAGTGTGAGGGGGTTTCACACGGTTGCTCCGGCAAGCTTACACCTAAGTACCATCAGATTCAAGGGTCGTCTGGAGGGAGATTTTGGGAAGAAGAAGATCTCTTTGGTATCAAAAGACCTGGCTACTACGCCACACCAGGGAAGGTGGAAGCGATTTTGTAAGGGCTTCTCTGCCTAGCTGTGGAGGCTAAATGAGAGTCACTAAAGATTTAGTGCAATACTTGGAGGGTGCCTCCAGGGAGTGGACGTAGGTCAGGTTGGACCGAACAACTATAAATCTGGTGTGTTTTTTCTGATTATTTTTTGTACTTTATTTTACTGCGTTTAACTACTTGGGTGAAATCTCTGATTTATATTTTTATTATTGATTTAATTCATTTCTGCTATAAGATATAAAAAGATTTTTCTTTTTGTTTAAAGAAGTTTTTAAATATCCAATTCACCCCCCTCTTGGTTAGCCTTGGGATTAGTTCATAAGGGCTTAACACCCCTCACAAACTTTCACCTGGGTCTTGAGCTAGATTAGTTTAAAGTATGGATGGGTTTGAAGTTTAAATTGATTTAAATTTGAATTGATTGAAGATTAAATGGGTTAAAGTCTAGACAGGTCTAAGATCTAAGTTGATCCTAAGGATTGGATTGATCCTAAGATCTAACTAGATTCTAGGGCCTATATTGATCTAAAACTGGAATTGACTTGAGATCTGAATTGGTTTGGTTTTTGAATAAGTTGATTTAAGGTTTGGGTTGACCTAGAGTTTGAATAGACCTGGAGTCAGGATTGGTTTGAATCTGGAAATACCTAAGGTTTAGATTGATTTAGGATCTAAACAGATCTAAGGTCTAAATAGGTTTTAAAGTCTGGATAGTTCTAAGGTCAAGGTAGATCCTAGGATCTAGATTGGTCTGGAAGTATCCTATGGACTAGATAGATCCTAGGGTCTAGGATTGATCCTAGTGACCTCATACAAGAATGAGATCAACAGAAAGCCAATGACTCAGATAGTGACAACTCTATAGTTGAGGAGGATGATGTCATTGCACTGATGACTCAACAGTTCAAAAACTTTTCGAAAAGAAAGCATAAGCATCATCAGTAATGGATTAAAGTAAAAAGTAGTAAAGATTTTAAAGCATCATTTGACACAATTTGTTTTGAGTGTAGGAAACTAGGCCACTTGTGAACTAGCTGATCCAATTTGAAAACTCACCCGATAAAGGAGAAGGGTGAAGGGAAGGCAAAGTTTAAAAAGGGGAAGCAATATACACATAAGGCTTTTTAGGCTGACTCCACCTCAGAATCATCTAGATAGGAAGCAAAAGAGGTAACTAATCTATGTCACATGGCTAATGATAGTTTTAATCAGTCAAATCAAGATGTGGTATGTCAAATATCATATGATAAACTTTTTATTATATCTAAAAAAATTCATGATTCATATAGGAAGCTCAAGAAGATGTATGCTAGCTTAAACAATAATTTTTCTACTTTATAAAAAGAGCATGATAGCTTCAGAGTTGAACATTCTGCTCTAGATCACATATCTTTACTCGATGAGTTTGATGCATTAAATAAGAAGCATGTTAACCTAACTAATGTACATAAATCCTTCAAATCAAAGCATCTTGAGTTAGAAAATTCATACAAATAGTTAGAAGCATTTGCAATTGAACTAGATCATAATGAACATGCATTAAAATTAGAAGTTATAAGCTTTGAAAGTGCAAATGAGTTCCTAAAAGTAAAAGTCTGTGTACTTCAACATAATAAACCACCACCTACATTAACATAATGGTATAACCTCACATCACTGCATGCATCACATACCCCTAGGAAGAGGCACAACTCCCAATATAAATTAGTAAATTTGTTCCTTGGGGTTAGGTGTCATTCTTGTGGCATGCTAGGTCACATAGCCCGCACTTGTACAATACACTATATGATATATTTAGTGTAAATGCCTAAATCACGTGCACCACAGCATAGCATGCAAGTCATTCATCAAAATATAAGGTGGAACCTAAACTCACTTGAGTTCCAAAATGTAACCACTGATTGACTTTGTAGGATTGCTCTCACAAAAGGCTTAATGAGAGCATATGGTACCTAGATAGTGGATGCTTAAGATACGTGACTGGAGATATAAAGCAGTTCATCAAGGTGGAGGCCAGGTCATGAGGCAAGGTCACACTCGGAGATAACACCACCAGGAAAGTGGTGGGCTCAGTTATAATTAGAAACTCAAAAGATTTCATCATTAAGAATATTTTACTTGTGGATGGTTTAAAACATAATCTACTTAGCATTAGTTAGTTGTGTGATAAAGGATTTGACATTAAATTTGTATCCACAAAGTGTATGATTAGTTTGAATGACAAATTTACTCTAGAAGAAAAAATAGTTAACAATGTGTATATGCTTGATTTGAATTGTACTGAATATTCTAATTCTTATGGTTGAAAGTCATTATTGATGAATTCTGGCTATGATATAGGAGACTATGTCATGTAAGCATAAAGACCCTTAGGAAGATTACCTATAAAGACTTAGTTAGAGGTATACCCAAGTTAGATTTCATAAGGATCACCTTTGTGATGCTTGCAAGCCAAGAAAATAGATTAAGTCTTTATTTCATTCAATTAAGCATATCATCACCTCTAGGCTACTAGAAATTCTTCATATGAATATGTTTGGACCCATTAGTATAGCCGGCCTAAGAGGGAAATCATATGGATTTAAGATTAGTGATGATTACTCTAGATTCACCTGGATTAAATTCCTACCTAAAAGAAACAATCTTTTAAAGAATTTAGAACCTTCTCCACCTGGATATAAAGAAAATTAGGATGTCAAATCTTGACTATTCATAGTGATCATGGTGGAGAATTTGAAAATGATAAGTTTGAATCCTTTTGTCAGGATGTAGGGATAAAGTATAACTTTTCTTCCCCTAGGAACCCTCAGTAGAATGGAATATCTGAAAAGAAGAATAAAACTTTAGTAGAAGTTGCTAGGGCCATATTAGTTGAATATTGTCTTCTAAGATACTTTTTTTGGCATAAATAGTAAATACTGCTTGTTATGTGTTGAATATGGTCAATATTAGATCCAAGTTAAATTAGATACCTTATGAGCTCCTTAAGGGTATGACACCCAACCTTTCTCACTTGCATGTCTTTGGTTGTAGATGCTTTATCCTGATTAATGTCAAATCACCTCTAGGATAATTTGATCTCAAATCTGATGAAGGAGTCTTTTTAGGATATTCATCTGTAGGTAAAGCCTATAGGATCTTTAATAAGAGGACCTTAGTAGTAGAAGAGTCTATCCATGTCATATTTGATGAATCAGATAAATCTTTTGAGCCTAGGTTAGAAGAAGAAGAAGAAGTAGAGGTTACCCTAAGGGGTATAATCCGTTGACCCAGGAGATATAGTAGAACTTCATGAGCCTTTGTCTAGAGATTAGAGATACTCATCTAGTCACCCTAGAGAACTCATCCTAGGAGATCCATCTGTAAGTGTTAAAACTAGGCATAAACTTAGAAAGAAGGTTAGTCATTTTGTATTCATCTCTATGGTAGAACCCACCAATATAAATTAATCCCTAACAAATGAATTCTAGATCCTAGCTATGCAAGAAGAATTAAATCAATTTGTCAGAAATGATGTGTGGGAACTAGTTAGTAGACCTAATGATTAGAGTGTTATAGGAACTAAGTGAGTTTTCAATAATAAAATGAATGACTCTGGTATAATGATTAGGAATAAGGCTAGATTAGTAGCTAAGGGATAAAATTTGATTAAAGGATCTGATTTTAAGGAGACCTTTACCCATATAGCTAAGTTAGAAGCCATTAGAGTACTATTATCCTTTGCTTGCTTTAGAGGATTTAAATTACATAAGATGAATTTTAAGAGTGCCTTTCTAAATGTGGTGATTAACGAAGATGTATATATTGAGTAACCCCCAAGTTTTGAGAATTCTCAATTTTTCAATTATGTATTCAAATTAAAGAATGCATTATATGGATTGAAGCAAGCACCTAGGGCTTGGTATAAGAGGCTAAGTATATTCCTACTAGATAAAGCCTGTGTTAATGTTAGTATAGACACCACCTTATTCCTTAAGAAAGTAGGAGAAGATCTACTCATTGTTCAAATTTATGTTGATGATATATTTTTTTGGATCCACAAATAAGAATCTTTGTGATTAATTTTTAAACATAATGAGTGAGAAGTTTGAAATGAGTTTGATGGGAGAGCTTACCTATTTCCTTGGATTTAGTGTGAAGAAAATAGATGATGAAATCTTTCTTAGTCAATCAAAATATATCAAAGATATCCTAAAAAATATGAGATGGATAATGCTAAGGCAATCAATACTCCCATGAGCTCTACAATTTAATTAGATAAGGATTCCAATAGAAAATTAATTGATCAGAAGAAATATAGGAGGATAATTGGATCACTTCTTTATTTGACTGCCAATAGACCTGATATCATTTTAATGTATGTCTTTGTGCTAGATTTAAGGCTAATCCAAAAGAATCCCATATGATTGTGTTGACCTCATTTTTATATGAGGTTAGCATGACCAATCCAGACCTTAGGATCTTTCCAATCCTTAGGATCAATCTTAACCCTAGGATCAATCTGATCTTAGATCAATCCTGACTTTAAGATCAATCCAAATTCAAATCAATCCTGACCCCAAATCACTATAATCTAAGACAAATCTAAACTCTAGGATTTTCCTAGACTTCAGACCCTAGGATCTATTCTAGACCCTAGGATTCTACCTGACTCTAGATCATATGATCCTCTTAGACCTTAGGATTCTCCTAGATCTATCTAGAGCTTAGGATTCTTTTAGATCCTAAGACTATTCTAGATCCCAAGCCCTAGGACTTCCAAACCCTAAGATCTTCCTAGAAATCAAACTTTAGGATCTACTCTAGATCCTAAGATCCTTCTAGATCTTGAATCTTAGGATTCCTAGATCTTAGGATACTTCCAGATCCTAGGATTTTCCTAGGACTTCTAGATTCTAGGATCTTCCCAGACTCCAGTCCCTAGGATCTATTCTAGACCCTAGGATTCCCTTAAGCTGATTTGGACCCTAGGACCTATTCTAAATCTTAGGATTCCTCTAAATCAATCCAAGCTTCAATTCAATCTAAACTTAATTCAAATCCTATCATTCAAGCTCAAAATCCAATTCAAAACCAGATTTCCAGATTCAAATCCAAGGCCAAAGGTCTAAGTCCTGAAAGCCTTTTCCAGCAAATCTTTGAACATTTCAAAACCCTATCAAATGACCTCTGATTCAAGATCTGTCAGTTCCAAACTGATGTGACATGTCTCTAGAGGTAACCCTCCAAATTTGAACTCATTCTGAGATCTCTAACCCCAAAAACTGAATTGAAATCCAAAGGCTGTAAAACCTTCAGATATTTACAGTTTATGCCACTGGGCCTGCCACCTAGTGGATTTTGACCCTGGAGCTTTCTCCAAAGCCTCCAATCACCTCCAGACCCTTGATTATGACCCATTAAGTAATAAACTATATTTTGTTGGACTCAATTTGACCCCTAGTTGACCAGGGGTCAAAATGACTAAAATGCCCCTATGGGGTGTGAATAGTCACTTTGATCAAATGACCTCCAAATCAAATGCAGTCACTTCCAGCAAGCTTCAAATGTCAAACCAAACCCATTGAACCCAGAACCAGCCCCTGGGTCAACCTGGTTGACCAAGTCAACCTAGTTGACCTAGAAGGCCCCTTTAGGGTCAAAACAGGTCATTTTGACCAAATGACCTCCTCTGACCTTGGGACCACCTCCATTGGTCTCCAAATATCATTTCAAATCTTTTGAACCCATTTCCAGACCCTGGACCCACCTGGTTGACCAAGTCAACCAGGTTTGACCTAAAAGGCCCATTAAGGGCCCAAATAGGTCATTTTGACCAAATGACATCTCCAGACCTTGAGACAACCACCAGCAGACTCAGAATGTCATTCTGAACTGATTGGACCCATTCCCTAACCCTGAGTCAACCTGGTTGACCAAGTCAACCTAGTTGACCCACTAGGCCCATTAAGGGCCTAAACATGTCATTTGATCTGAATGACCCTTCCAGACTTTGAAACCACTTCTACTAGACCCCATTCATCATTTCAAACCATTCCAGTTCAAACCCTAACCCTGGGTCAACTTGGTTGACCAAGTCAACTCAATTGACCCATTAAGCCCATTAAGGTTTCAAATAGGTGATTTGACCCAAATGACTTATTCAAACCCTCAAACCATACCTACCAAACTCCATTTATCATTTGAGATTGATCCAGCCCAGACCCTGATTCTGGGTCAACCTGGTTGACCAAGTCAACCCAGGTCAATCAGTTCAAGCTATTAAGCTTCTCCACTTTAAATCAAACTCTATATGCATCCAAATCTTTCAAATTTACCTCAAATTATGATTCAAAAATTTTCAAATCTTTTTAAAGTTAAATCATGTTTGATTTGACCAAGTCAACCCATTAAGACTTGGTCAAATCTCCTCAAATTCCTTTATTCCCATGCAAATCCCAATTCTTAAGTCAACCAAGCCTTCAAATTTACTTCAACTGATATTCCAAACCTATCTAAATTTGTCATGAGTCAAATCATGAACATTTGAATCTAGTCAATGCATTAGGATTTGGTCAAATCAACTTGTCCATTCATTAGTTGGCTCTTACATTTGATTTAACCCTTTAAATCTCTTTGAATCCATTTCAATCAGCTCAAACCTTCTTCCACATGACATTTCAACATGCCTTTGACTGTTGACTAGTCAAATATAGTCAATAAAGGGTTTAAAGGGGTCAAACTTGGTCAAATGACCCCTTAATCCTAATTCCTTTTAATCCAAGCACCTCCAGCTGTTTGGCCTGACTCCAGAACCTTCCTAAGGTTATTATCAACCCTTAGATGAGATCCAATGGTTCTCATCATCCCCATATGCTCATATAGGCCAAATTAGACTTTCCACATGGGATTGTCCTTCCCTTGTCCTTGCTCCCCGCTCCCAACGACTCCCTGGACACATGGCATTCATCTAGAGTCCAGCCAAACTAATCTTGGCCGTCTATTTGGGCTGGAGTAGTTAGAATAGGGCAAAACCCCATTTGGAGCCCTCATTCTATTCCACACACTCTCTCACTCTTCAAGCCTCTCCAAGCCCAGTCCCCAAGTTCCTTGAGCTCCCCAGAGACTCCTCCTCACTTTCCAAGCGAAATCCAGCCGGTCAAATCCCGTCGGCGGCCAGATTCCGGCGAGCTCACATCAAGATCCGTCCAAGCCCGATAGTGCTCGATCCAAACGATATCAAGCTAAGGTGTCTTCAGCAATATTGAGCGTAGACAAACAACAATTTCAGAGAGTCCAAAAGCGGTTCAATCAATCCATCATCAAGGTCAAAAACTCAAACCCTAGTCTACACACTTAGAGTTAATTAGCTCTTTAAATAGTGCATTTTAAATTTCCAAACAAACTCCACATTATTTCTGTTCAATCCAGTGAGCTAGGTTTAAAATTTCAAGTCATTTAGTCTAGTCGATTGAGAGAACGAGTTAAAAAACTAATCCTAGGGCATTTTCGTAGAACCGATCAGGTGTACAAAATATTAGCCGTTGATCATCGCATCAACGGCTGAGATTTCGTCATACCGCGCGCTGATCTGACCGCGTGATACGTCCGTCGCTCAGGATCTTCGTTCGGATTAATCGTAACCGTCCGTTTAAAACCACGCGAGATCCGACGGTCGAGAATCCACGCTGACGTGGATTAGTGATAACGCGGTCCGCGTTATCAATTTCTAATGATTGCTGGCGGCGCAATCATTGCGCCGCCGAGAAATCATTGACCCGCCGCCTCCGCGGTTTGCCTGGACAAATCAGAAGCCGCCGCGTGGACATCCCGCCGCCAGGGATTGATTAAACATTTTTTTAATTGATTTTAAATACATTTTAAACCTTAAGAACTTCAAAAAAATGCTATAAATCAAATATAAACCCAAAAAATCAATATAATATATCAAATTGCTTGGATTTTCAAGACCTTTAATTTAAAATTAAAATTATTTTAAAATGTTTTCTGTATTTTAAGTAATTTTGAATATTGTTTATTTGGCTATTTTAAATATTAATTAATTAAAGTAAATAAATTTAATTTCTTAATTTTAAAATAAACCTATTTTAAAATCATTCTAAATCAGTTAATATATTTTAAATATTTAAACCTTAATAATTAATTTAAATTTATAATATTTCTAGTTTAAGTATTTTAAATAGTTCCAATATTTTAAATACTTAATTAATATTATATTAAATATTATATTAAGCATTTTTTTTAAATTAAACTTTATTTTCAAAAATATTTCCAATTAAATCAGAGGTCCTCTCAACAATTTTAAAATTAATTTGATTATATTTTTAAATTATTTTAATTTCAAAATTAATTTATATATATGTATGTTAATATATGTCTATATATATAGTTCAAAGCTATTTCAAAAATTATATTTACTTAAATCTTTAATTTGAGAGGTCCATTGGAATTTCAAATATAGGTTAAACTTGGTTGAATAGAATTAATGTGGATGATTAGTGAACAATCATATTTTGGTTGTTCTCTAATCTTGTTTCTAATTACATACGTTATGTTAATCCATGTATGCTTAGGAACATACACACACCACTTAGTTTAAGGCTTTCTTAGATTTAGGTTTGATTATTTAATATGTGCATATCATGTGAATGTTATATCAAGGGTTAGTGACTTTGATTTGAAATCAATTAACCTAGTGACATCATTAAGGACAACAATTAAGGACTCACTTAGAAAACTTAAAAAAATTCTAATAATTAGGATACATCTCCAATAGACTTGAAACTCAAACCATTTGAACATAGTGACACTCTCAGCCCATAGAAAATATCTTACGGACTTTTGAGATCATTAAGCCCCCTAATTAACCTAATTAAGTTTAAACCTTAATTAAGCCATTAACTCTTCCAGAAATTATAATAAATCAAGTTTAAATCTAAAAATTACATTTAATATCTCAAACTGACCAGAATTAAAACCAGCAACCAACTAATTCTAATTAAAATTAATCAACCTTTAAACCTTAATCAAACTCAAATCATTTAATTACATCGGGTACCACTGGGTAACCTAGGCCTACGAGGCTATTAAATTAGCCCCATGGAAGGTGAAATAAACTTCACGGCCTCGGTGTGAAATAAAGGTGATATCCAACAAACAAGTAAAATCAAATTTAAAAATCAATTTCAAGTCACTAATATTTAAATTCAAATTAAATCTTCCCTTAAGCCTTCAACCAACTAGAACTTTAAACAACTTCAATCAAATCATCCTATTTAGGACATATCAAAGCCACACAGCCTACCTCACACACTTTAGATGGTTTGCTAGGAAAACCAACTTTAGTCTTAGGTTAGGCCGGTGTTTACTTTTCTGCTACTTGCGTATGCCGGGTTTTCCGTGGTTTTCATTGCATGCTGGTTTCTAAATTTAAGTAATTGATGTTGATGTGATTGTTTATTTATTTACTGCACTCTGAGTTGATTGATTGTACGTTAGATCTACCCTTAGGTTAGGAACGATTTGTACTAATTTAATCTTATGCAGGTGGCCATGCTCATATAGGGCATAAATTAAAGGGGGAAAAAATCATAATTATTAAATTGCACAGGTGCTCCGGAAAATTGCCTAAGTCCCCCTTTTAAAATTAAAAGAGCATGGCCAAGCGTGGCTGTGATTGAGCATTTTTAAATTTCAATATATTAACTGCTTGGGATGTCAAATATAAACTGCTGATTATTAGGATAACCCTGCAGATTGTTGAGTCTAGATTTTTAATTTCAATTTGATGTAATTTGATTTAAATTGAGTTGTAATGTTTAAAGTGATTTGAGATTGAGATACTTAAACACCCAATTTGGAATCCAAAGAGGAAGGAACATCCCTTAGGGGAGAGTTCCTATCCATTTGGAGATCCAAATTAGGATGAAGTTCAAGTATCCAAAGAGAAAAGATAACACCCCTATTCAGGGGGAGTTTCTTTTCATTTGGATATCCAGACCCGACGATCCAAGGAGTTCTAAGGAGACGAAGATGTGAAGAACGAGAAGAATCTCAAATCTCAAAGTCACTTGAGTCTTAGGAGTAGAATCCGGGTTGTAGTCAGTGGTACCCGGCCACTTTACTTTACTGCAGACCCTGGGTTGTACTATTAAGGGCACTTGCCTATGGACTTTCAGTTTGAGCATTTATTTAATTAATTTAATTAAATGTTGATTTGATTACTCGATGCTGATTGCGATTAAGGACCCGCATGCTTTTAGTAGTTTATTTGGCGCTATTGCATGTCGATTTTGATTTAGCCTGGAACCCAATCGGAGGCTCGTGAGGGTACGGTCATTAACTTCTTCTACTTAAACAAAACTTAAAAATTTTTTAAGCTCAGATGGAAACTCTAACGCTCTTAAGAAGTAAGCCCGGACTCGCCGGGAGTTTTTCATGCATACATATTGACTTTTCTCATCCGTGTTAGGCACCTCCCCGCCTGCGGGTTCTGGCAGACCACCTGACCTATTATGGTGCAGTTCTGTCCAAGGGGATGTTGTGCAATCTCTAGGATAAAATCTATTTTTTAAGCCTGATTTTAAAACTGCTACATTTTGATTTAAGCATTTCATCGAGTCAACTAGCATGCATTGCATTAGTAACAAATAAAAAATTGAGTCTAAATCTTTAATTGCATTTCTAGCTTAAGCATTTAACCCAACATATGTTAAGGGGTCAATTAGGATCTGCTCTAGATGTTGACCCCAATTCTTTAAACTAATCTTAATCAATATCCCTAATCACTCTTTCATAAAGACTTTGACTCATGGTTTTAAAAGCGTTTAGGTGGTTTAGCTGGCTCCCTAATCCAGGCCGGGGTAAGCCCAGATTGCATTTCATTAGCTAGGTTCTGGGTCACTGATTCTCAGTACCCATTTTAGACTTAGGTTCTGAGGCAAATGTTCAATCTTAAGACCTCAATCTTCCGGGAATCTAATTCCCATTTTCTAATAAAATTGACTATTTAAACATTAAATGTTTTTCAATCTAATTCAAGCCCAACACTTAGGATAGTCTGAGGTGTTTCTGAAGTAATTCAGAATCTCAAAGCACCTCCTACTCTTCTTCCTTTGACTCTAGAAATAACTGTTCAAATTTGATCCAGTCCCTGTTGAATTTTCAGTCCCTTAACCTCCTTTGACATCAAGCTTTGAAATCTTAAATGAAATTCGTATCGCTATTTTAATCGAGAGTATTCGTAGGAAATTTTCTGGTTTCCTACGATGTAATTAACTACGAGGGCTTACGCTCGTAGGAGATTTAGAAACCCAGACCTGATTTCAAAATTAATCTTTTTCAAAACTTTAATTAATTATCTTTGGGAAAATCAAAAGTCAACGATCATTATTGTCATTTTCAAATGATCGATAACAGACGATATCCTCTTTCCTTGGAAAGATATATCGTACTATTATTGTGATCTTGATTTTAAAATTAATGACCTCTTTACTAGATTATTGTAGTGAAACATTGGATTAAACACTATTTTGATTCTTCGGGATCATATATTGTTTCTCCTTGAATTTGAACTACGATAATCAGAGTAAATCAAAATTTATAATCTGAACCTATTAGGGAACGATATGTTCACCTTTCGAGGTGATATATTATTCATAATAAGTGTTCGATTTTAAATATTCAAATTCCAGAAATTTAACTTTCTCAAAGAAAATTAAACACTTTTTCAAAACTATATTTTTTTTCAATCAAACAAAAAAAATGACGACTCCGCTGGGGAAAATCTCCCTCTCCATCTTTAATAGCGCTACGAATTTTATTGTATCGGTAGTTTTGACTACCTTTCTTCCATTGGTCCTTCTACCCATTTCTTTCTTGGGTGAGTGTGGCCAACACAATTAAGACATGTGAAAAGAGAGGTGAGTGTAGGAAACCTCCCTCCAAGTCTGGCTTTGACATTTCGCCTCCAAGTTCATTGGTAGAGCGAAAGAGTCAAGCTGAGCTTTTCAAAGTCTTTCTGTACATGTTGCAAACTTACATGCAAATAAATCATAGCGTGCTAAGTTTCACAATTTACAGAAGATTTCTTTAATTTCAAAGTTATAATTTCAAATATCTAGCAAAATTCCATTGTCTTCAAATCTCAATCGATTCCTATATCTTACCATTACATATAGGATTGTAATTCCTATAATTCAATATGTGTGATAGGATATAGATTCCTCTTCCAAATTTTAATCCAAAATTTGAAATTTTCTGGTTAATCTAACCTTCGACATTTCAATCCTGAATCACTAGTCGGAATGAAAGAGTCGGGTTAGCTTATAACATTCCCCCTGTTTTTGTAAACCGTTATGTTGAACATACGTTCAACACTTCGAGTTTCAAAATAAGGGGAGATGCTGCCGAAATTTCAAATTTTTTAAACATCTATTTTCAAATCAGAATAATCATTGCAACTATATATTCTACAATAATTATTGTAGTTGTATATAGTTAATGTACTTTCAACTTCTCCGGTTGTTTCAGTCCTTGACATTTCATTCTGAATCATTCATCAGAATGAAAGAGTCAGGTTGATTTCCTAGAATCTCCCTCTTATAGGTTTGTAAACCGTTATGTTGAACATATGTTCAACACTTCGAGTTTCAAAAATAAGGGGAGATGCCGCCGGATTTTCAAAAATTTTCAAATCCCTTTTCAAAGTCAATCAAGTTCAAAATGCATTGCTATATATTTTTCTATAACAATCGTTGTAGCTTAATATATGCAATATTTATTCAAATTTATCCGGATAAATCAATCTTTGACATTTCATTTTAAATCATTCTTTTGAAATGTAAAGAGTCAAGTGATTTTCCCTAGCTTTCCCTAACATTTGTAAACCGTCGAGTTGAATGCAAATTCAACACCTCGAGTTTCAAAATAAGGGGGGGGTGCTGTCGAAAATTCAAATTTTCAGAAATATCCGTTCAATTCTCTTCAAGTTTTAATCGTCACGTGTCGAATGTTCTTCTACAATACTTCTTGTAGATGAACATTGATAATTCAAATTCAACATTTATTTTTAGTGTCTTTCAAATTTTTGAACTCTGACATTTTATCTTTGATAAGATATAAAGGTCGAGTTCCTTCCTGTAAAATTTTCCCTAATGTTTGTAAACTGTCTTGTTGAATGTAAATTCAACACCTCAAGTTTCAAAAATAAGGGGAGATGCTGCCAGATTTTTGAGTCATTTAAATTCCCTTTCAATTCAAATTCGATTTTCACTGTCACATGTACTACTACAACATTCTCTTGTAGTATAATATGTACTATTTCCAGATTCAAATTTAATCATCTAATCTTTTCATCAAGACAAACCTCTGACATCTTATCCCTAGCCTAATCAATGGGATAAGAGAGTCGAGTCAAAACTCCTTGATTTTCTTTGATATTTTGTTAACTATTAAGTTGAAATCAAATCCGACTTATTGGTTTCAAATAGTCAAAGAAAATCTTTCAATTTTCAAAATTTCAAACCCCCGTCAAATTCTTTCAAATCAAATCCAGACCATTGTTGTTATACATTCTCTACAATATTCTCTTGTAGTTGAACATATACAACAAAAATTCAAATCTTTTTCAAGTCAAAATTGATATCTATACTTTATCACTATATATCGGATTATAGTTCCTATAATTCGATTTATGTGATAAAATATAGAAAATTTCTTATCAAAATTCAAATTCAAAAGTTTGATTCAAATCTTCTCTTTCAAATTTCAGACAATCAAATTTTCTGCAATGGCTGGGAAACTTCTGTTCTCTGTTGACCGAGACCTCCAAGTCGAAGAGCTAATTCATAGCAGTGCGATTCAGTTTGGGATGGGTTTCAAGACTCTGAAACTGTCTGTTAATGGTGGAACAATCATCAATCTCGCTGCTGAGGGCGAGAATGGTCCAGTAGTGGAACTAGCTGTGGGAGCTACGAGTGACCTTCTCCCAGTGTTGGAACTGGCAGTAGGTGCTACCCTTACACCTTCTGCACCCTCAGTCCAGAGTGAGGACAAGAAAATTGAAGTAAAATCTACTGTTGAAAAAGGGTCTTCTAGTTCTGCAGCACTGTTTGGCACGAAGAGTGCTAGGAAGAACTACCTGAGAAGGATCAGGAAGAAAATTACCAAGTCAAGGAAGATAGCTGAACAGAAAGCCTTGAGTTTAGTTGAGCCTGAGGCTGCTGAGGAGCTGCCTATCCCTGCCTCTTCTCCACTCTTGAAAGGGAGTCGTTTTCACCCCCTCGCAGTGCTGCAGGGGAGGAGAGAGTCACGCGGATTGCTAGCTCTCCACCTAGCCCAGTCGACTACACTGTTAAGAGAACCACCAAGGAGAAGAACACTTTGAGAACTAGGATGTTAAGGAACATCATTCATACCTGTGCTGCTGAGACAGGTCAGACCAAAGAACAATATGTGAGACACCTGAAGGGGGTGATCTCACACAAGCTTGAGAAAGAAGTTTTAAAGGAAGAAAAGTCTGAAGCAAGAAACTTGACTCCTCAGCCAGTGAGGAGAAACAAAAAGTTTGTTAAGCAACCAGTTGCCTCAGTATTAGTGGATGGATATCATTGGGTGCCTCGTCTCCCAACTGCCAAAACTGAGGAGATAGTTTTAACTGGGTCTGGCAGGAGTCACCCTCTCAGTGGTAGACCTCCAGTTCCCCCTTCAAGATTCTCAAAGTTGGCCCCTATGATAGCCAAATCAAAAGAAATTGTCAAAGACTTACAACCAGTTGATGTTAAGGGCAAGAGGCCCATACATTTGGATGAACCTTATGTGCCAATGAAGGTAAGCAGAACTGTTGGGATTCAGATTAGAGATACACCAGTTCAGTCACCAGTTTAGCCACCAGTCCAGTCACCTGTTAAGGTCCCCCGACTCCTTATTCAGGGATGTGAGGATTCCCCTCAGATTGATGTTGGAGTTCCTACAAGTCAAACTCCTTCGTCACCTGTTAGGTTAGATATCCCTCACCCTGTTGAGGATGTCACCCTCACGACTACCGACCTTGGGACAGTCGGAGGGGAGGGGATAGAGCTTGAGGATGATGAAGAAATGTTAGATCAGTTGGTAGCAGAACCTACCGCTGATGACCTGCAAATCCAAGAAGTCCTCACCAAGCTAGGAGATGAGGAATTTGAGGAGATGATCAACTATAAGGGGTACCTACCAATCGACCTCGAATCAATTGAGGGTAGACCGGTCGATGAGGTGGTACAAGAAATAAGGGACATACTTAAAAACAAGGCAATTGAAGCCTTTGATCCAGAAGCAGATGATCTGATGGAAGAAGATTCAGCTGGGAACATTTGTATGGTGGAAACCAGAGCATCAAATAAAGATGCTGAGCCTTCAAGACACCGATCTGGTAAAGAAGAAGCTTCTGCAGTAGTAGATTCAGACTCCGATGGATCAATTAAATTGAGTGAGAAAGATGAATACATCAAGAGTCTGGAAAGTAAAATTGAACAGATGATGCTCAGAATGGAACAGATGCAAAATCAGATGATCAAGGCACAGCAATCTCAATCCGAGCAGTTGCAACCTACAACACATACAGTGGGTGAGCACAGCAGGAAAACAGAATCAAGTCCTAGAACTCCAGAGGTTGCTTCCCCAACCTCTCCAGCCGACAAAGATATCCGCCAGATGATTGAAACCCAGGTAAGGGAGGCCTTAGCCCATTCTCAAGGGACTGTATCCATTCCAAAGGGTAGACCCTACCCTGAAGAATATGATTCAGTTTCTTATCCTAAAGGCTTTGTGCCACCTTCATTCAAAGTTTTTAGTGGGTTGGAAAACCCAAGACAGCACCTGGCCCACTTCCGAGCGAGCTGTTGCAACGCAGGAGGGTCAGATGCTCTACTCTTTCGCCAGTTTGTGAGTAGTCTATCCGGTATTGCTTTTGAGTGGTACACAGATCTACCTAATGGTTCAGTAAAAACATTCACAGAGCTCGAGAGTCTATTCTTAAAGAGATTCTCAGGAGCTCAGCAGCGTGTAACCGTTGGTGATCTCGTCATCGAGAAACAAAAACCGGGAGAGTCTTTGGTTGAGTACATCTTGAGATGGCAAAATCTCTCGATGAAGTGTGAACCCCAGTTGCAAGAGCAACATGCAGTGGAGATTCTTTTAAAGAACATCCACGGGCCTATTGCTTTTCTCCTGAAGGGTTTCACTATCAAAACCTTTGAAAAACTTTTGAATAAGGCTAGTAATCTACAGGAAGAGGCTTCCAAAATGCCATTCCTGAAGGATTCTACTGAGGAAAAGAAAGCTAGCAAACCATTGAAGTCCTTTGAAAAGAGAACGGCAATGGTTTCAGCTGTTGATAAGGGGAAGAAACCAATGAATGTTCAGTCCAGTAACTCTCCGACACAACAAACTCAGAAATCTCCACCTTTCAGGTAACTTCTCAACCTACAAGAGATTCTCACCCGATTTCTTTTAAAGAGAGATTGGCTCGTACATATCCATTTAAAAGGGAGTTGGTGAGAAAGATCTTTAAAAGTCTTCAGAAGAAGCCAGATTTTCGATTGCCGGAGGCCAAGAAGCCGGAAGAGGCAAATAAGAAGGATGATCCAACTTTTTGCCCCTACCATCGCATGTTAGGCCACACAATCGAAGACTGCATCGTCTTCAAAGATTGGCTAGAAAAGAACTTCCGTCAATGTAATATTATAATTCCAAAGGAGTACCTGGTCGATCCGGATCAGGGGTCTGTCAAATCTATCTCAGGTATGAATTCTAACTTTTCTCTGTCCATTGAAGATGGTTGGGATATAGCACTATCCCGAGCATTTAAAAAGTCGATTAATAAATCTTTTCGTCTTTCTCAACAGTTACCGACGAGAGCCCGGGACCCGATCTGGGAGGTTGACCTCGAGGCTTCGCAGGAGGACGTTGGGACAGTTTCCTCTCCAGTAGTCTTAGGAACTACTATACTGAATAAAAATGAAAAGAGTGAATTTTCTGTAGAGAGGAAATTTGTTGATGAGAGATCTATACAAGTGGTTGATGGTGGCTCAAAACCTCTGTCACCACTGAAATTATCTGACTTTTACTTTGCCCCATCAAAGGCAAAGGGTCGAAAATTAAATAAAAAGTCTGATCCTTCTGCTCAAATTTTGATGATTAATGTTGAGAATGAAGATGCTAATGACTCTTCTGTTGAAAATAATCAAGAACAAGTTGAGATCAATCAAGAAATCCAAACACTCGACTCTCCAAATTTGACTCTTCAAGAGAGAAACGAATCTGATGTCTTATCAGATAGTGAAACCCCTGAAATTAACTTTCAAGGGAGTCCTGTCATGATAGACTTTTCAGATTCGGACTCTCGCTCAGATAACGATAATCAATCGCCTAAGGAGAGCGTAGACTCCCCTGTAGTTTGTTCTTCCGATGAAGTCGTGCAAGTACAACTACGTGGAGGGAAGGTCTTACCCCCTAGGCTACCTCCTCAGAATAAAGGAAAACAAGTTATTTCTGATGATCTAACTCAAATCCCCGCTCAACAATCAACTCCAATTCTTTCAAATCCACCGGGCCCCAATGTTAATGTTCCAAGTGTTGATTATAATGTCTTAGCTCACCTTAGGAAGTTGCCCGCCAAATTGAGCATTTATGATGCCCTTGTCCTTTCAAAAGAGATGAGGGAAACTCTAATTAAAGCACTTCTCGACCCAGAGATTTGCTTAGCTCAATTAGCCTCAACTTCCGAGGAAGAAGCTTTGTACTTTAAGGAAATCCCTGGGGTTACCTTCTCTGACGAAGATTTACTCCTTGGAACTGCCGACCACAATCATCCACTTTACATCACAGTAAATGTGGGCAAGTTTAAGTTATCAAGAGTTCTAGTTGACCCGGGTGCATCGGTCAACGTGATGAACATAAAGACTCTCGCATACCTTAGAATTAATACTAGTAAGCTCTCAACTGACAAGTTAGTGCTTCGTGGGTTCAATGAGAAGGGCGAGAAGGCTTTAGGTTCAGTTACCCTTCTTCTAGAGATAGGAGAATTGAAAACTGAAGTGAAATTCCATATAATTGATTCGGCAACGTCCTTTAATGCGCTCCTAGGAAGGCCCTGGATCCATGAGTATAGGATGGTTCCTTCTACCCTACATCAATGCATCAAGTACCAACGAGATGGCATTGAGTTTGATATTAAGGGTGATCTGCAACCATTCTCTATTCACGAGATCGGGATCTACGAGGATGCGGCGTACTACGTTCCTAAAGGGTCCACTACTTGTTCTAAAGTAGAGATCAACGTCAAGGAGGAAAAGGCAGAAAGTCAAGGTTCAAAAGCAATTCAAAGATTGAGAAAAGAAAAAGTCAAAAATCAAAAGAGACAAAACTCAAGTAGTGAAGACGACGTCGAGCGTGTGATCTTCAGGCCTCCAAACATTATACCTCAAAGAGGTGGGAGGATGGCCCAAAGAGCACGCGGTCGAGGTCGCCCTTCAATTGAAAAAAGAAATTCCCCGATCTATGTCGAACTTGAAACAAGTTCTGATGAAGATTCAAGAAAAAGGGGTGCCAGATTTGCTTTTGACTATACAAAAATCAATCCTCCTCCGAAGTTTGATCTCACTTTAGAATCAGATAGCGACCAAGAGGATATAAAATTAAATATTCAAAGTGACGAGCCTGAATTGAGTTTGTATGAAAAGCTTAATAGAACTGTTAAATCCTTAACCTTAACCCCACTGTCTGCTGACAGGGTCTCAGGGTTAGTAATTAAGGATGCTCCGAACTTAGATGGAGAAGTAAGGAAAGCTAAGAAGTTCTTCGCTGGCTCTTCCTCCTCAAGGAATGAAGATGATGTAATCCTTGAAGAGGCAAATTTTAATGAATTAATGGAATTACCTTTTGGCTACTTTCCTGCTGGTGTTAAATCTCTTATTTCTAAAGGTTTTGCTCCGAGTCAATGGACTAAGGGTCAGGCTAGATACCACGAAAGTCTTTGGAATTCAAAATTTAATAAACATTGGACCAGTGGTATCGGCTTTAGTACCATTAGATCGTTTGACGATGACGAATTTTGTCTAATGATAACTAGTCGTCCTGAATTTAAAAATATCCCTACTGAAGTCATTGATTCATTCGATGGACTTTGTTTGGAGACTTTTGATGATTCTGACGAACTTCAGGTTCGGGATGCACCCCCTGAATTCGAAGAAGAAATTAAATCAACAGTCGATGAACTTAAAGAAATCAACCTTGGAACAAAGGATGACCCTCGCCCCACTTTCATAAGTTCTTTGTTGAGTGAGGATGAGTCTAAGGATCTAATTCAACTTCTATCCGAGTTTAAAGATTGCTTCGCCTGGACATACGACGAAATGCCGAGGTTGTCCGCTGACGTAGCAGTCCATAGACTTGGAATCCGGCATGATGCCATTCCTGTCAAGCAAGCGCCACGACGCATGCGTCTGGAGATCGAACAACAAGTCGTTACTGAAGTCAAGAAGTTGGCAGAGGCCGGATTTATTCGAGAAGAACAATATCCTTCTTGGGTAGCCAGCGTCGTGCCAGTTCGAAAGAAAAATGGTCAAATCCGGGTCTGTGTTGACTATAGAGACCTGAATAAGGCATGTCCTAAGGATGAATTTCCTTTGCCAATCCCAGAACTCATGGTGGACATTGCCTCCTCGCATGTTGTTTTCTCCTTTATGGATGGCTTGTCTGGTTATAATCAAATCAAGATGGCCCCAGAAGATGAGAGAAACACTGCATTCAGAAGTCTTATAGGGATCTTTTGTTATAAAGTGATGCCCTTTGGCCTCAAAAATGCTGGTGCAACCTACCAGCGGGCCATGACTCATATCTTTGATGACTTAATACATAATCAAGTCGAATGTTACATCGACGATTTAGTTGTCAAGAGTAGAGTGAAAGAGGCTCATCTTTATGATTTAAGAACTGTCTTCGAGCGGTTACGCCGCTACGACCTCAAAATGAATCCCTTGAAGTGCGCTTTCAGCGTCATGTCAGGGAAATTCTTAGGTTTCGTAGTCAGGCACCGTGGAATCGAAATTGATCCTGCCAAAATTGAAGCTATCTTAAATATGCCGCCTCCTAAGAGTCTCACTCAACTGAGATCTCTCCAGGGCAGGCTGGCGTATATAAGAAGATTCATTTCTAATCTTTCTGGAAGATGTCAACCATTCTCTGTCCTAGCTAAAAAGGATGCCAAATTCATTTGGGACGAGAAATGTCAAAATGCTTTCGAAAGTATCAAACAATACCTGACAAATCCGCCAGTTTTGGCGGCCCCCATTCCGGGAAGACCTTTAATCCTTTACACTACAGCCCTTGACGAATCTCTTGGGGCTCTTCTAGCTCAAATCAATGACGATGGGAAAGAGAATGCCCTCTACTACCTGAGTCGGAGATTACTCCCAACAGAAATCCGATACCCTGCAATTGAGAAACATTGCCTTGCCTTAGTCTTTGCAGCACAAAAACTAAGACATTACTTGCTTTCTCATCAGGTCAGTCTGATTTCCAGTGTCAACCCCCTGCAATATCTTATGACCCGGCCCACATTGTCAGGACGTCTAGCTCATTGGTCTATGATATTGTTACAATTTGAAATCACTTTCATTCCCCTGCGTGCTGTGTAAGGGCAGGCCGTCGCCGACTTCCTTGCGGCACACCCGCTACCGGCGGAATCTCCTCTAAATGATGATTTACCTGACGAGCAAATCATGAGTTTCGAGGAATCCAATGTTCAAACCTGGAAAATGTATTTTGATGGCGTAGTGTCCTCTCAAAGGGGCAAAACACCTCAATCTACTATTCCTGGAAAAGCCGGAGTCGGTCTGGTTTTCATAACACCGGATAAGGGAATGATGCATTTTTCCTACCATTTATCAGAACCTTGTACGAACAACGAAGCTGAGTACGAAGCTTTGATAACTGGTCTGGAACTTGCAATCCTAATAGAGATTAAAGAGATTAAGATCTATGGTGACTCTCAATTGGTGATCAACCAAGTTGCAGGGACCTATAAGGTTTTGAATCCTAAACTCCTGAAATATCACCAATACACAATGCACCTACTCAAGAAAATTCCCATTGTAACTATGTATAGGGTTCCTCGTGGAAGCAATTCCTCGGCGGATGCCCTAACAAAGCTTGCAAAGGAATTTGCTTGCCCAGAAGAAGACTTCATCCCTATAGAAGTTCAGGGTCGTCAAGTCCTGTCCCCTGTAGACATGGAATACCTCAAAAATCAATCTTCCCAGGTCCTTTCTACATCTTCAGCAGTCGATGAAGAACAAGATTGGAGACAACCAATAATCAAGTATTTGCAAGAAGGCAAACTTCCCCACGACAGGTCTCTTGCCAACCAAATTAAGAAACGTGCCCTATCATATGCACTAGTCAACGATACGTTGTACCGACGATCGTTCGATCAGATGTGGCTCCGTTGTTTAAACAGACGAGAGGCCCTGAAGATCGTTAACAAAGTCCATGCTGGACTGTGCGGTGCTCATCAATCGGGTCCTAAGATGAAAATGAAAATCAAAAGACTTGGTTACTACTGGCCTACGATGATTGACGATTGCATGAAAATTGCAAAATGTTGTCATCAATGCCAAGTTCATGGTGTGGTTTTACATCAGCCGCCTAATGTGTTGCATCCTACGATAGTCTCGTGGCCCTTCGAAAGTTGGGGCACGGATATCGTCGGGCCAATTGACCCTCCTTCTTCAAGGGGTCATCGCTTCATCTTAGCAGCGATTGATTACTTTTCAAAGTGGGCAGAAGCAGTACCACTAAGAAATGTAACATCACATCATGTAATGAAATTCTTTCATGACCATATCGTATATCGATTCGGCGTGCCTCGCAGAATCATATCCGATAATGGGTCCGCTTTCAAGTCTACAAAAATCAATAACTTTACAAGTCGCCACGGTATTGATTGGAGATACTCAACAATCTATTACCCACGGGCTAATGGATTGGCTGAGGCCTTCAACAAAACCCTGGTACAAATCATCAAAAAGACCCTGGATGACAATAAACGTCAGTGGGATGAGAGGTTGGTGGAAGCTCTGTGGGCCTACAGGACCACATATCGAACCCCGACCCAATCCACACCGTTTGCATTAGTGTATGGGTCCGAGGCCGTACTCCCTCTGGAAATTCAAATCCCTTCACTCAGAACTGCAGTCCAGAATCAAATCACAACAGAACAGAATGCACAACTTCGACTTGAAGAACTTGAGGGTCTTGAAGAACGTCGTCTCCAAGCCCAGTAGAGTCTAGAACTTTATAAAGCCAGAATGGTTCAAGCTCATGATAAGTTAGTGCGACCTAGAACCTTCCGAGTAGGCGACTTGGTCTTGGTTCTTCGGAGGCCTATCTTAGCCCACCGAAAGCTCGGTGGAAAGTTTGAACCAACCTGGGAAGGACCCTTCGTAGTGGAAACAGTTTACGAAGGAGGCTCATATCAGCTAGTGGATTGTAAAGGAAATCACCCAATGCTTCCTGTAAACGGGCGATTCCTGAAAAAATACTATGCTTGATGTAGCTCGAATTTCGAATCAATAAAATTTTCAAATTCTGAATCTATTCAGCTCAATTTTGTTCAAGTTTTTGAAAATCCGAAATTAAATTCAAGATGAATCAAAGTCAAATCAAACTTCAAGTTTAAAATTCTTCAAATTCAAAATCAATTCAAATCAAGTTTCAAATTCAAACATCTTTAAATTCAAGTTAAAAAATCATTCAAATTTCAAATTCCAGAATTCAAATCTCAAATTCTAGAATTCAAATCCGATCCTCTATACAGAGCAAGTTTCCTCTATATATGATCATTCCTGACTCGATCCTCTATATAGAGCAAGTTTCCTCTATATACGATCAATCCAGATCCGATCCTCTATACAGAGTAAGTTTCCTCTGTATACGATCATCCCTGACCTGATCCTCTATATAGAGCAAGTTTCCTCTATATACGATTAATCCAGATCCGATCCTCTATACAGAGCAAGTTTCCTCTGTATACGATCATTCCTGACCCGATCCTCTATATAGAGCAAGTTTCCTCTATATACGATCAATCCAGATCCGATCCTCTATACAGAGCAAGTTTCCTCTGTATACGATCATCCATGACCTGATCCTCTATATAGAGCAAGTTTCCTCTATATACGATCAATCCAGATCCGATCCTCTATACAGAGCAAGTTTCCTCTGTATACGATCAATCCAGACCCGATCCTCTATATAGAGCAAGTTTCCTCTATATAGGATCATCCAGATCAGATCTTCTATGTAAAGCAAGTTTCCTTTACATACGATCACTCCAAATCCGATTCTGTGCGAAGCAATGCTTCCTTCTCACAGGATCATCCAGTTCTCTTTTCTTCAAGATTAGATGTGAGTCATCGTGCTTTCTCTCCTTAGGATTAGATCTACTAGTGATGGATAACGCCCTCTGCGGCACCATTCTAGTTTCAAAATTTAAATATTTAAGCCTGATCTCCTATAGGAAGCAATACTACTTTCCTATACGATCATCCAGTTCTCTTTTCCTTAGAGTAAGCATTCTCCTTCTCTTAGGATTAGATTCCCCAGTGATGGAGTAAGTCCTCTGTGGCACCGTCCTGGGTTTAATTTCAAAATCCAGTTCTCTCTTCCTTAGGGTAGGTTATCCTTCCTTCCCTTGGGATTAGACTTCCTAGTGATGGAGTAAGTCCTCTATGGCACCATCCTGGAATTAATCTCAATCAGGCTTTCTTTTCTCCAGGGTTAGGTATTTCTCCCTTCCCTTAGGATTAGATCCACTAGTGGTAGAGTACGCTGTTTCCAGCACTACCCTAGTATCCTTTCAAATCTAGTTTTCTAAGGTTGGGATTTTCCTTTCTCTTAGAATCAAATTCAAACTCGATCCTCTGTAGTTAGGAATTCTTCCTTTCTATATGATCATCCAGACCTCCTTTTTCCTTTAGGGTAGGACTTCCCTTCCTTTAGGATTAGATCCACTAGTGGTAGAGTACGCTGTTTCCAGCACTACCCTAGTATCCTTTCAAATCTAGTTTTCTAAGGTTAGGATTTCTCTTTCCCCTAGTATCAAAATTCAGACTTGATCCTCTGTAGTTAGGAATTCTTCCTTTCTATACGATTATCCAGACTTCCTTCTCCTTTAGGGATAGATTCTTCCTTTCCATTAGGACCAGACCCATTAGTGGTAGAGTACGCTGCCTCAGCACTACCCTAGCATCATTTCAAATTCAAACTTCTAAGGTTAGGATCTCCTTCCCTTATATTCATTTCAAATTCAATCTTCTAAGGTTAGGATTTTCTTTCCCTTAAAATCAAATCTAGATTCAATCCTTTATAGTTAGGAGTTCTTCCTTCCTATAAGATCACCCAGGTTCCTCTACCCTTAAGGTTAGGATTCTCCTACCCTCAGGACCAGACCCACTAGTGGTAGAATATGCTTTTTCTAGCACTACCCTAGTATCTATTCAAACTCCGATTCCCTAGGGATAGATTTCTCTTGTCTTTAGGATCAAAACCCCAGACTTGACCATTCTATTCGGTCAACACCAATATGTGCAATAGAACTACATTCTATTACACATATTGGGGGTCCATTTGTTGACCTCATTTTTATATGAGGTTAGCATGACCAATCCAGACCTTAGGATCTTTCCAATCCTTAGGATCAATCTTAACCCTAGGATCAATCTGATCTTAGATCAATCCAGACTTTAAGATCAATCCAAATTCAAATCAATCTTGACCCCAAATCACTATAATCTAAGACAAATCTAGACTCTAGGATTTTCCTAGACTTCAGACCCTAGGATCTATTCTAGACCCTAGGATTCTACCTGACTCTAGATCATATGATCCTCTTAGACCTTAGGATTCTCCTAGATCTATCTAGAGCTTAGGATTCTTTTAGATCCTAAGACTATTCTAGATTCCAAGCCCTAGGACTTCCAAACCCTAAGATCTTCCTAGAAATCAAACTTTAGGATCTACTCTAGATCCTAAGATCCTTCTAGATCTTGAATCTTAGGATTCCTAGATCTTAGGATACTTTCAGATCCTAGGATTTTCCTAGGACTTCTAGATTCTAGGATCTTCCCAGACTCCAGTCCCTAGGATCTATTCTAGACCCTAGGATTCCCTTAAGCTGATTTGGACCCTAGGACCTATTCTAAATCTTAGGATTCCTCTAAATCAATCCAAGCTTCAATTCAATCTAAACTTAATTCAAATCCTATCATTCAAGCTCAAAATCCAATTCAAAACCAGATTTCCAGATTCAAATCCAAGGCCAAAGGTCTAAGTCCTGAAAGCCTTTTCCAGCAAATCTTTGAACATTTCAAAACCCTATCAAATGACCTCTGATTCAAGATCTGTCAGTTCTACACTGATTTGACATGTCTCTAGAGGTAACTCTCCAAATTTGAACTCATTCTGAGATCTCTAACCCCAGAAACTGAATTGAAATCCAAAGGCTGTAAAACCTTCAGATATTTACAGTTTATGCCACTGGGCCTGCCACCCAGTGGATTTTGACCCTGGAGCTTTCTCCAAAGCCTCCAATCACCTCCAGACCCTTGATTATGACCCATTAAGTAATAAACTGCATTTTGTTGGACTCAATTTGACCCCTAGTTGACCAGGGGTCAAAATGACTAAAATGCCCCTATGGGGTGTGAATAGTCACTTTGATCAAATGACCTCCAAATCAAATGCAGTCACTTCCAGCAAGCTTCAAATGTCAAACCAAACCCATTGAACCCAAAACCAGCCCCTGGGTCAACCTGGTTGACCAAGTCAACCTAGTTGACCTAGAAGGCCCCTTTAGGGTCAAAACAGGTCATTTTGACCAAATGACCTCCTCTGACCTTGGGACCACCTCCATTGGTCTCCAAATATCATTTCAAATCTGTTGAACCCATTTCCAGACCCTGGACCCACCTGATTGACCAAGTCAACCAGGTTTGACCTAAAAGGCCCATTAAGGGCCCAAATAGGTCATTTTGACCAAATGACCTCTCCAGACCTTGAGACCACCACCAGCAGACTCAGAATGTCATTCTGAACTGATTGGACCCATTCCCTGACCCTGAGTCAACCTGGTTGACCAAGTCAACCTAGTTGACCCACTTGGCCCATTAAGGGCCTAAACATGTCATTTGATCTGAATGACCCTTCCAGACTTTGAAACCACTTCTACTAGACCCCATTCATTATTTCAAACCATTCCAGTTCAAACCCTAACCCTGGGTCAACTTGGTTGACCAAGTCAACTCAGTTGACCCATTAAGCCCATTAAGGTTTCAAATAGGTGATTTGACCCAAATGACTTATTCAAACCCTCAAACCATACCTACCAAACTCCATTTATCATTTGAGATTGATCCAGCCCAGACCCTGATTCTGGGTCAACCTGGTTGACCAAGTCAACCCAGGTCAATCAGTTCAAGCTATTAAGCTTCTCCACTTTAAATCAAACTCTATATGCATCCAAATCTTTCAAATTTACCTCAAATTATGATTCAAAAATTTTCAAATCTTTTTAAAGTCAAATCATGTTTGATTTGACCAAGTCAACCCATTAAGACTTGGTCAAATCTCCTCAAATTCCTTTATTCCCAAGCAAATCCCAATTCTTAAGTCAACCAAGCCTTCAAATTTACTTCAACTGATATTCCAAACCTATCTAAATTTGTCATGAGTCAAATCATGAACATTTGAATCTAGTCAATGCATTAGGATTTGGTCAAATCAACTTGTCCATTCACTAGTTGGCTCTTACATTTGATTTAATCCTTTAAATCTCTTTGAATCCATTTCAATCAGCTCAAACCTTCTTCCACATGACATTTCAACATGCCTTTGACTGTTGACTAGTAAAATATAGTCAATAAAGGGTTTAAAGGGGTCAAACTTGGTCAAATGACCCCTTAATCCTAATTCCTTTTAATCCAAGCACCTCCAGCTGTTTGGCCTGACTCCAGAACCTTCCTAAGGTTATTATCAACCCTTAGATGAGATCCAATGGTTCTCATCATCCCCATATGCTCATATAGGCCAAATTAGACTTTCCACATGGGATTGTCCTTCCCTTGTCCTTGCTCCCTGCTCCCAATGACTCCCTGGACACATGGCATTCATCTAGAGTCTAGCCAAACTAATCTTGGCCGTCTATTTGGGCTGGAGTAGTTAGAATAGGGCAAAACCCCATTTGGAGCCCTCATTCTATTCCACACATTCTCTCACTCTTCAAGCCTCTCCAAGCCCAGTCCCCAAGTTCCTTGAGCTCCCCAGAGACTCCTCCTCACTTTCCAAGCGAAATCCAGCCGGTCAAATCCCGTCGGCGGCCAGATTCCGGCGAGCTCACATCAAGATCCGTCCAAGCCCGATAGTGCTCGATCCAAACGATATCAAGCTAAGGTGTCTTCAGCAATATTGAGCATGGACAAACAACAATTTCAGAGAGTCCAAAAGCGGTTCAATCCGTCCATTATCAAGGTCAAAAACTCAAACCCTAGTCAACACACTTAGAGTTAATTAGCTCTTTAAATAGTGCATTTAAAATTTCCAAACAAACTCCACATTATTTCTGTTCAATCCAGTGAGCTAGGTTTAAAATTTCAAGTCATTTAGTCTAGTCGATTGAGAGAACGAGTTAAAAAACTAATCCTAGGGCATTTTCGTAGAACCGATCAGGTGTACAAAATATTAGCCGTTGATCATCGCATCAATGGCTGAGATTTCGTCATACCGCGCGCTGATCCGACCGCGTGATACGTCCGTCGCTCAGGATCTTCATTCGGATTAATCGTAACCGTCCGTTTAAAACCACGTGAGATCCGACGGTCGAGAATCCACGCTGACGTGGATTAGTGATAACGCGGTCCGCGTTATCAATTTCTAATGATTGCTGGCGGCGCAATCATTGCGCCGCCGAGAAATCATTGACCCGCCGCCTCCGCGGTTTGCCTGGACAAATCAGAAGCCGCCGCGTGGACATCCCGCCGCCAGGGATTGATTAAACATTTTTTTAATTGATTTTAAATACATTTTAAACCTTAAGAACTTCAAAAAAATGCTATAAATCAAATATAAACCCAAAAAATCAATATAATATATCAAATTGCTTGGATTTTCAAGACCTTTAGTTTAAAATTAAAATTATTTTAAAATGTTTTCTGTATTTTAAGTAATTTTGAATATTGTTTATTTGGCTATTTTAAATATTAATTAATTAAAGTAAATAAATTTAGTTTCTTAATTTTAAAATAAACCTATTTTAAAATCATTCTAAATCAGTTAATATATTTTAAATATTTAAACCTTAATAATTAATTTAAATTTATAATATTTCTAGTTTAAGTATTTTAAATAGTTCCAATATTTTAAATACTTAATTAATATTATATTAAATATTATATTAAGCATTTTTTTAAAATTAAACTTTATTTTCAAAAATATTTCCAATTAAATCAGAGGTCCTCTCAACAATTTTAAAATTAATTTGATTATATTTTTAAATTATTTTAATTTCAAAATTAATTTATATATATGTATGTTAATATATGTCTATATATATAGTTCAAAGCTATTTCAAAATTTATATTTACTTAAATCTTTAATTTGAGAGGTCCATTGGAATTTCAAATATAGGTTAAACTTGGTTGAATAGAATTAATGTGGATGATTAGTGAACAATCATATTTTGGTTGTTCTCTAATCTTGTTTCTAATTACATACGTTATGTTAATCCATGTATGCTTAGGAACATACACACACCACTTAGTTTAAGGCTTTCTTAGATTTAGGTTTGATTATTTAATATGTGCATATCATGTGAATGTTATATCAAGGGTTAGTGACTTTGATTTGAAATCAATTAACCTAGTGACATCATTAAGGACAACAATTAAGGACTCATTTAGAAAACTTAAAAAAATTCTAATAATTAGGATACATCTCCAATAGACTTGAAACTCAAACCATTTGAACATAGTGACACTCTCAGCCCATAGAAAATATCTTACTGACTTTTGAGATCATTAAGCCCCCTAATTAACCTAATCAAGTTTAAACCTTAATTAAGCCATTAAATCTTCCAGAAATTATAATAAATCAAGTTTAAATCTAAAAATTACATTTAATACCTCAAACTGACCAGAATTAAACCCTTAATCAATGAAAAATAAAAGCCCTTTGACTGGAATTCAAAATTAAGTTTAATTTGAGTTTAATTGAAATTCAATATTTAATTAATTTAATTAATTAAAAATAATTAAAAATTCCAGAAAATTTCCAAACACTTGAAAATCACTCCTTAGGTCATTCCTGACCTCTGGAGTTAATTTCAAGGAGTTTGGAGGTCATTTGGATTCAAATCATAAAAATGGCTCTAATTAAACAATTTAAAAAAATTCAATAAATAGTTAAAACTTCAAAAATTCATAACTAATTCAAATAAACTCCAAATTGAGCAAACTCAAAGGCATACAATTCATCTTAAGCTCTAATATTTATTAAAAATATTAAGTTTCCAGAAATCAAACAAATTTAAAAAAGTCAACTTTTGGTCAAACCTAGTTCAAAATCAAGTCAAAACTTCAAACCTTCATAATAAAATCTAGAAAAATCCAATTTCAGTGTACTTACTGTCTAACTGATCGTATTAAGGTCTAGTATTTTAATAAAATATTAAATTTTCAGAAAACACTTTAAATCAAAAAGTCAAATTTTGACCCTTTAATTAAATCATTAAAATAATCCAGAAAATTTCAAAATTCAATAAATCATTCAAAATTCCAGAAAATCTTAAATCAACATTAAAACCAGCAACCAACTAATTCTAATTAAAATTAATCAACCTTTAAACCTTAATCAAACTCAAATCATTTAATTACATCGGGTACCACTGGGTAACCTAGGCCTACGAGGCTATTAAATTAGCCCCAAGGAAGGTGAAATAAACTTCACGGCCTCGGTGTGAAACAAAGGTGATATCCAACAAACAAGTAAAATCAAATTTAAAAATCAATTTCAAGTCACTAATATTTAAATTCAAATTAAATCTTCCCTTAAGCCTTCAACCAACTAGAACTTTAAACAACTTCAATCAAATCATCCTATTTAGGACATATCAAAGCCACACAGCCTACCTCACACACTTTAGATGGTTTGCTAGGACAACCAACTTTAGTCTTAGGTTAGGCCGGTGTTTACTTTTCTGCTACTTGCGTATGCCGGGTTTTCCGTGGTTTTCATTGCATGCTGGTTGCTAAATTTAAGTAATTGATGTTGATGTGATTGTTTATTTATTTACTGCACTCTGAGTTGATTGATTGTACGTTAGATCTACCCTTAGGTTAGAAACGATTTGTACTAATTTAATCTTATGCAGGTGGCCATGCTCATACAGGGCATAAATTAAAGGGGGCAAAAATCATAATTATTAAATTGCACAGGTGCTCCGGAAAATTGCCTAAGTCCCCCTTTTAAAATTAAAAGAGCATGGCCAAGCGTGGCTGTGATTGAGCATTTTTAAATTTCAATATATTAACTGCTTGGGATGTCAAATATAAACTGCTGATTATTAGGATAACCCTGCAGATTGTTGAGTCTAGATTTTTAATTTCAATTTGATGTAATTTGATTTAAATTGAGTTGTAATGTTTAAAGTGATTTGAGATTGAGATACTTAAACACCCAATTTGGAATCCAAAGAGGAAGGAACATCCCTTAGGGGAGAGTTCCTATCCATTTGGAGATCTAAATTAGGATGAAGTTCAAGTATCAAAAGAGAAAAGATAACACCCCTATTCAGGGGGAGTTTCTTTTCATTTGGATATCCAGACCCGACGATCCAAGGAGTTCTAAGGAGACGAAGACGTGAAGAACGAGAAGAATCTCAAATCTCAAAGTCACTTGAGTCTTAGGAGTAGAATCCGGGTTGTAGTCAGTGGTACCCGGCCACTTTACTTTACTGCAGACCCTGGGTTGTACTATTAAGGGCACTTGCCTATGGACTTTCAGTTTGAACATTTATTTAATTAATTTAATTAAATGTTGATTTGATTACTCGATGCTGATTGCGATTAAGGACCTGCATGCTTTTAGTAGTTTATTTGGCGCTATTGCATGTCGATTTTGATTTAGCCTGGAACCTGATCGGAGGCTCGTGAGGGTACGGTCATTAACTTCTTCTACTTAAACAAAACTTAAAAATTTTTTAAGCTCAGATAGAAACTCTAACGCTCTTAAGAAGTAAGCCCGGACTCGCCGGGAGTTTTTCATGCATACATATTGACTTTTCTCATCCGTGTTAGGCACCTCCCCGCCTGCGGGTTCTGGCAGACCACCTGACCTATTAGGGTGCAGTTCTGTCCAAGGGGATGTTGTGCAATCTCTAGGATAAAATCTATTTTTTAAGCCTGATTTTAAAACTGCTACATTTTGATTTAAGCATTTCATCGAGTCAACTAGCATGCATTGCATTAGTAACAAATAAAAAATTGAGTCTAAATCTTTAATTGCATTTCTAGCTTAAGCATTTAACCCAACATATGTTAAGGGGTCAATTAGGATCTGCTCTAGATGTCGACCCCAATTCTTTAAACCAATCTTAATCAATATCCCTAATCACTCTTTCATAAAGACTTTGACTCATGGTTTTAAAAGCGTTTAGGTGGTTTAGCTGGCTCCCTAATCCAGGCCGGGGTAAGCCCAGATTGCATTTCATTAGCTAGGTTCTGGGTCACTGATTCTCAGTACCTATTTTAGACTTAGGTTCTGAGGCAAATGTTCAATCTTAAGACCTCAATCTTCCGGGAATCTAATTCCCATTTTCTAATAAAATTGACTATTTAAACATTAAATGTTTTTCAATCTAATTCAAGCCCAACACTTAGGATAGTCTGAGGTGTTTCTGAAGTAATTCAGAATCTCAAAGCACCTCCTACTCTTCTTCCTTTGACTCCAGAAATAACTGTTCAAATTTGATCCAGTCCCTGTTGAATTTTCAGTCCCTTAACCTCCTTTGACATCAAGCTTTGAAATCTTAAATGAAATTCGTATCGCTATTTTAATCGAGAGTATTCGTAGGAAATTTTCTGGTTTCCTATGATGTAATTAACTACGAGGGCTTGCGCTCGTAGGAGATTTAGAAACCCAGACCTGATTTCAAAATTAATCTTTTTCAAAACTTTAATTAATTATCTTTGGGAAAATCAAAAGTCAACGATCATTATTGTCATTTTCAAATGATCGATAACAGACGATATCCTCTTTCCTTGGAAAGATATATCGTACTATTATTGTGATCTTGATTATGAAATTAATGACCTCTTTACTAGATTATTGTAGTGAAACATTGGATTAAACACTATTTTGATTCTTCGGGATCATATATTGTTTCTCCTTGAATTTGAACTATGATAATCAGAGTAAATCAAAATTTATAATCTGAACCTATTATGGAACGATATGTTCACCTTTCGAGGTGATATATTATTCATAATAAGTGTTCGATTTTAAATATTCAAATTCTAGAAATTTAACTTTTCCAAAGAAAATTAAACACTTTTTCAAAACTATATTTTTTTTCAATCAAACAGATTGTTGTTCAGAGAATCCTTGGATACCTATTAGGCATCCAAAATCTAGGTATCTGATATCCTAGATATAGCTCATCCTTTAAAATATAAGATATTCAGACTCTGAATTTGTAGGATATAGGGTAGATAGAAAAAACACCTCAAGAACCTATCAATTTATAGGCCAATCATTAATTTTATGGTATAGTAAAAAGCAAAATTCAGTAGCCCTATCTACCACTGAGGCGAAATATATTACTGCAGGAAGCTATGCTGCTTAAGTCTTATTGATAAAGCTACAAATCTTAAATCTTGACTACCTGTAGGCACCATTTTATTATGTGTGACAACACTAGTACCATATATATTTCCAAAAATCTAATCCAACACTCTCATACTAATCATATAGATATTAGGTATTATTTCATTAGAGATTATCTAGTCAGAGGAGTTATTGAACTACATTATATAGCTACTGAAGATCAATTGATAGATATATTTACCAAACCCTTTGCCTATGACACCTTTAACACCTTGAGGACTAGACTAGGTGTTATAGACATTCATGCTTGAGTCAGGATGAATCTGAATTTCTCTATCATTTAAAATCAGCCATTTTTATGTGTGTTCTAATGTGTGTCACATTTTGAAATTTTGTGACTATTTATTTATTGATTGTGTTTTCATTTTTTGTTTATTTTCTTATTTTGTATTTGGTAGATATTCCCTAATCTTCACACACCTTTTATTTTTAATTACAAAAAATTTTAAAAATAAAATTTGTTCACATCGTATTGTATGATTTCATTCGCATTATACAATCTACACATCCCTACACAAATCTCTATCTTCAGTGAAATCAACGGTCTTGATCTGATTAATTATTGGTGATCATATCATACGAATACCTCTTCGTATTATATGATACACATGTCAAAAGTCATTGGATGAATTCAAATTGGCCGGTACGATATTAATTGACCTATCATACTATACAAACACCTGTTCGTACTGTACGATCCATTTGGTCAAGAGTCGTACAGATGACTCCTCAGGACGAATGCTTTTTCTTAAGATTATCCAGTATTATCCTGATAGTACTATATGATTTGACCACTTTTTTGACAAGTCATCTTGATGATTTAAATTCATCAGATCGTATTGTACAATATCAAATCGTAATGTATGATTGGCTGTAAACACTATAAATTAAAGGGATTTTTAAAGCTAAACTCTTCCCATACTTTGAATATCTTCTTTCCTTTTAACTCAAACCTTCAATTGCTCAAATGGTTGGAGGTAGCAAGTGTAGTCATCTGGCCCAAGGAAGTTCTACCTCTCTTCATCGTATCGATGACCATTTTCAGTCTGCAGAAGATGAAGTAACCTATTATTGGTATAAAGACTCTCACATCACCCCATCTAGAATACTGAACCAACAAGCCCTAAACTATTAAGTGTTCAATCTTTTCACATCCACCACTCTGAAATTCTTACTTACCCTTGCTTTTCTCTTTAACTCTAAACTCCTTTATGATTTTTTTGCAAACCTATGGATTAGTGCCGCTGTTCCCATTATGTGATCCTATGTCTATAGGCAACCCATAGAAATAACCAAGGAATACTTAGGCGAATATCTCAGCCTATCTATAGAAGGACCTCAACCCCAATCAATGGCTTCTAGGGGAGACTTTGATTGGAGTACAATCAATTTAACCATTAGAAGTATTACACTAAATCAACACCAAGTCTTGGTTCACTCTTTGAATCAAAATATGTGTATTATCCAACATGTCCTTAGAACCTCAATCATTCATAAGCTAGAGATCACGTAAATATTACCCAACTTCTTTCCTTGGTTACCTACGTTATTATGTCTGAAAAATAAAGCCCAAATGATAATTGATTACATTCAAAATCTTACTCACATTCCCCTTCCTTCCACCAGAAGGAAGCAAAATATTGCTCTTGGTCATGTCATTGCCTATATCCTGGACAAAAAAATGAGCTTACCTATCCTGCTACCGCTGATTATTTCCCAATTTTCTACATCGATAATTCCTTCCATGTTCTTTTTCGTCAACACTAGGAGCACGAGCAAGAAGAAGAACCTAATTTTGATGAGAAAGGGGGAGCTCGTCCGGTAGCAGCACCTGCATCGACTCCTTCACCAGCACCAGTGCCATCACCTACACCAACATACCAACCTTATCCCTATGATGTGTTGATATAATATGTTGTTCAACTGGAGTCCTGACTGGATAGCCATATTCAGCACCAGCAACAACGACATGACGCGGATATGGCTTGGTTTGGCGAACAATTTTCATTTATATACAAGTATTTCTAGCCACCACCACCACCTGATCAAGAGCCTTCTTACTTTAAGGATCTGTGTTTTGTGCTTTATATATTTCTTTTATCTTTTCTGTAATTTTTCCTGTATTTCTATTTGATCCTTTTTGTTGATGTTAAAAGTGGGAGTAGTATTTTGATTTTATATGTATTTGTTCATCTTTATTATGCAGTTCATTTTGTGCATCTTAAGTTTATAGTGTACTTTTACTTTTACATTTAGCATAAAATATTTTAAAATATTAAAAAATTAAAAAATTAATTAAAAATTATCTTACCTATATTTTTGAATCTATCACTTAGTGAGGGGGAGATTAGGAGAAAAATATTAACTTTCATTTCCAATAAAAAATACTTGCTATCTTCAAAAAAGAGGAGATTGTTATAATTCAGGATCTCTAGCTTATAATTTTGATGATAACAAACATTATTGATTGAATTTTTATTTCTCTTAGTATATGTTTTACATATTATTTTTTTATATACTAACATTTCATATACATCATTCATCACTCAAGAATAATCAAGGCTCAAATTTGGGTAGAACATGATATTTTTTTGAAAGAGTCTATATTTTTAATTTTTAATTTTATATTTCTTAAGTCTAGCCATGTAAGGGTATATGCTAAATTGACAACATGCACACACACATAGGGGAGTGAGAAAAATGTGTTAAATTTTTTTTAAACTAATCATACTGTATGATTCAGATCGTACTGTACGATTTAGATCATACTGTATGATCAACTATATAAAAAATTAGTTTTAATGACTAATTTTATAATTAACACTTATGAACTAACCATACTATATGATGTAGATCGTACTGTATGATTTGTTTCTATCAGGAAACCATAGTCGCCATATAATTTAAGTATTTTGAAAATTAATTTTTAAACTAATCATACTGTACGATCCTAATAGTACTGTATGTTGTTTAAAGTCTTACTTAAATTACCCCCATAATTAGTCAATTAAATCAAGGTTTACTAAATATGAGTAATCATACTGTACAACCGATAGAGATGAAATCTGATAGTCCTGGATATTGTACTGGATGAAATCTTAATTTTTTAAACTAATCGTATAGTACGATGTTGATCATACGAGACGAACCCTTGACATTTGAACTAAACATACAGTATGATGTAAATCTTACTAGATAATTGACAAAAATGATTTCCAATCATCCCAGTGATCATCTTGTATGCACAGAAGAAAATTGAACTAATCATACCGTATGAATATCCTATCTTATTATACGATAAGTATGTAGAAATTAAACAGTTCGTCTAAATGACTGTTCCATCATATTGAATGAACCCCTATTTTGAACTAATTATACTATACAAATCTAGATCGTACTATATAAATAATGATGGCTTAATTAAAAACTTAGGGTTTTTTTGAAGGCTTATACTTAAACAATTCAAACTTGTCTCAAAAAAACTTTTGATTATTGAAAGAACTATGAGGGAGAATTCTTGAGAGAGCTCTTGGGCTTAGAAAGGAAAAAGGTGAGGTTGTGCATGAGAGAGAAGGAGTGTGAGGGCTTTTTATACGGTTGCTCCAGGTAAGCTTGCACCTTGCTTCCTCTAGTGACCTTGGCGAGTTCTTGGAGATGCTCTTGGGAAAGAAGTTTCAAGGTCAACAGTCATGGGTTCTCTACATTCACCAGGAGGATGAAAAAGGATTGAAGGTTCTCTACCATCACTTAGAGGGTGAGAAAGATTTCAATGGTTCGCTACTATCACCAAGAGGGTGACATAGCTTTCGGTTCTCCACCATACTGGGTTTGATGGAAGTAATTTATAAGAGCTTCTCCGCCTTACTATGGGGGCTAAAAGAGAGTGACTATAGTGTTAGTGCAATACTCAGAGAGGGAGACTTTGAGGAGTGGACATAGGACAAGGTTTATCGAGCCACTACAAAATTTTGGTATGTTCTTTCTGGTTTATTCTCTGCTCCTTTAATTTTTGCATTTTCAATTTCTTGCATGAATTTAAATTTCATTGCAAACTGTAGTTGAATTACTAATCTTGCTTGGTTAGATTTAATTTGTATTAGAAAATAAAATTATATATATATATATATATATATATATATATATCTTGATTTATTTATGTTACAAAACTATGAAAAAGTAAATCAAGTTTTTAATTTTCTTTCGCTTGTGTTAGTCACTTGACTAGAAATTTTCATAAATTGTGATATTGGTTAAAATACAAAAAAGTTTTTTTTAGTATTTTTTAAAATAATCAATTCACCCCCCTCTTGGTGTGCCTAAGAATAGTTAAACGAGGTCTTACAACCTCCCCTGAACTTTCATGGAAAGGTCAAATTGAATTCCCCTGGGATTGATTATGCCTTGATTGTGAGGGGGCAAAGGCTGCATGTATCCCAAATTTAAAGTGAAGATTGGTCTGTCATTAGACAGTTACTGTCTTTTCAAGGTTGAGACTATGACCTTGCCCATGGAGTAGTCTAGTAGAGGACTGTATAATGTTTGCAATTCACTTTAAGCTTTCTTGTGTTTATTGGAAGTAGAATAATAGATGGTTATCAACATGATTAGTTTTTTATACGAACAATATTGTAGGGATTTGCTTGATCATAACCGTATTTAAGATTACAACTAAGGTTTCCTCCTAGTACAAAATTGCTTCCCATGAAATTGATGTAGTAATGAATGTTGATTGAGAGGTAATAGAATAACACATGTTTACTGTTGTAGTGATGTTTCTCTCAATATTGAATTACTTCTTTTGCACCTAATAATATATCATGATAAAAAGACTACCTCGCTTCAACCGTGCCTAGGACATTGATATGAACAACTTTTTGAGGTTGTGATAAAGGTTACCTCTTTGCCAATAATTATTTCCCATAGACGATGCCAAACTATTGTATCCTAGAACATTCACAATAGTAGGGTGATATAGAGTTTAGTCTCCTTGATTTATACGAAGATCTAGCACACACACAAATAAGAGAAAGGGGTGAAAGAGTTATAAGAAACATCATCATTTTTATATGAAAAATCTTGAAAAAGGGAGAAAAATTTTGGGGCTTTGCCCATTTGAACGGAATCCACTAGTGATTGTTATTGATTACAAATGACGCCCTTCCTTGGGGGAAGGCGTTGGATCAATGTAAAAAATATATAACACATCACATAATTAGGGTTGGAAGAATCCAATGATATAAGAGTTATTCCCAAGAATGTTGGCTTTTTATTTGGTTGGTAAGACTATAGTGGGGCATTGGAGGTTGGAGAGATTATAGTCAGGTGATTGAGGTTGGAGGGATTGTAGTAGTAGGGCAATAATGGTCGGAGTGACTATAGTCAGTGAGCCATGATGGTCAGAGGGACCATAATTGATGGGCCATGATGGTTGGAGGCACTATAGTTGGCAGACAACGGTGGTTAGAGAGACCATAATCAGCGGGCGACGGAGGTCGAAGAGACAATAGTCTAAGGGTAACAAAGGTTTGAGGGACCTTAGTCAGAGGGAAATAGAGGTCAAAGAAATTATAGTTGATGGGAAATGGTGGTAAGAGGAACTGTAGTCAACGAGTGACAAAAGTTGGAGGGATTATAGTAGTAGGGTGACGATGGTAAAACTGACTGTAGTCGACGAGCCATGATGGTCGGAGGGACTGTAGTTGGCAGGCAATGATGTTTAGAGGGGACATAGTCAGGATGTGATGGTGTATGGAGGGATAATAGTCAGCATGTGACGGAGGCCGAAGGGAGAGTAGTCTGAGGGTGATAAAGGTCTGAGAGACCGTAGTTAGACGGTGATAGAGGTTGGATAAATTATAGTTGGTGGGTAATGATGGTCAGAGGAACTATAGTCAACGAGCTACAGAGGTTGGAGGGATAACAATTGGAGGGGGACAGAAGTTAGAGGGAGTGTAGTTGGCGGGCGATGGTGGTCAGAGGGACCATTGTTCACGAGCGAAGAGAGTCGGAGGGACCATAGTCAACGAGTAATGGATGTCAAAGGGACCGTAGTAGGCTGATGATGTTGGTTGGAGGGATTGTAATCACAGGAGATGATAGTCGGAGAGACTGTAGTTGGCAATCGACGGTGGTCAGAAGGACTGTAATTAACAGATGACGTGGCCAGAGGGACTATAGTCGACGGGCGATTGTGGTTATAGGGACCGTAGTAGGGAGCCATAGTGGTTGAAGGGACCGTAATCGGTGGGTGAGGGTAGTCAAAAGGACCGTAGTCAGTAGGAAATTGTAGTCAGAGGGACCGTAGTTGACAGGCGGCATTGGTCGGAGGAAATGTAGTCAACAGGAGATGGTGGTCAGAGGGACCGTAGTCGATGGGTGATGGTGGTTTGAGGGACTATTATGGGTGGCGATGGTGGTCAAAGGGACCATAGTCGACTAATGACGGTGGTCTCAAGGAGTGTTGTTAGTGGGCAAAGATGATCGGTAGTTTGCATGCAATGAAGATCAGAGGGACGGTAGTCGACGGGCGACGATGGTCAGAGGGAAAGTCATCGACGAGCAACAATGATCGAAGGGACTGTAGTTGGTGGGCGATGGTGGCCAAAGGGACTGTAGTTAGCAGGCAACTGTGGTCGAAGGGACCATAGTCTGGGGGGGGGGAGATAATAGTCGGAGTGACCGTAGCTGGTGGATGAGGGTGATCAAAGGGATCATGGTCTGAGGGATCGTAGTTGGCGAGCAATGGTATTCAAATGGACTGTTGTTGGCAGGAGACAGTGGTTTGAGTAACCGTTGTTAGCGTGCGACGGTGGTTAGAGGGACTGACGGTGGTCAGGGGACCATAGTCGGAGAACGATGGTGGCCAAAGGGACTGTAGTTGGCAGGCAACTGTGGTCGGAGGGACCATAGTCGGGGGGCGACGATGGTTGGAGGGACCATAGCTGGTTGATGAGGGTGATCAGAGGGATCGTAGTTGGTGAGCAATGGTAGCCAGTGGGACTATAGTCGATGGGAGATGGTGGTTTGAGTAACCGTTGTTGGCAAGCGACGATGGTCAAAGGGACCATGGTTTGTGGGTGACGGAGGTCGAAGGGAGAACAGTCGAGTGTGACGGAGGTCGGAGGGACCATGGTTGGTAAGCGACGAAGGTTGGAGGGTTCATAGTTAGAGGGAGACAATAGTTTGAGGGTTTGTAGTAGGAAGACAATGGTGGTTGGAGGGACCATATTCGACATGCAACGATGGTAGGAGGATCCTTAGTCGGCGGGCGATGGTGGTCGGAGGGGCGTAATCAGCGGCAATTATGGTCAGAGGTAAACCTGATGGTGTTGGCCAGACAATGGTCCGACGTGATGATTAGGTGGAGATTCAACAAAGTGGCTGAGTGATGAGGGTTCATCAGCGGTGGTGTCGAGGTGGAGCTCCGCGATTCTTTCAGCCTTATAGCTCTTTTGATCTTTAGGCCAAAATCCAAGCCCCCACTGTATCTGAAAATACGAGATCTATTTATAATTTCTTTTAGAGTGGCATGCTCCATAAATATGGAGAAAATCAAAGGCAAATACGGAGTGGTCCAACGAATAACCCATAGCAATTCCTTCAATCATAGTGTTCATGCAATATTTAAGTGCCTCAATTATATTAGAATTAAGAGATCTTAGGCTCCTTAGATTTGTCTCGTCGAGCCGCTCAATTTGACTATAAGCATGCTATATTAGCTTATATTTAAATAAATTAAGCATAAATAGAAATAATGCAAATTTATATTCAATTTTTAATTAACTAATATTTTTTAAGTATGACTAATATCCTCTAAATCATTAATAAATAGTTTATGAAAGTAATTAATTATAATAAATTCTTTTAATAAAACTAAATCATAAATAATATAAAGATTTTAAATTTTAATTTATATTCCCCCAAATTCCTTATTACAAACTTTCAAAATCCTCCATGATAAAGAAGCATAAGAGTTAAGATAGTAAAGTAGCGAAAAAAATCAAGATGAAAGTTAACCGGAGAATGCATAGTCGGGAGCAACAGTGTGTGAAGAAGAAGAAAAGGTGTTTGTGAGACTCATAGATTTAAGTTAAATTTGGCTAATGCTAGAATTTACTCAATCCATAATTTTAGTCAAATCGGAGAAGAAACGCAATTTAAGATTATGCAGAATTTAAATTTATTATTTTGGTTATTTTGACTGGATTTATGTTAAATATTGCTACCAGTAAAAAAATTTCTCTTAGGTGAGTTTCAACAGAACAAATGGCTCTAGCCAAAGCTATTCAGCGCTACTCCTAACAATACATCATACAGTAATAAATGGCACATACACTACTCTTACCATTTCATCTCTCCCTATCCCTCTCCCTATCCCTCTACAACAATGTAGAAATCTCCATCTTTACTCAACAATGTAGATTTTACTCAGATTATTACGTGCGGCATCCGAACCGTCCAAAGGTGAATCCGGACTCACCACGTCACCCGGGGCCTGGAGGCGAATCCGGATGCGCCACATCACCCGGATGCACCGAGCCCCGGGTGATGTGGCGCATTTGAATTCGCCTCCGGACGAATCCGCATGCCGCACGTAATAATTTTCCCTTCAAGTGAATCTATTATCTTATCTGCATTGTTCAGTAGTCGTAAGCAGTAGATACAATATCCATCCGTAAATTATTTATTTCTGTGGTTCAGTAATGTTAATTTGTTTATAGTTACAGCTTTTAGAAATATTTTTTAATGGAAAAAATTACTGAAGAGCCTATTTTTTTTAATTTATATGGTCCATTTTAGTTTGGAATCATAATCAGGGGTCCACTTCACAGATAGAAAAAAAATTTCCCCAACTTCATTTCGCTGGTTCACGCTGTCACACGAGGCATATTATCAGAAAATATAAAATAGAATGCAAAGCTATAATTATTTTTTCATTCATTAATTATAATGAAATACAATACTTAGTTTTGAATTTTATCTTTCATATATTTTTAATTTTTTATATTTAACTTTTCATATAAGGAGTTTACCCTCCATAAAAAATAAAGCTAGTTCAGACACTGTCTGGACTTAAGGGGCTTGAAAGTAAATTTCTATTAATCAAATATGCACGGCACACCCAAGAGGGGAGTGAATTGGTGTGCATTTAAAAATTTCTTAAATTATGTTCGGAAGCTTTGTAAAATAAATAAACACCAATGAAATGTTTTATAACTTTTTATTTTAAAACAAGCTAGTACAATCAAACTTTTTGAAAATATATTTTTTAAGAACAATAGTGAGAACTAATAAAACTCCCTTTTTTAATTTTCCCAAAAATAAATATGCTTGCAAAAAAAAAAAACTATTTGAAATTTTTTATTATTTTATCAAGAGAAAATTTAAAAAGTGATTGCTTGCAATATGTACCATTTTTTCGTATCATTCAATATTAACAAACAAGAAATAAAATATGTTATAAAGTAAACGTTGGAAAAAAGTAAAAGAACACAAATTGATTTATAATGGTTCGGTCACCCTTGACCTATGTCTACTCTCCAAGTCCTCTACTCAGAATTCCACTAATTATCCTTATGCTCCTGGCATGGTGGAGAAACATCTCTCCTTCTGCTCCTACTAAGGTGGAGAAGCCACTCTCCTTCTTGGGTAATGGAGGCACTTTACAACAACTTTTTCCTCAAAAGGCCACTTCTTCGTAGCCTCCTCGGTTAGATTTGAGTTTTCTCACCAAGGTTTCCTTGACTTCTTCTCTGAAGAATTTTTACAATTATAGAGGAAAGAAGGAAGAAAATTAGATGAACAACCTTTAGTGGATCACTCTCTCACTAATTTGGTCCCTCTCCAATCTCTCTCCCAAAAACCCTCTTGAACGCTTCTCTCCAAAAGCTCTCAAACTTTTAGTCCAACTTGAAAAAAATATATGAAAACTTGTGAAAAAGCTCCTAGGGTTTCGTAGAGTTAGGTATTTATATTTAGCTATGAAAAAAATCCTAATTATGCTATTTAATATTTATGTTGGCTTGATCGTACAGTACAGTTTGTGAATCATAAAGTATAATTAGTCCATTCAGTCAAAATTGCTCCATGTTTGATCAGCCTGTATGATATTGATCGTATAGTACAATTAGTTCAAAGTTATGACTTAGAGAATTAGATCGTCCTATCCAAATGGGGTTCGTCTATACAAGCTCTTTGTTTGTTTGGAATGTATGATATGAATCATACTGTACAAAATCATCTCTAATTCAGCTTTGTTGATTTCAATCCTATAATAGGTTATTATTTAAAATAAAATTTAAAATTTGTATGGTATGAGCAGGGTCGTACAATATATTAGTATAAATTCAAATTTATATATTTTTGAAAATAATAGAGAATTGGTGACTTTATTTGAAATACCAAATGTATAGGATGATGTGGATCTTACATGATGATGTGGATTGTACCATCCAATTTTTTATTACAAATTTTAATTTTATTTTTTTGTCAATTAACATCATTTGATTTTCTTATTTTTAAAAAATTATCATAGTAACATCGTATAATACAATATAGATGGTACAATACAATTTCATTATAAATCAAATACTTTAACAAACTTTTACATTTTTATGTCCCTTATATTTTTCACTCGTGTGTGTGCTTAATTGTTTTAGCCCAATTTAATCCTACCCAAAAAAGGACTCAAAGAATGCATGGGCGGATCCACCCTTGGTTCAGGGTGGGCAACCCTAAAAAAAAAATTAAGGCATAAGATAGAGAGTTTTGGGATTCTGCCCTCCCTCAAAAATATTTTTTTTCCCCCAATATGCCCCCATCTTGCCCGCGCCTGCCCAAAAACAAAGACAAATACTAAAGAAAATCCAAAAAATTAAGGCAGGACGAACCCCGCCAGGGGGCGCTGCCCCCTTGGACCCCCTATATATCTGCAAAGCATATAATTCCCCCCCCCTAAAAATTAAGGCTGGATCCGCCCCTGAAAAAATGTACAAATTACAACTTTAACATACTTTATTTTCTTGAGTTCTTTTGTCCTCAGACGACCTTATATTTGCAACTTTGAGCACAATTAGATTCTCTGCTTGATCCAATCTCTTATGTGCTTGATATCCTTTTATCTAAATTATTTATTTAAAGCAAAGAGCCAACATTCATAACTAGACTTTGCATTAGTATAACCAATAATATATGTGATCATCAAAACCCTAGTGTTTGCACCAGGCTTATAGGGTTCAATAATCTCCCACTTTTTTATGATGCCTAATATTTTTTATTGAGGTTTTAAAGCATTAATTACTTATCCAAATTAATTTATCTTCCCCTTAATTTATGTTTCTTAGAAAGATAATATGAAAGAAAAAATTAAAATGATCATAAAGTGCAATAGTTAATAATACCACACACACATATTTTTAAATTTTTAATTTTTCAGTAAAAAAGTAAAGAAAAAGTAGTACAATCAACCAAAGTTCTCCCCCTTTTGACATTTCAAACACAAACTAAAACATGAAACAAAAATAATACAAAGACAACCAAAAATTATTAAGAACCTAAATTAGGTGGTGATGGTTGTGGGTGGAAATATCTATGGAGAAGAGAAAATTGCTCCTAAAATTAGGAGCGGTCCTTCTCATGTATTTATTGCCAGTATTAATTTGATTGTTGTATATGATCTTCCATTTTAAGCACTAGTCTAGCAAAGTGGTTAGTCCATTTGTCCTGTGAGTATTGATTGGTATGCCTGAGGAGGCATTTGAGATGGTACTCCCCTTTCTTCTTCCACTTTCTAATCTCCCCCAACTTGTGCTTGCCTATGCCTCTTGTTATAAATGATATGGAAGGAATGATTTATGAATTGAGAGGGAATGTGATTTGGTGGTGCTATGTAGGTGAGGTTATACTTAACTTCTTTGATGATATGACATGTCCTAGGCAAGGTTCTAAAAATCAGATTGACCAATGAATCGGTTCAAGGAGGGGTTAACAGTTAAAGGTTTGACCAGGGTTGAATTGGGGTTGAACCAGATGACGTAATAAGTACTAATTATATTTAAATTTAATATCATTAATGTAATAATGATGCAAATAATTAAAATATATGATAAAATAGAAAATTATAAAATATATAAAATAGTGCAATATATATTATTTTTGAAAATTGAGCACATAAAGTAATGAGTAATATACCTCTTCATAATTTCTCCTCTAAATTTTCTTTGAAATCTTCATTTCCTTTTCTCTACTAAATGAAATTCTATAAATGAAATGAAAAGAGAATTAACACACAATAAGAAATATGCAATACAAATAGTGTAATATAAAATACAATAAGCAAAAAAATGCATATACACTATAAAATTTAGAATGATAATAAAACCATACATTCATGTTATAAAGATAAATGTTTAAAACAAACAAAAATCCACATTTAATCATTCACTTTGATTTTCACATTAAAAAACTCAAAAAGACTAAGTGAATTTAATAATCTCTTAGATTTGTATCACCCAATAATATATCTCTAAATCCTTCTCCACGGAAACCTTCCATCTCAAATGCATCAACATCCTCACATCCAAGCACTTTGTCATCATCACCTATATATTTCAAGTGATATTTATGAGCAAATCATGAATGCAAAATAATAAGTATTTATTTTAGATTTCACCTAATTAAATTATATTCAATTCTAAAAATACCTTAAGATGGTCTAGTATAAGCTATTTTCGATTCTTTAGTAGGAGGAACTGCATCCTCTTTTTAAATTTCTATCTTCAAGTCCTCCAAATTAAGTTCTACAGTCGAATCTTCATTGAACACCCAAAAGTCTTACCATTTCAATGGTTGTAAAATCTAAAGAATCATAATTCCTCTTTTTAAGCTATAGCCTACAAAGTTAAAATGAAACTTCATAATTCATAAATATAATATGCAATATTAATGGAAGAAATATTACAATATACATTAGTGTAATACATATTCCTCAAATTGAGGTTATATCATACATACACAAGATCATTAAGTCTTTGATGTTCTGAGTGATTTCACCTTTTACTATGAATATGTTCAAATACGCTCCATTTTCTTTCACATCCAAATAACGATGAGGTTTGGCTCAGAATTCGAATAGCTAGTTTTTGTAAGTTTGGTGCACCAGAGCCAAACATCTTCAACCATTCATCTACAATTCAAACAATATTAATAATTTTAAGTTGCATTTTACAAATTCAATATTAAAATATAGGCTTAAGTTCTTACCATGTTGTATATCTTGCACCATTTTTAGAGCAATTGAGCTTCCAAAACTCTCCAAATTATCACGATACAATCTCACCTCATTCATTGTCAATGATGGTTTACACATATAACTTTATTTCCAATCAATCATACTAAACCTTGCATAATTTCCAGTTTATTACAATAAATTTTTTTATTATACTAGAAATGAGGATTAAGGAAGTAAGCTACTGAGTGTATACTTTGTCTTAATTGAGTATCCCATATGCTCTTTAGTATACTTGTGTAAGGCTTGTACATTTTTTTCACATTTCTAAATATTCCCTTTATGACTTTTCTAGCTCTATACATGCCATCATAGAGATATCTCAGGAAGAATTTTTCATCAGCATCAACAATTTTAAGCAATCTTACAAGAGGTACGGTTATTTTTGATACACAAGACAATCATTCCAAAACTGTGCTTCCATAATAACAGCGGTCGCCTCCTTTCCTTTTACTATTTTAGATAGCTTTGAGTACATCTTGCTTGTTATTAATGCTTGAAAATCATGTTTATGATCATATACACTTCTTAAGGTGATAAATATAGTTGCAAATCTTGTTGCACCGGGCCTTACAATTTCTTTCCAACCTAGTTTTTTTTAACCATGCTAGAATGAAAATATGGTTGTAGATAAAAATAGTTACCTTAGAGGCTTTTCTCGCCATTTCCATAATATAAGGCATGCTACCTATGTCTTTAAGGATAAGGTTCATAAAATGTGTTGCACATGGTGACCATTAAATATTCCCGTATTTCTCATTCAATAGCTCTCTAGCCTTCTTATAATTAGCAGCATTGTATGTTACTAACTGCACAATATTTTCTTGTCCAATTTAATCAATAACATCACTAAATAATGAACAAAATGTTATGACATCTTTGGTTATATCGGAGGCATCGAAAGACTCCAAGAATGAAATTTCCTGTGGATAATAAACATGAAAATTTTTTAAAGTTCTATTCCTTCCATCTATCCACCCATTAGCCATTGGTGTACAAGTTGTGTCTTTCCATATTTTTTTTATAGGAATCTAACAGTTGTTTGCACTCATCCTTACAATCTTATAGTAGGTTAACTAGAAGTTTATGATATGATGGCAACTTATAACCTGATCCTATAGCAGTAATGACATTAATAGCCTTCTGTGCAAAAGCTGAGTTTAAAGCATTAAATGGTATACAACTATCATAAAACCATCTAGTTATGGCTAAATTAGCATAATATATGGCATCCTTAGATGCCATAACACTTCTCAATGATGGCTGAGATCCAGCTTTTGTTCTCAGTGCAAAAAAGTTATAAATCTCATCTATCTTCCTCTTTCCCTTATCAATGCCTCGATGATATGCATCTGAGCCTTGAGATTTAGGTTGTGAAGATGAGCCTCTCTCTTCTTCTGTTGGATCACCTATAAATATAGCTACACTTTTTTATAAATCTTCTTATGTATGTTGTTTCCTCTTTTTTATTTCCGTCAAATTCTCCTGCATTTGGTATCAGATGTCATGTGGGACTTTTTTGCAAGCAACAACATTTTCTTTGGTCCCATCTAGGTGTTGTTTCATCCTATTAATCCCTCCACTCTTGTAAGCAATCCCACAATGAAGACACCTAAACTGTTTCTTTCCATCAGGTGTTCTGGACTCACTAAAATGATTATAAGCAATATCTAATTTCTCTCGCATGCCTTGAGCAGAAGATATTGGTTGACTATTTGGTGGATCCATTCTGAATCACTCAAATAAAAGGAAACGCTAATCAATTAGTATAAACACCAGTCTGAATAATAAAATTAATAAGATGATCTTTACTACATATGGAAGCTTTGTTAATTATAGAATAATAATAAAAGTTAAATTTTGTAGCATGTTTTTCCCTAGTAATTCTGTTATTTCGAATTACTTGAATCTCCAAATCAATAACTAATAATATAATTGAATCTCTAGTAATTCAAGACATAATAAATAGCAAATAAGAATAAAACCTTATGGTTTGTTAAGTCTAATTGAATATCTATAGTATAGTTCAAGGATATAAATCAACATTTCTTCTTAAAAGTCAAACTGCAAAATAAATCTTGATATATATATATATATATATATATATATATATATATATATATAATATAAGCTACTAGAAATATTGAAATAAAAAATAAAAGAAAAGGCATATGGCTTTGATGCGAATAAGGTTTGTAGAGGGTTTTAAGCTATAAACTTTTGTTCTATCACAAAATGCAAGCCAATGCAATATGATTGATGAATATTCAAAGCCAATTACTATGTTTTGGCATGCAAGTGATGGCCAAAAAATGGATTAACTAAGAGAAAATTCTGTATAAACACTTCTGAATCATTTTGTATCAACACGAATCATATAATTTTGTATAAACACTTCTAAACAATAAAATATGAATAATTTTTTCACCTCAAAAATTTCTTATTGAATGAGAGAGCAAATCTGATTATCGTTTTAGAACCAATTTGCCACTAACCATCAGTATCAAAATTAATTAGATTGATGTGGTTTTAGAAGTTGTTGAAACTAAACAAATTAAAATAAAAAGTCAAACTATTGACATTATAATCTAGAGATAGTAGATTTAAGTCACAGAAACAAAAATAAAATCTTCAACTATTTTCTTAGCATGACAACTAGATATCAGGGAAAAAAAAAATAAGAAGTATCAAAATAAAACCTAAAAAAATTAGGGTTTCCAAAAACTTACATCTCACGGTTTAGATTTGTAGCAAATAGAAGAAAGGAGTGTGATGCCAGAGAGGAATAATACCATCATCACGATTGTAGCTCGTCATTAAGTTCACGAATGAAGATCACACTACTAAGATGATACGCAGTTACGAATGGAATGGGATAGCACACGAACGAAAAGCATAGTTGATGGGATCAGAATAAGAATATTAACTTTTTTTACTTTCCTTATCTCTCCATAAATACCACATGATCAATTTACCATGGTGATATTTCTTTTTAACTGAACTGAACAGTTTTTAAAATCGTCGCTGGTTCGCTGGTTTCACGATCTGACCGTCGGGCTGATCGATTTTATCCCATTTTCCTGGTGGTTTGTCATTTTCACGGTCCAACCATTGGGCTGACCAAGTTTATCCTAGTTTACTACATACCTAGTTCTCTGTTGAACCTAAACTAGCCGGCTGGTCGATTCACGGTTCAATCAGTTGAGCCGACCGGTCTAGTTTTAAAAATCTTGTGAGCTATATGATTCCTAATGGTGGTTAGATTTTCAATGTACCAGATTAATGTATTTACTACATTGAATTGAGTATCGGTTATATAATAGTAAGTGATAATTGATAATAGATAGGTGATATTTATTTTATCTTGATCTTTATTAATAACAATGTGTCTAAGCACATGTTGAATAACACATGCATCTAATACTAAAGTTTTAATAAGTGGTTTGTGATAATTCATAGGTGAGTTTCTAATAGTCATATTTGTTATGGTCTAGTTATAGTGTAGGTCATTTGTGATGTCATGTTGTATGACACCGTTGTTAGATAAGTGTAAATATTCATGCCGGCTTATGTCTGCTATTGCTACTTGATGCCTATAGACCAATGATTATAGTGCTATTCTATTTCTATTTATTCGTAGGTTAGTGAATAACTCAAGAAGAAGTTCATAATGGAATGGGAAGGCTAATGAGATTAGAAATTACAATGTTCTGCTGATAGAAAAATCTAGTACATGATAACTGAAGATTTCTTGATTCTCAAATTTGGAATCCATTTTTTGAGGCTTGTATCTATCTGAGGTATGCCTCTGAATCCTTATCCAATAAGAACCTCTCATCTCTTTTATGGGAGAGATGAGCTTCTCACTATTCAACCCCTTCTGTTTACCATGGGAGTTAAAGTAATTTTACATAAGAGTAGGGAAAGAGGTTTAAGATAAGGTGTGAAATGATATGAAGAATTTTCCTCTTAATTATAGACTCTATTTGATCTTACAATCAAATTATATCAAATAGTATGTTTAGAAGAATCCAAATAATCCCATTGATTATCTTATAATTGGCTGGGTCAAATCGTTAGGTATGATTAGGATTATACAGTCCAATATTCACCTTTTTGATCATCTCGATGCTTATTCATAACTACTTTTGACCAATCAAATCATCCAGTACAAACCTAAATCATACAGTACAAAGACTTTTTCTCATTTCATATAGAATATCTATTTGCACAATTACTGACCTGCACCATACAATCCTATGTGTATTGTATAGTATAAATGAGTGTATCATACATTATGAAGACTCTGTATAGTTTGTCCTGAGCAGATAATTTTGTGATTATTGTGCATGGAAAATTATCTTATTCTATAATGTTCGTACAATATAAAAGTGGATCGAATAATATGAAATGTCGAAACTTTAATTTTTCTCAAATGATCAAGGCCTCCCTAAATAACTGAATAAAAATAAAAAAAGAAAACAAAGAGACATAAACATAACATACACAACATAAAAATACAAACACAAATGACAAAACACACATCATAAAATCACATAAACATAATTATCTCAGCACTTGAATCAATTACCCCTAATCATCCTAGGCATGCTAAATCTTAGAGTTACATTCAATGGGAATAGCAAGACACTTTGGCAAAATGAAAAGTATGCACATGCTAGAGTCTAGATTTTATTAATCATCATTAAAAATAGATGTAGAAAGAGTATAGATGTAGGTGGTCATGCTTATGTATAGCTATAAAAAAAGAGGGCTAAATACCATTAAGTTTTAAGTTAATCGAATTTTTTTGCAAATGCTTCTACTGCTTAGCCCCCTTAATAATTAAAAGCATGGCCAAAATTACAAGTTGCTAAAAATGAGCAAATGATTATGTGATGTGGCTTACATTTATGATTTACATATAAAGTGATTCACTAACATGTAGGGAGTTTGCGTCATTTTTATTTTTAATAATGTAATTCATTAAATAAAAGAGTTGTGAATGTTTATAAAATAAGGCATTTTCATAAGAGAATAGGGACCCAAAGAGAAAAGAAATATCTTTCATTGGAGAGTTCTTTTTATTTGGATATCTTATTAGATGAACACACAAGGAGCCTAAATAAATAACCAAGTTATAAGAAAAAAAAGAAACAAAGACTAAAAATGCCTTATTTTAAAATTTGCATCATTTTATAGGAGTAGAATCTAGGTTATCGTTGGTGGAGCTTGGCCACTTTTACTTTCAAAAAATCCTGGGTTATAATTAAATGGCACATGTCAAATAGACATTTGATATTTTATAATATGATTGATGTTTGTTTACATTGATTGTGCATAAAAATTGCCTATTTTATATAGTTTTCATTCTTGCATATGCCTTTGTCAAGATTTTGCTAGGCTCCTAGGAAATTAAAAAATTCCTCTACTCATAACAAAATAAAATTTTATGATAACATAAAAAGATAACCGCTTTTTAAGAAGTAATCCATAGCTCGTCTGAGGTCTCATGCATATATATCCTTCCTTTACTCCTTGCTAGGCACCTCTACGCCTGTGAGTAGTAACATACCACCTAACCTATGAAGTTGCAGTTTTGCCTTAGGGGAAGTTATGGACCTTAGGATAAAATCTATTTTTTATGACTTTTTTAAAACTTCAAAACATCCTAATTTTATATTCAATTGGAATGTATTTCATTAAAAATAAATTAAAAATAAATAAAATTTAATTGTATCAATTTAGAAGCATAATCACCACTCATATGTGCAGGGCCACTTAGGATGTTTTCTAAATGATAGCCCTAAATTCTAAAAACTTAATAAATAATAGCTTACACATCTTTTATTAGACCAGTCAATATGGTTTTAAATTGATTAGGTAGTTTAGCTTCCATTCCACTCTAGGTAGATGTAAGTCTAGAAATTCATACGCTTGTGCACTTCCTTAGAATATGTTCGTGTTGCTACTTTATAGTGCTCAACTTAGATCTAGGTTCTGAGGAAGACCTCAAATCAAAAGTCCTCATCCTCCAAAAATATAATCCCACTTATCTAATAAAATATCAACTCAAGCATAAAAATTTCTCATCTTTAAAACATAAAAGCCCAACATTGGATAGACTATAGTACTCCTAGGTTGTCTTAGAATCTTAGTTGCTCCCTACTCTTAATCCTTTAAATTCTAAAAAAAATATTCAAAATTAATCTAATCCTTTTTAAAATCTCCAAACCTCTAATTTTTAACTTAAACATTGAAATCTAAGAAAACATTCACCACTACTTTAATCGAGAGTATTCTTAAGAGATTCACCTCTCTTGAGATGTAATTAACTATAGAGGCTTACCTTATGGGAAACATGTAACTCCAAACTAAAATAAACCCTATCCTATTTTCATAAGATAGGGGGAAAATATTTAGGAATGTAAATGAATCTATTTAAAATCTATTTTTGTATTCAAATGCCTTTGTAGAACATCATTTTTACTTTTTGAGGTTATAATAGGCTCACTGTCGTATTAAACTGTAGAAATGGACACTTTCTTAAACTCCAATTTTGCATTCAAATCCCTTGTAAATTATCATTTTCACCTTCTGAGATAACATGATATTCTCACAATCATATCTTAATACAAAAATAATAATTTTTTAAAAATTTGTTTTCATCCTAAATAATATTCTAGAATATCATTTTTTTCCTTTCAGGATAGTATGTTATTTATTCTTTAATTTGTATTTAACTACAAAAAATAATAATTTTTCACAAAAAACCTATTGTTATCTTTAATCCATTATAGAATATCATTCCAATATCTCAAGATAGTATGATATTCTCAATACTGTATTCGATTACAAAAATAGGAGAAGCCCTGAATCGACGTGGGTTCTAAAATTTATTTTCCCATAGCGCCAGAAGCATCAAAAGCACAAGATGGCAAAAAGGGTCCAATCAGTATACATCAATCTAAGAAAGTTGTAGTTGAGCATAGTGGACCCATAACTAGGAGTAAGTTGAAGACCTTATGCTAGAGAATTTGCTTTATTATTCTACTTAATTATTATGAAGATATTATATGTGTGAACACTTCATTTAAATTTGTGATTGTAATTATGTGAGATTTAGGTATTTGTGTTGTGGATTTAATGTGTTAAAGGACTAGTTGAGGGCACTTAATTAGTTCAATTAAGTGGCTAAGTCATGGAGTGAATTGGTCGACCAAGAAGTAGCTAGGCTTAAATGGAATGGAGACCAAGATATGAGGAATGAGTATTTAGGATGGTTGTATTGCATAGACTCCCCTTCATTTTTCCCTCTTCTTTTCAAATTTCTAGTTCTCTTATTATAAGTTATGTTTAAATATTATTTTCTATGGTATGAAGTGATTAGAACATTTGGTGACTAAATTTAGAGTGAATTCCAAGTGGTGGCTTGGCTTAGTGGTTAGCCATGGGAGAGAGTTTTGGTGATCTCTCTCACCCAACCATCCTTGGTGAGTTGAATGGTTTTGTATTTATCTAATTTACTTAAATATTTTTAGGTAATCCTATTTTTCCTTACCCCTATCATGCAATAAAAATATTTTCTAAAAGTAAATCTCAAAAAATCTCCACTTATACCCACCAATAGGGGTCACTCAACCCAATGCTAAAATCTGACCTTATGTAGTTATAATTTGGAATTTGGTGATCTTAAACCCTTCTAAAAATTATAAAAAAACTCTAAAACACATCTTAAGACATCATACTACTATTTCTCAATCCTTTTCCCCACTCCTAAAAGCCTAAACCCTAATTAGTCAAATAGCTAGACTAGTGTTTGTATAGACCCAATCACTTATAAAATCTCAAAAAAAATATAAACCTCTCCAAAAATTATGAAAACTTTAAAGTCACAACTATACCCTTCCCAATAACTTTTCACTTGATTTGAGTAGTTTTAGATTTGCATTTATAGTAAATTGAAGTCAGTTTAGGGCTGCTTGAAATTTCTATCCCTAACCTTAAGCCAACCCATATTACATTCCAAACTTACAATTCACCACAAAAAATTCCACCAACATATTTCTCACCTACACAAGACTCTTAGGAATACTTAAAACCCAATTTAAACCTGGCATGTGGCCTCTTCAATAGGCCACACTAAGGAGTCTAAGCAATGCTAGAATTGATCCCAAGTTTTTATTTTCCTAAGGATTTTTAATGGCTAAACTAGGAAAGGGTCCTAAGAGACTTGGTCACAACGTAATTTTATTAGATAAGAGGCTGATCTACAAAATCAACTATGACATAAAATAATTAAAAAACCTAAAAGGATATGGATCTATGGATGGATAAACTAGATCCTAGGGGACTATATCAGGAAGGTGTCTCAAAGACCAAAATCCTAACCTAGAATGTATAGTCTTAAGGAAGGCAGGGTTTTCCTTACAGAATAAGGATTGGCATATCGATATATCTAAGTAGTGCTAGACTAGACCTATGGGATGTAAATGGATAAACTTTGGAAGGGCCCAAAGAGGCTTAAGTCCTACAAAAAAATTACTAGATAATCTATAGATCTACTGAATCAATTGAGGTACAATATATCAACAAAATTAGGGAAGGTTTTTGAACTATATGTGCATAAACATTACTAAACGAGGTCCTAAGGGTTTCTAATGACTAAATGAAAAGGGTGCCTAGAACCTGAATCCTACCTAGGTTTAGTAGCCAAGGTGCTAATCTACCAAATCAACTATGTCATCAAAAAACCCAAAAGGAGAATGGAACTATATTTTCTAAATAAAGGAAGAATAGATCATATTAGGTCATAATAGGAATAAAATTTAACCTAGGTTTACTAATCTAGGTTGCATTAGAAAGGGGTCTAAGAGATTTAATCCTACTAGCATCAACCCAAAATCCAAGCCTTAGACTGGAAGATGAAAGAGATCCTAACTAGGGAATGAGCATATTTTATAATTTTGATAGCTTTCTTAGAGAGTTTTGAGATTTTGGAAGGTTTTTATGGAAGTTCCCCACCCCCACCCCCCAGACACAAACACACACACATTCATTCAACTTTTTACTGAGAATTATTAGCTTTTGTACAAGTCATCTTTTAGGTAAATAAGGAAAAGTAGAGAGAGTTGTTCAATCATCTATGATAAGAGAAATTTATCCAAGCATCTTAACTTATCGTACAGAGAATAAAATGTTCAATCAAAGTTTCATTTTAAATTTGAAATTTTGGACCATGTTTCTTGGGGAATTAATGCAAGTATAAATTAAAATTATCATTTTATTGAATTCTACTTTTGAATAAAATCATTCATGATACTTTTTAAGAAAATTTTCATTGATATAAAGCATAGAATGTTCCCCTTTATAATCAGTTAACTCATAAGACCCACCTTGATAAACTTTCTCTAATTTAAATGGCCCTTCCCATGAAGACTCAAACTTTCCTCCCACGTTATAGTGAGCCAAAATAGGCATTATAAGAACCAGGTCCAAACCATATAGTTAGAAGGTTTTAGGCCTGACTAATTTATCTCGAGCTTATGCCAAATATGACATATAAAACTAAAGCTTCTATTGGGCTTCCAAGCACTTTTATTTCAATAACCTCAAGTTCTTCAAACCTAAGTTGGGAATTTGAGTTATGAATTAATTTCATTATTGATTGTGGTTGTTAGCAAGGGAAGCAATGCCTATAAAGGGAGAAAAACCTAAATCACATAAACTAAATTAATGGAGTTATTTGAGTTGTGTCTTATATGTGGTCCAATAAGCCCTCAATGCTTTGAATAGCTTCTCATGCCACTACTATTTATTTATTTATTTTAATTTATTTTTTAAAGTTGAATAAGAGCTTTATTAAAGGCCTCCCATTAACCTAAGGGTAATAGATGAATAAGCATCTTTAATCATGTTATATCTTTTAACAAAGTTATTAATTTTGGTGCTTCACAAAGAGGAATCACTGTCAAAAATAATTTTGTGATAAACACCAAATATATACACAATATTATCCCAAAAGAATTAAAGTATATGGTGAGCTTTGACCTCTCGCATTAGCCTAGCTCCTACCCACTTAAAGAAGTAATCAATCACACCCAATAGTATCCATGTTGTGACTCCCAATATGCCATAAAGCTAATGTAGGGTGCATCACATTAGGTGGATAATACAAAACTATTCCATGTAGTTAGTATTGATGATAATGATGTGTAATGTTCATGCAATCATTATACATCAAAGGCCAATAAAATGTAGGTATTTTAATTTTATTTATTTTTGGAACAAACTAGTGAGCACAATATAATCTAATATATACCTCGGTCATAATCTATGGGCTTTGGATTTATTAAGATTACATAACTACTATATTTTCTAGAATGACCTTTGATATATAGTATTATTAATTAAAGCATAAGAGAAAGCTCTCTTCCTGATGTAAGTGATAGTTAACTTTTGTTTAGGGAGATGACCCACTTGCTAAAAATCAATAAAGGGATGTTTCCAATCAATCATTTCATTATTTACAATAAAAATAATCTCACACTCAGGTTATACTTCAAATCTATAGGAGATAAAACTTAGCAATTTTGTGCTTCAATAAGAACATATACTTCTTTTATGGAAGTGAGTCCCTTAAGAAGTTTGCTAAGACATCCGTTGTGGAATTTCTTTCTTTGAACAAAAACGCACAAAAGGAATTTTCTCAAGAAGTTTTAGCATATATTGATAGTATGGCTATAATTTGGGTTTTAATACTTTCTTAATTCCAACAACCTTATCAATAATTAGTTATATATCTCTAAAGATCTTGATTTCCTTGATATCCATTAGGATTGCTGATTATAAACAAATTATCAAAGCTTCTTATTAAATTTTGTTGTTTGTATAATAAATTGTAAGAATATTATAATAGTCCCTTTTTAGGAGTTATGAAACCCAAGCCATTATTAGCTTTCTCTTAAAGAATATCTTGCGATCCTTCACTATGAAGATACAACACCATCAAAATAGAATTCCAAAATAGAGCTTTATAGCTCTTATAAACTCATGATCTATTCATTAAGAATACCATTATTTAGAGGGGACTTAATAATGATTGGAGATGCAGCTAAGAACTCAGCCAAGGCTTGACTTCTTACAACATGCAAAAGTATAAAAATTATATTAAATTGAAGCAATATCATAGAACACTATTCTAAAAGTCTAAGAAATGCTGAGTAGGTCATAAGATATTACATAAGATTTACTCATAAGGTTAATTGTACTTATGAGAAAGTATGTAGTGTCTTAATTTCTGTGCATCAAAAACTATGGCTAAACAATATTTCTCAAGAAGTCCATAATTTATTTCTATGGGAATAAACCAATAGCCTAAGTAATAAAATTCATTCTCTTTTTCTTCATCATTTATTTGGGCTAATAAGACACCAAGGATTTGTCTAAAGTTGTCATAGAAGACTTAATGGATTTCAAGGATAAGAGTAACCAAAAGAAAAGATACCATCAATTATGGCATTATGCTATCAAAAGATTTTTTATATTCATCATCCCAATAAAATGGGGCATCCTTCTTAGATAAAGCATCAAATGGCTGATTGGTGTAGTGTCACTAAGGGTATAACCTTTGTTGCTTTGTTGTTATAGCCCTGGGAGGGTTCCAAAATATTTTAATATTTATGGGTAACATTGGGATGGGTTGAAATGGGGTGGTCAAGTTTCATGTATTGGAAGGGTGAAATCTTGGGATGCTGGAATTTTGAGAAGTAGAGTTTTGGCTTTTAGGATTCAATAGGTGGGATTTTCAGGACTTTTAAACACTTGGATATGAAAAAAGAATTTCTTCACAAAATTTAATAAGATTTTGATCGATCAAATGGAGGCTAAAATCCAACTAGGTTAGATTCAGCCTAGTTATGGCTTACAAATTTAGGAGGGATTTTGGATGGGATTTTATGGGGGGAAGTATAGGGAAATGGCCATGAAATTATGTGTGGATGAGTGTAGAAAGATTTTACAATAACAAAAATAAATAAATTTTAACACAATGTTATAAATGATTCATGTCATGATTATTTGACAAGTTTTATACTAGCAGTTGAGTACCTAATATAACCCTCCACTTTTCTCACCTAGGGCTTGAGACCTGGCAATGGTAGTGTTTGAGAAAATATAATTTTTATTTTTATCATTGTGTTTACTAAAGTTGGATAGACTTTAAAGAGAATGAAGTGTGGAAAAGAAGTAGGACCTAATGATATTCTAATACAGGTGTGGAAATGCTTAGAACATAAAGGAATTTATAGGCTTACTAAACTTTTTTACTATTATTTTGAAGACTAAAAGGATGCTAGATAAGTGAAGGAGTGTGTTGGTTCCTATTTTTAAGAATAAAGATAATGCATAAGAGTGAGTGAATCATAAAGGAATTAAGTTAATGTGTCATACATTAAAACTATGGGAGTGAGTAGTTAAGCATATGCTACAATGTAATAGTAATGTTTCTCAAAATAAATTTGGATTCATGTTGGGTAGGTTTACTTTGGAGGCTATACATTTATTGAGAGGTTTGTTGGAGAAAAATAGAGAGAGTAAGGAGGATCTACATATGATATTTATTGATTTAAAGAAAACATGTGATATAGCTCTCAGAGAAGTGCTCTATAGAGTTCTAAAAAGAAAGGAGTAATAATGCTTTTATTCAAGTCATTAAGGATTTATATACATAAGTTATTACTTGTGTTCAAACACAAGGTGGTTTGACTAAGTATTTTCCTATTGCAATTGATTGCATCAAGGATCAGGTTTAAGTCCATATCTTTTTACTATCAAGGATGTTCTTACTAGACATTTACAAGAGAATGTACCCTGGTGTATGCTTTTCGCTAATGCTATTCTTCTTATTAATAAGACTAGAAAGGGAGTTAAAGAAACACTTGAATTATGGAGGTCAACCTTAGAGTTTAATGGTTTTCATGTGAGTATATCTAAAATTGAATACATAGAGTATAATTATAGTAGTAATAGATCTAGTGGGGAGATTATGATTTTGGGTGGTAAAGTCATTAAAAAGAACACACATTTTATATATCTCAGGTTTATTGTTCAAAGCAATGATGAAATATATGTGGATATTATTAATAAATTTCAAGTTGGATAGTTGAAGTGTAGAAATGCATCAAGCCTATTGTGTGATAGAAAGGTACCCCTCAAACTTAAGGGGAAAATTTTATAACATGGTGTTGAGATCTGTAATGCTTTATGGCTTAGAATGTTTGCCATTAAAAGGTAAGAAAAAAATTAAGTTAAGTTTTACATAGATGAGGATGCTCAAGTGAATGAGTGGCTTTATACTTAGAAACAGAATGCAAAATGAGTATATATGTGAAATGGTTGGAGTAGGTCTAGTGGTAGATAAGACTAAAGTGTGTCGCCTTATATGGTTTGGTCATATAAAATGTCAGCCTTCCGATGATCCAGTTATGAGAGTAGATATATTAGATCCGGCCTAGGTTAAGAACAATAGAGGTAGATCTAAAAAGACTTATTTAGAAAGTATTTGAAATGACCTTTTTTATTAGATTTAAATAAAAATTTGATTCTTAATAGGAAAACAATAGAGAAAAATGATTCATGAAGCTGACCACATGTAGCTAGATAAAGGATTGATATTGTTGTTGTTTTTTTTTTTCATAACAAAATAATATTTAAACTAAAATTAAGATAGGATTGCTCCTCACCAAAGTAACAATTTTGAAAAGAACACCAAATCTCATCATGTGAGAGCTGGCCTCCAAGTCTCCTCTTCTTGAATGGAACTCAAATTTTTAAGACATAATAACTATGATGCTCCAGAATATAATTGGGAGGAATTATTTATTTATCTTTTTATAAATAATAATCAGAGTTATCTAATATCATCTATCAGTAATAAATAATAAAAAAGATTCTATAATTCAAAATATTAATATACACATCTGTATTCATTCCCAAAAATAATATATATTACTCAGAATCTATACAATCATCACATATCTTTCATGTCATGAGTATAAAAAAATAGCTAAAATAAAAAGAAATTGAACCTGAAGAAATCCTGACCAGTCTTACACTCTTGATCCTCTACCCTGACCTAAAATCATTTAACTATATATAATGAGCTAAAAAGTCTAGCAAGTCACCAAAACTTATAACTGAATTCAAATGAGATGAAAAGCCTAGCAAGTCACAAAAACCTATAACTAAATTCAAAGTACGATAAAAGAGAGATATGTATGTCAATAGTCAAATCATAGCAGTTACATTTATATAATCATTGAATCAGTACAGAAATAGTAAACTTTATATACAGTAGTAGTATAATCTATAAACAGTAATATACTACAATATAGATGCCAGTAAAGTAGTAAACCAGTATGAGTGTCAAATCTATAAAGCAATAGTCGTATCTATAATGCCAATCAGTATAGAAATCATATAAAGCATGAAATCAAAATATCAGTAAAGACTGTTGAAATCAATTCAATGTAATAAAATTATATAGGAATGCACACATATTATCCAGGCATTCTATATCACATGCTTAGAATATCACATGCTTAATATCAATACAGTGAATCAGTAGTATCAAATAGTATCAGTATCTATATCAGTAATAATTTAGTGATAGGAGCAGTAGAATAATGCAATAATAGTAAATTCATACAATAATAATAAATTGGTACAATAATAAGAATAATGCCTCAAGAACATGCATTTCATTGGTCATACTAAATAAGTAAGAAGTCCTAGCTTTCACGGTATTTTTCAGTATTGTATCAGTAAATCGTTTGCTCAATAAATAGAGTCGTCACTCTTTGCCCGTCGACACAGTAATCATATTCTTATAACTCTCAATCAGTATCGCGTGAATTAGTAGATGATAACACTAAACCACAGTATTTAAAGAAAAGCTCGTCAGCCTAATTAGAAAATTTACTCGTCTCACTACAAAGAACCTTTACCCTATTTCTAATTTCAAAGATTTTATATTTTTGCTATTTTTTCAATCAAATTTGTGTTTTTGTTAGTGTAAAACGTGAATAATTTTGTATTGGTAAAACTTTCACTACATAACTTTTTATATGTTATAGAGATCAAGATTATGAATATTTTAAGTATTTAATTGAGATTTTTTACTGGGTGATTTTAAAATACAGCAATTTTTGCCTACTCAGAAATTTATTTTGACGTCTAAAAATAGTGATTTAGTTCAACTAAAGCTTCATAATATTATTTTTTGCAATATTTGGTAATTTAGTTAAATTCTGAAAATATGAATTTTTGCTTAGTATGATTCTTGTTGTCTACCGTTACGACATTTTGGCATTTTCAGAATTAAGCTCAATTATGTTTTATTTATTGCAATGCATTGAAAATGAATGTGAATATATAATTGAGATTATCGTTATAATACTGTGATAACAATATAAGTATAAAAGATAACAAACTCTCTTCAGTCTTCATTATATGATATTTATAGATGTTTTACAATGTTTGGAATTGAAATAAAATCAAATAGAGGGAGGAGTTTGGGATGGTCCACATGAAGAGGTGCAAAATGGTAGTTATACACCTTTTGAAAAAGTGTAATAACCTCTTTCAATGAGGAAGCCAATCATAACTACTTGAAAATTTATGGTTTTTTTCATTTTTTTTAATTGTAAATTTTATTTAATTTCATTCTAACATTTTCTCCTTATGATCTCTCCAAGATTTCAAAAGCCAAAATTCAAATTTTTAAAAATTTAAATTTTACATTTTCAAATATAATTATAACCACAAATAAAAATCATAAACATATGGTCTATTATAACATTTAACAAATATAATCAATATAAACACTAAATAAAATTCTTTATAGGCTTCTATGTTAATCCTCTCCTGTGTTTGTTAATAATCACATTCTAGCATTGGCCTCTAGTTGTTAGCAACTTTTCTTCCTTGATGAGCATATTACACAACATCAATTTCCCTAGCCTTCAAATAACTCTTCCTAGAAGAGTTAACTAAAGGTGTATACGCATCTCATCTTGGTCTCTATTGGTTGGGAGCTTTGGCTATCAGCGAAGAGATCTTACGTTCAAGGCTTGCATATGTGATGTGTAAGTTTGCCTTAATTGGCCTAAATGTCCCAAAAAAAAAAAAGACTAAAGGTGTATAATTAATACTTCATTGGTGGAGTATATATAGGTTTAGGTATAAAAGCTTGTTGAACCTATTGGGGAGATCCTTTCCATCCTCCAAATGGGTTAATTTGAAAGCATTTGCTAATAATTACTATTAGTGGAATAATCATATAAGCATGTAAACCACATGATGTGATTTTAAGAAAATTAAAGGTAAGTGGAAGACCAATAGATATCGTTGGAAAAGACAAAGCATTTAAGGTGATGGCAAGTATATCAACTTGAATAAGGGATTCAACTTGAATAGAGGGTTAATCTTCAATATGGGATTCAAGATTTATTTCTTATGGATCAACATTCATATTGTTTAGCTCACAAAAATTATTACTTGACATTTGATCCCTCAAACATTTATGTGAATTCCTAATTTTCATCATATTTTTTTGAAATTCATTTTGTGCATTAACCAACTCTTTCATAATATCATTTAATAAAAATAAAATGTTAGCAAATTGAGCCATCATAATTTTAACAATTCTAAAAAGAATTATAAAAAATTTAAATGACCTAATGAAAAAAAATGAAAATTCAATAATAATATTTTTACAAATGATTTATTACCAATCTTTTAAGTCTTCATATGCTCCTCCAAGATTTGCTCTGATATCAAAACGGAGTTGGGTCATGGAGGGTTTTAACCCTTTATTGGTTTGCTTTTTTAGCCTAGGGTGGGTTCTAAAATATGTTAGTGTGTATGGGTAACTTTGGGAAGGGTTGGAATTTAGTGATATTCAAGTTTCTTGTAAGGGAAGGGTAAAATGTAGAGACGATGAAATTTTGGCTGATTGAGAAGTAGAGTTTGGCTTTTAGGGATTCAATAGAAGGGCATTTTAAGACTGTAGAACTTAGATATGAAAGATGAATGTCTTAAGAGCAATTTTGGTGGATATTGTCCCAAAATTCTATGAGATTTTGATAGGCCAAATGGAGGCTAAAATCCAACAATGTCAGATTCAACCTACTTATGGCCTACAAGTTTAGGATGGGGTTTTGTGGAGAAATATAGGAAAATGGCCATGAACTAGCGTGTGCATGAGTTTAGAAAGATCCTACAACAAAACAATAATTTTTAAACTAAAATTAAGATACGAAATGATAAATCAAACAAGAAACAAACAATCAACAAAAAAATGATTTGAACTAAGAAAATATAAAACTTACAAAAATAATAAAAACAAAAAAAGAGCATTTACTCAATCATGATAATTTGTGTGTAGTGAAAGCTAGACATCTTATAAACTATAAAACCAAAAAAAAAAAAAAAAAAGCATAATAAAAATCCATAATTTATAATCATTTTGCATACAACTTAATTGTAGAAATGATACAAAAGCATTTCTATCAATCATATAATTCCAAATGTTAAAAAACAGGATAAATTTTCATACCAACAAAAACACAAAAAATCTCTAAAGAATACTTGAAAGAAAAAAAGAAAAAAATAATTATATATCATTTGCAAATTGACCCAAACTAGTTGTTATACTACTAACGAAAGTCTTGTTTACTATTTTGTTATCCATCCAAATTTTTTTGTGCTTTCTGAATTTATTCAACTACTACTTCTTTCATTGTCTACTTAACTGCAAAGGGCAAGCAAAAGAGTTCAAATAATATAAGTGTTATAGAGTTTCTCATTTAAGTTTTATTTGAATTAGATTTTTTACTGTTTTCTAAAATAATTTTTTTGCTCAATAATTTTTTATGCTAAAATTCTGCTTTAGAAAGCAGGAAGAACATTATTCCAAACAAAGCCTTAACCAGAAATCTATGAAATAAAAGCATTTTATAAAGGGCAATGGTTGTAGGAAAAATATTTTTTTTTAAATAATTTTGATTATCATAAATTATTTCTTCCTTTTCTTAAAGACAATCAACATCTTTCTTATAACTATCCTGCACTAACCTATCTTCTACTAAAAAATTTACTATCACAAATTTTTTTGAAAAACAACAAGAAGAAATAATCAAATGAATTTATAGTTAGTGATCTGAAAAACAAAGCTGTAAAAAAATATCTTAAACAAATCCCTAGAGATGAATCATGCGTATTCTTCCTTGTCACATTTTGTTGGCGATCAACCTCTTCGCTAATATCACCAATCACTTGCTGGTGAGTCACCAATCACCTTTCTCCGTCAGTATACGACCCTCGATCTCTCCGCCTCACGAGGCCTATAATGGCGAGCTGGCTTGTGGAGAATCCACAAATCCAACAATTTGAGACTCGAGAGAGGCAGAATAAACCATGTGTTGTGTGGAGAGCTATAGAATGCTGCAGACTATAAAGTGCACCAAAGGATAATGAAGAAAGGCAAACCAAAAGAAAAACAAGATTCAAGCTTCAAAAGCTCCAACTAAGGCGTCAAGCCGCTCGAGTTCACGGCACAAATGCAAATCACAAAATGAAAGGATTGATCCAATCCAAAAGTTTGTAAGAGTTGTTGTTCATGCCATCAAGTCAAGAAAAAACTCAAAGTTGAGCTTAATTGATAGACATTAATAATGACTCACGAGCTCACTAATAAATTGAGCTACAATCGGCTCTCAAGCTAACTTAACTCACTTTCATTGCTACCATTGTCCTCTACCAAATCATAAAATAAATCAAATTATATAATTTAATAGTCTAAGCTCCCACAAGGAGCACATACATATGACTTCAATTTAATCTCTCTTGATTAATAGTCTAAGCTCCCAACTAAGTTGGCCTGCAACTAAAAGTGAACTTGCTCTCCAAACTACTTGATAATGTAATGGTTGACTGCGCTCTCTTCCCCTTCCCCTTCCCCATTAATCTAAGAGCTTTAACCAAGCAGTATTTCTACAGAAAAAGTAGGATTCACAAACTAACTATGCCGCAAAATAAAACAATTAAAGAAAGTATGCAAAAACAAAATTTGGAAAGGAACACATGTATTTTGACACGTACATAATCGGTCCATATAACAAAAAGTCTGCACAACCAAAGGTCATCAAAATCTACTAAAAGAAGGATCTGGGAACAAAATAGCTCCATACGCATATTTCCTAAGACGAAAAACAACCTAGCTCATCCTCTGAGCAGCTTCTTTAGCCAGGAGCTTTTCCTTGGCCTTACTTTTGGCCAGAGACTTGGATCCCATAATTCCGCCTCCCCACTTTTTCCTAATCTCATCAAACTTGTCATTGAAGTTGGCCTGTGTATTAAAATTAGAAATTAATGAATGAATAAGCATTCTAGTTTGAATGAAACTATTCAATGACTTGTTTCACCTTAATAGCCTCTAATATTTTGCTAAACTCGAGCTTATCTTCATTCTTCACGGTGGTCAGGCACAACACTGCAGCAGTCTTCTTGTGGACAATCTATGGAATCCATAACCGAAATATGGGAGATTAAACTTAATTTTCCACCATCCAATATTTTAATGGGAAGTTAAATTGCAAATAAATACTAACTGTTCCCAATCGTGCTTTTCCCTTCACAATGCAGTAAGGTATCTCCATCTTCCTGCACAAAGCTGGAAGCCAAACAACCAGTTCTATCGGATCAACATCATGAGCAATAACCACCAATTGCGCCTTGTTCTGAGAGAAAAGAAGGGAAAATATTTACAGAACTAAAATAAGTGTGGATAGTAAAAATGTAAAAATAATAACTATACAGAACTAGCAATTATCAAGCTTCAAAAGAGCACTAATATAAGACATATCTAGGAACGATACACAACATATACAAAATAAGGGATTCTAAACCTGCTCAATGAGGTATGTAACATGATTAAGCCCATATTTCACAACAATGGGTTTCTTGGATTCAATGGTCTTCCCTTCAGTCTCAGCTTGTGCCCGTTTCAAAAGTCGGTCCTTCTTGGCAGCTCTGTCCTCAGGCCTATACTTCAAAAGCATCTTAAACAGACTTGTTGCTGCATAGAAATATAAAATACCATTAAGCAACTAATTCCGAAGAGACAAAACAACATGTTATGCCTATAAAACAAAGCATGTGGACTTGACAGTGAAAATCAACGTCTCTCATTGAACCAAAACAAGAAAGAAAATTCAATTAAAAAATTAAAAAAAAAATCAGTCTCATAACATTTAATATCACTTCGAGAGATAAGGAATAGTCCTCATTATTCGGGAAACCTGCTCCCTATTTCATATATATGAAGCTTTCTTCACAATATAATAAACATAAAATTTATATGTAACCATAATAATGCAAACCAAAGAGCAAAAACAAATGAGTTCACTTTCATGAAGAAAAGCTCAAATGACACGAGGAATGTTTCTCTCAACCCTTAAACTATCTAGTATTGCCTTAGCTGCACAGGAACAGTGGAACACCTGACAACCCTACTGATAGTCATATAGCTTTTTTGGGAGGGAAATGATGACCGGTTCAAATTCGTGACATTAGAGAAATACCTCTATCAACTAACGAAGTAGATGGTTTAAACCCATGACCTTGGAGAAACACTCTTAACAGATAAGCCACGGATCCTTTCATCACACATAGCATTTAATATCAGAAATAATTAAACACTGTCACATGAGTATAAAACTGCATGCATACAATATGATGAAACAGTAACATAGCAAAAAATAATATCAGGAATTGAATAGAATCTTTCTTAAGGGAGCCAGTCAATAATGGATTAATCATTCATCATGATCACACCATTTGCATGCATTCATCAACAAATGATTGAGGACATATTTTTATTAGGATCAAAATAATAATAATAAACAAAAAAGAATCAAACATCCAAAATTTTAAGGACCCAACTCACCCCTTTTAAGGGATGAGTTTGCCTTTTTTTATTTTAGTTTAATTTGGGACAATTCAATTGTTGAGCACAAATATAGCGTGGGAGGGGGGTGTTGGGGATATTATATCACTGTTGCACACCTAGTCATTGCTCCCCTTCCCAACCTGTTTGTCTCCCTTTAGCTAAACTCATCCCTTTCAGCTTAGCCAGCACATCTCACCCCAACAAACTTCCAGTGTTAAAAACTAATTTCCTCAAAGCTTATTACTTCTTTGTTCTCCTATGGTCCTGGCATAGAGAAATAATCTGATTGTCTATAACGAGTTAACCTATAGTAACTCAGTTTCAAGTATGTTTTTCTTTTCTAAATTATTCACTTCAGTTGTGCTAATGAAGGCCTAAAATTCTGCAATTGGGTATTAAGACATTTTTTAACTGTGAGGTGAGGTGTAAGCCTCATAATCAACAAATTGTCAAAAACTTTTAGATATGTGAATCGAACGTTTGACAAGCTACTTATGGCCCAACTCGATTAGAGCTCCTTCATGATTATTCAATTAACTAATTAAACATGCTTGAAAACTATTATCGATTATTAAATGAACAAGCTTCAATAGCTCGTTACACAAATTATTAATAATTATGAATGGCATAGTTTAACACTCATGAACAAACACGTAAAGGAGGTCGATTAAAGCTTGATGTAAAGCTCATTAAAAAGCTCGATTAATAATTGATATGAATATAAGTATGTGCATTATAAATATAGAAATATTCATATCAAATATATTTAAATATTTAAAATTTTATAATACAAATGTATAAATATAAAAATATTTATAATTATAATATAAAGTTTATAATATAAAATATTTTTAAAATAAAATGTTATGATTTAAATTCAATAGATAATAATTTATCATTTATAGTTTACCCATTTCAATTCCCACGGCCCAATTCCCCATTAGGCCATTCCCACAACCCAAACTCCCCATTAATGTAGCTCATTTAGCTCCACATCATATGAAAAAGTTAGACACGCACTACTTAAATGGAAAAAAAGGACTTCCTGGTTTTAAGCTTGTGACTCACAAGAATAGTGGGCAAGCTAATGGTTTAGCTTTGCTAAGCCCATGATGGTGTGATATTTTATAATATTTGATTTATATATTTATAAAGTTTGCTTTAATAGTTCTTAATTTTAAATATTAGCTTAAGCTCTTAAATTTGCTTTAAGAAATTTTAAAATTAAAATATTATGATTTAATTAATAAGTTCACCATTACTTGTTTTAAAAAATTAAATTAAAATATTATGGTTTTAACTCGAGCTCGTTAATGTTTATTTTATTAAAATATTATGGTTTAAGCTCACTGACCTCGACTCGTTAAGGCTAAATGAACTATGCTCGTTTAAGGCTTGATAAAGCTCCAGGAGAGCTACTCATTTAAAGCTCGATGATCAAATAATAAGAGTTACGCTCAAACCAAGCTCGAGCAAGTCTGAATTCAAACAAGTTGAGCTTGAACACCATCATAAAAGCTTAAATTGAGCTCAAGTCGAGCTTAAACATTCCTTTGATAAAAGAGCTCAAGCTTGAATAGCTTTCGGCTCGGCTCTCGTTCGCATCCCTAAGTAAAGATAAATTACCTTATTATTGACATAATTTAATTTGTGTGCACGGAAAAATTTGAGAGATTGCATTCTATCTCCTCATGATTAAGAAGAGCAAGTTATGTGCCCCAAATTCATTGATGCACTTTGTTGTATAGGAATTAAATTCATTCAACATATGTATTGCATAAGATTACATCACTATCTTCGAACCACATCAGTCAAGCATCAATCCTCATAGACCAACACATTCCAATTGGTAAGATGACGTAACACTTTAGAATATTGCACTTATCCTATGGAGGGAGGTTGATGGTCCAACAATTGGGCACATCACTATTAAAGAGGGAAGAGATCACAGCCATAGCTTGCTTGCTACGATAGGTTATTTGGAATTCATTTAAATAAGAGTGTAGCATACTACCATCTAAATGCACCTTCTAAATGGGTCATGCCCAATCACATACATGCTTACCCCTTATATGGCTAAAATGGGCATTTGCTGGAGTCATGGTTGCATTTAATCAAATTAAATTTACATAAGGATGATCATGCATACATATTATTTTTCAAAGTTGTTTCCTATCAACATGATAGGACTAAGTGTTATGCCACTTATAAAATCTGTCATTGATAAAGAACCTAGAAGAGTTCTTGAACCACTCTATTGGTGCTAATTTGTAGGCACATCTCTATAAGGAGCTAAAATAAGTAATGAAAACCACTCAATGGCAAGGCGGTTACACCTTTTACCAATTTAAAACTAGGGGTATTTGCATGTAGGAGTGCCAATACTATAGGTTCCAACCCACGGGAGATCAAGAAGAGTTTTGATTACAGTTTATATTGATTATTATGCAATAATTTCTTTTAAACATGAAATTTACATTTTTGCTAATTAGAAATGATATTTAAATATATAAGGAATAAAGAAATAGTATGTCAAGTATGAGCAGCAATGTGGTGGTTTATAAAGACAAAATTGATAGTCTACTATAGAGTCAAAGCAGTAGCATAATATTTAATAGTTGTTGATAAATCATGTAGCTTAAATTATATGGCACATACAACATGATTGTTGATTATTTCATTATACTTCATAGGTAAATTGGCAAGCATACTCACATGACATACTACGTATAACCCACTGTTTAAAATTGCGCAATCTGAGGCGCGCCTCTGCGCAATTCACTCCAAAAACGCCTCGAAGCCTAAGCAATTCCTAGGGTTCAAGAGGCGTACGCCTCAAACTGACTGAGGCGCGCCTCTATTGCGCAATTGCGCAATTCTATTGGAGGCATACGCCTCAAACTTTGGGGCCCACTCACTTAAAAATAACTAAACCCCTTCCTCATACCGATTCGGCCCACACGTGAAAGCTCCCGCACGCCTGGAAGATCGCGGACGCCTGGAAGCTCGCGGACGACGCACAGCCGGCTCTCCCGCAGGATTCCGCCGCCTCTCCCGCCGGCGCCGCCCTTCTCCGGCGAGCCTCAAGTCTCCGGCCGCCCCTCTACACCATTTCTTCAACCTTTCTTAGGGTTTTTTAAGTTTAAGGTATAATTTTTCAACTTATAGGAAAGCTAAAGTTTTAATTTTTTTGAGATTTATTGTTTTAATTTGCATTTGTGCTTTAGGAAATATGGTTAAGGGCAAAGAAAAATCTAACACATTGCGGAGAGACCCTTCTTGGAAATATAGTATGCAAGTTGATGTAGGAGGCGGCGAGAAAACATATGTGTATTTAAAATGTAATTTTTGTGATAAGGTGGTGAAGGGAGGAGTAACTCGCATGAAGGAACACTTATCCGGCTCACATAAGAATGTAGCACCTTGTGCGAATGTACCGGATAAGGTGAGGGAGGAAATTGTTACTTACATGAAAAAGAGTACCACGGCCAAACATCTACAACAGGAGCAATTTGATGAAAGGGTCGAACATAGTTCTTATTTTGGAAGCGAGAGTGGAAAGGGATCTTCCTCCGCTATACATAATAGAGGTGTGCGGGGTCCTATGGATCAATACATGATTAATCCAAGAGAGGCTAGAGCTTGTTCTATTTCGGAATAGAGAGGGATTTTTTGGTTTGCAAGCAGCCAAATCTACTATTGCCAAACGCTCTCCAGGTATACTTATTTTATGCAAAATATCTGTACATGCATAACACTTTAATATCTCCTGATTATCTTTTTTCTTCTTGAAAATAGTTGAATGGTGGATCCAATTTGGTAATTCCACCCTTGAGTTACAGAGTTTTGCAGTTAGAGTTTTGGGCCTCACTTGTTCTTCCTCTGGGTGTGAGCGAAATTGGAGCACGTATAGTCAAGTGCAAACTAAGAGAAGAAATCGACTTTCAACACTCAGAATGAACTCCCTTGTGTATATTATGCACAACAAGAGGTTGAGAGACAGAAGGATGAGGAACAAGGGGTTGAAGGATGATGAGGACCCTTTGGTGTGTGAAGATGTGGCGTCTGATAATGAGTGGTTCATAGATGATGAGACAGATTTGCCATTATCAGACCTGCAGCTAGAGGATCTAAGTGTGGATGTCTTAAGGGGCGAAGCAGATCAAGTGGGCACACCAAACACATCTACTAGTTCTACAGCACAACAACCAAATAAAGATATCTCACAATTTATTTTGTGGTATTACATTATATATATAAATATATGTAATTAACATGATATTAATCATTCTTATTTAACAGGGAAGAGAAAAATGGATAACATTGAAGATGATGAAGATTTGGCATTCATTGATACAATTGGAGAAGAAGATTCCCTTGATAACCAATTTAGTGAATAACATTGAAGAATGATGAGATTAGATGTTCTTTCTTATTTGTATTTTGGGAGTTTTGATAAACTTATATTTTGTAGTTCTGTATTTTGAATTATGCTATGAGATGCATCTATTTTATTGTCTTCCACTAATTTCAATTGTCATTTAGATGTTTTTATTGTATGATAGTCTCTAACTGTTATTTACCTGCTAAAATACTTAAATTCTCATTTACGCAATTATTCTTCCGTGAGGCTTACGCCTCACACCGCCTCGAGGCTTACGCCTCGCCTCACGGACGAAAAACGCCTCGAGGCTTATTTACGCAATTTTAAACCTTGGTATAACCCACATATGTTTGTCTTAAACTCAATATTTGGAGTGTTAAATTTCATTGTTTTGTTGGAAATGTGTCAGATGACACCCACTAGATTGTCTGATGAGACAATTTTGCCAGGTAAAATAGATTAGCATCAAACCAATGGGTCAAGGGTATAAGAGTGTTGATGGAAGAGAAAAAAACAGACACTAGCTTGAGCACTACTATAGATACATAAAGATTTGAAACAATCAATCAACATATGTTGTCAAGTGCACCACGGACATAGATGACAACCACACCACAATATCACAGTATATGTAGTGGAATCGGTAGAGGTCTTTCTAGCATCTACTTAAAGCCCATCTTACTCCAAACACATCACCCTAGGGCTCTAGTAGATCTGTGTTGCGATACATTACACATTATTCATGTCCAAGTATTATGCATTTATCACAAATTATTTGTTAATTATATTTCAATGGAAGTACATAATCAAATTCAAAAAGATATTTGAACCATTTTTGGGGGTCATGGTGAAGATGTTAGTTCCTTACAAAAGACAACGGACCAAGTTGTAACCCATGATAACAATGTTCAACGAATGATGCATTTAGATGATGCCATGTCTAGGGACTATGCAAATCCAAGCACATACTCAATTACATATCACAATCCCTCAAAAGAGGCAAATCTAGTTCCATCCAAAATAGTAGAGCTCAATCCATCAACCTATGCAGATCCAAGTTATTCAACCATCCCAAAAAAATGTTATTAGCCCTCGCATTCATTCAATTTAAATTGAAGTGCCTCCATTTGGATCCCTCAGCAGTCGCAAACTCCTTTCACACCATTGAGCTAGGGTACATCAATTTCATTCTAGATGAATCCAAGTTGGGTGGCAAATACAATTCATCCAGGGATTTCAGGGTACACACCACAGCCCACACCTTTTTCAACGCCACATAACTCATAGCATTCAATGGTACATCCGTTCCATCATTAAGTGCACAATCTGAATAATAATACCGTAAAAGTTTAATCAACATTAAAGCATAGCAAAGCATTTATTTCACTTGAGGTGCCCTGAACATGAAGCAGATACAACAATTCCAGCATCAATTTTATCAAAAAAGCAGGACAATCTATTACCAAGATTCTTGTCCAAGGTCCTGGTGAACTGGTTAACTGCCGGGGGGACCTTCAATCGCTGCTTAAGGATCCTCCTCTGCCTCTGAATTCTCACAACCTTAGGCCATTTGACGAAGCGATGGAGATCCCTCTTCGGAGGCAGAGCCCCTCCGATGCCGAACTGCTTCGGCCTCTTCTCAAAAAGCGGATTCACAACCTTCTCCTGCAAGCCATAACACATTAAAAACGCCAAAAATCACCAAAATAACACCAAAAAAAGACAAAAAAAAAAAAAAACCAAATCTACCGTCTTCTTTTTCCCCGCGACCGGCGCCTTACCTCCTCTCTTTGGAGCCTGCAATATTAGCAACAGGAATCTCAAAACCAAATAGAAGAAAATCTGATCAAATTATAAATCAAGCAACGCAGCAATATAATTAGATTTGTGAGCTATACCATTTCAGCTAGAGTAGCGACGGCTAACTTAGGGTTTCTTCGAGATGGCTGGAGCGTCTGAATGGCTCTCACGAACGAAGAGGACCAGTTAGATCCGAGACCTTTATAGGGATGGGCATTTTTGTGAATTACAGCCGCACCCTCAAGGAAGATCTGCACCGTTGGATGAGTTAAAACGGCCAGAATTTTCTGACCGTCTGATTATGTCTCGCCAGCTCATTTTCTTAGGCTTCCCTTGGAACGTATTTTTTATTATTTCTTGAAATAGAATTTTAGCAAAAAATTAAAAAATAATAAAAAAATTGTCTAGACAAAAAATTAAAAAAAGATGAGATTCACGAATCAATTGAACCGAATGATGTAATAAATAATAATATTACTAAAATTAATAAAATTAATTTCACCTCAGTAGTCATTTTCAAAATAATAATTTATTATTTCATTTTTAGGATACTTTCTTATAGGCTTATGATTCAAAGAATTTGAGCTCGGCTCAAAGATTGGCTTAAAGTTATTCAATTACTCTCAAGTTGAGCCAAATTTGTTATCGGTTGGCTTAATCCTATTTTCGAGCTATCTTTAATCTTTGAGTGTAACTTAGAAGAATAAATTAATTATTTATGTAATTTTAATTATGTGATTGTTTTAAAAATTCAATTATCAAATTTAGCTTTCAATAAAAAATTCTTTTCAAATTCATCTTTTATGTATACTGAAAAATAAAATATAGAAAATACTACATAGGTAATATTAAATTACATTAAATGAAAGAAAAAAAATTAAGGAAATCTCATTTTGAAATTGAGCTTTCCTTGTATGTTAGTCTTTAAAAATGTTGAAGATTATTTTTTATGTCCTTTAAATATTTAAAAAATTGATATAATTATTTGATAAGATAAATTCTTTTCAAATGAAAAATTTATAGCTTTATGATTAGAATGTAATAATTAAAAGGTTATATGGCATATAAATTAAATTTATTGGGTGGAAGTGATTTGATTTTTTATGACTTTTTTAGTAAAAAATGTATAATTTTTGGAAGGAGCTCTATGTTAAAATGGAGCTCTGTTATTACAAAAGGCAAAGCAGTTAAAAAAGCTCTATATAGTAAATTTACAAAAGGCAAAGCAACAAACGAAGCCCTAATTATAAGCAATCTTCATGAATTTGTTCACTATCAGGTCTTATATAGACATGAGGTAGGTAAGGAACTAAAAATAAATAAAAAGAAAAATGAGAAAGATAATGGTTTACACTTTACAGTTTGCAGTTTATTTCTACTGAATCGTTAAAAGAAATAAGAAATAAATTGAGGATTTACGGTATGCCGTGAGTTATGAATCCGAGAGTCATGCGCCGAGCAGACAGGAAGGAATGACAGCGAGGAAGGGAGGAGTAAGGACCTGTGCTGGGAGGAGCTTCATCAGAGGCTTGTAGCCGCTCGTCGAGCTCACAAATACAGTATCAAGTGAAGAAGGAATCGGAGTAACATAAAGTTAGGGCTGCATTCGAACTTCACACGAACGAAATGAGGGGTGCTTGGTTGCTTATGAGAATTTAGGTTTTTTTTAGATAGATCTGAACCGCATGATCATCATCTGACGGTTAATATTAATACATGACCAAACAGAGCGGTTTTGAAAAATCGGCGCTGATTCGCCGGATCGACGATCCGATCGCCAGTTCGAGTGGTACAAAATCGGTTCGATGCTATTCTTGTTCTTCATTTTGATCAAACCCGCCAGCCGGCCGGTTCCCAATTGAACCTGCTGAACCGGCCGGTTCGGTCTAATTTTAATAACCTTGTAAATAGCATATATTTATAGAATAGTGCTGTTATTTTAGCTCAAGGAATAATGTTATACTCCTCAAATAAATTTATATATAATATAAGCTAGAAAATTCATAATAGTTAAAAAGAGAAAAATTTATCGTTTTAATATAATATGAAAATTTTGTATACATGACCGTTAAGATAAGTCGAGAGAAACTCATAAGAGTGTTTTTTTATGTGAAAATTCAAAAAGAGAAAAATTCACTAATTGAAATGATTTCACTAGTGTGCGTTGTAGATTATAAATGATTGCCTTCACTTTAATTAAGGAATGTATTAATATATTTTAATATACCTGAACCATGAAGGAAAATGTTTTTATGGTGGAAGCTGTAAAATCTTGAGATGTTAAAGTGTTCTTCAAGAGATATTGATGGTCCACCCAATCATTTTTTTCTTCTAGGAGAGGAGATTAGAGACCACGAAGATAAGCATAAACCTTAGTTTCGATGTCGGGCATCAATGTTGGTGTAGTTGTGTGATGCCCGAGAATCTAAGTTGACACTACAGAAAAACCCATCATTACCGGCAGACCTAATCTGTCGGTAAGTTCAAATTTTCGACGGAAAAACAATGTTTTCGACACATTTCCGTCAGATTTCCTTACGACCGTAATATGCGCGTCGGAAAAAAACATCCGTCATATTTATTACGACGGAAATATTTCCGGCGGCGTTTCTGGCGCAACATCGGCGAAAAATTTGATGTGGTTATGTCGTCCCATCTTAGCATGTTTCAGTGTTCAATCCGCCGAAAATACCGGCGTATTAATACGTCGGTATCACCTGCGAAAATTACGTCGCTGTATACGCCGCAAAAGTAGCCGATGAACGTAACCGGCGCAGTTTCCGCCGGACACGCCGGCGTATAAAATACGCCGGAAAATGATACATAATTCGTTGTATCGTGGTTTCCGGTGGATTACCGGCATATTATCCGCCGGAAACCTGTACTAGAAATAAAAAAAATTACCTTCCCACACAGCAATCAATTTTCCACACCTACAACAGTAAAATTCAATAATATTCATAACTTCTACTCATCAAACAACTACTCATAATCATAAACATCACAAAATAATTAAAAACAACATCAATTGTTCATTAAGATCAACACATTGTTCATTAACTTCACCAAATGTTCATGATATTAAAAAAAGTTCATAGAAAACTGAAAGTTCATATAAAACAACTAAGCAGAATCCGTCGACTCATCATCCCCTGTAGCTACCTCCTTTTCACTCAACTGCTCCCTCATTTTGCGCATTTCATCCAACAATTGATTGTTTTGCGCCTGCATCTGCATCTGTATCTGTGCCTGGAACTGCACTTGCCAATCAACTTGTGATTTTCTTACTTGTTCTAGCTCCCCTTGAAGGGCAGTTATTTGTTGACTATAGGAGTCCTATGAACTTGATGCAAAGCTCGATCCAGTAGAGGTCATCCCCTCGTATGCCTGGGCTTGCAAACCTAAGCCATAAACCATCTGAAATCCTCTGGCTCTATTGGTGCAGGAAGGAAGGAATTCCTTCTTAAATCCTGAATGGAATAGCCAAACAGTCATATAGGATTTATCATGAATGTTACCAAACAGTTTTCAGGATTTAACCCCCTCAAGATTTCGTAATACAGATTTGGAGGATTTACGAAATCCTACTTAAATGAAATCCTAGATTCTACCAAACAGCCCCTTTTTCTCCAGTGTGTCATGCTACGAGTCATTGGAAGGCTGCCGTTTTGTATGACCAAATCATCTAAGGCAACTCTCTCTAATCTTATATTCCATTGGAGCTACTACAAGCTTTTGACGTATATGCTCATTTGATATCTCTAAGAGTAAAACATGTACTCTTCCTAACGACTTGATCGCCCAAATTTACAATCCCCTCACCACGTCTAGGACTTCAACTCCCTCTCTAGTCGTATCAACATGAATAATATCATCAGCAAAAAACATACACCAAAGTACATCCTCTTGCAAATAAAAATAATTAAAAAAAACAAAACTTACAGTGATGTTTTCGTCCGGAGGCGAGCTAGGGTCGCTCGGTCTCGACAGCAGCGGCGCTGGCTAGGTTCGATGGTGAGGCAAGCTGCGAGAGATAGTAATATCATCAGAAAAAAATATACACTAAGCTACATCCTCTACCAAATGAAAAGCGAGACCCTAACCTAAAGAATTAAAAACTTACGGTGCAAAACACCAGTTTTCGCCGGCAACAGAGGCGGTGAGCGTCGGCGATGCCGTTCGAAGCCGGTGGTTCGTCAGTCGGTCTCGACAGCGGCGACTTTCGTCTAGGGCGATGGAGGCGAGCAGGCTAGGATGACGGAGGCGAGGAAACGGCGTAATGAAATAATCAGGCAGAAGGAGGGGAAATAGCATTTCGACCGACGGATTTTCTGGCGAAAACGACGCTGGTGATGTTTCCGGCGCAGTTTTTGATGGTACTAAGTCGTGTTTTAATATGCCGGCGTAATATACGTCGGTAAAGGCATCGGAAATTTCCGGCGGCATATACGCTGCAAAACACAACGTTCTCATAATTTACGACGATTTAACCATCGAATTTTATGTCGGACCATTACTGGCGTATATTGCACCGGTAAATCCGCCGTAAATTGCCCGTCGCATAAATCGTCGGTACAACTGCCGTAATTTTTGGCGTATATTATTCCGCCGAAAATTCCGACTGTAATCTCTAGCTTTCTTGTAGTGTGAAAGAATTAGTTCTTTTATCTTTTTAATTATAATCAGAGCTATTTAATTTCTTTCAATAATATAAATAACAACAGAAATGAATCTATAGATCAAAAAATCAATATACATCTATAATCACTATCCATAAATTATTTACAATACTCAAGAGTCATTCGAATACAATAATTCATCTTCTCACTCCTAAGTACAAAAGAATAACTAAAAGATAAAAGACACAATAATAAAATCTGAGAAATCTTGTAACTGATTAGTCTCACACTTTTGATCGTCTTCTCTAACTTAAAATCATTTAAGTCATATATAATGAACTAAAAAGATCTACAGGTCACTATCATTCTATACATGAACTCAAAGCATGATAATGAAATAATATGTATGTAATCATTTGATTTATAATAGTGCAGTCCATATGATCATGAATCCATGTAAAAATAGTAAAATACATGCAGTAGCGATAAAATCTATAAAATAGTAAAGCGATATGGTACGAAGGCCAATAAAATAGTATAATACCTAAACAAAGAAATCTATAAACCAGTAAACCCAATACGGATGTCATTCATACGTCTTAGTAGTGCTATCCACTTAATAAGAAAATCATATAGATCAGTAAAACCGAAGCATCTATGAAGACTGTCGGAGTCCATAATAATACACTACAATCAAATCAGTATACATATGATGTTCAGTCATTCTATATTAGTATCCAATCAATATCTTATATCATATGCTTAGTAATAAAAATCACATGCTCCATAACAATAAATTATTAAATGATGAATTAATAATAATAAAATGACAGTGAATAAGTAATAGTATCAGTATCAGTAAAAATATGTAGCAATAATAGTAAAATAGTATGATAACAGTAAATTAATACAATAATAATAAATTAGTAATGCATCTTACTAATTACACTAAATAAGAAAGGAGTTCTAACTTAAGTGATATTTTTCCAATAATCAGTAAATAAGTAAATTAGTAACTGTTGGCTCGGTAAATAGAGTCGTTACTCTTTGTACATTGGCATAGTAATCGTCTCCTTATAACTCTCAATCAGTAAATCACATGAATCGGTAGATGATAACACTAAACCACATTATAAGGAAAGCCTGTTGCCCATCATCTTGTTCAAGTCAGTCAGTCTCCAATAAACGTCGATAAATAACCAGCCTTTACTTATTTTCAAAGACATTATTATGTAATATTATTAAAGTAATAGTGACTAGTTATCACCCAATCGCATACCAATATTCATTCACTATACTTGTAATAACATTATGCTTATATTAGAATACCAAAACACTATTATGTGCAAATCATACAAAATGTAATAACATGGTGAAATTATAAACTCAATCAATCAAAATATCCAAAATAATCAGTACTATAACATATAAAAAATTACATTATAAAACTTCACTAAATGCACATAAAATGCAATTAAAAGTATTTTGGGAGGAACCAAACGGTCAAAATCAAAATCATTAAAAATAAAAATAGAAGAGAAGTCACCTACAGTGATCTGAAGAATTTTTATAAAGCAACGAAACGAACCATCAACCAAAAACTTAGTTTCCTCTTTTCTCCTTCCCCCCTCCTTCTTTCCTTCCTTACCCAGCAAGCCAAAAAAATGAGAAAGAAAGAGTTGAGTGGATATATATATATATAAACTCATTTCAGTGCTTAGCACCACGGCGCCATGATCCAAAGCCATTACACTGCATGTTGAATCCAAAATTACTGTAGAATATAGCCATTAACACCGTGACAACAATTTTTGGAGCCACTACACTCTAAAGCACAACGCCACTTAACTCCAGTTAAAAAAAAAATCATATTTTAATTTTAAATTTATTTTCATAATTGTCGGGTTATTGCACATTGTTAAGAATCAATATTGATAGTAAAAGAGAGCAATGACTTGACATCGAGGTTGATAATAATGGGCATCAACTTTGTTAGCAATAATGTATGTTGACATTGGTGATAATAACATGTAAAAAACTTGTTAACAATAATGAGCATAAATATTGTTGGCAATGGTGTACATTAGTGTTGGGGTCAATAGCGTGCATCAATCTTATTGACATTAACATGCATGACACTAGTGTTGATGATGTGCATCAATCTCATTAAAAATAGTAGTCATCGATAGGTATCAAATGTATGCATTGACTTTATTATTAATGGAGGGCATCATCATTGGTGTTAAAAGCATGGTAAGATCTTGCTGGTCATGGTATTTGTCAACATTTGTGCTAATGACATGGCTATGCCTTAGTCAGTGATGGTGTATATCAAATTGAATGTTGAAGAGTTGCAACGGCCTTATTAACGATGGTGTGAGTCGATGTTGATGCCAACAGCATGCATCAACCTTATTGACATTAACGTGCATCAACATTAATATTGATGGTGCATAAGCAATAATGATAAGCTTTGATATTGGTGTTGACATCTTGCATAAACTTTGTTGATGATTGTATGCATTGATTTTGATATTGACAGCATGCATTGACCTTATTAGTGATGGTACACATCAACATTAGTGTCAACAACATGCATTACCTTTATTGATAATGATAGGTGTCAACATTAATGTTGATGGTCATTGGAAGATGATAATCAGGTAATTGTGATAAACAGAGATCATTAGTGGTGATCATTGAGAAAAAGATCTTAAATTTCTAAAATATGTTAACTTTCTCTCACTCCATGTTCCTCTCAGATGAAGAATATGACATTTATAAAATTTGAAGTAATATTTATATTATTTTAATAAAACTTCTCGAGCATTTCATTTGATGCCTTATAAGTATCTCAATCATACACGGTTCTTTAGATAAGTGTGTTTATAGCATCTAATATGAGCGATCTTAGGTTAATTGAATTCATGTTGACAAGATGCTCACTTTATCAAGTTATTGCACATTGTTAGGAATCAATATTGATGGTAAAAGTGAGCGATGACTTGGCATCGAGGTTGATATTAATGGGTATCAACTTTGTTAGCAATACTGTATGTTGACATTGGTGACAATAACATATATAAAACTTGTTAACAATAATGAGTATATATATTATTGGCAGTGGTGGATGCTAGTGTTAGGGTCAATAGCATGCATCAATCTTGTTGACAATGACATGCATAACACTAGTGTTGACGATGCGCATCAATCTCATTGATAGTAGTAGGCATCGATGTGCATCAAATGTATGCATTGACTTTATTATTAATAGAGGGCATCAGCATTAGTGTTAAAAGCATGGTAAGATCTTACTGGTCATGGTATATGTCAACATTTGTGCTAATGACATGGATATGCCTTTATCAGCGATGGTGTTTGTCAAATTGAATGTTGACGACTTGCAACAGACTTATTAATGATGGTTTGAGTCGATATTGATGTTAACAACATGCATCGACTTTATTGGCTTTAACGTGCATCAACATTAATATTGATGGTGCATAATCAATAATGATAAGTATTGATATTGGTGTTGACATCTTGCATAAGCTTTATTGATGATTGTATGCATTAATTTTGGCATCGATAGTGTGTATTGACTTTGTTAGTAATGGTACACATCAACATTAGTGTTAATAACATGCATTATCTTTATTGATAATGATAGGTGTCAACAATAATGTTTATGGATATTGGAAGATGATAATTAGATGATTGTGGTTAACAGAGATCATTAGCGGTGATCATTGAGAAAAATATCTTAAATTCCTAAAATATGTTAACTTTTTCTCACCCCATGTTCCTCTCAGATGAAGAATATGATAATATTTATAAAATTTGGAGTAATATTTATATTATTTTAATAAAAATCCTCAAACATTTCATTTGATGCCTTATAAGTATCTCCTTAATCATACATGGTTCTTTAGGTAAGTGTATTTATAATATCAAAATTGAGCGATCTTATGTTGATTGAATTCATGTTGACAAGATGCTCACTTTGTCAGGTTATTACACATTGTTAGGAATCAATATTGATGGTAAAAGTGAGCGATGACTTGGCATCGAGGTTGATATTAATGGGCATTAACTTTGTTAGCAATAATGTATGTTGACATTGGTGACAATAACATATATAAAACTTGTTAACAATAATGTGCATAAATATTATTGGCAATGGTGGATGTTAGTGTTGGGGTCAATAGCATATATCAATCTTGTTGACAATAACATACATGACACTAGTGTTGACGATATGCATCAATCTCATTGATAATAGCAGGCATCGATGGATATCAAATGTATGCATTGACTTTATTATCAATGAAGGGTGTCAGCATTGGTGTTAAAAGCATAGTAAGATCTTGTTGGTTATGGTATGTGTCAACATTTATGCTAATGACATGGATATGTCTTTGTTAGCGATGGTTTATGTCAAATTGAATGTTGACAACTTGCAACAGCCTTATTAACAATGGTGTGAGTCGATATTGATGCCAATAGCATGCATCGACCTTATTGGCATTAACATGCATCAACATTAATATTGATGGCGCATAATCAATAATGATAAGCATTGAGATTGGTGTTGACATCTTGCATAAGCTTTGTTGATGATTGTATGCATTGATTTTGGCATTGATAGTGTGCATTGACCTTGTTAGTAATGGCAACATTAGTGTCAACAACATGCATTACATTTATTGATAATGATAGGTGTCAACATTAATGTGTATGGTCATTGGAAGATGATAATTAGGTGATTGTGATTAACAGAGATCATTAGCGGTGATCATTGAGAAAAAAATCTTAAAATTTTAAAATATATCAACTTTCTCTCACTCCATGTTCCTCTCAGATGAAGAATATGACATATTTATAAAATTTGGAGTAATATTTATATTATTTTAATAAAAATCCTCAAGCATTTCATTTGATGCCTTATAAGTATCTCCTTAATCATATATGGTTCTTTAGGTAAGTGTATTTATAACATCAAAATTGAGCGATCTTAGATTGATTGAATTCATGTTGACAAGATGCTCACTTTGACTTTAAGCTTATAAGATTAAAAAATTATTTTATTCTTCAAACAATGTCATGAAGCTTATATATATATAGTGCTAACTTAGGATCATTTGCATACTGATCAAAGCATTTTGGTGTCACACATTTCATCACATCAAAATATTTATTTTGATTATAAGTTTGCTAAAATCAATGTGAATGGTCAAATAGTTGATTTTTAAACATTTTAATTCATATTATTATGTCCAAATTTATGCTTGATCGAATGAATTTCTAATAACATATTTGTTGCTTCTTTATTTAGGATATTAAATTATGTATGTCCAAATATAAATTAGGTCTTCAATAGTATGCCATGTAAAGTCATCACAACAACAAGTCTTTATCCCACTATGTGGGGTCAGGTACATGAATCATTTTTCTCCATTGTGTCATATTAAGAGTCAAATTCTTATCTAAATCTAATAAAGAAAGATTATTTCTAATATTTTCTAACCAGGTCTTTTTAGGTCTACCTCTACCTTTCTTAACATAAGTCAAATTTAATGCATCTACTTTCCTAACCGGGTCATCGGAAGGCCGCCATTTTATGTGACCAAACCATCTACGAGGACTATCTCTAATCTTGTTTTCCACTAGAGCTACTCCAACCTTTTCACATATATGCTCATTTTGTATCCTGTCTCTAAGAGTAAAGCCACTCATACACCTGAGCATCCTCATCTTTGCAACACTTAGCTTAATATTATGGTTTTCTTTTAATAGCCAACATTCTGCACCACAAAGCATTGTAGGTCTCACCACCATCTTATAGAATTTTCCCTTAAGTTTCAGAGGGACATTTCTATCACACAACAAGCTAGATGCATTCCTCCACTTGAACCATCCAACTTGAATTCTACCAATAATATCCCTATATATTTCACTATCCCTCTGAATAATAAACCCAAGATATCTAAAACGTGTACTCGTATTAATAACTTGATCACCCAAAGTCATAATCCCCCACTAGATCTATTATTACTAAAATTACACTCCACATATTCAATTTTAAATCTACTCTAATGAAAGCCTTTAGACTCTAAGGTTGACCTCCATAATTCAAGTTTACCTTCAACTCCCTCTCTAGTCTTATCAACGAGAAGAATATCATTAGCAAAAAGCATACACTAGGATACGACCTCTTGCAAATGTCTAGTGAGAACATCCATGATTAAATCAGAAGATACAGGCTTAAGGCTGATACTTGATGTAATCCAACTGAAATAAGAAAATACTTGGTCAAACCACCTTGTGTTTGAACACAAGTAATAGCTCCTGCATACATATCATGAATGACTTGAATCTAAGCATTATTAACCCCTTTCTTATATAGAACTCTCCATAGCACTTCTCTTGGAACTTTATCATATGCTTTCTTTAAATCAATAAAAAATCATATATAGATCCTCCTTATTCTATACTTCTCCATCAAACCTTTCAATAAATATATAGCTTCCATAGTAGACCTACCTAAATTGATTTTGAGAAATATTAGTGTCACGCCGTAACCTATGCTCCATAACTCTCTCCCATAGTTTTAAAGTATGACACATTAACTTAATTCCTCTATAATTCGCACAACCTTGTGCATCACCTTTATTCTTAAAATCAGGAATCAACACACTCATTCTCCACTCATCTGACATCTTTTAAGTCTTCAAAATAATATTAAAAAGTTTAGTAAGCCAATAAATTCCTTCATCTCCTAAGCATTTCCACACCTCTATTAGAATGTCATAAGCTCCAATAGCTTTTCCTCACTTTATTTTCTTCAAAACCTCTTTAACTTCGATTTTACTAATATGCCGATAAAAATAAAAATCTTAATTTTTATTTAGGGTGCTAAACTCACTAAAGCCAATCACATTGTCATAATCTTCATTGAAAAGTTTAACAAAATATCTCATCCACTTTATTGAAAATTCTCTTCTAATAAAAGCACTTTTTGATCTTCATGCTTAATACACCTTACTTGAACTAAATCCTTACTATTCCTATCTTTTTGTTTAGCTAATTTATACATATATCTTTTGCCCTCCTTTGTATCTAATATATTATATAAATCATTAAAAGCTAAAATTTGCATTGCAAATTGCTTTTTTAGACTCCTTACGTGTCACTTTATATCTTTCCCAATTATCATAATTTTTACAACTGAATTAATTTTGTTAACAAATCTTCTTACTTTTTTTAATCTTTTGTTGCATATTTTGATCCCACCATCAACTATTTTTACTATTAGTAGCTTTTTCCTTTGATACTCTAAGCACATCTTTTGCAATATTCTTAATATCACTAGCTACTTTTTACCACATAACATTAGCTTTCTCATGCACAGATAAAATTTTAAGATCTGAAATCTTACTCTTAAAATATTTTTGTTAATATTCTTTAAATGCCTCCATCTAATCTTAGAGCAACGATTTACTTTATTTTTAATTTTCTACACTTTCATCTTAAAGTTCAAAACTAATAAGCAAGGTTGGGTAAATAAACTTTCATTCGAAATAACTTTACAATCTTTACAATCTAAATGATCTATTTTTCTTAAAAGAAAATAATAATTTTAGTTTTACTATATCCATTCTTATAAGTGATGAGATGCTCATCTTTTTTCTTTAATAAGATATTAGCAATTACAAAATCATAAGTTAAAGAAAAATCTAATATGATTGTACCACTTTCATTAGTCGCTCAATCGCTCCAAAGTCATAGCCACCATGAATTCTTTTAAAATCATCTACCTCTCTACCCATGTCCATTTAAATCTCCTCTAATAAACTCTTTCTTCAAGAGGTATTTTTTATATTAATTCTTCTTAGATCATTCCAAAGTTTTAATTTTGAACACATATCCAAACCTACTTGAGGAGCATAAGTGCTTATAATATGAATAATTTTAGCATCAATAATAATCTTTAAAACTATAATTCTACTACTTTTTATAATATTATCCTTTAAACTTTTATCTATAATCATACATACACAATTTCTAGTACGACTCCTACAAGAATACCATAATTTAAATCCTTAACTATCAATCTCCTTAGCCTTCTCTCCAACACATTTATTTTTCAGAATGCATAGAATATTTATCTTCCTATGGATCATAATATCTATTAATTTCATTAATTTGCCTATAGAACCTATATTCCAAATTTCTATCCTAATTTTAGTTTCATGGACTAGCTTCTTTGCTCACATCCATCCATGATGTGGGAACCCTTACCTATTTAACACTACACCTAGGCGCTGATTCAGCAACCCTTACTCGTTATATTCAGGTTATACAATACATCACTTCTAGGGAACGCCATAGTATTAACACAATGTATTAAATAATTCATGTCATGAAATTGAGCCCAAATGTACGAGCCTGAGCCTGGGCTACCAATTAGTCGCACCATTCAACATGGTTACCCATAGGCAAGGTGTAAGTGGACATTGTCCCCACAAAGATTGTACCTTCTACATTGTTTCATTTTTTAATAAAACATTAAATGTATTTACCATATATTTTAAATTTTCTTTCACGTGCAATTACTTAAAAGTAATAGTAAGAATTAAAAAAAAATCAAATTTTTTTGAAAATTATGAAAAAAAAATAAGAAAAGAAAAGGAAAACTTTATTATCTTCCCCCAATTACAAATACCCTCATAGGTCGCTTGGGATAGAACAAAGTTTTCTCCCCAAGCTCTAATTTCCTAAAAAGAGAAGCACAAAATAGCATGAGACATAACTGTGGGCAATAACCCTACACAATGGGTTTCAATCTTCCTATGAAAAAGGAGGCTGAGCATACTTATTTGGATAGATTGGAACAATAGAGGACATATTTAATCCATTTTGAAGCTGAGGGATCAAAAGTGGTGCAGTGTTATTTCCTCAATATTGCAATGCCGATATAGCATAAAAAAGGGTCATTAAAAAATAGGTGTTAAACACATTGAAAGTTATCTTTAGAACCGTTTCATATCAAAATATTGTCCTTTAGTACTGTAGGAAATTAGGAATCATAATTTTTTTTTAAATATGCTCTTTTGTTTATTGTACACTTATAAAATTTTTCTATCACATACATTTATAAAAATTGGATGAAATTTTTTACAGAAACTTTATTGATTTATAGCACCTCCATAAAATTTTATACTCAGATATTTTTTTCCAAGAAAAAAAAAGGTGGTTATTGGTTAACAGTTCCTTCATTATGCTATTGCCATAGAAAAATATATTGAGGCTATAGACAAGTGAATTTTCAAACATTCATGACATCTTTGAAATGAAAACTCATTCTCCTACATATAACCTTAAAATAATCACTAATGGGGGGCATTAGACATGCTTAGGATACTATTCTTATAGGTTGTGATTGAGGTTGCCTCTAATCTTAACTTATTTTTTTAGAACTAACAAACCAATAAATGTCAAAGTAAACCAGATTATTCATTTGGTTTAATCTTGAAAGAACATTTGTTGATCATTAGACAAATGATTCTATCACTTATCCATACTTCTTCCAATATGCTTCGATCATTCAATAATAGATAATTTGATCATAGTTGACCATCCGTGTATAATTAGTCTCTTGCAGTTATAGTTAAATAAAAGAAAGGAATAATTATGTGATCAAAATACCAGATTTGAAAAAAAGACCTGAAAGAAAGGTAAAGAACACAAAAGAACTGTATGAGACAATAAATAAATTAAACATACAAAATAAAGAGCCTATCATAGGGATAACCTGCATACACTCAATGAATAATATAAGTCCAAATGTGGAATTGTCCAGAGGCTTGAATCGTATTCTACAAGAAAATAGGACTCCAAAAACTTGATGCTCGCCAACCCGTAAGGGAGAACTGATTAGTGCAGTTTTTTTTGTTTTTTTTTTCAATTCAGCACTTGACGAAATTGAAGAGAAATGAGGGTACAAAAAGACAAACATAGCCGGCGTAAGGTTAATGATGATAACTTCAAAATTTGAACTTAGCGAAAATCTGCAGCAGAATACGAAGAATAAAATAATATTAGATATCCTTGTAGAAACGAACAAAACATAAATCACATGAATGTACACTACTGAAACTAGTTCGATTGAAGTAAAAGAAATGGAAAGGCATGTGGAATGTGGTGTTTGATAGCTACTCTATAGTCCAAACCCAATAGAGAGTATCCCAGCTCCAACAATCCCAAAAGCAAACTAAAGCAATTGAAATCCATGAACTAACATGTTGAGCTCTGACCAGACCTACTTGGTTCGATTGGAATTTCATTAATCTAGTTGAGATATCCAGGTCTACCAAAAGGTTCTTTTACATATACTAAAGAAGAACAGTAAAAAAATGGTATAATTAAACGATGAATATCAAATTTTAATATAGATATGATAAAGCTGTAAAATTAGAGTTAGATATCCAGCAGATTATTTTGAGAAAATTTCAGTTATGTAAATTAAACAATTTAATGTAGATAGCAACAGCAGAAAACAAAGATCAGCCAATGCAGCTTAGCCTGTTAAAACAAAGGCTGATTATAAATTTTGGATATCTTAAGCGTGTTTATTAGCTCAAGAATGTTTCTTAAAGGACAGATGGAGACCGAGTCAAGTTTAAATAACCAAACAGCAGTGAAGTGCCTACCTCGATCTCAACCACTTATGCAGCATGTGTACATTAATTCCTGAAAATTCAGAACTGTCCTTAGTTTCAACCTTAATTATGCATATTTGATAACGATGCTTTTTAAGACAGGAAACCTACTCGAAGAGTTTGCCAGATGAGCTGAATTTAATGGATGGGCTGCACGTTCTAGTCATCTTCTGTTCCAAAGTAACTGTCGTCGGTTCCGAAATATCTATCTCCAAACTCACCCATGCCAGGAATAACTCGAAAATCTTCATTCAAACCTTGCTCTATATCTGATGTCACAATCTTGATTCTTGGGAATCTTTTACACACAACGTGAACTCCTTGAGGTGCCTACTTGAGCAGAGAGAAAATAGTTTCAGTAATCAAATACATGAGACTAATCAACATGAAGCAGCCAGAAAAAGAGAACTCGTATGAAAGGGAACAAACAAATTGACTCTATAAATCTAGAACAAGATAAGTGAGATTAAATCCACAGGAATTATGAAAATGCTGTGTTTTCCATTTATTACCCATGAATATAGTGCCTCGACATAAAGAAACATAATTGTCATACAATACATCATATCGGATCTTACATGTTAAGTTTATTTAGCTCATATATATCGCTGCGTAAGTTGAACAAATATCTTATTGATAGTTTGTTGGACAACATCATTTTTTTATGTTATGCGGTAGAACATGCTCAAGGATATCAAGTGTTGTTATGTGCTGGAACATTTGCAACAGTAAAAAGGTATAGAGTTTAACATCCTAGTTTTATCCGAAGACCCAATACACGCACAAATAAGAGAGGAGAGAGGTGCAGGAATTGTTAGAGACACTAGATTTTTTATGTGGAAAACCCTTAAAAGGGAAAAATCAAGATGCCTATCTCAAAAAATACATCCACTAGAATTTACACTATAAAGAATACATTAGTTGATTGAAATTGAAAAAGCCCTTTGGTAGGAATCCAACATAAATCCAAGTGTTGAAGTTGAAAGTCTAAGTTGATATTAATGGCTTGCACCAATCTTATAAGTGATGTTGTACATTGGCATTGTTGGCGATGGTAGGTGATGAAGTCAATAGTCGTTGGACTAGCCAAGAGACATTGCTCAGGAGATTATAGGTTGGTGACCTGTGCTACGGAGGTCAAAAGGATCACAGTCGGGCTACAATGGTCGGAGAACTGTAGTAAGTGGGCAAAGGAGGTTGGATGACCATAGTTAGGCGACGATGGTCAGAGGATCGTAGTTGAGGGCAAAAGGGGTTGAAAGAACTGTAATCGACAGGCAACGAAGATTGGCAAGACTGTAGTTGACGATGGTGGTTTGAGAATTGTAGCCGGCAAGCGACGGAGGTTGAAAGGATCATAGTCGGACAACAATGGTCCAAAGACCATAGTTGGGGCGATGGTGGTTGGAGGGATTGTGATCGGCAGGCGATGGAGGTCAAAAGGATTGTAGTCAGTGAGCGATGAAGATTGACAGGATTGTAGTTGGTGAGCGATGTAGTTTGAAAGGATCATAGTCGGGCGATAGTGGTAGGAGGACCGTAGTCGGGTGATGGAGGTTCTAGCATCGTAGTTGGTGACCATGCCGAGGACCGTAGTCGGGCAACAGTGATACGAGGATTGTAATCAGCGGGCGATGGATGCCGAAATGACCGTAGTCGGGCTACGATGGTCAAAGGATTGTAGTCAGAGAGTGACAGAGGTCTGAAGGACCATAGTTGGGCAACGATGGTAGGAGGACCATAGTCAGACAACAGTGGTTGGAAGATCATACTAAGCAGACAACATAGGCTGAAAGAACATTAGTCAAACGACGGTGGTTGGAAAATCGTAGTCAGTGAATGATAGAGGCCGGACGAATCATAGTTGGGTGATTCTAATTGGAGGATAATATTCAATAGCGACGGAGGTTGGAGGATCATAATTGGAGGTCAGCCAAGTCAGAAGAACCATGGTTGGGTGATGATGGTCGAAGGACAGTGGTCAGGCGACTATGATCGAAGGACCACAGTTGAGCGACGAAGATTCGAGGACCGTAGTCAACAAGCTACGGAGGTTAGAAGGATTGTTGTCCGAAGATGGTGGTTGGGAGATCATAGTTGAGCGATGTTGGAATGAAGACCATAGTCAGCGGGCTACTGAGATCCAAAAGATCATAGTCAGGCGACGATGGTTTGATGGCGGCAATTGGCTGGCAAAAGGATTGACGACAATGTCTGGGGGCGAAGGTTTGATGGTCACTGTCTGCAGGTGAAAGTTCGACGACAGTGGTTGGCCAAAAAAGTTCGGCAGTGTCAGCCAGGTGGATGTCTGTCAGCAGCAGTTGCTGGAGGTCTGACAACAGTGGCCAGGATGTGAAAGCCTAGCGATGGTTGGCCTGCGAGGGTTTGCTGGTGGTGTTTAGCCAACAAAAGTCTAATGAATGCGGCAGCCAGGTAGAGATCCGACAATGGCAGCTAGATGGAGAGGGTTTGCTAGTGGTGGTGCTCGGGTGAAGCTCTAGGATTTTTCAAACATTAGATCTTTTTTGAAACTCAAGCCAAGGGTCCAAGCCTCCCCGCTCATATAGAAAGTGAGGGCCTATTTATAGATTTTTAGGAGTGGCATGCCCCATAAATAAGGAGAAAATCCGGAACACTCCATCGTAGGACCCATATAAGTTCCTTTGAAAATAAAACATTCATTCAACATTTAAGTGCCTTAATGAAGTTGAATTTTAAGTGATCTTGGGCTCGTTGGATTCGTCCTGTCAACTGCTCAATTTGAGTACAAGCATGCCAAATTTGAGGATCATTTGGTCATCCAATTAATGTCATAAAGTTTTCAAATATGCTTCAAGGCCTTGATTTGGGCCCATTTGGGCTCAAATTGAATGATTTTTTGTGCTGTTGGATTTGTCTTATCGAGATGTTACGTTTGACTATAAGTTTGCTGACCAATTCAAAAATGCATCAAGATTTATGCCCGATCAAGTCAATTTCTGGTGACGTATCAAGTGTAGTTTATATATATTGCCTTGGTATGGAGATGACTAACCACCATTGGTAGTACTTGATTGGTATTACCAACCAGCCTAGTATACAAAGAGAGACTGTTAGAAGGGGCTGACAAACTTTGGATTGTAACCTGCTCTAAATTCAATGTATAATCCGAAATGGACATTACTTGCGACATGCCTTTATATATATATATATATATATATATATATATATAAAATGATGATGATGATGCAGGATTGGAGATCTGGGGTAAGCTAATGGAGATCACGGCTCAGATGTGCAATATCCTACACACAAGATCAACTTCGAGATCAAATATTTCTAATTTAGACTATTATCAACCATTTCAGGTGAAAGCAGGAAATAAGTAAAATCCACACCTAAGATAATTTAGCATTCATTTGATAAAAATCTCACGCAGGATTTCAGTATGGTTTAATAATCACATGACCGATTGGAAACTTACAACATAATCAGAAAGTCAAACTACAGCATATTTGAAAATATTCAATCACATTGGCGAACAACAACAACAACATCAAGCTTTTGTCCCACTACGTGGGTCGGCTATATGAATACTTTTTCTCCATTATGTCCTGTTAAAAGTCAAATTCTCATTTAAATCTAATAAAGAAAGATCATTTCTAATATTTTCTAACTAAGTCTTTTTAGGTCTACCTCTACCTTTCTTAACATAAGTCAAACTTAATACCTCTACTTTCCTAACCGGGTCATTGGAAGGCCGCCATTTTATGTGACCAAATCATCTAAGGCGACTCTCTCTAATCTTATCTTCCACTGGAGCTACTCCAACCTTCATGACATTGGTGACCAAATAAAAAAAAATAGAGGATTGAAATAACCTGAGGTAATACAATCACAAGAAAACAATCCAAGTTTTACTAAATATAAGGAGATAACTTTCCGAAAAAATTGTGGTTTCCAATTGACATGCGCTTGAAATCAAGTCCAAAAACACACAAGCAAAGAGGAAAGTTAATGTAATGAAAGTAGACTATTAATGAAATTACTTTAAAATTCCTTGAGCAACATTATTTTAAGATGCCTCAAGCAGAAAATTTATAATCACAAGTACTATTAACGTCATCTCAAAAGGATACAAGTTGCTAAAATCTTGCAGAAGGCTGCAATCTGCAAGAACCATAGAAAATCCCATATCAATGAATTGCAAGGAAGCAAGTTAAGTCACAATAGCAGACTACAACCCTGAAATCCCGCAACAGAAGGCTACAAGTAGAAAACTAGCACTCAAGTCACGATAGAAACTACATGACAACTCACGCAAGGAAAGCAGTGCCGCAAGGCATGCAAGGAAAGCAAATTACCAGCTATAATAGCAAATTCTGCATCAGTCTATCTGCATTAGAAAATATTTTGGCTTAGTCGAATTGCTCAATTAATAGTTGCCAAGCGGATCTTAAATTTAACTATTGCACTCCATGTAGAGAAATTGATGAATCATCATATATCAGTAAATATCTCCAACACAAAGGTACAAATGATAATCACCGTCAGTGGTACATAAAATATCTCCAATAATATCTTTAGGAGTTGAGCAGAAGATGTGTTGATATAAATTATATAGAGAAGATGGAAAAAATGAGGAGTCTAAGGTACTGATTACTTGTTAGTTATAAAAAGAAAAATAAAATATATTTGAAATTAGACTAATGCCATTTTTGAACTTTTCAATCTATATAAGTATTTGTCCCATTGTGTTATGTGATTTTTTAGGGTCCCAACTTTCTTGCAATTAATTTATTAAAGATTCGTCCAAGAAACATTTTAAGAACTAAATGAATAATTTCCTTGTAACCATGTTTAAATTTCACATTTCTGTAATGCACAACTTTGAAAGACTAGTAATTATCATTATTAAAAGTTTCATGTCAACACTTTCATGCCAATCCGACAAATAACTAATGAATGATGCAATATGCTATGATTCATGAAATAATAATATTAAATATTAATATTTTCCTAATAAATACTAATAAAGACACAAAACACTATCATATGTATGGATAAAATCTTTAAAGGAAACTAACCTAAATGAATTAAACAATAGCCACGATAAATTATGCTTTTTTTAAGATTTGAAGGAGCTGATGGAACTATAATTTTTAAGTTTTTCTTGAAGTAATCATCATTAATAAATATTTTGAAATGTTGCTAGAATTTAACTCCGTCCCCTATGGCTCTGTTTATGAATTTGTAATTCATGAAATTTTTAAGAAAATTTATATTAGAAACTAATTAATAATAATATGTATATAAGATTATATAAGATTTTGATTTCATAATAAATTGGATTGAGAAGAATAATGAATTAGGATAAATTATATAGAAAATGAGGATATATTTTGTCAAATATAGAAATTTTATTTTTAGCAATTAATAATAATTGATTTCAATTAAATCGAGAGGTTATTAAATATAAAAGTTTATAAATTAATTTAATTATGATTTATCCAAAGTTTAATAAGGAGAATAATTTTTACTAATTTAAAATACGAGTACTAATTGGATATAATTAAAAAAAGTAATGAGAGAGAGAGAGAGCATAGGAGAGATTTTATTTGACTAAATTATTAATTTTAAGAGTATATTTAATTAGTTAAAATTAGAAGTTATTAAATATGGAAAGTTTATAAATTAATGATAATTAAATCATAATCCATATATAAATGATAATGCAAGGAGAGCAAATTTTATCATAATTTAAAATAAATTAAATATAAAAGCTATTTAGTATATTTAATGACTTATTAGAGAGAGATGATTAGATATATAAGTTAAAATAATCATATGAAATTATGTATTATTATAGGTGTCATTTTATTGAAGTCAAGAACAAGGACAAAAATGGCAAAAGCTATTTAAATCAAGTTGAGTACTCATATCTTTTAATTATAGTAATGATTTTATTTTGTCTTAAATTAAATGCATTTAAAGTTAGTAATCTATGCTTATTAAGTTTTATTACAAGCTAGATTATGATTTGTCTTTCTCATATCCAATGATTGGTCATGTCAAATGAAATGAAAATTAATACATTATGATTTAAACTTTTCATAGAAAGTAAATAAATGATATATGAATGAAACGATTAAGATAGATATGCTTGCATATGCATGTTGGCTGATGGAACACATCCCCATATGTTATGATAAACGCAATGTACTAAACGGTTATGGAAAAGGGAAAAGGAGTACCTTTATTGGTACTGTTTTAGACGGTGTCTCCTGTGACAGTTGTATTATTTACGAGAAAGGATAAATATATGAATAAATATATGATATATGCATAATATTGAAAGTATTGAAATGAAAAAATTAAATAGAATTATATTATGTTTTTAAATAATCATGCATATTGTTCCTAATGTCTTAAGTTAATATAATTTAGAAGCATGATTTACTCACTGAGTACTTTTATGGCTCACTCTTTAAATTATAATTAACAGGTATTATTTAAAGCTTAAAATGAGTAAAAGAGAAATAATGTATATTGTACGCACTAGAAGAAATGTATTTATAATATTTAACTTTGTTTCAAAATTTTGAAGTTTTAGTGGATTTTTTAGTTTATTTGAGATAGTTTTAAATTAATTGAAGATTCAAATCAACCGTCTGACCGTCTGTTCCCGCCTTGTTAATTCGAGCCTCCGAACCAAGTCGTGACAATTTATATATCAAATTTGATGCATGATGTCTTGGTATTTAAGGCTTGCAAATATAGGATGAGAAGCACAAATCACTAGAAAAAGAACAAACCATGGTCACAAACTTCTAATGAAACAAATAATCATTATTTAAGATGAAAATCATAACTATGCAAAATCTACGAAGTACTAATTTTTCAACTGTTTAGATCAAAAAGAAATTTAAGATCATAAGAGAATCATAAATTTGCCTGAAAACTCATACCACTATTAAATAAAAACCAGAGTGCACCTTATTTAATAATATTCGGTCAACTAAGCAAAGCATTAATTAAAATTAGAGAATCAAAACAGAGTTAAGCAAAGAAATCAACAAAAAATAGTTTAGACCTCACACTAGTATAAGACGAAAACATCATTTCAAAAATTTAGAATATCATTAATTGCGCAATGCTAAAAAGAATCATATCCAATCAACACTAAAGCAAAAAAAAAAAACTATATAATCAAAGTAGAATATAAATAGAGTTGTCTTTTATCATGCCTCAATAACAACTAACAAGTCCCCTAATTTTATGAAAATAAGATTGGGTCAACAAGCTCAACTTGAAAGGATATAAGTAGTTAAAAATTGCAGGAAAATTATCACAATAGCCAGCTAAGAACAGCAAGAAATCTCACAGGTCACAACAGCCAACTATCATATCAAAATCCCGCAAAAAAAGGTCATGTGTACTAGCAGTAAGAAACAACAACAAATTGCACATAAATGAAGCAAAATTGCAACAATGCATAACACAAGAGCCGCACAAGTCATGCTAGGGAAGTTCCACATTGTGTTGTTGTCAAACAAGTAAAAGGTCACAGAATATAATAGGGAGTTCCACATTACTCCAGCAAGATCGAAAATAAATTAAAATAAGGCAAATTGTTCAGTTAATGTTTGTCAAGTAAAACTAGATTGGGAGCTTCTCCTACTACAGAGAAATTGATGAATCGTCAAATGTAAGAATGTCTCATCACAAATCAAGGTAGCCATAATATCCACCATCAACAATGGACAAAATTTCACCTTTAATAATAAGATAGCATGAAAAACTAAGGGTTGGGAAAATGATATGTTGGATGAAAATTATAAAAGAGAAGATGGAAAGAAAGAAGAATTTAAAGGAGGATGATCATTCATAAGATAAAATAAAATCAACTATATTAAAAATTAGATTAATATAATATGCTTTGGGATGTCTAACCTATAAGCATTCATCCTAATTTGTTTTTTAATTTTGTATGGCCCGGTCTTTTTAATAGTTATTTTTTTAAAGGCTCTCTTAGGAAAACTTCTAGGATTTAAACTAACCGTTTTCTCTTAGAAAAACTTCTAGAGTATTGAACATGTGGGATGAGTGTTTCCTTATTTTCCCTGCTGTTGGATCCTTACTTTATTAGTCCCGTGAGCATTAATTCCCACTTTCCATATACTTATACCACCAGCTAGTGGACTCTTTATTGCTGTCGTAATTGCTTGCTAATATCGAAAAATGCTTGTTGTCACCTGCTCTTTTTAGCAGCTAGCAGATCTTCCTTTTTTTTAGGTACTCAACATATATAGTAGAAAGCAGAAGATTTTGTTTTGGTACAGTTATTCAATATGCCTTTCAAGTAGTTTGCTTTTTTTGTGTTAGGGACTGACTTCAACTTCCTTGATTAAATCTATTATCATTTTTCTTCCATTAAAAATTCAATACTTTAGCAGGTTATATCACTGTTTAAAATTGCGCAATAAGAGGCGCGCCTTGAGGCGCGCCTCTGCGCAATTCTGGTCCTGGGCGCCTCATTGCTTAAGCAATTTGAGGAATTGGTGAGGCTTACGCCTCACTGGCCCTGAGGCGCGCCTCAGAGGCGCAATTGCGCAATTCTTAGTGAGGCGTAAGCCTCACCAAAACCGGGTCCCACTCACTTAAGTGAGTAATAAAAAAAAAAAAACCCTCACAACTCTCTCTCCCCCATCCCGACCCAGCGTCCGTTTCCGCCAGATCCCGCACGATCCCGACCCAGCGTCCGTGAACTCTCGGCCAGCCGATCCCGCCACCTCTCCCGCCGGCGCCGCCTCACGCCGGTGAGCAAGGACTGTCCGACCGCCCTCTACGACAACTCCTCTACGCATTTTAGGTATTTTTTTTGAGTATAAGGGAAGATTTTTCAAGTTATAGGAAATCTAGGGTTTTTAATATTTTGAAAATTTTTGGTTTGTTTTCCTTTTTTTGCATTAGGAAACATGGTTAGAGGTAAGGAAAAGACAAATACGTCATTGCGGCGTGATCCTTCTTGGAAATATAGTGTGCAAGTTGATGTAGGAGGCGGCGAGAAAACCTATGTGTATTTAAAATGTAATTTTTGTGACAAAGTGGTGAAGGGAGGAGTTACTCGCATGAAGGAACACTTATCCGGTTCACATAAGAATGTAGTACCTTGTGCGAATGTACCGGATAAGGTGAAGGAGGAAATTATTGCTTACATGAAGAAGACTACCACGGCCAAACATCTACAACAGGAGCAATTTGATGAAAGGGTCGAACAAGGTTCTTATTTCGGAAGCGAGAGTGGAAAGGGATCTTCCTCCACTATACATAATAGAGGTGTGCGGGGTCCTATGGATCAATACATGATAAATCCAGGAGAGGATAGAGCAGAAGCACAGATGATGCCTGCAGCTGGTACCAGAGAGGGTCGACGTCAGGTATGCATGGATATTGGTAGATTTTTTTTGAGAATGCCATACCTTTTAATGTTGCAACGTCACCTGCCTACTTCAATATGTTGCGATCTGTTGGGTTGTACGGGAGAGGGTTGAAGGCACCATCCATGTATGAGTTGAGAACATGGATTTTGAAGGAGGAGTTGCAAAACACAGAGCAGAGTATAGATGAGATTAAACGGACCTGGACTGAGACTGGTGTTACTATTATGTCAGATGGATGGTCTGACATGAAGAGCAGGAGCTTGATTAATATCCTTGTAAATAATCCCTATGGCACAGTATTTTTACGATCAGTTGAAGTTTCAGATCAAGTTAAAAATGCGGAATTCATTTTCACTTTACTTGATGGGGTTGTTGAGGAGCTTGGGGAGCAATTGGTGGTTCAGGTTGTGACTGACAATGCCAGTGCATACAAAGCAGCAGGCCACATGTTGATGGAGAAGAGGAAACACCTCTATTGGACCCCCTGTGCAGCACACTGTATCGATCTCATATTAGAGGCACTTGGTGATTTACCTCAACACAAGAGCGCCCTCTCTAGGGCGAAGAAGATCACAAAGTTCATCTACAACCATTCATGGGTCTTAGCCTTAATGAGAAAGTTCTCAAAGAAGGAAATCATTCGCTCTGCTACCACTAGGTTCGTTACTACATTTGTACACTGCAAAATTGCAAATCTATTTCAATTCCTAATGCAACTTTATTCTACAGGTTTGCCACATCTTATTTGACACTGCAGAGCCTACTCGATGTGAGACAACCTCTAGAATCAATGTTTACATCGACACAATGGCTAAATTCAGCATGGGGCAATAAAACTGAGGGGAAGGAAATAAGAAGGATAATTCTAAATAATAAGTTTTGGGCAACTGTGACCTATGCCATATTGAGCACAAGACCTTTGGTTCAGGTATTACGTTTAGTGGATGCCGAGAAGAAACCAGCAATGGGGTTTATATATAATGCAATGGATGAAGCGAAGGAGTTAATTGCACATAACTTGGGAGGAGAGGAGGCAAGTTATAGAGAGATTTGGGATATCATTGATGCTCGGTGGGAGGTCCAGTTACACCGTCATCTACATGCAGCGGCGTATTATCTCAATCCTCAATTTCAGTATTCAGAGAGGAAATCCACAAATCCAGAAGTGAAGCTAGGGTTGTATCATTGCATGGAGCGATTAATACCGGACCTGAATGTCAGGGAGATTGCTGATTTACAGCTTGTTTTATTTCGGAATAGGGAGGGATTCTTTGGTTTGCAAGCAGCCAAATCTACCATTGCGAAACGCTCACCAGGTATAATTATTTTTTGCAAATTATCTATATAATCATAACACTTTAATATCACTTGATTATCCCTTTTCCTCTTGAAAATAGTTGAATGGTGGATCCAATTTGGTGATTCCACCCCTGAGTTACAGAGTTTTGCTGTTAGAGTTTTGGGCCTCACTTGTTCTTCCTCTGGGTGTGAGCGGAATTGGAGCACGTATAGTCAAGTGCAAACTAAGAGAATAAATCGCCTCTCAACACTCAGAATGAACTCCCTTGTGTACATTATGCACAACAAGAGGTTGAGAGATAGAAGGATAAGGAACAAGGGGTTAAAGGATGATGAGGACCCTTTGGTGTGTGAAGATGTAGCTTCTGATAATGAGTGGTTCATAGATGATGAGACAGATTTGCCATTATCAGACTTGCAGCTAGAGGACCTAAGTGTGGATGTCTTAAGGGGCGAAGCAGATCAAGTGGGGACACCACATACATCTACTAGTTCTGCAGCACAACAATCAAGTAAAGGTATGTCACAATTTATTTTGTGCAATTACATTATATATATATATATATATATATATGCAAATAGCATTACATTAATCATTCTTATTTAACAGGGAAGAGAAAAATGGATAATATTGAAGATGATGAAGATTTGGCATTCATAGATACAATTGGAGAAGAAGATTCCCTTGATAACCAATTTAGTGAATAACATTGAAGAATGATGAGATTAGATGTTCTTTGTTATTTGTATTTTGGGAGTTTTGATAGACTTATATTTTGTAGTTTTGTATTTTGAATTATGCTATGAGATGCATCTTTTTTATTGTCTTCCACTAATTTCAATTGTTATTTAGTTGTTTTTATAGTATGATAGTCTCTAACTGTTATTTACCTGCTTAAATAGTTAAATTCTCATTTACGCAATTCTTTGTCCGTGAGGCTTATGCCTCACACCGCCTCGAGGCTTACGCCTCGCCTCACGGACAAAAAACGCCTCGAGGCTTATTTACGCAATTTTAAACCTTGGGTTATATTGTGTGTGATGAGGTTAGATCTCTTTATTATATCTCGAGTTGTCAGGCGCATAATCTTCTATGCAAGGTCAAGTTTAGACCTTGTTCGTCTAAAATAGATGTAATTTGCTATCACAGCATTGCTTTTTTATTCTTATGAAAAGTACTAACCCGTGACCTTACATTAGCAACCTAAACATTATACAATGCATGGTTCCTCAAGCGATCAGTGGCACTTTGTTTTTAACCATTTCTCTCAAATATGTACGGTGTACCTTTTTACTAGCTGTATTCTATCAATCACAAGCATGCAACCTACCATCCAGATCTTATGAAACATTTTCTACATTTGTGAAACAATATTTAGTTTCACATATGTAATAACTTAAGCTTAACATTAAAATCCAAAACAAAAATAATTACAACAAGGTAGATTGTCAAAAAACCTATCATAATGGGGCCATAGATCATATTAGTGTTAAAAGAAACAAATGCAACAGAATTGAGAAAAGCAATATGATATTGATGATCTTTTCAAGGGAAGGAAACAAAACAGTTAAGTTATACTAATGAAAAAAAAAAAGAAAAAAAAAAAAAAAAAACTATGGAAAGACCTGAAGAGTGACCCGATTTGTAAAGAGTCTAAAGACATCAAAGAGTAACTAGTCATGAATTATTCTCATTAGCCTAGAATATTATGAAAATTACCCTCAACTCTTCCATGAGGTATTGAAAGATCCATAGCAGTCAAAATATCAAATGAAATGATAGTAAATTCATATTTTCCGTCAGTTCTATTTAAGAAGTTAATTTGTACTTGTTATTGATAATGTATAACAATGGACAGCGGAAATAATCATCCAAGTTAATTGAAAAAAGCAAGGAAAAACAAAAAATTGGTTTCATCATATGTCCCGTCAACTTACGGAAATTAGATTCAAGAATATAATGTTTGCCTCATCTACACCCTTCTCCAGAAGCAATGAGATAGCTTGAACTGCTGAGTTTCCTGTTAAGGTAGATGTAATAATCAACAGATCTTTTGAAAATCAACAGATATTAAAAGTATGATGGCAAAATATTCCTATGATTCATATTGCAGCAGAAAAAAATATTTGAAGTTATTTGATGCAGATATCTTGGAAGCACAGTAAATAAAATAGATAGAGTCTCCGGTAACTTAGTGTGTCATACTAGTGGCATACCAAAAGTTAAGGAAAAGAATCAAATATCTGCTGCCAAGTATCAGAACCCTCCCCAGCGGTATTAATAACTTCAATGTATACATGTTAATATGCTTGCACGTGTTCTTTCATATTTGTATGTATATCTGTTGTAGTGTATGTGTGAGGGTATTTTGAAATATTTGGCGTTGATCAGCCATGCGAATGATCAACATTTGGGTGTGCACAACGCTTTATATAGAAGCTCATAAATGTCTTCTGTCCGCTTGTATAAATGTTACGGATCCGTTGGCATGGCCTTGGGTTTTATTTGGGAATTTGCAAATACCTTGTTGACCTCCACAACTCAAACCACGCATAAAAGGGCTAAAATGACGAACCAATTAGCGCGGGTTGGTACAACGCATCACTTGAAGGGCCAAATGATCTCCGATCTCCAAACGGATAGTATCGTTGTGATCAGAACATCGAATTCTTCTAGGTCGAGGCACCTCACAGTCAAATCGGATGAGATAAGTCAAAAGAGACGATCGACACTCAAAATTGAAGCGCGACGCCAGTCAAATGATGTCGGATTGACGAACGGACATCGTCATCGCATCTAGAACGTCGTCGACATTCAGAATATACGTCTTCTTTGACTAATTAGGATCAGCCGAGGCGGCGACACATATCTTGAGGCAATACACGAATCCTGAGGTAATAGCACGCATATCGAGGAAATTGGCCTCGACGTGGACCAAACGAAATCCGATTGATAAACAGACTTTGTCATCGCGTTCAGAACATCCTAAATATCGAAGGATGATAACCAATTTGATTAAATTAAATACGTGTGAAGAGGTCGACACGTATCTCGAGGCAATACATGAATCCCGAGAAGACGACATGAAAATCAAGGAATTGAGCACTCGACACCGCCCAAATGACGTTCGATTGATGAATGGACTTCGTCATTGCATCCGGAATGCCGCCAATACTTTAAATGCACTACCAATTTATTTAATTGAGGTCATGCACGCAAATCGAGATAGTTCCAAAGCGACTACACTCATTTCGAGAAAAAAATAGCCTCGACGTTACTCAAACGACGTGCGATCGCAAAACGGACTGCATCGTTGCGACCGGAACATCGTTAATACCTTAAATTCACTATTAATTTGTTAAATTACAATTGTCCGGCTAAATTGACACATTAAACGAGACAAATTGCACGGATTTTGAGGAAACATGTAAATCGAGGTGATTTTGGATCGATTGGGAATGAGCCTTAATTAATGCTATTACTAATTTGGGCAAATCATTATTAGAGTTGCTTGTGAATCCAATCAGAAATGGAAAATCAACTGCGAAACTCAAATCAAATATTAAATGTGTTACCTCGGCTCCGTCGAAGTCCAGCAAAATCTCTGATTTAATCCCCGAAAATCCGCTGAATTCTGCTCTGAGGTCGCTTCTGCTTAAGACCCTCGCCTTGTTCGAACACAACGGCTGGCTGTTAAAAATAGAACGAGCAGGACCTCACTTGTTTTTTTTCTTCATCCCACACACACAAGAGTTCTCTAACTGAACTCCTAAGGCTGAATCGTCCGAATCTCTCATGCCTTCTACCTGCTTGCATGAGTGTTGAGGATTCGGTGACGTTGTTTAGCAGCACGCTGGGTTTCATTTGTCATGCATCGACAATGTTGTTTGGTTCATCTTATCTTCTGCAAGTTGTTTTTTTTTTCCCAACGTTCAACTTGCGAGGATATACTCCAGCCTGCAAATGAGTTGTGCAGTGCATCAGGGACCTCCTACCCGTCACTTGCAAATAAGCTGATTTATTATGTGTGATGGTCTTGCGTCGCAAATTTGCTGCCTTATTTTACCAGTGGCCTACAGTCTTTACTACGAATTTCCTGCTTTTGCTTACAAGTGAATTGTAGCGTTGGTTTTGGGTCACTCGTTGTCTCTTGCAGGTGAGCTATTGTGAGTTGATGAACTTCTGCTGTTGCTCGTAAATAATTGCATTCAACATAGGCTTGATGCCTTTGTTTGCGTGCAATGCATCGCACTTGCTGTAATCTTCTTGCTTATGCTTGTGGAGGATTTGCAATACGTTTACTATCATTATTTTTAGGCGAGATCATTGTATGCATTTTCAGTCTTCTTCTTTCATTTGCGAGCAAGTTGCTCCGCATGCAGATTTTCTGGTGCTACTTATAGGAGCTTGCATTTACTACAACTTTTCTGCATTTGCTTATGGTAGCATGATGTGTATATGACAGGTCTCCTGCAGTGACTCGTGAATGCTTACACTCATTGCATATCACCTATCTTTGCTTGCAGACGATTAATATATTTGGCGGCCATTGACTAGTGGTTGTCTGCAAGGGTGTTGTAGCATATATTGTTTCTTGATGATTATCATTGCTGCGCATACAACAGATCTCCTGCCATTTGAAGTGAACATTTGCATTCACCACGATCTTCTGTCCCATGCCTATAGGAAATCCCCATGCCTGTAGAAGATACACCACATCGACGATACCTTCACTATCATTGTTTTAGATAAGCTCTTGTATGCATCGCAAGGTTCCTACTATTACGCGTGGATAAGTTGTGTCGTATGCGGATCTTCTAGTGCTGCTTGTAGGCACTTGCATTTGTTGTATAGTGGTCGTTTGTGCTTGTAAAGGATAAATGTATCTCGCCTAATATTGAGTTGTTGTTGATTGTACAAATCTCCTGTCATTCACTGCATCTTGTATTTGTACATTTGCAGAAGGCATCGTTGTCTGCAAGCGAATTTATGTGTTTATTTGCGGGTTTAATTGCTGTTGATTACAGGTGAGCTGGTGGGCTCATTACAAGCTTCTGGTCTTCACTCGTGGATAATGTCATATACATTTCTATGTTTACAGGGGTTCTATTACACTTGCGGCATATCCACCACTGTTGCTTGTAGTGTGCTCATAAGTTGCATTCAACACTAATTTCTAGGTGATCGTTGCTTGTTATTGTATGATAATGTTGGTATTTTCATCGAAGCCTGTTGCCCTTATCCTTCCATAAATTACAATGTTCACACTACAAATTTTCTTCTTCTACTTGTAGATGAGGCGTCGCGCATATGATGGGTTTTTTATTCTAGCCTGCAGCTAATCGTCAATGAATGTTTGTATTCATCGCACATCCTCATAGTCATTGCAATCATTTCAAATCACCAATTGCATGACCCTTGTTATCGTTCATGAACAGGTCAGTGTACATCATAGATCCCTTGTTGCTCGATGTGTTTGCTTGCAATTAAAGTTAATGCATTTGCTTGTGTGAATGATGTGGATGTTATCACTCATTGTAGATTATATAGCTCTACTTGTAGCATATTGAATGCTTTCACCATTCATTATGATTATATATGTTTGCTTATGAGCATGATTGAGATGATTATTACTAGTTAACTATCATTATTCAAAAGTTCCATGTCATAGCCTGTAATCAAATTATATATGTTCATATTGGTTATTGTTTATGAGTGGGATATGTTAGGAATTTTCCAAGTCCACCATGCATCCTTGCTTGCTCATTTGCATTTGATTTCATCATATTTATGATTCATGAATTTAATTAATTTTTTTAAAATATTAGGTCCAATTCCCTGCGTCATATTCAAGTTTGCAAGTCCCCTACTATTCAAATCAAGTCACCTGTCCACTGGAAAATCCGACAACCTCCCGGCGTCTCCCCCTTTTAGGAGAATTTTCAGGAGTCTTAGCCTGCCCGCCACGTCAAGAAAGACGTGCACAGTCGGTGTCGAGTGACACTGCGGCTGCAGTCTTCATTCCTGCCACGCCAAGAAAGGCAAGCATAGGTCTTCAGGGGTACTTATTTGAAAACGTAGTTTTGGAGCTTTGAGTTTGGAGATCATTATACCTTGGGTAGGAGGCGACGCTGTCGACGGCGGTGATGTCGAGGCAGCGACGACGATAATAAAAACTTGGAAATTTTCTGTTTTTTTAAAAACTCTTTTCTCTTTTTTTTTTAAATAATACTAATAATAATAACAAATAATATTTGTATTAAAATACAATAATAATAGTGATATCACTAATATCACTAGTAAGCAATAGCAATTAATAATAATAACTATTATTGGTGATAACAGAGGAAATGAGTTGGGTTTAATGTTAAAAAAAGGTAGGTAAAGTGGAAGTTACGAGCTGCTATGGGACGCTGTGACACAAGCAAGTCAGGGACTTTCTCAGCTAAGATTGCAGACAAGCAGGTGGATTGGAGATCTCAGCCTGTTGAGGTGGAGTGAGGTTGCTGGGTTCGAGTTTTGGATGGGGGATAGGAGCTTGGTTGGCACTGATTTGGTGGGCTGGTGTAAAACCCGAAATCGACGATCGTAGGCGTCGCATGCATTTTGGTGCGATACGACGAGATTTAAATGAAATTTCAAGTTAACGAATTTTGATGGAAATAATTTTATAAAATTCTAATCAAAATTCTGAACAATTTGATATATAAAACCTATATCTAATTTTGCTTAATTTGAGAGATGAAAATTTCAAAATTCTCATAATGCCTAAACTACCCTTAGTAAGTAGTGGAGATGTTTTAAGAGAGGGCAAAGTAGTCATTTGGAAAATCCCTACTCAACCGAAGCCTTATGGGACCGAATAGTTTGGGTCTCTTCATTGTGTTCGTTCGGTCGAGAGAAGAAACGAGAGGGCGGACGGAAGAGTCGGACGGGAGCTCTTTGACGGTGGCTCCGACGGCGGTTTCCGGCGAGGAAATTTGGGAGAAAGTAGAGAAAGGCAAGGGGAAGACTAAGGTATGTTTAATTTAAGCATTTCTCCATCTTTTCTCTAGATTTTTGGATGAGAAAGATCTAGGATTTCACAAAAACTCAATATTTCCTTATGAAATCAATAGGAAAGATTTAGGAAAATGTTTTAACGGTAGAAACGAAGTTTTCCTAAATTTCATTGAGATTTGAAAAATTAGGGTTTTTGTTAGAAATGAAAATTTCTTAAATTGCTTTCACAAAAGTGATTTCTATGGAACTTAGGAATATTTTTAAAACAAAATTTTTAGTTTTTGTAAGAATTTGCATTTTCTTTATTTTTATAATTAAATAAATCCGAAAATAAGGTAAAGTAATTATTAAATTATGTTAAGGAGAGATTTAGAATGATTTTGGAAGAGAAATTATGACTTACACGTTTCCAAAAATTTTAATAATTACTTAATCCGAAAATGAATTTTTAATTTATTTTTAAAATTCCTAAGGGTTTATGTGATGGAGGAAGAAGGGAAAAGCTTTAAGGAACATAAAATTTAATTATGTCTTATTTGAATGTTAGGTTGTGATCGATAAAGGGGGGAGAGAAGCGTGTAAAAGCGACACTAGACGAATTTGCAGTATTTGTATTAAGGTAGGTACTCATATCTCTTGGAAAAATTTTATATATATTGCCTTACTTTGTTTACTCAATGCAAATCTTTCGAGTTTTTAAAATTATATGATTTATGAATTTTATTTTGCAAATAACATGTTAGTAGAATTTCTTTATTTTTTACATGTTATAGTTTAATTTGTGGTTTCATATTTAAACAAATGATTTATGAATCATGATTATTTTTTATTAATCATATGATTGACTGAAACACAGATTATAAGTTTATGATATGAAACTGTGATGGTAAATGGCTCTACGGAGCAATGGTAAAGGGGTTCTTTGGAACCAAATAGTAAAGGGGTTCTTCAGAACCAAATGGTAAAGGAATGACCAATGAAAATGTGTGCCTGATCAGTACAAATTTTATGGGTACCTCCGAGATGGGTGTTATAATAAATATTTTGCATATTAAGGTTCGTATATATTTTTTAAGCACATTAAAAGTTTATGTTTGAGAAAAAAGTTATGAAAAAGGCTTTTATTGTTTGAGGAAAGATTATGAAAATGCTTTTATTTAGAAATGTTTTGAATTCATGAAATGACTGTATTTAAAGTTTTCACATGAGGTTTATTTTTCATGAAAATGTTTTATTGTGGTTTTATGAAATTTTTAAGGGATATATGAATTATCTACTGGGCAAGTTAGCTCATCCCTTGATGTGGGATTCTTTTTCAAGAGAACCATCTAGAAACTAATGGCAGAAAGGCAGTTCACTTACCGTCATAGGACTGGACAGAGGAGTGACAGGTTTTTCTTTTAGTTTGTGTCTTGTTTGTGTAAGGCATAGAATGTGTGTTTTAAGAACTTTGAGTATTGATGTATTGGACTTGTTTAGTTTTTAATCTTATGGAGAACTTGTAAGAGTGAAGAAGAACAATATAAATACAATTGTGGTTTAGTGGCTCTTTTATGTCTTTTTGGAATGTACTTTATTTTATGTTTATGTTGGAATGAATGTTAATTTTTATTGCTTATCAAACGACTATCTATTCCCGCCCCGTTAATTCGGGCTAACCGGGCCGGGTCGTGATAAGAGTGGTATCAGAGCAAAGAGATTTAATACTGATCGATATGAAAGAGCCTATAGGATAGCCTATAGGATAATTGTGTGGTCTTAGAATATATAGAAAGTGTGAATTTGTGAATGTTTGACTTATGATTTTGTGTTTCATTTTAGGAATATGGATCCTGAGCAGAATGTCACTGATGGTGAGGAAGGGAGGGAGCTACCAGCAGCAGCAGAATCTCAGAGGAATGATGATAGTACCACTATGGAGTCATTTGCTCAGATGATGAAAGCAATGACTAAGATGATTAAGAACTCCCAAACTCAGGCCAGTGACAGTGGGAGTAGTTCTATGGATAAGAACTTGAAGCTATTTCAAGGTATAACGCCTCCGTTGTTTTCAAGTGATGAACCTATAGAGGCTGATGAGAATAGAGAAGATTCTGGAGGGCATGTCTTACCCTGAAGATAGGAGAGTTACACTCGCTGCTTATGCCTTTAATGAGAAGGCAAAAAGGTGGTGGCGAAGCCAGCTACAAGAGACTTTTGGAGGACGATCCAGCAGTCAGATCTCCTGGGGAGAGTTTGTGAAGGTATTTAGAGATTGGTATGTACCCATGTTAGTCAGGAGACATATGCAAGACAAGTTTAACAGATTGGTTTAGGGAGATCGTTCTATCGCACAGTATGAGGCAGAATTTACATCATTGTCCAGATATGCCCCTCACCTGATACCAAATGCTGAAGAGAAGTGTCATCGCTTTTTACATGAACTGAAGGACATCATTAGACAGCCTCTAATCCCTTTTGGAATTGAAGATTATCCCATTTTGGTGGAAAGGGCTAGGAGGATTGAATCAAACTTGCAGGCCACTCAGAGGAGGAGGGATTTTCAGAAAAGAAAGATTGAGAGCATATAGACTTTGAGAAGGAACAGAGGCTGTGACTCCACAGCTCTTGGTCTGCCAGCTGTTCTCTGAGTATTGTTTCCTGTCCTGACCTCTGTAGAAAATTTCTGTCCCAAAAGAGGGCAAGACTTTGCCATATGTCCAGGCTGATGGCACCGGTAACAAGTATTAGTGCTAGAGAGGCACTCCCCCTTATGCATCCTCCCATACTTGTTGCATACTGTGGCAGCTGAAGCACTGCTATCTGAATTGTTAGGTCTGGGCTTCTTCCAAGTAGACACTCCAGATTGGGAAGATTGAGCAGACTGAGTAGGCTTTAGAAAGATTGGGAAAAGCAGTCTGCTTGGAAAGACTGGGAAGACTGGGAAGACTTAACAGATTGAGGGCAAGCCAAAGCCTACTCAATCTGCTCAGTCTTCTCAATCTGGAGTGTCTACTTGGAAGAAACACAAACCTAGCAATTCAGATAGCAGTGCTTCAGCTGCCACAGTATGCAACAAGTGTGAGAGGATGCATAAGGGGGAGTGCCTCTCTAGCACTAATACTTGTTACCGGTGCCATCAGCCTGGACATATGGCAAAGTCTTGCCCTCTTTTGGGACAGAAATTTGCTACAGAGGTCAGGACAGGAAACAATACTCAGAGGACAGTTGGCAGACCAAGAGCTGTGGAGTCACAGCCTCTGTTCCTTCTCAAAGTCTATATGCCCTCAATCTTTCTTTTCTGAAAATCCCTCCTCTGAGTGGCCTGCAAGTCTGATTCAATCCTCCTAGCCCTTTCCACCAAAATGGGATAATCTTCAATTCCAAAAGGGATTAGAGGCTGTCTAATGATGTCCTTCAGTTCATGTAAAAAGCGATGACACTTCTCTTCAGCATTTGGTATCAGATGAGGGGCATATCTGGACAATGATGTAAATTCAGCCTCATACTGTGCGATAGAACGATCTCCCTGAACCAATCTGTTAAACTTGTCTTGCACCTATCTCCTGGTTGATATGGGTACATACCAATCTCTGAATACCTTCACAAACTCTCTCCAGGAGACCTGACTGCTGGATCATTCTCCAAAAGTCTCTTGTAGCTGGCTCTGCCACCACCTTTCTGCCTCACTATCAAAGGCATAAGCAGCGAGTGTAACTCTCCTATCTTCAGGGCAAGAGTACCTACCTTAATACAAATACTACAAATTTGTCTAGTGTCGCTTTGGCATGCTTCTCTCCCCCCTTTATCGATCACAACCTAACATTCAAATAAAGCATAATTAAATTTTATGTTCCTTAAAGCTTTTCCATTCTTCCTCCATCACATAAACCCTCCATCACATAAACCCTTATGAACTTTAAAAATAAATTAAAAATTCATTTTCGGATTAAGTAATTATTAAATTTTTTGAAAACATTTAAGTCATAATTTCCCTAAACTTAAGTATTAAATTTTCGGATTAAGTATTGATTTCATAAGGAAATATTGAGTTTTTGTGAAATCCTAGATCTTTCTCATCCAAAAATCTAGAGAAAAGATGGAGAAATGCTTAAATTAAACATACCTTAGTCTTCCCCTTGCCTTCCTCTATACGCTTTTTCCCAAATTTCTTCGCCGGAAACCACCGTTAGAGCCGCCGTCGAAGAGCTCCCGTTCAACTCTTCCGTCCGCCCTCTCCTTTCTTCTCTTGATCGAACAAACACAATGAAGGGATCGAAACTATTCGGTCCCTTAAGGCTTCGGTTGAGTAGGGATTTTCCAAATGACTACTTTGCCCTCTCTTAAAACATCTCCACTTCAATACTTACTAAGGATAGTTTAGGCATTATGAGATTTCTGAAATTTTTATCTCCCAAATTAAGCGAAATTAGATATAAGTTTTATATACCAAATTGTTCAGAATTTTGAGTAGAATTTTATAAAATTATTTCCGTCGAAATCTGTTAACTTGAAATTTCACTTAAATCTCGTCGCATCGCATCGAAATGCGTATGACGCCTACGATCGTCGATTTTGGGATTTACAGCTGGCTTGAGGGAGTTCAATGGTTTGCGGCTGAGTTGGGAGGATCGAGTGAGAGGGAGGCCGAAATCGAGAAGATCGGGCTGGCCTTGGAGACGTCGGGTTCAGCTAGGTCAGTGGATCGAACGGGTTGTGCGAATGGGTGTAGGGGAAGATCAGTCAAGGTGTTCGGATGGGCTCTATCGGCACAGTAGCGAGGACTTAGGCTATGGAGTTCGATTGCGGCTGCTATAGTGGCATCGGCTTGTGAGGGCGATCGAGAGGAAGACAAGGATTCTTATGGCCATATGAGTCGGGATAGATGAGAGTTGTTGGAATCGAAGGTGATGTTCGGTCGAAGGTTGGTACAACGAGCAATTTGGCTTAGACGGGAGCAGTAGACGGAGGTTTGGTCGATTAGGTATAGGGGGTGAAGATCTTCAGCATGAGGTATGGAAGATCTGAGGTATTCGATTAGTTTGGCAAGGCAGGTATGGGTCAAAGCTATGAGAGGGAGGTGGGATCGAGATTGGAGTTGCTGCTGAGGTTGCGACTTGCGAATAGGAGAGTCGGCACAGCGAAGAGTGGTCGGAGGGAATTTTAGCATGGAAGAACTGAGGGAGTTCAAAAATTGTGGCTTGTGTGTAGACGAGCCGTAAAAAAATGAAGTCAGCTTTCAACTCTTCTTAACGACGAAGCCATCCTTGTTTCAGACGTGATTTACAAATTTTATGGGAAGTTATCGCGAAGCAGAGCAACCAGATTTCGAGGATTTGGCGGATATATGAGGTAACTTTAACTAAGGTAGTTTCTGGTTAGTATTAATTTTGATTTGAAAATTTTTTTAAATTCATTGTAACAATAATAATAATAATAATAATATTGTTATTGTCATTGTATTTCGAAGTGATGGAAATTAGCCAGCCACCCAAAAAGGCCCGATTCGCACACGATCGTCTTAGGATTCATGTTGCTATGTGTGCGCGAACATCATTGGACAAAATTATAGTCCAGTGTAAGTATTGTCGATGTTTCAAACACAACATTGAAGTCCGTTCTGTGATTGAACGTCGTTAGGGCGGCGTCGCATGTCGATTTTCTCGATTTGTGCACCGTTGCCTCGGAATGCTCGTCGATTTCACTACACGATTTTAATTGAACAAATTAATAGTAATTTTTGAGTATTAATGAGTTCTGAACACAACGACGAAATTCATTTTACGATCGAACGTTGTTTAGGAAACGTTACGTGTCAATTTTTGGTGTCAGTAGCCCCCTTTTGACCGACCTCGTCTGATTTGATGGTGAGGTGTTCCCACTTGGGCAAATTCGATGTCTTGATCACAACACAATCCATTTGGAAATCGAAGGTTGTTTGGCCCTTCAAGTGGCGCGTCGCGCCATGCCGACCACTCGTTGCTTAAATCGCCATTTTCGCCTCTTTTCACATGTTTTGATGTGTAGGGGTCAACAAAGAGCAAGAGAAGACGAGCGACAGAGAGATTCAGAGAGGAAAGAACTCTAAGGACCAGACTTTCGATGACGAATAGCGCATCATAATGCAAAAATCCTAGTGGAGAAATGGTGCATAGCATATCGCATAGCTCGAGCTATCTTAAACATGACACACAATATTAAAAAATTATGAATAAATATGAAAAAATGACTGAAAAATAAACTGTCATGATAGTGAAAATAACTATTTCTACATTATTATTTTCTTTGTAGTTTAACCTAGATCCAACAATCTATTGGGTACCTCATAAATGAAATTAATGAAACTTATATCCTTAAACTATTAAAGAGAAATTACTTGCAATATCACCTAATATAAATCCCTAAATAATCAAACTAATGTAAATTAAAATTAGTATTAGACTCTGATGCGGACATCCAACCGTGAATGCTTATCAGAGGATTCGAAGATTGACAGCCGAGATCATTCCGCTTTATCTTAATTTATTAATTGAATTTTTGATTTATTTATGTATTTTCCGTTTTACCCTTACTTGAGCGAGTAGTCCGATGTAAGCCCTAGGAGCATGTTTGTCTTTTTGAGTTTCTTTCATTTTGAGGCCTATATATAGAGGCGCTTGCTATTGTATTAGGATGATGGATTATTAATTAAAAAAAATTTCTGCACTCTTATTCTTTGGGAAGGAGTGAGATCTCTATGTGAGGGAAGCTTAGTACCCACTAGCCACAGGAAGCGCCTGGGCTCGTGGTTTGAAGTCCCTAGGAGAGGGCAATGCATCACCCGTCAGCCGCAGGAAGAATCCAAGCTCACGGTCTTTCTTTCTTTCCCTAAACTTATCTTCTCCTTCCTCTCCATTCATTCGGCCACCCACCCCTCCCTTTCTCCACGCCGCCGACCACCTTTCCCACTGCCTCCTATACCCGCCGGCTTCTCCCCAACCCGCTGGCTGCATTTCCCCCTCCACCTAAACCCGCCGACTCTCTCTCCCCATCTCAGTCCACGGCCCAACTTCCTCGTCCCCCTTCCTCTTTCCCTCCAAATTTCAAAATCCCTAGACATTTCCTAAATTAGATTCCTACTAATCTAGAAAGTTTTAATTCATATTTTGAGTCATTAAAATCTGAAATATTCTTTCCTAAATAAAGGAGCTAATTCAGGAAATCCAATCATTTAATTAAATTCAAATTTTAATTTGAATTTGAAAGAGGATCTCATTAAATCCTTTTTCCTAAATCCCAAAGCCCCCAATTGGAAACCAATTTAATTCCACCTCATCATACCTAGCCGGCCCTCCTCCAACCCCAAACCATTGATTTCAAATTTCCCACTCCCTCTTGATTACCTTCCTAAATTAGTTCTTTATTAATTTGGAAAGTTATTAGATTTGAATTCAAATAATTTTGAATTTCAAAACCTTTCCGATTTAATAAATTCTACCTTAGGAAGCCTCCTCCAATTACTCCTAATTTGAAATTAATTTCAGATTTAATTCTCAATCCCAATTAATGCTTGATTCACATTCATTGAACCCAGAAACCTCCTCCTTCCCTCTCTCTTGGCCGGCCCCTCTCTCCTCTCTATCTTAATTATTTCCTCCCTAATTTAAGGGCCCCAATTAAGGAGATAATTAACCCCTCTCTTCCCTCCCTTCCTTTCTTGTTTGAATTTCAAATTCAAATCCCTTAATTAAGGGAAATCTGAAATTGAATTTTAAATCTTTTAATTTTATCCCCCCCCCCCCCCCCCACACTTCATTCTAAATCAAACTCCAACCACTAAATTTAAAAGTACAAAAACAAGTAATGATTTGATTAAATTCCATGCAAATACTGGCATGTAGAATACAAGGGAAATTGTTTTCCATTGCTCTGTTCTACCTTCATTTCATTAAATAAAAACAAATTGGAAAAAAAATTATATTAGATCATAGAAGATACGAAGCATAATTGAAAATCCAAATGCAAGAAAATATCATGAAGTGGTTGGCTATAGATACTGATTTTATTTTCCAATATTTTATTACATAGAAACAACTTGACTATCCATGAGCAATTGTTGCAGAACCATGCATGCTAACAAGGAATGAAGTTCTATATAAGAGTAAATTGTGATGAAATTATAATTCTCATAAGCGCCACCCCTCCCCACCTCCCCCCCCCCCCCCCCCCCCCCCCCCCCCCCGCTAATGCAGTGCTTGTGGAAACTGGAATCTTGAACTTCTAGTAACATAATAAACCATAAAACAGAATGTTAATTGAAGCAGTAGATCAAGAAGCATAATTCCTGAAAATTCATTTACCCGTGCCCAATATGGGATCCAACAGCAATACCTGCCTGTCCGCAATGTCTTTAGGCAAATTTTGATATATTAGCTATAAAAAAAGGAAAAACGTCATCATATCAGTCAAACTAAATTTGAATAAAATGATAGTCTAGCTCAAACCTGCTGACCGTTATCTCCTTCCCTGTGAATAAGAATCTTTCCAATCTTAATCCCTTTACAGCATGCTCGCAATGCATTCTCCATACTCTCTCCACTGGTAAAAAGTCAATCAATAAAAGAAAGCAAACTACAAATTTGTAAGATAACTAAACAGTGTCAACAATGGTAATGCATAAAGCCATTGTAGCTGGACATTATACCCTTTGAAATTTAATTATTTTTTTACATCTTCAGCTGCAGCAGAATCCTTGTCCTCATACTTGAGAGAGTTTTTTTTAATCATCTTTTCCATTCATTTGGCGTGGGTTTATTTATCAGGTTAAACTTCTAACCACGCTAGCTTTTGCCTACTTAATTCCTTCAGATCCATCTCCCATGTGCTTCTGCTACTCATTTATAGATTTTTATTGTCTTGTCCTTGATGCATGTTTCTTGACAAAAAAGAGCATAAATAATTCATGAAGCTTTTGTGAACGTAGGATTTGAGAAAAGATGATATATAGAGCCTCAAACTTAACATCATAGTAAGGCAATTTAGGTGACTCAAATGATGGGGCAATAAAAGAAACTAACCGCTACCTTCCTGCCCTTTATATTCCTTGACATACAAAGCCTAAATGGATAGAGACTAAATGACCATCAAATGTGGTCATTTCGACTCCATCCTTCAAGGCATAGGTTCGTGCACTTAATTATGATCAAACATTACTCAATTTAGAATAAACTATAAACCAAAAAATGTATGTTTTTAACTACTGGAAACTCAGATTCTAGACCAACGTGATGGTCATTTTCTTTGATCCAACTTAAGTGCAGTTTTTTATAGGAACTAAATTATTACATTGCTAGCTCTCTACGTAACTAAAATCATGCAAGCTCACTAGGTTTAGGTTTGCATCTAAGATCAAGATAAACTATACTAGGAAACATTGCCGCAAAAGTACGGTCTTATGGACATTATACAGATTTTATGGAGGAAAGAGTTCATGGTAATAAACAATGTTTTCAAACCTAATGAAAAATAAATTTTGGAGAATACATTATTTTTGGAAATGATGTATCCGGTCTTATTTTAGGCATTTTTATCATTGACAACTCGTACACAAATTCATGAGCTAGTGCAGCATGATCGAGATGAAATATTAGAAGTATTTGAACTTTTATATCATAGTAATTACTTTGCATGTTCTTTTTGTAGGTTATTCAATGCCATTCTAAAGCAGTCTGCTATAATATTAATGCAACTTGTTATTTCTTTACAATATTCTCCCTTTTTTTACTCAATTGCTGGTAAAATAGTCATTGAAAGCTAAGTTAAGATTAGAATAAAAGAGAACAATAAGATGAATGTATGAAAAAATAAAGTATAGATTAAGAAATCATTATATTATAAGGATGATGGGCATAACATCAATTAAATAGAAGGTAGTGAAATAAACTTATGTAGTTTGTACATACAAAATGGAGCTAGAAAATGCACAAATAAGACTGGTGGCCATAATTAATGCAAAAGGATTAAAAACGAAAAAGGAAGAGAACAAAAGTAACATGGGTAGAGCAAAATAATTTATGCACAATATGTTTAACACTTCATGCAATACTGAACAAAAATGAATGGAAAATGCGGTTTCACAAAGTTGAACCCAAATAGTTGAGGCAATGCTAATGATGATGATGATGATTTAAGCTCCATAAAAAAGCACATAAAATAGAATGATCTGAGTTGTTGGCATTTTTGTTAATTTTAAATAAATGAAAGAATTTGAAGCAAGAAAAGCATACTTAAATTTTGTAAACAGCCATTTCGATATTAGTAGGATTGAAAATTAGACAATAAAGCACATATACCTTCAAATCAATAAAAAATGAGACAATAAACCAATACCTTCTAATAACTGAGATACCACATAACCTTTTGCAAAATTCAACCCCAGTGTATACAGATCCTACATAAAGTAAAATGATACCATGATGAGCTCAATAAGATACAACTAGGTCAAAAAGATGAAAATAGGTGATAGTAAATTAATGTTATAAACCCTCAACATATGTATTATTGCAAGCAAAAGTCCTTTCATTGTATTAAATCCACAGAAAGTACATCCATTATGGTTGATAATCCACAACAAATTTTAGGCATCCCCATATGTGACACATGGATGAATAAATAACTAACGCGCCATTATGTTGTTTTGAGTTATGAGTGTAGTGGGGCCCATATGCCCGTGGTGCTTCCATATGTCCCATTCCTATGTTGCCATCACTAGAAACATAATTCATTATTATAAAAAACTTGAGGATAATTCAAAAGACTCAAAATATGTCTCTAAACAATTTCAAAATTATGAAATCATTTTGATATCATTTTAAAATATTAAAAATCGGGTAAATTGTAGTAAAAATTAGAAAAATAATAAAAATTGCGTGAAAATTTAGGAAAATATAAAGTCTTCTGTAATGGGAAAATATAAAAAACATCTTTTAACTTTTATTTATTATTTTAAAATGGTTAAAGATTGGTACAATTGCCCAAAAAGATCCATTAAATATTGAAAATATTTATAGAAAAATAAAAAAAATTATAAGTACCTTGGAATGGTTCCCCTAACCACCTTGAATTATGGTTGACCCATGGTCAATCCTATGTTTACTAAGTTGAATTTTCTTCAACAGCATGTCAATGTATCTATGGGCTCCAAAAATTCGCACTCCAGCCTCCCCTCTTTCGGGAGAGTTTTAATGAATTAAATTTCGGGATAAATTTTTAGAAGGCAGATTGGGTTTGAAATAAGACATTACCCAGATATTTCGTCCTCATTTTGCGAGGACTTTATGATCTGGGTACTGGTTTCCTATAGGCGCAAGCCCCTATAGTTAATTACTCCTCCCAGTAACAAGAGAGAACTTTCGATTAAGGCTAGTCGTCAAATAAATACGTAGAGATGCGTAGTATATGGTGTATAGTAACAGCATGGGTTTGATTCTTTTGAAAATTTAATATTTGAAATTAGAAATTAGCCACCTAGCACTTAAAGCGTCTGGTGGGGGGAGTGATGATGAGCCCGATCAATATCCCATGGTTTCGTCGTACCGAGCTATCGTGGTCCCTGGTCTATTTAGTCAGAGAAGGTAATCGATCCAACCTGATAAAAGGATCTTTGTCGGCAGTCATAGGTTGCTTCGTCCAAAGGAACCGAAACCTTGTAGACCTGGGGTGAATATTTGTCTAAGGGAACAAATTTGAATCCACCTTAGCTAACAGAGGACTTTGTGCCCTATCGATTATATCCTATTGATTCATATCTCAAGGATTTAATGTCATTTGAGAGCATACAGGCTGTGATCGTAACTGTAACATAGTGGAGTCGTTGGACCAAACCACTAGATCAGAGGGTCGCGGTCATAATCGTTAACCACGCGGAGCCATCCGGCCAAACCACGAGTTCTTTGTAGAGCCATCCAGCCAAAACGCTGATCAGAGGACCAATGCCACGTCCTTATTGACAGGAGACAGATTGAGAATGAATCCTAATGATATTCTCGACTAGACATTAGCACTTTGTGACCTAATGATATTCTCGACCAGACATTAGCACTTCATGAGCTTAAGTAGTTTTCATATTTATTCACCTCGGCAAACTATTACGGAGGGTGGATGGATTTTGCTTTAAGCGTTTGATACTTTATTTTAATTTTAAATATTTTGATCTTGGATGATATTTTTTTGGAATTTTGAATTTTTATGAAAATTTGGGAGGCATTTGAAATATTTGGAGTTAACCTCTTCGATTGACATAGACATTCAACAAGGCCATCATTAGGGTATTTATGGGCAGTTTCATTTCATTGATTGAACCTTATCGATTATGTGTACTTATCGACAGAGGATTGGGTCCATTATCGGTAGTATGGTTTTAGAAGTGAATTTTCTGATTATAGGCCTTGAAGGCCTAATATGAACGTATTAAAATAAATATCTCGCTCGACCCCGAAATCGTATATTTATTTAATAATTCGAGCCGTGTCGACTCTTATCTACTCGCATAAAAGGATCGGGCTCAAACTTAAATTTATTATTTGACCCGCGCAGCATCCTCAAATGTCACGTGTGTACCCTTAACATGCTCGCTTAGGCCCATGCTAATTTTTAAAGGGCATTTTTTGTAATTATCTATTGAACCTTATCGACTCTGCTTAATTGCTAACATAGGATCGGGTTCATAGTAGGCTTTTTACCTTTATTAATGAATTTTCTTGGTTATAGACCTTGAAGGCCTAATATGAATGTATATAACAAATATCTCAATCAACGACGTGACCGTATATTTGTTTGATGGTTCAAGCCGTGTTGAATTCTATCTACTCTTATAGAAGGATCAGGCTCGAGCTTAAATTTATCATTTGACTGGCGCAGCAACTTCAGACGTCACATGTGTGCATGCATCACGCTCGTCAGGGCCCATGCAGGTGTATATTCTTACATATATACAGGTTAATATGCTTGCATATGCAGTTCTGTATTTGTGTGTATACATGTTGCAGTGTAAGTGTGAGGGCATTTTTTAATGTTTGTCACTGATCAGCAGTGCGAATGATCAGCATTTAGGTGTGCACAACACTCTACATAGAAGGCTGTAAATGCCTTATGTCTGCCTGTATGAATGTTGTGGATCTAGTGGTGTGGCGTCGTGGTGCGCTGGGTCTAATTTGAGAATTTGTAAATGCCTTCTGTTCGCTTGCATGAATTTCACGGATCCGGTGGCGTGACGTTGCACTTCATTCATTGTGCACTAATAATACAGTTTAGTTCATTTCGTCTTCTGCAAGCTATTGCCTTCCTCAGTACTTAGCTTACAGGAGTGTACTTTTATTTGCAAATGGGTTGCACGTCATATTAGGAACCTTCCGCTTGTTGCTTAAGTGAGCTGATTTAGCTGATATGACAACCTGGCATCATAAGTTTGCTACCTCGTCTTATCAACGGCCCGCCGTGTTTACTATTGATTCCTTGTTTTTGCTTACAGGTGAATCGTATCATTTGGCTGCATGTCATTTGTTCACGCAAGTAAATTGTCATGCACAAGTTTTGCTAAGCACTACTTATGGTCCAACGCTATGTATTGCATAGTCGCCAGCTGTTGCATGTAGGTGGATCGTGTTCGACACAAATCTTCAATCATTTGCTTATAGGCGGGTTGTAGCACAGCGCTACGGGTCATTCTTTGTTTCTTGCAAATAAACTGTCATGTATTGCAAGCTTTACTGGATCTGTCTATAGATCATTAGCGGACATCCAAAAATCACCAACTTGGCTTATGGGTAGATTGCTGAGTATGACGAATCTCCCATATTCATATGCGGGCAAGTGGCGCTGAATGTAAATCTTTTAGTGCTACCCATAGGTAGACTACTATACGCATGACAAATCATCTGCTATTGTTTACAAATGTTGCTACGGCTCATTTGCTGCTTCCTGCATGATGAGCTTCTAGTAGTAGCTTATAGGAGCTTGCATTTGTCGCATTTTTTTTGTGTTTGCCCGTAGATGCCATGTTGAGTGTATATCTGCATTTACAAAGGACCCATCACACTTGTAGTATACTTAGTATAGCATCTTCTAGCATTTGTTGTGGGGGATCCTATCATGTATGCTTCGGATCTTCTGTTGTTGCTTGCAAACGTCTACACTCATTGCAATTTATTATCTTGGCTTGTAGGTGATGTGTTACATGCATCATAATTTTCCTATCTCATCATATGCATCGGACTGTTCTGTTCGCTGCATGCCACTTTTCCTTCACCTGCAGGGAACTTGGACATTTGATAGACGCTTGATTGGTGTCGACTGCGAGGGCGCCTTTGCAATCATTGCATGTCAGCTGTCGTCATTCGCAGGAGTTTGGTGTATTTGATACTTCATCTACTGTTGCTTGTGGATGAAACATTATGTACATCACAAGTCTTTTAACATCACAGGTGTTTGCGTTCATTACAACTCTGCTGACGTTACTTGTAAATAGAGTGTTGTATGCATCATAAGTTCACACTCATGCTCATAGGTGAATTATTCTGTTCACCACAAGTCTCCGTCATACACTCATGAGAGCTCGCGTTCGATGTGAGTTCTTGGTCTCCATCTGTAGACCGACTAATTGAACATGATGGGTTATCTTAATTTAATCATTTATGGGCAAGTCACATATTGAGTGTTTGGTCATTATGTCCCTTCATTTACTCATTGATATTCAACTAAATAAACATGATTATCGTTCATTATTTGTATTTTTAGCTTGATTATACATTTATTGATTTAATATCCGATTCCCTTTTTATTAATTCACAAGTTCTGTTCCCTGTTGTTCTTTGTTCAAGTCCCCTGTAACTCATTTAAGTTATGTTCAAATAAGGTCCCCTGTTCACTGGCAATTCTGGCAACCTCCCGACGTCTCCCCAGTTTAAGAGAAATTCTAGGAGCCATAGCCTGCCCGCCATGTCAAGAAAGACGTGCACGATCAGTGTCAGGAGACACCGCGGCTGTAGTCTTCAATCCCACCACGCCAAGAAAGGCGTGCATGGGTCTTCGAGGGTACCTGTTTGAAGACACAATTTTTCTTTCTGCACTGGCACTAAGGTGCGTACAGGTACTTAGATTTTGCTCTGCCATGCTAAGAAAAGTGTGCACAAGGCTCGCCCGCCTTGCCGTAAGCGCCACACCAGGTTCTCTCCCACCACGTTAAGAAAAGCGTGCATAGGGAATCCTTCGACGCACCGCAAATGCCGAGAATAAGAGTTGAGGTTTTGGGTTTGGAGATCATTATACCTAAGTAAGCGAGCGACGACGGTGATGTTGGCGTGAGAATTCGAACAAAAATTTCTTTTTCTCTTTTTCTTTTTTTTTCTTCCTTTTCTTTTTTAATTGCTCTTTTTTTTCTTTTCCTCTCTCTTTTTTATCTTCTTTTTCTTTTTTTTTAATACTAGGCTGTTTGGTAGAAGAGGAGGAACGCCTCAATTCAAAAGTCGGCACAGTGGGTTGTGAGCTTCAACACAGTGGAGATGTTGACTGGTTAAGGTGGAGGAGCTAGATCGTGTATGGTCTATGGAGTTCGACCGGTTGAGGGTCAGGAGATCGGGCTGTTGTAGGGTTTGAGAGAGGCAGATTGGCTTGCAGCAATGAGATGTGAGGCAAGAGTCGATAGTTTGGCAGAGTGGAAGGACCGGATGATGGGCTCTGCTATTGTAGGTAAAGGCTGGATACAGGTGGAAAGTCAGGTATAGGAGGATCGAGTTGTAGTCGGATGGAGCACTCGGTTTGAATTCAGCTAGTAGTGGAGGGCTTGAGGGCTGCATGTGGGAGATCGGAGAGAACAGAGGAAAGGTCGGAGGCGTCGGATCAGGTCTTCGGCTTGAGAGGTGGATTGGCACAGTGATTGCGAGCAGCTCGTGTGCATGAGGTCGAAGAGAACGCAAAGGCCTCGTTTGATTGGATTTTAACGAAAAGCATAGCAGGCATCAAGGCGTAATCTGAGTGGGATATCCAGCAAAGATGGGACATTTCAGCACCGAACCGCCAAACTGCAAGGCATGGGGTACTATAGCAACGACGGATATGAGCGAGATTTCAACAGGTGGCAGGGATTTTGACAAGTAATGATTTGAGGTAATTTTTTTATCCCTTTCTTTCATTTTTTGCTCTCTGTGGAGGTCAACATTACCCAATACTTTTTGTTCACTTCAAAGCTTGTACTATTGGCCCATTAAAGAGTACCAGATAAGTTAGATCATCAACGACAGCCTAATGTGTATTTTTCAAGTTTATTACAAATATGCTTCTTTATCTCATGTTTAAATTCCTACAACTGAATCCATTTATTCATTTTTTGTGCTCAAAAAAATATTGTGATTGACATGGAAGAGGGCATGTGAGATTACTGATTCCCATATTTATTCTTTGGTTCACTTGGTTTCTGAGAATGATGCTAAACTCAGGAATCAACATTTTAATTTTAATAGAATCATATAGAAGGTTGACAATCAACTTCATTTGCAAATTATAAAATTGCAAGATGATGAGTCTTAATATTTTGATATTAATTACTTGTTGAAGCGAATTTATGCCTTTTTATAACACTATCGTGATATTGTATAGAATCCTTGATTATATTATGTTGACGAGCCTACCGTTGACCTTAGGGGTCAAGGTGGAAACTTCCTTTGAATTTTGGGTTGCTCGTACAAAATTATAGTTTGACAGATTCTTTGCAATTTCAGCTGGATATTAGATGCATTAAGACTAGATAGCAACAGTACAACTGAGATGCTTACTTGATTTCATTATATTGCTCACAGGCTATAGTAGAAGGTTAAATAGTAAGTGCAGCCAAACCTAGTCCAGGGGTTAATTTATTAGATAGAGACGAGCAACAAGTTTGGCCAGCTGGATTTTAGCCAAGCTTTGTAAATATCTGATAAATTCCCTCAAGTCAAGCATTAGAATGACATGCAAAGTCATAAATACACTTGACCTTAGGAGTCAAGGTGGGAACTTCCTTTGAATTTTGGGTCGCTCATAAAAAATTATAGTTTGAAAGATTCTTCAAATCAATTTCAGCTAGCTATCAGATGCATTAAGACTAGAGAGAAACAGTACAACAGAGATGCTTACTTGATTTCATTATATTGCTCACAGGCTATAGGAGGTTACATAGTAAGTGCAGCCAAACATAGTCCAGGGGATTTTAGCCAAGCTTTGTAAACATCTGATAAATTCCCTCAAGTCAAGCTTCTCATTGAGAAAAAAATGATTAAAAAAAAATCTGGAATACCCATGAACTTCTCTTGGATGGTTGCGCTGCATTTTTAAACATCCTTTTATGACTTTGCATGTCATTCTTAAATAGTCGGCAATAAAAAAATTGTAAGATATTTCTCTGGCCTTGACTTCAATGGCCCCATCTAGAATAATAAAAAGAGTTTGTTCTCGCCTACTTGAAAATATAGTACATGAGGTATTAACTGACAAGCAGGTAACTTTGAGATGCCACCAATCTATCATGTGAAGGAGTTATATTCTAACCCGTATTAAACAAAAAAAAGAAAGCCTTGGATACATGTCATCAAGTTGCATTTTGACAACAGCCTTTACAAGTATATCATATTCATCGCAAGTTCATTATGTACATTGAGAGAACCACTAATATAGTAGATGATAGAGGCTGTAACAGAAACTAGCTTAAAGGAGGTGAAATAGCTAAAAACCAAAATGATATAGCGATCAGACCTATAAATCTTTAAATAACAAAGATAAATCTATAAGATGAAAATCAATAATTTAATTGGTTTAAAGAACGTATCTTTTATTGACATGTTAGCATATGCTACTACGTCATCACCAAAAAGAATAGGATATCCAACAGCGATAGTCAAAGAACAAACAAAAACCTCTATCTATTGGAATGAAAAGCAAATATTTACCATTTAAAATAGTTTAAATGTTCACCTGTTGGAGTCATTACTTGCTTTTCTTGGAAGGGAAGATGCCCAAGACCATGTTCAACGACCTATTCAACAGCCAATAAGCTTAAGAAGAAAGCATGTGTGAGAACACCATAAATATCGCTGTACTGGAAGGACACTAACCAGCCGAATTAATCGATCAGAATAAAATATAAAATCATGTTTCGTTGTTTGGGCATCACGTATTATTGTATGCATGCCACGAATCTGTTTGAAGTCCAAAAGATCGCACCAAACAGAAATACATTTTCAGAAAACAGCTGACAAAAATGTTGTATGAACATGAGTATGTTGAATACCTGAAAAGTCGATTGAATGACATAAAGATTAGGATATATTTTACAAAGCTCATGTTGACCAAGTTTTGTACAAATATGCTGCACAATCAAATCAATTGCAACATGATTATCTCCACCCCGAGGCATGATAATATCAGCATACTTCTTTGCTGGGAGTATAAAGTCTTCAAAAGCAGGTTTCACAAATTTTGAGTACTGCACCATTGAATAAAAAAAATCAAATTATTCCATAAAGAAACCTCTAACATCATAAAGAAGGTGATATTTAAGGCACAACAATGTATTATTCTACAGTTGTCAGCATATCAATGGAAAATAATAGAAACCGCCATATTTTATTTATTTATTTATTTTAATTTTTTTTGCAACTTGTTGGTCTCTTCGCAAACAAGCTTACCTCCAAACCTTTTTCAAGACTGAAATGAGCACTTACAAACTAACCAATTCTGTCAACTGCATGATTTCCCTTACTTTTTAATTGTTTCAGATAATTTTAAAAGAAATTCTGATGATGCAAAAGCTCATAACAATATACAATTTAAAAACAAAAGCACCATATCCATCGTGAATAAAGCAATCTCTAATGTCCACCAGTGCTCTTGACTATTCATCTTCAAAAATAGCACCTGTAAATGTTTATACTAGTTTTCTCTTCATGCTCAAAAAATATTCATGCAAATATTGCACGTCTCAGATGTAACAAACATATTTTGCTGTAGGATGAATCTACCGCTAGTTTATCCCAAACTTCCAAGCCACTCAGTCAAGTATCCAATACACATAACTTAAGCTAGTTGTTTGAGCCAATACCTCAAGCAAAACTCTGGAGTTTACTCTAATCATCAATCCATCTAAAGAAAACCCATATGCGTCCTATTACTAGAATAATTTGCCAAAAATGTAGAACTAATTTTACTTGAACTAGGCTCCATAACTACTAGAGGAAACCCACAAGTGCCTCTGTAATCGCATAAACTTCAAAAAATCTTTATTCTGGAATATTATTTCACTTAGATCATCAAATAATAACAATCTCTATGTAATAGATTTATGTAAAGAAGTTGATAATACCTGATCTAGTACAGTTTTTACATCTCTTCCCTTTTCAAGAGTATCACGACGTATCCTCCTTGACAAACGTAAATCAGCATCTGCAAGAAGTATTTGTCAGGGAAAATCATTCGTTATTGGGAGGGAGGACGAGGCAAAAGAGAAAGCACCAATGAAGAAACATAAATGCATACAAATTTGGCCTTCTAAATTCCATTTAGGGAGTGTTCGTTTATTTTAACTTTATGTTGTTAAAATACATCAACTTGCATGGCAAAATACAACAACAACAACAACAACAACATCAAGCCTTTATCCCACTACGTGGGGTCGGCTACATGAATCCTTTTTCTCCATTGTGTCCTGTTAAAAGTCAAATTCTCATTTAAATCTAATAAAGAAAGATCATTTCTAATATTTTCTAACCAAGTCTTTTTAGGTCTACCTCTACCTTTCTTAACATAAGTAAAATCTAAGACCTCTACTTTCCTAATCAGGTCATCGGGAGGCCGCCATTTTATGTGACCAAACCATCTAAGGCGACTCTCTCTAATCTTATCTTCCACTGGAGCTACTCCAACCTTTTCACGAATATGCTCATTTCGTATCCTATCTCTAAGGGTAAAGCCACTCATCCACCTGAGCATCCTCATCTCTGCAACACTTAACTTAGAATTATGCTTCTCTTTTAATGGCCAACATTCGGCACCATAAAGCATTGCAGGTCTCACCACCATCTTATAGAATTTTCCCTTAAGTTTGAGGGGTACTTTTCTATCACACAATAAGCCTGATGCATTCCTCCACTTCAACCATCCAACTTGGATTCTGCAGATAATATCCCCATCTATTTCACCATCACTCTGAACAATAGATCCAAGATATCTAAAACGTGTACTCTTATTAATGACTTGATCGGCCAAAGTCACAATCCCCTCACTAGGTCTATTATTACTAAAATTACACTCCATGTATTCTGTTTTAGATCTACTCAAGCAAAAACCTTTAGACTCTAAGGTTGACCTCCACAATTCTAGTTTACCTTCAACTCCCTCTCTAGTCTTATCAACAAGAAGAATATCATCAGCAAAAAGCATACACCAAGGTACATCCTCTTGCAAATGTCTAGTGAGAACATCCATGACTAAAACAAAAAGATATGGGCTTAAGGCTGATCCTTGATGTAATCCAACCGAAATAGGGAAATACTTGGTCAAACCACCTTGTGTTTGAACACAAGTAATAGCTCCTGCATACATATCTTTAATGATTTGAATATAAGCGTTATTAACTCCTTTCTTTTCTAAATCAAACTTGCATGGCAAAATACAAGTACATAAAAAGTTACACCAATCAGCTATTAAGCTAATAGCTTTTTGTTAGAATTGCAGTGCGTAGCTTAGTTTAGAAGACAAGTTTATTGTGGATCTGTAAAATAAAATGCATTACTAACAAGAAAGTTGAGCAAATAATTGTGCTGTGAGAAAATACGGCAAACGATATTAGGAATGAGAATGTTTATCAATAAAATTGCTTCAATACAGAGTTCACACATTCTTAGCTACAGAATTTGGGAGGGTGAGGTTTATAATGCTTCCAATTATTGGTTTTAGTTTATTTAGTTTTCTTCTATTTTGTTTCTACTTTCGCCGAAAATCCAAGGGAACCAGCGAGCTATAGTTTAGTGAGTATGCTCGTTGGTTCCCAGAGTAGAGGTCTCAAGTTTAGATATGAACTTGTACCTGCTTAAGCTACATGTATGGTATATTCTAAGCTCCTTATGTGGAGTTCATACAAGTCTGTAATATACCACAAATAAAAATACCTGGGATAGATTTCTATCCTAAATTTTACCACCATTTGTTCTGCTAAGGACTTTCTTTTGGAACAAAAAATAAACCATTAAACCAGCCTTGAATTCTCTAAAAAGTAATAAGAGTTGAAGGACCAGGAAACCAGAGCATAAATAATGGATCAAAACCTTCTTTTGGAGTAGTACTCAAGCAATCAATCATAAATTGTCACAAATGAGACAAAATGGGGAACCAAGCATACCATTAGCACGTTAAAACTTCATTTGCAACTTAGGATGGTGCAGACCCTTGAATGCATCAATTGGATTTTGTTGGCCTCACTTTTCCGGAAGATTATTAGAACAAATACAGCTAGGGAGATTGACAGAGCCCTTGGTGGTGGGCAAAACTGGACTAGGATGGTGCAGACTTGATCTATATGGAGTGGAGTGAATGTGGAGAATAATTAGAGGGGGTTGGTTGTGGACAGGTTGAGATGTGGAGGGCAATAAAGGGTTGACCAAGAATGGGCATTTGGGTGAATTATTTGTGGTCTTGGGGTGGTAGACAAGGCTCCGCCAAGAGTTGTTTAGAGTGTGGCAGAGAGGTGGGAAGGTGGTTGAGGGGTTGGTGAAGGTTAGGATGTGGTATGGAGGGGACTGGAGTAGAGGAAATGGCTTGTTATGGTTTTGGGGAGGGAAAATCCAAGAGCTCCAAAAAGGAATTTTGCTTGCAAGGATGGGCCAAGGCCTCGGGGAAGGCTTCTAGGGTTGGAGGGGAATGTGAATGGAAATCAATGGTAAGGAGATGATGTTAGATGTGGTGGTAGAGGTCAAAAGCAAGTCTTCTACATTGAGGTCTTGGAGGGCATGGAAAAATCAAGAGTAATTGTATTTGAATTTGGAGAGGAATGATGGAGTGGAAGTGAGGGATGATGATTATGGAGGTTAAACAAATGTAGAGGGAATGCAGTTATAATAAATTATTTAAAAAAAAAAAAAAAAACTCAACCCTCACCAGAGAGCTAAGGTGGTCATTGGCCACCAAGCATCCAACCTAATTCATGTCACCAAGCAAGAATCTTCAAAGAAGAAAACCTTCAATTTAAATTCAACAAAAGAAAATCCTTCTACAAAAGTTTTTACATCATTTAAAGCATTACAACACGCTTGAAATTCATATTCCAAAAGAGGGAAGGAAGGGTCTTAATGGTTTCCCATGGTGGAGGAGGTAGGGGAACAGGGCACCTTGAAGTTAGGAGGTGGTGAGGACTATTGGTTGACTGCATGCTTTGCATGTGAATTGACATCCTTTAGATGTGCCTCTGCATGTTGGGGAATTACACAAGTGCTCTTTCCCCTGGAACCATCTTTGGCTTGATCTTCAACATGTATGGATCAAGTGCATGGAGAACTCCTTGAATGGCTGGTCACGTTGCATGCCCCATACACATGTACACTTCATGACATCCTAATTAATTATTAAACACTAAAGAAGTTTGCATATTAAAAATTAACTAGCTGCTACTAGTCCCAAATTACATTAAGAGTTTAAAATGAAAATAATCCTAAACCAAATGTGGCTTGGATGCCTCTTGTTGTACTGCATCAGAGGTACAATGAATTTGAGGGAATCTAAAATCCATACAACTTTGTGGACAACGCATCTACCAGGCCAAATCAGAAAGTGACTTTTGTCTCTAACTACACCACTACATATGGTTGTGTTAGACCGGTCCAGCCAGTCCCATAGGGACCGGTTCGTGCGGACAGAGGCGCGATTTCTCTGCCTCGCGGACACGCCGATCAAGCCGTAGAATGCCGCTGAGTAGATTTGGAAGGTTTTTTGAGGGAGTTGGGAGGGACATTTGAATGTAGGGACTGTTTAGAGATTTCCTTTTTGATTGTATGCATTAAATAGTTTGTTTTCCTAGGATTAGGGCATCTTGAATTTGGCTGAAATTTGAGATCTCTTAGGTTTCTTTTGGGCTCTAGCAGCGTCTAGAGATTTGGGAGAGAACAATCCCCCTCTCGAATAGAGGATCAATTGTATCTTGTATTTTCTTCTGTCTATTTGATTATTGCAATAAAATTCCTGTTTTTCTCTTTTTTCATTGGATTTGTGGAGAATTCTCGCTGTTTTCCGAAGATTGATAGGAAATACTTGAGATCTACAAGTGTTTTCTATCAAATTGGTATCAGAGTGCGTCGATCTAAGGGGAACTAATAGCCAGAAGAAAAGTGAAATTTTTGGAGGGAGAACTTGGGCAACTCAAATCAGATTTTGAGAAGAAGATTTTTGATCTTCAAAATCAGATTGAATTCGTCAATGAAAGGATGGAAGGAAAGTTCGCCGGGGTGGAAGACATGTTGAAGAAATTGCTTGAAGCCAAACCGAATCCGGTGACATCAGAAGCAAAAGAAACTACCGACGACCAGGGAAGAGGTGGAAACCCTAACACATTTAGGGGAAGGGAAAATCCAGAGGTGGAGATCCTAGAGGGAGAAGACGGAATGCCTCCTCTAGAACCACTTTCTAGAGAGGAGATGAGTATTGGCTACGACAAAAACGGCGCTGATTTTGTGAGGAGAGGGGAGATTTAGATCGTCGGGTGTTGATTTGGAAAGAAGAGGGGATTTTAATGAATGGTTTGGGTATGATCGCCGGAGGGAAGATCGTGACAATTGGGAAGCACCTTCTCTTCGAGAAATGGGAGGTTATAGAGGATTTAGGGGAAATAGGTGTGACCTGAGGGTGAGGAAACTGAAGATGCCAATCTTTGAGCAGGAGGATGCGCATGGGTGGATCTACAAGGTAGAAAGATATTTCACCGTCAATGGGTTGACAAAGGAGAAGAAACTGACGGTGGCGGGCCTATGTTTGGAAGGGAAGACTTTGTCTTGGTATCAGTGGAGGGGCATGCGCCGACCCATACGGAGTTGGAGAGAGTTCAAGGATTGTTTGGTAGAACGTTTCCAAACTGGCAGGGGAGGAGACCTCTACGAGCAGTTCTTCGCCTTGACACAGGAGGGTTCAATGACGGAGTATCAGGAGAGATTTAAGTACCTTGCTAGTCGATTGGAGCGCCTTCCTGAGACAGTGCTAGAGAAAAATTTCATGAAGGGACTAATACCAGAGATCCAGACAGCAGTTAGAGTAATGAGGCCTCGTGACTTGGGAGAGGCTATAGAACTAGCTCAGTTGGTAGAGGATTAGAGGCACCTGGAGAGAGAAACTGGAGACAGTAGCTCAGTAGGCTCGTACAGGATGACCACCACCTTATTGGCATCCAAGGAGCCAACACTGGATACTCTTCGGGGAACTTCAAAGGAAAAGACTGCAGGAGGAAGATCTGGGGACAACATCAAGAAGCTCACGGAAACAAAATTACAGGAGAAGAGGGCGAAAGGGCTTTGTTTCAGATGCGACGAGAAGTATACTCCGGGGCACAGGTGTAAGGACCGAACTCTTCAGGTTCTTATCATTTGTGATGACAAGGGAATAGAGAAAGGTGTTGTCTTTCCACCTTGCGGACAAGGTGGATCTTTAGGAGGGGAGTATTGTTAGACCGGTCCAGCCGGTCCCATAGGGACCGGTTCGCCTAGACTAAGACGCGATTTCTCCGCCTTACAAATACGGCGATCCAGCCGCTAAGCAGATTTGGAAGGTTTTTTGAGGGAGTTGGGAGGAAAATTTCAATGCAGGGACTGTTTAGAGATTTCCTTTTTGATTGTATGCATTAAATAGTTTGTTTTCCTAGGATTAGGGCATCTTGAATTTGGCTGAAATTTGAGATCTCTTAGGTTTCTTTTGGGCTCTAGCGGCGTCTAGAGATTTGAGAGAGAAAGATCCTCCTCTCGAATAGAGGATCAATTGTATCTTGTATTTTCTTCCGTCTATTTGATTCTTACAATAAAATTCATGTTTTTCTCTCCTTTTCCATTGGATTTGTGGAGAATTCTTGCTGTTTTCCAAAGATTGATAGGAAATACTTGAGATCTACAAGTATTTCCTATCAAGTTGCTAGGTGATCAGTGCGGAAACGAATTAAAAAGGTGGCATGGAAGAATTTGAAACAAACTTAACAATAGAAACATATAAATAAAAAGGTCACTAAAGAAGCATGATTTGTTTTATCAACATAGAGATCAAATTGAAAAATAAGCATAGAGAAACGACAGACTTCAGTTGGTTAGATTTTGAGCCTTCATCTTGTTCAAGGTGACACAATTAGCAAAAAAAGTAGGTCCAATCGATACAAGAGAAATGCCATTTAGAATGATCTTCTTGGCTAAAAAGATCTTTGCTAAATAGACCCATTTGAAACTTTCTCTTGTAGTTGCATGAAAAAATATGTAGAGATCCAATATAATATTTATTTATTTAATTAATATTAATAATTAAAATTTAAAGATAATTTAAAACTTAATCACTTTGTCTAGACCAATTTGATTTGAAATGTGCTAATTACTCAAAACAAATAAATTGTTATTCAACTTGCACAAATAATAAAATTTTGAGAGAGAAAATTATTTGCTGAATAAATTTATTTGAAAATTGAATTAAAAGCAATAACTAGTTCCAGTGTCAGTTCAATTGAATAGACTTAATAAATCAATTATAACCCTTAAAGAAGAGTAAGGAGGAGATGGAAAGAGAGAGAGAAAGAGAGAGCCAAAGCAAGTGATAGAGACGAGGGTGAGAGCAGCAGACTGAGCAAGCAAAGGGGCCAAAGCGAGCAGGTGAGAGAAAAATAGTGATTTAAAGGGTGGAACACTAGCATGCGAGCGGTTGAGCATTAGGGCTTGGAGTCGCATGGATTGTTTTGATTTTGGTAAAGAGGAAGAATCATTGAGGGCATATTCTCTTCATATTTCTTTAAATTGAAAGATAAACCTTAACTATTTGATTGTATTTCATTTCTTAATGTACATGTTTGATGGAAATTCATACTAGGATTTTCAAAGAGAACTTATATAGAAAATGCTTGTGAGAAAACCCTAAATTAATGACTATTTATATATATATATATGAAAATAAAAATAAAGATTAGTTTAAGATATTTCTAGGCCTTGCGAGGTGATCTGAAATTTTATTAATGCTAATAACCTAAATTAATCAACCTAAAATGAGAATAATTTATATGAGCAATTAGGAGACTCATAGTTTTTAATGCTTGATTAATACAGAAATATGAGATTTGAAACATATGAATTTAATACCATGGTACTTTCATACTTTAATAAAGATGCTAACCTATGATCAGAGAAGATTTAATCTTCTATAATTCATCAATGGTTTAAAAATTAAATAAAAAATTGAAAGAGTAAGTTAATTCATCTATGGTTTATGCTTTAATATATATATATATATATATATATAGAGAGAGAGAGAGAGAGAGAGAGAGAGAGACCAAAATGATCCCCAACTATATCAAAGGATCATTTTGATCCCTCAACTCTTTAAAGATGAACCAAAATTGCCTCACGATGGGACTATTTTGATTCTTTTTTAAAGGCTTGAGGGACTAAAATGATCTTTTGATATAGTTGGAGACTATTTTGGACCTTCATAATAAGTCAATGGACTATTTTGATCATTTCCTCTCTCTCTCTCTCTCTATATATATATAGACATGCATTAATATAAATTAGGTTAAGAAGTTTATCTAACTACATTTTGAATGCATCAGTTAATGAATACAATAAAAAGAGTAGAATACAAAGTTAAATTACTTATGTGATCGCATAAGAGCAATATCTAATGCAAAATAATTGTGTCATAGGTATTAAAGTGTTAGGTCACAACTAAGATTGTAGAGTGCATGATGGAGACATCAGCACATGGAAAGTCTATCAAAGACGTGGCCGTCGATCTACGGCCACGATCGAGTCATTATATTTCTGAGTTATTTTATGTATTTTTCAATTTTATGTCATGTTATATTTTGCTTTATTAGTTCCCGTTGTACCCTTTTATTAAGGGAGGTTGTATGTAAGCCCTAGGAGCATTGTCGTCCTTTATTTTGAGAGTCTTTGTATGAGGCTATTTATAGCCCTAGTGTTATTCTTTTCAAGTTAATGAATGAATGAATGAAAAAAAAAAAATTTCAGCTTGCTCAATTTCTTTGTGAGATCTTAAGAGTGTTTGAGGGAGAAAATTCCTAGAAGAGGGAGAGTTGTGCATCACCCACCAACCTAGAAGAGTCGGGTTCGTGATTTTCGTTCTTTTATCTATCTCTCTTCTTTTCCCTTCTCCCACCATCGGTCCACCACAAGCTCCACCACCCGTCAACCACCATCCCTCTCTCCACCCACCATCCGACGTCAACTCCCTCCACCACCGGCCTCTCCCCTTCACTCCCCAGCTTCAGCCGCCCCTAAAACCCCCTCTAGCTGACCCCCCCCCCCCCCCCCCCCCCCCCACTTCCTCAAGCCCAAGCCCAACCACCCGCCGGCCCTAGCCTCCTTGCCCTCTTGATGTTGATTTCAGTCAACATCAATGCTTGCCTTAATCTGCTTACTCAATTTAGGAAAGGTTTCAATTCAAATTGGATTTCAAAATCCTTCCTAAATTAACTCTTCTAAATTAGGAAAGTTCTTTAAATTAAGTCTAATTCAAAATTAAATTAGATTTAATTTAATCTTTCTTTCTTAATTTAAGTTTCTAAACTTGGAAACCCTCTTATTTTCCCTCCCAAATCCCCTTCTCTCTTTCCCTATGCCGTCGGCCCCCTTGCTTGGCTACCTGGGATTTATTTCCAAGTGTTAGCTTCTCTCCCTGGGAAATAAGTTCAAATTTCTAAATTCCCAAATTCCCTCCAACCTAAATATGAAATTAATATTAGATTTTGGAACCTCTTTTCCTCCCAAACCCTAACCCTAGATCCACCTAAACCTTTCCAAAATCTGAATCTATGTTTCTCCCAATCCTCCCCTTGGCCGGCTACCCCCTCCCTCCCTCATCCGCTTAATTTCTTGAGAGAAACTTCATTCTCTTAGGAAGTTCCTTTATGGAAGATAAAGAAGCAGCGACTACAACACTTCAACGTTTCAAAATCGATGCATGGCCGATCTTATTCAAGGGAGATATGTTACTCTATCATGATAAGGGTTTGCCAATCGTCCTTTTCTTGTAGTTTTATTGTCTAACTCATTCTTGTGATTTGATAGATTCACGAAGATCTTGTTCACCAATTTCTGCCGAGCTTAATAAACGTAGGGCTTGAGTGCACTTTATTTGCTTCTAATCTTAATGTTACTTTAGGGATGTTGATTGAAAGCCTACTAACTTAGCATGTTACTGATTTTCTAAGTTATTTGATTTTCCAAGTGCTTAGCAAGTTAGTTTGGCCTAAACGTAGGCACCCCTCTCTTGTTTTCCTTGACGCTTTGGATTGTTACAGTTATAATTATGATTGTATAATTCAAGTAATCGTGCAATTTCTTATTACATCATTTTCAAAAATATTGTAGTCCTGCATTATCTGGTATCAGAGCATGGTTAGCTTAAGATTTTCATGCTAGAAATTATCCTAGGTTATTGCTCAAGCTTGCATAGTTAATTTGGCATGCATACCATCTTTTAAATCATCTTAAATCTTAGTTGTATTTGCTGTCCAGAAATTTTCTGCGCTTATTTAGTGAGTTTTAGGGTTGTTTCTTGAGTATCTAGGTGCTACCCACAATATAGGAACTTCCCTAGCTACCTAGATTACTTAACGCCCTGTTGTAGTTTGCTGTCCAAGCAATTTCTGCAGTGTTTCGTGTCATTTTAGAGAGTCTATCCTTGCACTTAGGTGCTGTCCTCCTTCTAGATTCATCCCCTAGTGTCCCCTAGCGTCTAGCTATGGACCTGGAACAACTTAGTAGGACTTTAGACTTGTTAGTGGGTCAAATGAACAACATTAGCCAGCAACTCAAAGAGAATCAAGCCGACCTAGCCGAGCTTCGTAGAGACACCACTGAACATTTTGATACACTTGAGCGAGCTAGAGAGCATCCTACCCCCTACACCCCTTCTAGACTACCTTCTATGTATGGGGATGACACCTACCCGGATGAGAGGCAACATCATGCCAATCATTGAGTTCCTCACTATGGACATGATCACCACCACGACCCTGATCTCCCACTGATGAAAAATATCAAGATCGATGCATCCACTTTCGATGGTACCCTAAATCCCCAGCTCTTTCTGGACTGAATCAAAGGTATGGATAGTTTCTTTAAGTGGTATAACATCTTCGATGCTAGGAAGGTCAGTTTTGCCAGCATAAAACTCGTTGGTAGGGCTAGTCAGTTTTGGTTGAACTTAGAAAGCCTTAGGGAGTCCCGGAATGAGTACCCCATCACTGATTGGCTATCGATGAAGCGAGAGCTTAAGCAGAAATACCTGCCTCCCTCGTACTTCTCTAGGCTCTTGGATAAGTGGCATAGGCTGACTCAGGGTAGTAAACCAGTCAAGAATTACATCGCATCCTTTGACGATTATCTCATCCGTTGCAAAGGGGAGACCTCCACTACCCCGCGCAGATTTTATCTATGTTTCGTACCGGGTTGCGAGAGGATTTTCGCAATGAGCTGTTCGCCCGGAACATCACTACCCTGGAAAATGCCTACAGTTTAGTGCTAGACTTTGAGGAGAGTCGGTCCCAACACCCTAGTCATCACCACGACTCTAGGACCTCTTACAGACCTTCTGGTAGCTCCACTCCTCACACCTCTACTGCCAGACCTACCCCAGGGAGCACTACCCGACCACCCACTGGTCCTCCTGCACCCTGACCTGATTTTAGGAACAAACCTCCCACTCCGGATGCCCCTCGGTCCAGTCCCGGGACCAAGTGCTTTCGATACCAGGGGTATGGGCATATCACTTCTCAGTGCTCCAATCCCTACAAATTCTCCATTATTGAGGAGATCACTGAGGAGGATTTTGAGCCCGAGGTTGATCAGGCCCATCAAGTGGAAGATGAAGGCGATTTCTTTGAGGAGGACGATGACACTGCTGTCCTCCACTGCCTTCAAAAGTTGGACACTTCTCCCATCTGCGTGGTGAGATGTGCACTGTCACACCCTGTTACCACCGATGACTGGCGTAGGACGTCGATCTTTCACACCTACACCAAAATTAAAGATAAGAATTGTAAAATCATCGTGGATAGTGGCAGTTGCATCAATGATGTTTCCTCCAGCACGGTGTCTAAACTGGGTCTGTCTGTCGTTCCTCACCCCAACCCCTATAAGGTAGCTTGGGTCAACTCCACTGCCTTGAAGGTGAAGGAATGAAGCTTCATACCGATCTCCTTCGCTGATTATAAGGAGAATGTTTGGTGTGATGTGTTGATGATGGATGTTGGACAAATCCTTTTGGGGCGTCCCTGAATTTTTGATAATGATGTCCACATCTATGGGCGTTCGAACACCTGTGTGTTCGAACATGCGGGCAAAAAGATTAAGCTTTTGCCAACGCAGCCCCGGGTTAGGGATGATTCCAAATCCCACCCTATTAAGTCTAAGAAGGGACTGAACTTGGTCACCGCCAAGGTTCTGGACTCTGAGATTATGCGAGGCGCACCTCTATATGCATTAGTAGGTCGTGAGATTCCCACCGAATCTGATGATCCTATCCCTCAGGAAGTCCAACCCATTTTAGGGCAGTTTGCTGATGTCTTCCCTAATGATCTCCCAGATCAGCTCCCTCCACTTAGAGACATTCAGCATGCCATAGACTTTGTCCCTGGAGCCTCCCTCCCTAACCTACCACACTATCGCATGAACCCCACGGAAGATGCTGAACTTAAGAAGCAGGTAGACGAGTTACTACAGCGAGATTTTATTAAGGAAAGTCTTAGTCTCTGTGCGGTGCCCACCCTTCTCACTCCTAAGAAGGACGGATCTTGAAGAATGTGTGTTGATAGCCGTGCTATCAACAAAATCATCGTCAAATATCGTTTTCCTATTCCGAGATTGGACGATATGCTAGATATGATGACAGAAGCCACTCTTTTCTCCAAAATTAATCTCAAGAATACCACCAGATCCAGATCCGGCCCGGTGATGAGTGAAAAACTGCCTTTAAGACCAAGGATGGTCTCTATGAGTGATTAGTCATGTCTTTCGGGTTGAGCAACGCCCCGAGTGCTTTCATGAGGATCATGACTCAAGTGTTGCGCTCTTTTATGGGTAGGTTTGTTGTCGTCTACTTTGACGACATTCTCATTTATAGCCAGTTTGAAAGTCAGCACTTAGACCACTTGAGGCAAGTTTGCGAGGTCTTAAGGAAGGAACAACTTTATGCGAATCCCAAGAAACGTACCTTCCGTGTAGATCGCATTATCTTTCTGGGTTTTATCGTTTCAGCCCATGGGGTCTCTGCAGATCCCAAGAAGGTGAGGGCCATCGTAGAATGGCCAATTCCCCAGAACATCCGGGAAGTTCGCAGCTTCCACGGACTGGCCACCTTCTATAGGAGATTTATCCATAATTTCAGCACTATTGTATCTCCTATCACCGACTGTCTTAAGAAGGGTGATTTCCATTGGACCCCGGCCGCCACCAGAGCTTTTGATGAAATTAAGAAAAGAATGGTGGAAGCCCCAGTGATGAGACTTTCTGATTTCTCCAAAGTCTTCGAAGTGACCTGCGACGCTTCGGGGGTCGGAATTAGAGGAGTCCTATCCCAGAAGGTCACCCAATAGCTTATTTCAGTGAGAAGCTGAATGACATTCGGCAACAATATTCTACATATGACAAAGAGTTTTACGCTGTGATCCAATCTCTTCGCTATTGGCGACACTACTTGCTCCCGCAAGAGTTTGTCATCTTCTCGAATCACGAGGCTCTGCGTTATATCAACTCCCAAAAGAAGTTGAATGCACGCTACGGTCATTGGGTAGAGTTCCTTCAGGAGTACACTTATACCCTTAGACATAAGATGGGAGTTAAGAATAAAGCTGCTGATGCTCTCAGTTGTCGTATGATGACTACCACTGAGATGAGAACTGAAGTCGTGGGTTTTGACCAAATAAAAAGGGGCTATTTGGAGTGTCCCGACTTCAAGGAGACCTATTCTCTCTTGTCCACAGGCAGCACGCGCCTTGTGGACGATTTACTTCTGGAGGATGGTTATCTTTTCAAAGCTCAAAAGCTTTGCATCCTTAGCACCTCTCTTAGGAAATTTCTTGTCTGGGAACTCCACGCCGGAGGCGTCGCTAGGCACTTCGGGCGGAATAAAACGATAGAAGCCGTGAATTATCATTTCTTTTGGCCTAGTCTGAAGAGAGATGTCGGTAGGATGGTTAGCCGGTGTCACACATGTCAGTTGGCCAAACAGCATAAGCAGAACACTGGCATTTACACTCCTTTGCCTATCCCTAGTTATCCTTGGCAGGATGTTAGTATGAATTTTATTTTTGGCCCGCGCAAGACACTCCGTAGAAATGATGTCATCTGTATTGTAGTAGATAGATTTTCCAAAATGGCTCATTTCATACCTTGCTCCAAAACATCCGACGCCTCCCACATTGCCAAACTTTATTTCAATGAGGTTATCTGATTACATGGCCTACCCAAGACCATCGTGTCAGACAGAAATGTTAAATCCACTAGTTATTTTTGGAAGACCCTTTGGATGAAAATGGGCACTAAATTGCAATTCTCCATAGCCTTTCATCCACAGACTGATGGTCAGACCGAGGTAGTAAATAGGAGCTTAGGAAATCTGTTATGGTCTCTGGTCGGTGAGCATATTAAGGATTGGGATTCTGTTTTACCTACTACTGAGTTTGCATATAATAATTCTGTGAACCGAACCACTGGCCTAAGTCCTTCTGAGATTGTTTATGGGTTCAAAACTAGGCAGCCGTTAGATCTCATACCCATGTGCCCTAGGTATAGAATTTTTTAGTCTGCATCATCATTTGCATCACATATGCATGAACTTCATAAAAAAATTGCACGACAAATTGAAAAGAGCAATAATGATAACAAACTATACGCTGATCTGAAGCGAAAATTTTAAACTTTTGAGGTTGGTGACCCCGTGATGGTGCGGATTCGTCCGGAACGGTTCCCGCAGGGAACGGTTAAGAAGTTGCATGCTAAGAGTGCTGGACCATTCAAGATAATTAAGAAAATCAATGATAATGCTTATGTAGCAGATCTGCCTGCAAAATTCAACATCAATCCCTCCTTTAACATAGAAGATCTAGTTGCATATAAAGGTCCTGATTTCAACCCCCCAAATCCACTCATACAACAGCCTTGTGTGAACCCATCATGTGAGAACCCAAACCTACCTCCACTCCCAAATATTCCCAAATCTCCCATGGCCGAAAAGGTGGACACGATTCTGAGCGATGATATCATCTCCATGAGAGAAGGTGGACGATGAAGGTATTTGATCAGGTGGAAGGGCAAACCCGAGTTAGAGGATACTTGGCTTGATCGCGAGGAGCTGCAGCAGATTGACCCCGACGCACTGGAGATATACGAGAGTACAAGATACACTTACTCGACGAAGTCGAGCTTTCTTTCACCCCGGGAGAATGATGGGGACATCAGCACATGGAAAGTCTATCAAAGACGTGGCCGTCGATCTACGGCCACGATCGAGTCATTATATTTCTGAGTTGTTTTATGTATTTTCTAATTTTATATCATGTTGTATTTTGCTTTATTAGTTCCCGTTGTACTTTTTATTAAGGAAGGTCGTATGTAAGCCCTAGGGGCATTGTCGCCCTTTATTTTGAGAGTCTTTGTATGAGGCTATTTATAGCCCTAGTGTTATTCTTTTCAAATTAATGAATGAAGAAAAAAAATTTCAGCTTGCTCAATTTCTTTGTGAGATCTTGAGATTGTTTGAGGGAGGAAATCCCTAGAAGATGGAGAGTTGTGCATCACCCACCAAACTAGAAGAGTTGGGTACGTGGTTTTCCACAAGCTCCACCACCCGTCAACCACCATCCCTCCCTCCACCCACCATCCGACGTCAACTCCCTCCACCACCGGCCTCTCCCCTTCACTCCCCACCTTCAGCCACCCCTAAAACCCCCTCTAGCAGAATACCCCCCCCCCCTCCACTTCCTCAAGCCCACGCCCAACAACCCGCCAGCCCTAGCCTCCTTGCCCTCTTGATGTTGATTTCAGTCAACATCAATGCTTGCCTTAATCCCCTTACTCAATTTAGGAAAGGTTTCAATTCAATTTTGAAATTCAAATTGGATTTCAAAATCCTTCTTATATTAACTCTTCTAAATTAGGAAAGTTCTTTAAATTAAGTCTAATTCAAAATTAAATTAGATTTGATTTAATCTTTCTTTCTTAATTTAAGTTTCTAAACTTGGAAACCCTCTTATTTTTCCTCCCAAATCCCCTTCTCTCTTTCCCTATGCCGCCGGCCCCCTTGCTTGGCTACCTGGGATTTATTTCCAAGTGTTAGCTTCTCTCCTTGGGAAATAAGTTCAAATTTCTAAATTCCCAACTTCCCTCCAACCTAAATCTGAAATTAATATTAGATTTTGGAACCTCTTTTCCTCCCAAACCCTAACCCTAGATCCACCTAAACCTTTCCAAAATCTGAATCTATGTTTCTCCCAATCCTCCCCTTGGCCGGCCACCCCCTCCCTCCCTCCTCCGCTTAATTTCTTGAGAGAAACTTCATTCTCTTAGGAAGATCCTTTATGGAAGATAAAGAAGCAACGACTACAACACTTCAATGTTTCAAAATCGATGCATGGCCGATCCCATTCAAGGGAGAGATGCAACTCTATCATGATAAGGGTTTTCCAATCCTCCTTTTCTTGTAGTTTTATTGTCTAACTTATTCTTGTGATTTGACAGATTCACGAAGATCTTGTTCACCAATTTCTGCCGAGCTTAGTAAACGTAGGGCTTGAGTGCACTTTATTTGCTTCTAATCTTATTGTTACATTAGGGTTGTTGTTTGAAAGCCTACTAACTTAGCATGTTACTGATTTTCTAAGTTATTTGATTTTCCAAGTGCTTAGCAAATAGTTTGGTCTAAACGTTGGCACCCCTCTCTTGTTTTTCTTGACACTTTGGATTGTTACGGTTATAATTAAGATTGTTTAATTCAAGTAATCATGCAATTTCTTATTACATCCTTTTCAAAAATATTGTAGTCCTGCATCAGTGCAATATCATAGGATTTTGCACCAGATCAAAGCTATTAATGTAAGTAAACTCATTTCAACATTGAAGTTTCCTTTCTTCTAAACCTGATGCATTTAATGGATGTATTTATGATTACTTTCTTTATAAGCATGAGATGACGTTTTTAGTATAAGATTTTCCTCAAGAACATCTTACACTAATAATTTATCTTTCTCATGCAAAACTGAGCCCTCATATTATTATAAATGATGTGTATGTTTTCATGTTATGTTTCAATTGCTTATACTGTACAATGCGAAATTCCTTACAAATAGTTATGATATGTTGAAGAGAATGAAAAGGAAATGATATGTAAGAGTAACAGCTGCATGTTGAAAAAGTGTACTCATCGCTCGGTACTAACTAAGGATGCTAAAATATCTACGCTCTGATGATTTGAACCATTCCAACATAGATAATATTAAAGGTACGAGCTACGCCCCATTGTGCTAACAAGGGATATATCAGCTAGTGTTAGGTTAGGTACCTTCCTGGCACACATAATAGTAAACTTCGGAGCTACACCCCGCAGTACCAGTAATGATTGTATCATCCAGTGGTGAGTTGGCTTTTTAACTTAGAAGGAGCTCTTGCGACTAATGTATTAAGTATATATACCAAAGGATATGCTATGATATGGTAAGTTTTGATTCATTTTCATGTTATTAAGGTTAAGATGAATATTATGATTCAAGTGCTATTAATACGTTGATAGCTAAGTAATGTTTATCACAAAAAATTGTTACTGAAAGAAAAATCAAGTTTTATGATTTTTTTATATTTTAAATATGATGACTGGCATGCATATTGCTCCATTTTCTTTTTGAGTTGCTGTATTTTAGAATAGTTACCCCACTGAGTTATATATTCAAGTTATTATATTAGTTGATAAATATGTTTTTGGAAATCCTTGATGGAGTAAATGGATGATAAAAGAGGTTTTGTTTACCAGACGTGAAAAACACCTATTGTTAAGCACATGAATAGTTATAATATCTATCTATCTATCTATATAATAGTTTAGCTAATTTCATTTAATTCTTTATTATTTGCTGGATCTACCATCCCCTTATGTACATGAACACTTTCATTGATAAATAAATTTTTATTTTTATGGCTCTTTCGTGATATAAGAAGTTTATGTGATGTAGAAATTCATTTGAATGAACATAATGAAGCTAAAATTTTAATTACAAGAGCTAAGACATCCTATAATTTAAAACATTTTCACCATAATTTAAATTTTATTTTTCGCCTATAAACTTTTATGGCTAGCCATTACATGATTTAGTATGGATAAAAAGTATTAAAAATAGGCGACTGGAATTCTTCCTCTTTAATAGCTACCTACCCCTTTTTCCCTCTCTTTTTTCCCTCCATTTTTTCTCTCAAAAAGTGGTTTACATGATATCAACAATAATGGAACCTATTCCTGCAGTTTGCTTTCAATCAGGTATCTTTGTAGGAAGCAAAACCGTGCTTTGTCTTGCAAAAATGTAGATGTTGGTTCAAAGACAATCAACAACACAATCTTGTCTCAGCTGTTGTGGCAGTTCATATATTGAATATCAGATTCTGCAGCAAGAAATCAAAATAATGTCTTCAAGCAATCAACTAATGTCCTCCATTTCAACGCAACTCACAAGAAAATATCCTCAATTAGAAGCACAAAACGTGACACCCCATCTTTGTCAGACAATATCTAAACTATGCGTTAAGAGGATCTTAACCCCTAATGACCAGAACTGTGAACAGTTTAGTTGCCAATTGAACCTATTTTTGAATGACATTCAAAATCCATATTTAGTCTGAAATTGGAATTTCTATTTTTCTTTTATAATATGACCAATTATGGTTCAAAGAGTCAAAAAATATACCATAACACATAAATGTATGATTTACTAATCCAACTGACAATTGAATGCCACCTGTACCAACGTTTTGAAAATCAGATTAGACTAGCCGGTTCGACTGTGAACTGACAGAGTGACCGGTCCGCGAATTCAAAAACCGTGTTTGAATCAAATTGGATCGAATCGATTTGAACCGTTGGTTTGACCAAAAACCATCAAACTGGTCCCGATTTTGTAGAATCGGTCGATTCTATAAAATATTTAATTTTATTTTAATTAAATTTTTAAATAATATGCTTTAGTTTATTAAATCCTTTTAAATTTTTAAAATATTTTTATTAGATATGAAGATGAATTCAATGCCGACCCCACATAGTGGGATAAAGGCTTATTGTTGTTGTTGTTGTTGTATGAAGATGAATTCAACAATGATATATGCATATCATCTCACATAACATGCTTTGTTGGAAGTTTTGTGTACTTTACTCTATATAAAAATAACTATCTCAAACTCTCGTATGATGTGGGACTAAAAAAGTTGCATGAATACTCTATGAGTTATAATATGAATTTGGGATGAGTTAGGCTGCGAATTTTGTCTAGTTGAGCTGCAATTTCTTTTTATCTGTATTATAAATTTACATATTATATTCAATATTATTCTTGTTATAAATTATATTTATATTTATACATTTATATTATATATATTTTTAAATTTTGTAAATATATTTAATGCTCATATATTTTTATTTATAATATACATATACTTATATTCATAGTAATGATTAATTAAGCTTTTAATCGCACTTTATATCTCTTTAATCAAAATTGTTCAAGAGTCTTAATTGAGGTAATTACATATTCACTTTTAAAAATTTTATTTATTATATAATTATATTATAATTGAATAAATTTAATATTTATTACATCATCTGGTTCAACTCCAGTCGAACCATTGAACTTTGAATTTCTCCTTCCAATTTTATGTCCAATCTGATTTTCATAACCTTGCAATTTACTAACCCAACTAACACCTAAATGCCACCTATTTGCCTTAATAAATGGACATCACAGAGAAGTAATTGAAGATGTTCACTGTTCATCCCTACTACATTTTACCATCCCACACAACAAAGGTTTTTTCCATGGTGCAGCACAGAAGCCATCCACAGTCAACTGACTAGGCAGGATTTGATAATTCTATCCAATCTAAATAAAGTTCCCTCATTATTACATTGATTTCAGCATAATTGGTTACTAAATATCATAACAAGAATAAGAGAATCTTTGTATTCCAATGATAACGCGCGAGAGAGAGAGAGAGAGAGGAAGAACTGACCCGTGTCAACAAAAATCTTCATATTCATCAAATCCCTCAACCGATGATCATGGAAAACTAATATCCCCTCCAATATTACAACATCGGCAGGATTGACCTAGTAAATTGTCAAAACGATAAAAGAAAATACTTGAATCCATCAGGACAATGATGTTAGAAATAGGCTGACTGATGCAAATATAGAAAGGGCAAAGATAATTGTTTAATTAAAGAAACTCTACATGCGTGTCAAAGCAGAACAGTCATGCAAAATATCATAACATTTAACAGGAAACGAAATAATCAGAATTCCTAGAATTCCTTTTTACATTTTAACTAAAGAGGTGATAAAATATCAACAACTAATTGATTGAACTTAATGTGAAAATTTTATTTGCATCTGTTTGATAGATACAATGTGGAAAACCCTTAAAACTATTTGAGAACAATGAAGGATTTCAAATTCGTTTGCTAGTTATTTGATATGATTAAAGAAGCTATTTTAAAATAAGAAGATTTGAAATAAATTTACAAAGTACTTTAATTTCCATTGCATGACATGACATCTATGCATTTCATAACTGCTTTAGCTTTCAATGCTAACATAAAATGTGAACTCTGATTCACAGTGAAAACCTTTGTAAAATATGAGGCAAGTATTAAATTGGTATTCATATGTATGCGCGTGTATTATGTGGCTTTCAATCTAAAATCCAAGATAAGAAAAGGTGTATATATTTTAATACATGTAATCCAAACACAATTGATTATTGCCACTATAAATATAATTAATTTGCAAACTTAAAAGTACAAGAGATTGATGACATCAACCATTATCACATAAATGTTATTAAAAAATATAAATATTATTGACTCAATGCAAGAGTAAAAAAAATTAGGAAAATTAGTTCAATTGAAATTTATTCATGTGAAAGGGAAGTATGCGCGCATAATAGATAAAATACTTGCCATACTTCTTAAATTTAAAATACATATGTTTCCTAACTTTGACAATTTGAATGTACAGATATTATTGTTATATAAGTATAATATATGAATTTTCTAAGTTTGAAAGCACCTCATGAACCAGTTTGGTCAAAGTAATTACATTTACTGGTTGCATTACTTTTTACAAAATCGTTAGCTTCTGAACTTCGAAGGAACATAGCAAACTAATATGTTTAAGAAAAACATTGAAGTAAAATAATAAATTTAATAACACTTAACACTAAATTGTTACCTTTCTTGATGGTGATACGCACTTATGTGTTTTGAAATCATAATTTGGAATTTCAACAGCCTTTCCACACTTTAACTTCTCCAAACAACAAAGTAGAGTTTCAGTATCAAATGCATCTGAAATTAGGCCAATTTCTTGTAAGAAATCAAATCATAGTGCCAGCCAATCAAGTCTCATTCCCCAAATACAATCATGAAAAAATAAACATTTGCAGATACACAGTAAAAGCAGTAAAACGCAATACTGAATAATGTAAAATATATACAATTTTAGTAACTTGCATTCATATGCAAAGATTGGATACTTCCACCTTGCATGAAACCACGCCCCCCAACAAAAAAAAAGCTAAAAAAACAAATTGTTTAACATCATCTAAGGGGAAAGTTGCCCCGATCCACGCAGCTTATTAATGCTTGCAATTATTCTAATAAAATCATATTCTGTTAATATCTACCAAGATACTAGTTCAACAGTAATATAGTTGTGCTTACTTGTTTTGAGATTATTATAGCCCTGGTTTTAGATAGCATTCAGTGTAGAGTTAAATTTCCATTGTGAAACTTGTGAGCTTGCCCAATTTGATAGACCATCCATTCTATTATTAAGTGAATCATGATCAAGTACTCCCTTCTTGTTAATGCACTTTAATATTTGAGGACCTTAAGAAATTACTAATATCTCTAGAGCCAATAATTTATAACATCTATTGATGATTGTATACTCGAATAATGTGGATATATCTTATCAAACAAAATTTGATAGTCGTATTATCCCAACTTTTGTCGCCATTATAAAAAATCAATTTAGAGTTAACATTAAATAGATCATGATGATTGTAATATCCCGAACCAAGAAAGACGAAGAAGCTTGGTGCCGGTTCAGTTACCTAGAATAGGAAGAGCTGAAGTTTTCCGCCGATTTGAAGAAGAATTGAGGAGTCGTCGTTTCGTTTCCGCGAGAAAGACGAAGAAACCGTTTGAGGTCGCGGAAGTCGAACGACCCAAACCGCGTGAAGATGTAGAGTTTGCTTCCATCATTTTGGCGTTGTGTAAGCCAAAAGGGTTTGCGTCATTTCCGTCGTTTGGCATCATAGACTTCATCTCTATAAATTAGAGAAGAGATAGAGGAGGAGGGAGACCGAGAGAGAGAGAGAGAGAGAGAGCCCGAAAGAAAGAGAGAGAGCAAGCGTGGACGTGAGCAAGCGGCGAGCTAGGGCTTGGAGGAAGAGTAAGAGGTGAGTTTCCTATTTATTAAGTTTTATCTAAATTAAAATTTATATGCATTCATGATTTAATTAAAATGGATCTAATTAGTTAATTAATATGAACCTAATTAGGAAGAATCTAATTAAGGAGAATAAATAATTTATGAGATAATAAATGTATTTTAAAAGGAGAAATTATATTTTAAAATATCTTAGAAAATATTCAAATTAAATTATAAAATTAATTTGATCAAATAAATAGAAAGAATGTATAATTGAGAGATTTCAATTAAATTATTAATTTTGAGATAAAGAGATTAGAGATATATATTTATATATTATCAAAAATGAGAATATTTAATTGATTAAAGTGAGGAATTATTAAATATAAAAGTTTATAAAAAATTATGATTTATATTTCAATAAAAATACAAGGAGAATAAAATTTATTCTTAAATTAATAAAGTTAAATATGATAACTATTTAGGTATATTTAATAAATTTAATAAATTAGTAGAGAGAGAAAAAGAGCATTTTATGTAGTAAAATAATAATGATAATTTATGAGAGTTAAATAATATATAAAATTTATAATTTAAAATGTTAATTAAGAGAATTAATAAGTAATAAAGAAAGTATAGTTTAAATAAATATATAGAGAGAGAATGAATATTTTTAAATTTAACTCTAATTAGAAAAATAAATATGAAATTAGAGAGAGAGAGTATAAAAGATATTTTTTTATTATTAAAAATAGTATTTTAAATGATAAGTTATTAAAATAGCGATATTATAAATGATAATCAAATCATAGTTAAAAAAAGGATAACAAATTCTCTTAATTTAAAATAAGAATTATTAAGTAAACTTAATAATTAATTAAAGAGAGAAATGCTTAATTATAAGTTAAAATAAACTTATGAAATCAGGTATTATTATAGGTGTCATTTTTTATTGAAGTAAGAGCGAGGACATTAAGAGCAAGAAATCCTAATCAAGGTGAGTATACATGTTTCTATATTATGATAATTGTATTGCTTCTAATTGCATTTGAATTGTTATTGCAAATGATTTATCTTACTATTTATTCTAAATTCATTGCAATTAATACATCTCGCATATATTGAATAATTACTTTACATTACTGCATAAAACATAAAGTAATGAAATAATTAGATATATATAATTGTATATGCATGTTGATTGATAGAGCTCACCTTCTTATGGTACTGGCTGGGGATGCAATATACCCGTGCACATTAATGAAAAAGGTTATGGAAATGAAAAAGGAAAATGAGTACCTTCATTGGTACTAAATTAGACGATGGTTGTATTATTAAGAAAGGATAAATATACAATATATTTGATAAATACGATGTATGCACGTTTTGATACGAAATGATTAAATAGATTTATTTTATGCTCATGCATATTGTTTCAAATACCTTGGGTTACTGTAATTTAGAAGCTTGTTTTACTCATTAAGTTATAGCTTACTCTTCGTTGTTCTAACATTCTCATGTATAATTTAGTATAATCAAAATAAATAGAAGAGGTGAAAACGTATACCGTAGGCGAAACACTCCAAATGAGAGGTATTTATGATATTTTGTTTTAAATTTTGAGGTTTTAGCGGCTCTTTCAATTTTGAGATAGTTTTAGATTAATTGAAAATTTTAATCTACCGTCCGACCGCCTGTTACCGTCTCGTTAATTCGAGCCCCTTGGCCTGGTCGTGATAATGATAATACCAAAGTTTCTTCAAAGCAAATCCTATCTCCATTTCTTAGCAAATAAAATATTTTTCATCAATTCTCCTGACACCCTACAAAAATAAGAGATTATAGAAAGAAAAAAAAATGGACATCTTGAACTCAACATAACTCTTTTTTCTTACAAAATCAAATTTCTAAAATATATTAAGAGAGAAGTTGTTCTAACCTTCCCACTTAATTAATAGAATACCCTTTACGATTGTTTCAAATCTTCTAAACTAAATCATTGATTTTTTTCCACAAAAATTCCTCCTAAAAATTTTGGCTATCATATGCACAGATTCATAAATAATAATGAGGTAAAGTGGATCCTAGTCACTTACATGTGTGTTCTTCGGAAATTCCCCCACTCAAAAGGTTTATAAATGCTATCAATCAACCTCCAAAAAATTCATCATTTCAAAAGATGTCGCATTCAATGAAAAACAAATCTATTTTAACCAAACTTATCTCCATGAGGAAAATAGTCAAATGAAAGATAATCTGATAAACATGATATCTTCTTTCTTGACAATTTAGCTACTAATACGAGTACGACAACAACCTGATCCCATCACAATTGATACTCTTGCAATTAAATCACTTCAAGTCTTTAAAGAAGGAAAAAACTCATCAAAACTCTGTCTAAGATGTTGAAGCCCCTATAAAGTAACCTTCCTACACCTAAAAATGATCTTGATTAACCTATAGCTATTCGAAAAGGTGTTAAAAATGTACAAAACATCACCTATACCTCATAACCTTGTAATACCGAAAAATGTTAAGAAGTAATATTGAATTTTTCTTAAAAAAATTATACCCCAATTTCACACATTCTAAAACTGATTGAAATTATTTTTATAAAATTCTACACTTAATAATAAACATTTTGATACATTAGTGCACATATAAATAATGTGATTATATTAGCTTAAATAGTTAATTCACTTATTAAATAAATTAGCCTATGTTTTAACTAAAATTACTATTCACAAATTTATGTCCTGAAGCAATCCCCTTTTCCACTTATACTGACATGTAATGATGAATGTAAAGTTTATATGGATCCTCCATCAAAATTCAAGAGTTCTTTTTTAAAAAGCTAATTATGTAGGCTATATATATATATATATATATATGGGTTGAAATAATCTCCTTGATTTGCAAGATTTACAAGAACCATGTTAAGAATGGGATACAAAATGAAGGATGGGCTCCAAAAATTCATACCCAGGCTCTGCTAAGAGAATTTTTTGAGTTTTTAGGTTAAATTTTTAGAAGACATTATAATTTTTTCGTGCAAAACTCTCATTTTTTGCATGCATCGAGATCACATCGCACCTCGGACACAAGCAATTTTTTTTCGTGCGGCGACCTGGGCAATATGGTTGTCTATTTAAGTTGTTTCTGCCATCTCAAATGCGTCAGAGAAGTTTGCTTCGCGAGCAGGACTATTCAGGATGACTTCAACATTTGATTAATGCATTTCAGACTTGGTTCATGCAATTTCACGTGTCGCTCACTATTCTCATCGTATTTGGTTGGGTTGACTTTGGAATACTTATCAAGATCAATATATATGATCTTTATAGAACATTCGACTAAAGGGAAAGTGAAAATTCTTATTTGTATGTTGATGATATACATGTAACAACTGATGATAATGAAGAAAATGAATCACAACAAAATACTCAATGCAAAATTTGTGATTAAAAATCTTAACAAGATCAAGTACTTTCTAGACATAGAAATAACTCAATTAGAAAATGAAAATTTATCTTTCAACAACAATATATCTTAAGCTTTTAAAAGAAATAAATATGTAAAACTCTAGTAAAGTTGTAATATCCGGGTTTTCGCCGGTTCAACCTGCCAGTTCAATTGAACCGGCCTATTTTTATAACAGAGACGGAACAACGGACAAAGCCAGGACCTGAGCGGGCTGAATGGGAGACGGACTGAGGCTAGGGAGTTCCGAATTGTGTTTCAAACGAAGGTTTGAGTACGGGAATGAAATCAGACAACTCCTCATGAAGAATAACTTCCTCCTCTACGTTTATTATTGCTAAAGAAGCAAAAATCAGTAGAAGAGGCAGTGAACAAGAGGAAGAAGAAGGAAGGTTTGTTTGTCAATTCTTTCCATTTCTGTATAAATCTTTCTGTAATATTTTATATAAACAACAAAGAATGTCTTCTCTAAAGGTAAAGGAAGAAAAGTTGAAGGAGAAAGAGAAACAAATTGGAGTTTTGGGTTTTCTTTCATTCTCTAATGGTAGAAGAAATATGTAAGCACTTAATTTACCGATATTTTGTATATTCAACTTAGATAGAATATTTATATTATCATTTTCCTCACTGAAAAGTAAAATATTATTGTCGGTAGGAAGAATTCAAGCGAAGCAAGATTAAATTCATAAGTGAAGGAAGGAAAAGTTCAATTGGAATGAAAGATATTGTGAGGTAATTTTATATTATGAAGATTGATAAAGAAATAAATTGTGGAGGAAATTAAATATTTCTTTTTTATGATATTTGAGATATCCAAATTAGATTTTAATATTAATTAAAATATTATGTTATTGTGAACAGTTAAAGATTCTCATACTGAGATGAGTATTAGAGGTATATTTCAGGGGATTAAACATGCAAAAATATTATAGCAAATGCCAATAATATTTTTGTTATTCAACGAGATTTCGAAGGAATTTGAACATGCAAAAATATTCAAAGTGGGCAATTTCAATTGTATTATAGCAAATGTCAGATTCTCTTTTATTTTATTTCAATTTATTTTAGTTATTGCAAATGCTACATAATTATAGCATTATGTTGATTGGATGGTTAATATACGAATACATTACTTGAGAAGAATAAAAGAAATGGAAAAGTGAAATATTTGCTATATGATTTTTATAGAATATTGTAACACACCTAAATTATTTAATATAGTTCAAATGTTAAATATACAACTAACTAAATATTTTTAAATTACTGAGAAATATATATATGAATAAAATATCATTACAAATTACTATAATATGTGAAGAAAAATGAATAAAATAAATAATAATTTATATGAAAATGAAAGTATTAAAAGAAGAAAACGGTACATGGATGCAAATTACAGGAGTTCACCCCCCGTATAATACTGGCTGGAGAAACAACGTACCTATGCATGTGAAATGGAATAGATAAGAAATGAAAATGTTGTACTTTTATTGATACATATAAATGGTGCTCCTGTACTAATGGAAATACAATAAATGTTAAATGAAAATGGATAAATGAAACAGAACAAGTAATTATGCGAAAGACATACTTGTCAACGGCGAATGGCGCACCACGACACAAAGTTTCCCGTTGAGCCATGACGCTTAGTGCACGGTGCGGGGCGCGCCATTTTGAACATAGACTCAAAATAAAAATAATTACAAAAATCATTATATAGATCCTATTTTAGAGAATCAATCAAGTTGGGTAAGGCTTGGTTGAATATGTTTGTGGTCAAAGTTCAAACCATTAAAGTGAGCTTCAAGTTCGTCTAAAATTTCTACTAAAATAAAGTCTAATGAAACCTACTAAACTATTTTAATTATATCAAATTATTTTAAAAATAATTATTACATTATTTTACAAATTAAAAACTATTTATAATTATATTAAAAAATTCCTAAAATTTCAAATTGCGCGCACCGTTCGCCATTGCGCACACACGACACAAATGGCGCGCGCCAACTTGAACATGTGCGCCGCGCCATGCAGCTAGCGTCTTACGTGCGCCACGTCGCACCATACACCATGGCACATGCCATTTTGCGTCATTGACAAGTAATGGTGAAAGATGAATTATAGAATCTATAGTATATGAAAGAAGATGCATATGTTAATTGTGTAAGAAAGATAAAGAAATATTTATGTTTTATTTTATATGTCTAACTATTGTACATGAAATGGTGATTACCCACTGAGTTTACTTGTTAATTCACTCCATTAAATTAAATTTTTCAGGTAAGTCTCTTGATAAGTAGAAATTGCTGAAAGAGGGGATTTTGTGTACAAAAAAAGGTGCTCGAATGATAGCAAGTATAATCTAGTTTGTGTTCATGAACAATGAATAATATGTTAGCGGCACTTCAGTGTTTGTGAATTGTTAGTAATTACTGTATGTGTAAATGTAGGAATTGTATTAACTATCTGACTAATAGTTCACCATCCGTTAATTCGCGTATACGGGCCGAATCGTGACAAAGTGGTATCAGAGACCAATTAGGATATGAATCATACTGAAAGGAGTCATTAGATTAATGATTGAAGTTAAAAAAGTTGATTAGATTAATCTATGAATTATTGAAGATATCTTATTTTATTTCAGGACTCAGAAATGATCTTGAAGAGATGCCGCGAAAGGATGTGCCTAATATTGCTGTTAACCCAGATTTTAGAGGGAATGTTTTGGTCCAGAGCAGCTTTAGGGCATAAAAAAAATCAACCTAGAAAAGCATTCTATTTTAGGTGAGCTGTGTATATTTTTAGGTTAATCTTAGACTATTATACACTTTCCTTTATTATAAATAAAGAGGTGCTCTGGTGAATAACATACAAAAAAAATTGATTTCCTCTTTAACAAGAAAGATCTTGGAACAGAAACTTGAGTCAACAAAGTTGAGTATGCTGTCAAATCTGCACAATAATATGAAAAATATGATAGCACTAATACACATTTATGAATTATGCCCGTTGCTTGAACTGCTTAGCAATAGAAATAGAAGTGATTAGTATTAATGATCCGTTATGCATACTAGGTACTTAAACATGGCTAGTGATCTGAGTTATGAATCATCCATAGCTACTGACTTTCAAAAGGGTGGCCAACAATTAAGTAAACCACACCTTCAAATAAATTTTACATTTTTCGGACAAAACATAAGAATAATGTGTATCAATTACCACAAAAAGATTTAATTGGATTCCTTTCTTAACAATTTTTTTTTTCTTTTAATCTAAAAGCATAGAAAATCATTAAAACAAAATGATAGATGCTAGAAAAAAATTGAAACTAAACTGCCAAACTTATGGTAACCATAAAGGTCGGGGAAATTTGTTAACATAGTGTGCGGAAATGAGAAATAGTACCTGGATGATCAAAGTTGTATTCATGAACAAGAGCCACTTCATCATCTGTCAAGTCATAATAGAAAGATTCCTGCGTTAACAGAAGAACTTAGAGATCAGTGAAAAATAAATATAATCATCAATAGGTAGAGAATGTAAAATAAAACATTAAATCTGAAAACTTAATAAAGATAGTGTATACACAACTACTTAATACCTTCTTGCAAATTATGCCAATTGCATGGAGCGAGCGGATACATTACTGAACAGATATTGGATTGTACAGGACTCTAGCTGATATTATTCCAGGATTTAGATTTCCGGCATAACAATAAAATCTCATCTAACTAAATAGTCCAACTATCTCAAAACATAATTATCTATGTGATGCCATTTGCTGTATGTCGTCAAATAGTTGATGGTTAGACTAATGAGAACTTTATATACTTGCCCTCTAAAATTATCATGAATTAGAAGTTTACTCTATTTCTGATTTTCAAGAAAGTTGGACTTTCAGTTGTCATGCTATTTCTATATCTATAGTGCTATGTAAAACCAAAGTATTACGATATTAAAGTTTTCTACCGCCCATATTTTCACTCAAACTATATCTTTTGCACTTGAGAAATTAGCATAAACTGCTTAAGGATTCTACAGATGCTTGGAGGATTCAAAATGTACAGCTTGAAGAAACCTTGTATTCTATGCTTTTCTTTCTCCGTAGTTTCATTCAATTATCTATAGACACTGAAATTCCATCACCTACATTGCACCAACTTGGTAGCTAAGAAAAAAATAACATTTGCTTTTCACCTGCTTTCAACAAAATTTTTTTATTATTTTTGCACTTGTTTCATCAATTGCCTGCATATTTGCACCATCTAGACGAACTTTCTGCCCACTTTCTCCTCATGCATTTCATCTCTCTATCAGTCGCTAAATTTTCACCTCGTGAAAAGAAAAAAAATTAACCCCATTTTTTCCATGCGTATCACACACATATTCTAGATCTACCACTCCATTCTATATTTTCTCTCACTTTCATCTAATTAACTAAACCAGGATTTACATGCATACCACTAAGTATGCTCCATTTACGTATTTAGTGCCTAGATACACTTATTCAAACCAGCATAGCTTCTTAGTCCCGCAAAAATAGCAATGTCTGAGGGTATTACCATGGTTAATTATGATTTGTTCTAAACCAAAAATCAATATACTCTCTCAACCGAAACCTTCTTCCTCTCATTCATACAATTCTCTTTCATGATGAGCCCTGATAGAAGGATGAGAAGACTTTACGGTGGTTCTTGCCAGAGAATTTATAAAAGAAAAGGACCAAAATAGTCTCTCAACTCTTTGTGAATGACCAAATTTGTCCCTAAACTTTTTTTTGTCCTAACATCCAATGTTGGAGTTGATAGTGTTAAATTTAATGGTATTTTGATCAATTTTTAATTAAACATTAATTAAATGTATGTAAGAACCGGTTGGTCCGGTTCAACTGAACCGGACCATTTCACTAAGCAGACGAGCGGGGTCACGCGGACGAGGAGGATCGCGAAACAAGCGATCCAAGCGGTCGCGTGCGGGTGTTATACTCCTATTTGAAGGATTTTTTTCGCCATTCTAACTGACTAATCGCATTCAGGAGTGAAAATTAGCGACTCCTCGTGTGTCATGCCTTATATTCGCTGATTTCTTTTGGAGAAAATCGTGTGAGAAGTATAGTTGAGAGAAACGGCTACGAGAAAGAAGGAAGAAAGTAAGTTTCAATTTTCATTTCTTTTGACATTTTCTTCTTCTGTGATTTAATCCTAAGAAAAATAAGTTATTTTAAAGGGAGATAGAGAAGAAATTGAAAAAAAAAAAGTAAACAAAATTCTAGGGTAACAAATCAGTGAATTTTTTATTTATATCGATAGAAGGGGTAATTGAAATTAATTGTTCTTTTACATTCACTTATAAATATTTTATTTTCTCTAATGACAACATAATAAGTGATTAACAAAATAGGAAGGTGAAATATGGTGGGGAGTGTCTTGATTCAAAGCAAAGAGAAGAATACATTTTGAAGTAATTATAAGTGCATGAGCTTTTAAATTAAGTCATGAATCCATCAATGATAAATTGAATTTAGAAGCATAATGAAGTTATGGCATAGAATCTACTTAAAGAGAGAAGGAATTTTAAAATATTAAGTTGGAGAATTCACTAGTGGTATGTAAAATGATTAATAAGGTCATTTACATAGGTAAATATAAAGACTATCTATGTGCATTCAATAACTAGTTCTAGAAAATGAGGAACAATTCTAATTAATAATATTTGAGATGTTAATCGCACAAATTAATTATAATTAAACAAGTTAGAGAAATTTATCACTTAAATTTTAACGATGAGGTCTTCCTAGGTATAATCTATTGTCATTGGAATAAGGAGCAAGTGAAGCAGCTCATTTCTTAAAGTTCAAGGTGAGTACTTATGCTTTTATTTTATAGTAATGATGTTGTTTTCTTTACTTCAAGTTCATTGAATTAATTAATATTGGCTAGTCAATGGTTATTATAAAATTCTAGTATTTCTTCTTTTTGAATGGACATATTGAATTATTTGATAGTTAGCATGATTATTTAGCATATGCACTATAGAAAGTTATTAAATGATACATAAATACAATGATTATATAGAAATATTTGTATGTGCATGTTGACTGATGAAGCCCACCCCCTTATGGTACTGGCTGGGGATGCAATGTACCCGTACACGTTAATGAAAAAGGTTATGGAAAAGGAAAAGGAAAATGAATACCTTCACTGGTACTAAATTAAACGGTGGCTCCTGTGACGGTTGCATTATTTATAAGAAATGAGAAAGATATGAATACATATATGATATATATATGACATATATGATTTAAGCATATATTGAAAGTCTTGAAATGAAAGGATATGATTAAATATAATTATCTTATAATATGAAATGAAAAAAGAATCATGCATATTGTTCCAATTGTCTTGAGTTACTGTAGTTTAGAAACATGTTTCACTCACTAAGCTGTAGCTTACTCTTATTTATTCTAATATTTTTAGGCATAAATTAGTATAATTAAAATGAATAGAAGAGGTGAAAACATATACCATAGTCGAAGCGCTCCAAATGAAAGGTATTTATTAAATTTTGTTTTAAATTTTAAGGTTTTAGCAGCTCTTTCAATCTTGAGATAGTTTTAGATTAAATGAAAATCTAATTTACCATCCGACCGTCTGTTCCCGCCTCGTTAATTCGAGCCTCCGGGCTAAATAGTGGCAATGTAATTTAAGTAATTATAGTTTTTTAAAAAAATTATTAAATGTTTTCTTAATAAATAATTAATAATAATTTTAGTTTTATTTTAAAAATTTTAGCCATATTTATAAAATATGATATTTATTAATTTAGAGAAATCAAATGCAAATAAATGTTATTTTTAACTTAGTCACACATATTTTTAACAATCATATTTTATAAAATATGACTAAAATTAGAAATTAAAACTAAAATTATTATTAATTTTTTTATTAAAGAATCGTTAATAAATTTTTTTAGAAAATTTATATTTACTTGAAAATTATAATTAATATTGTTTAATTAAAAATGATCAAAACACCCTTATATTTAACACCATTAACTCCAACATTGGATGTTAGGACAAAAAAATCCCATTTTAAAGAGTTGAGGGACCAAATTGGTCCTTCAAAAGAATTGGGGACCATTTTGGTCCCTCACAAAAAGTTGAGACTTTGGTCATTTTCTCGAATCTATAATGTACTGACATAGAGGGAGAGTGAATCACTCAAAGTAGAATGTCAATTATATTTGAATAAAATCATCATTACAGGAATTGATGAAGCTACGTCTTTAAATAGATTAAATTATATTTGCCTTATGTCATAACATCTAGCCTATAATTTTGCACCTTCTACGCCAACTTTATAATCTCTCCGCTTGCAATTTCCCTTTCAGTTCCTATCATTTCTGATGCAACCTAATTTAAAACTAAGATTGCAATTAACTATACGTCTCACTTTTAAATGACAAATACAAACACACTTTCAACTTGAAACAACACAAAAAACTTATATTCATAACGTTTAAAGATACAATTAGGGATACCATGGAGACTATTAGAAGACCGAGACGAATTAAAATAGAAGACAATAGCTCGCAAGCTATTCTAAACCACATTTCATGCTCCAAAATTCTTCACAATTCACTTATCCTAAAACAGACACTCTATTAATAGGAAAAAGGAGGACACCTAAACAACCGCCCAAATCAGCCAACCAGCAAAAGGAAAATAAGGTAACAATTAAGGCTACAGCCATTCAGAAACAGGAACTTGAACCGAACAGCCCAGCAGGGAACTTATTCCCTAAAACATACCACTATCAATAGATAAACAATCTCTGCACTTTCTACTTGCTTACATCATTTATTGAAAGGAAAACAAATTGAGGACCTTACATTTTCTAGGCATATTCATCTATTCTGGCTCATTCCCACATTTCTCTCTTTCATCTCATTTGCTAAATGGGATTAACATGTGTACTGTTAAATTATGCTCTATTTACATATTCAATTCCTAGATTCACCTATTTACACCCACACAATCATATTCTCCTTAATATTGCAAATATATTAGTGCTTGAGGGCATTACCATAGTTAATCGTAGCTAGTTCTAATCCAAATTCTCAATACCCTCTTAGATGCAAACTTCAATCCTCATTAATACTTTCTCTTTCACAATAAATCCTAGAAAAAAGGATGAGACTTTATGGTGAATCTTGTCGAAGAATTTACAACATAAATGACTAGTAAGAAGAGTGCATCACTCAAAGCAGGGCTTACGGGCAAATGAGAGCATGTCAATGTTCTTACATTTGAGATAAGATCGTCATTAGAGGAACTGATGAAGTTAAGTTAATGAATAGTTAAAAAGCTTAATTGGTCGTCAAAACATCATGCCGACATTTTAAAATGCAGGGTAACATCATAAGCACAAAAGTAAAATGCCAAAGACACAAAAACTACACATTTAAATGAAAAAAAAATACTAAAATTAAAGTTATTTTTCCATTTGTTCATCTTACACAACTAATGCTTTTTTATGATTGTAGATTTGATATTTGAATCATTGAGGAATAAGCTTAAACTTCTTTAAAGATTCCAGCATATGCTTGGAGTATTCAACATCAACAGCTAGAGAAAACTATGCAATGTTAAGTCATTAGAAAGCAAACAGAAAGCAAGGTTATAAGTTTAAGCTCTCTTGTGGCTAGTCAATGTTTCTCAAGGCATTTTGTCAGGAATATTAAACTTGATTATGCCTCTGGTACAACCTGTCCAGTCCAGTGTACGAAACACTTCAAAAATGCACAACAGATGATATTTTACCATTATGATCCATGAAACAGCTTTAGCAGCAATCAAATTAAATAGCAAAGTAGAATTCAAAATACTTGGTTGACAAGAGCAACTCTTTGGTCATGAAGTTGATCAATAATCATATTACAGACTGTTGTTTTTCCTGAAGATGCACCACCAGCAACACCTGCATATATTGGAAGGATTATCATGCTTTCTGAGATGCAATTCAAAACAATTAAATTATAACTTTCAGAAAGATATAAGAGAAAATAATCCACAGGGATCCTTATAGCACAAATAACAGCAACCTTGTAGCAAAAAACCATACTAATTTACACCAACTTGCTTAAACTGTTGACTAGCAAAGAATTCCCATTGAAGAATAACAAAACACATGTTTCCCAGAAAAACCAAATTAAAGATACTGCTTGCAAGAAAAATTTTCTTGCATGATTTATTGGAAACTTATTTTTTTCTTTTGCATCGTCGCTTATTAGAAGACAAAGGAAAGCAGGGCAGGTAGAGTGATTAGGTTTTCCTAATTAAGGCATGGAGAAACAGTTTTAAATTACATAAATAGCCTCTTTGCAGTGCATGGATTAGGCTTTGTACATTAACCCCTCCATGATTCGGGAATGCAATGATGGTACCTCTTAATCTAGGAATGAGGATGCGGAAAGTCTAATGGAACCGGTACGATATTTAAATTAGGATTTATGTGGAGGACTTGGGATGCAATAATTTTATGGATAAAATGAAAGAGGAACAAAGAGGGATTAACACTGACTAGTTGTCTTCATTGAGACACAGTGAATAGGTTCTAGTCACAAAAATAGCATCTCTATAATGCAGGGATTAGAGTATGTACATCAACCCCTCCATGATCCAAGAATGCAAGGATAACGCAACACAGATTTATAATGACACCTCTTGGTCTAGGTGATGGGGACATCAGATCATGAAAAGTCTATCAGAGGCGTGGCGTGACCGTCGATCTACGGCCACGATCGCGCCGATCTACTTTTGAGTCTTCATATGTATTTGTGTTATTTGTTTTTCTTATTGTATTTACTTTAGTAGTTTTCCCCTTTTATCCTTACTTAAGGGTGGTCATGTGTAAGCCCAAAGGGCATCATCGTCTTTTATTTTGAGTTCATTGTATGAGGCTATATATAGCCCTTATGTTATTTTGATGGTTAGGGAATGAAAAGATCAAAAATTTCCTGCACATGTGTTCTTTGGAGAGTTGTGAAAGTTTAGGAGAGAGCTTTAAAAGAAATCCCTAGGCGAGGGATCGCATATCACCCACCAACCTTGGGAGTGTCCGGGTTCGTGGTTATTTTCTTCCCTACTCTCTCCTCCCCTCCTCCTCCCTCCGTTTCCCTTCCACCCCACAGCTCCACCATCCCCTTCCAAACTCGTCAGCCACCTCCAAGCCCTAACCCCACCGCCCGGTCGACCATCATTTCCCCCACCCTTCCACTTCGGCTAACACCCAAATCCCCATTTCCCAACCGACCCCATTTTCCGCCGCCCCGAGGGATCGCATATCACCCACCAATCTTGGGAGTGTCCGAGTTCGTGGTTATTTTCTTCCCTGCTCTCTCCTCCCCTCCCCTCCTCCTCCCTCCGTTTCCCTTCCACCCCACAGCTCCACCATCCCCTTCCAAACCCGTCAGCCACCTCCAAGCCCTACCCATATCGCCGTCGACCATCATTTCCCCCACCCTTCCACTTTGGCTAACACCCAAATCCCCCATCTCCCAATTGACCCCATTTTCCCCCTCTCCCAGAGCCGACATCCATCCCTAGCCGCCGCCCCCTTGAGGTTCTCCCCCCCCCCCCCCCCCCCCCATATCAAATCATGCAATCAAGTCTTTCCTAATTGGGTCTTGTATTGTAGGAAACACAATCAATTCATAATTCAAATATATTTGAATTTTGAAATTGTTTCCAAAAATACAATCTTCTATTTTAGGAAAGTTTCTAAAATCAATCCTATTTGACTTTTAAAATTAAATTGGATTGAAGATCCCTCTTTCCTAATTTAATTTTCCAAATCAAGAGAGATTAATTGCTTTCCCCAAAACCCCTTCCCTCTCTTGATGCCGCCAGCCCCTTCATGGTCCCCACCTCCTTTATCTCTTTCCAAACTCAACTCCCCTCCATAGGAAATAATTTCAAACCCAGCCCTAGCCTACCCGCCCCCCTCCTTTACCCCATAACCCACTTGAATTACTTCTCAATCAAGGAATTTCAATTTGGGGATTAATCCTAGCTCTTCCCTCCAAGATCTTCTTCCAAACTTTAAACCTAATTCCCCCAAAACCTAAACCCAATCTTTCCCCAAGCCTTTCCCCTTGGCCGGCCACCTTCCCTTACCTTCCCCTACTTGGATTCTTGGGAGAAACCCCTTTCTCTCAAGGAAATTCAGCAAAGACAGCAAAGGAACATCTTTTACAACACTTCAACGCAACAAGATCGATGTATGACCCATCCCAATCTTGACTCCAGATTTATTTACAACGAGCAAGGGAACATCGACATTCTCCGATTAACCTTTCTTTGACGTCAATCCGGAGGTCGATAACTCCGTCGAAGAATATTTGAATCACATCATCTTCACACTATCCGAGGCAATCGAAGAACAGCTTGCTAACGTTCAGTGGCACATTGTCTCCAGTTCTCAACAAGGGTGAACTTCTTCCCCCTATTCATTCATCTTCTAATTCCATTAATCTTGTAGGTGATGATCCAATCGCAAGGAATCGTGCAAAGCTAACTGTCAATGCTTAGTAAACGTAGGGATGCTTAGTAATCGTAACATTTGAGTTTTACTTTCTATGTTTCTAATCTCATTGTTAGTGTAGGGATTTTTGTTGAATGACTACTTAATTCGTATGTTGTTGTCGAAATTCTAAATTGTTTTGATAATTCAAGTTCTTAGCATGTGATTTAGCCTAAACATAGGCACCCCTCTTACATTTTATATTATCGTTTTGTGGCTAACAGTTTTAATTGTTATGTGCCCTTATCTAAATCGTGCAAGCTCTTATCACATTCACTTAAAGCATACGTAGTCCTGCATCATCTGGAATCAGAGCATAGTTTGCTCTTAGTGCATGTGTAGGATCCATCGTAGAGTTCTATTTACCATCATTAAACTTTGCTAGTTATTTCTACATTGCATTTACTTCATTTAGAACATTATATGTTTGCTGTCTATGCATTTACTATATCCATTTTGCAAACTATAAGTATGTTTTCATTCATTTTAATTGTTGTCCTTTACATCCTAGTTACCTTAAGTATCCCATAGTATTTTCCAATGGATCCGGAACAACTTGGGAGGACTTTAGACTTACTGGTAGATCAAATGAATATAATTAGCCAGCAGCTCAAAGAAAACCAAGTCGACATAACTGAACTTCGTAGGACCACCACTGATCGATTTGATATCCTAGAGCGAGGAAGGAACCAACAATTCCTTACACTTTGTCTAGACCTCCTTCCATGTACGGGGATGATACTTTTCCGGATGAGGGACCACCTCGTGCCCCTTATCGAGCTCCCCACTATAGATATGATCATAACCATGACCCTGATCTTCCACTGATGAAAAATATCAAGGTCGATGCACCCACCTTCGACGGTACCCTCAATCCCCAACTCTTTCTGGATTGGATCAAAAGTATGGATAATTTCTTTAAGTGGTATAACATCTCTGAAGCTAGGAAGGTCATTTTTGCCAGCATGAAACTCATTGGTAGGGCTAGTCAATTTTGGTCGAACTTAGAAAGCCTGAGAGAGTCCCGAAATGAGTATCCCATCACTGATTGGTCATCGATGAAGCGTGAGCTTAAGCAGAAGTACTTGCCTCCCTCGTATTTCCCTATGCTCTTGGATAAATGGCATAGGTTGACTCAGGGTAGTAAACTGATCAAGGATTACATCACATCCTTTGATGATTATTTGATCCGTTGCAAAGGAGAGACCTCCACTACCCCCGCGCAGATTCTGTCTATGTTTCGTACCGGTTGCGAGAGGATCTTCACAACGAATTGTTTGCCCGGAACGTCACTACCCTTGAAAATGCCTATAGCTTTGTGTTAGACCTTGAGGAAAGTTGGTCCCAACACCATAATCGACACCACGACTCTAGGCCTTTCTACAGACCTTCTGGTAGCTCCACTCCTCACACCCCTACTGTCCGACCTACCTCAGGGAACACTACCCGACCACCCACTGGTCCTCCTATACCTTGATTTGATTTTAGAAGTAAACCTCCCACTCAGGATACCCCTCGATCTAGTCTCGGGACCAAGTGCTTTCGATGTTAGGGGTATGGGTATATCGCTTCTCAGTGCTCCAGTCCCTACAAAGTCTCGATTATCGAGGAGATTACTGACAAGGATCTTGAGCCCGAGGTTGATCAAGTCCATCAAGTAGAAGATGAGGGCGACTTCTTCGAGGAGGATGATGACACTGCTATCCTCCACTGCCTTTAGAAAATTGACATCTCTCCCATCTGTGTGGTGAGTGTGCACTGTCACACCCTACTACCACCGATGACTGCCGTAGGACTTCAATCTTTCACACCTACACTAAAATCAAGGATAAGAACTTTAAAGTCATCGTGGACAGTGGCAGCTGCATCAATGCTGTCTCTTCCAGCATGGTGTCTAAACTGGGTTTGTTTGTCGTTCCTCACCCCAACCCCTATAAGATAGTATGGGTCAACTCCATTGCCTTGGAGGTGAAGGAACGAAGCTTCATACCAATCTCCTTCGCTGACTATAAGAATAATGTTTGGTGTGATGTGCGGATGATGGATGTTGGACAAATCCTTTTGGGCCGTCCGTGGATTTTTGACAATGATGTCCACATCTATAGGCGTTCGAACACCTGCGTGTTCGAGCATGCGGGCAAAAAGATCAAGCTTTTATCATCACAGTCCCGGGTTAAGAATGACTCAAAATTCAACCCTACTAAGTTCAAGAAAGGGTTGAACCTGGTCACCGCCAAGGTTCTGGATTCTAAAATTGCCCAAGGCGCACCCCTGTACGCCTCAGTCGGTCGTGAGACTTCCACTGAGTCTGACGAACCCATTCCTCAGAAGGTCCAACCCATACTAGATCAGTTTGTTGATGTCTTCTCTGATGATCTTACAGATCAATTACCCCCACTTAGAGACATCCAACATGCCATAAACTTTGTCCCTAGAGCCTCCCTTCCTAACTTGTCACACTATCGCATGAATACCACGGAATATGCTAAACTCAAGAGGCAGGTAGATGAATTATTATAGCGAGGCTTTATCAAAGAAAGCCTTAGTCCTTGCGCTGTACCCACCCTTCTTACTCCTAAGAAGGATCGATCTTGACGGATGTGTGTTGATAGCCGTGCTATCAACAATATCACCGTCAAATATCATTTTCCTATCCCGAGGTTGGACGATATACTCGATATAATGACGGGAGCCACTCTATTTTCCAAAATCGATCTCAAGAGTGATTATCACCAGATCCGGATCCGACCCAATGGTGAGTGGAAAACTACCTTCAAGACCAAAGATGGTCTCTATGAGTGGTTAGTCTGTCTTTCGGGTTGAGTAACGCCCCGAGTACTTTCATGAGGATCATGACTCAAGTGCTGCGCCCTTTTATGGGAAAGTTTGTTGTCATCTACTTCGACGATATTCTTATTTATAACCAGTCAGTGAGCGAGCACTTGGACCACTTAGGCAAGTTTGCGAGGTCTTAAGGAACAACTTTATGCCAATCCCAAGAAATGTACCTTCCTTGTAGACCGTGTTATCTTTCTGGGCTTTATCGTTTCAGCCCAAGGGGTCTCTGCAGATCCCGAGAAGGTGAGGGCCATTGCAAAATGGCCAATTACCCAGAACATCCGGGAAGTCTGCAACTTCCACGGACTAGCCACCTTCTATAGGAGATTTATTCGAAACTTCATCACTATTGTATCTCCTATCACCGACTGTCTTAAGAAGGGTGATTTCCACAGGACCCCGGCCGCCGCCAGAACTTTTGATGAAATTAAGAAAAGAATGATGGAAGCCCTAGTGATGAGACTTCCTGATTTCTCCAAAGCCTTCAAAGTGACATGCGACGCTTCGGGGGTCGGAATTGGAGGAGTCCTATCCTAGGAAGGTCACCCGATAGCTTATTTCAGTGAAAAGCTAAATGACATTCGACAGCGTTATTCTACGTATGACAAAGAGTTTTATGCAGCGATCTATTCTCTTCGATATTGGCGACACTACTTGCTCCAGCAAGAGTTTGTTATTTTCTCGGATCACGAGGCTCTGCGTTATATTAACTCCCAAAAGAAGTTGAATGCACGTCACGGTCGGTGGGTCGAATTCCTTGAGGAATACACATATACCCTTAAACATAAGGCGAGAGTTGAGAATAAAGCTGTTGATGCTCTCAGTCGTCGTATGATGACTACCACTGAGATAAGAGCCGAAGTCGTGGGATTTGACCAAATCAAGAGGGACTATTTGGAATGCCCCAACTTCAAGGAGACTTACTCTCTCCTGTCCACAGGAACACGCTTTGTGGACGATTTCCTTCTGGAGGATGATTATCTCTTCAAAGCTTAAAAGCTTTGCATCCCTAGCACCTCCCTTAGGGAATTTCTTGTATGGGAACTCCACGCTGGAGGCCTCGCTGGGCACTTCGGTCGAGATACTATAGAAGTCGTGGAGTATCATTTCTTTTGGCCCGGTCTAAAGAGGGATGTCGGTAGGATGGTCAGCAGGTGTCACACTTGCAGCTGGCCAAGCAACGAAAACAAAACACTAGTCTGTACACCCCCTCTGCCTGTCCCCAGTTGTCCTTGGCAGGACGTTAGCATGGATTTTATCTTAGGCCTGCCCAAGACTATTCGTAGGAATGACGCCATTTGTGTCGTAGTCGATAGATTTTCCAAAATGGCTCATTTCCTACCTTGCTCCAAAACATCTGACGCCCCACATTGCCAAACTTTATTTCAACCAGGTCGTCCGTTTACACGGTTTACCCAAAACTATTGTATCGGACAGGAATGTTAAATTCACTACTTACTTTTGGAAGACCATTTGGATGAAAATGAACACTAAATTGCAATTCTCCACTGCATTTCATCCACAAACTGATGGTCAAACCGAGGTAATCAATAGGAGCTTAAGCAATCTGTTACGATCCCTAGTAGGCAAGCACATTAAGGATTGGGACTCCCTACTCCCTACAGCTGAGTTTGCCTATAATAATTATGTGAACCAAATCACTAGCTTAAGTCCTTCTGAAATTGTGTGTGGGTTCAAACCTAGACAGCTGTTAGATCTCATACACATATGCTCTAGGCATAGGATTTTTGAGTCTACATCATCATTTGCATTGCATATTGATGTATGAACTTCATATGGCAATTGCACGATAAATTGAAAAGTGCAATAATGATTACAAACTGTATGCCGATCTTAAATGAAAATTTAAAACTTTTGAGGTTGGTGACTCCGTGATGGTACGAATTCGTCCGAAATGGTTCCTGCAAGGAACAGTTAAGAAGTTGCATGCTAAGAGTGCTAGACCATTCAAAATAATTAAGAAAATCAATGATAATGCGTATGTAGTAGATCTGCCTGCAGACTTCAATATCAATCCTCATTTAACATAGAAGATCTAGTTGCATATGAAGGTCCTGATTTCAACCCACAAAATCCACTTATACAGCAACCTTGTGTGACCCCATCATGTGAGAACCCAAACCTACATCCACTCCCAAACATTCCCAAATCACCCATGACAGAGAAGGTTGACACGATTTTGAGTGATGATATAATCTCCACAAGAAAGGGTGGACGACAGAGGTACTTGATCAAGTGGAGAAGCAAACCTGAGTCAAAGGACACATGGTTGGATCGCGAGGAGCTACAGCAGATTAACCCCGACGCATTGGAGATCTATGAGAGCACCCGGGATGCTTACTCGACGGAGTCGAGCTTTTTTCCACACCGGGAGAATGATGACGACATCAGATAATGAAAGTCTATCAGAGCGTAGCCGTCGATCTACAGCCATGATCGTGCCGATTTACTTTTGAGTCTTCATATGTATTTGTGTTATTCGTTTTGCTTATTGTATTTGCTTTAGTAGTTTTCCCCTTTTACCCCTTACTTAAGGGTGATCATGTGTAAGCCCGAATGGCATCGTCCTCTTTTATTTTGAGTACATTGTATGAGGCTATATATAGCCCTTATGTTATTTTGATGGTTAAGGAATAAAAAGATCAAAAATTTTCTACACATGTTCTTTGGAGAGTTGTGAAAGTTCTAGGAGAGAACTTTGAAAGAAATCCTTAGGCGGGGATCGCGTATCACCCACCAACCTTGGAAGTGTCCGAGTTCGTGGTTATTTTCTTCCCTACTCTCTCCTCCCCTCCTCCTCCCTATGTCTCCCTTCCACCCCACGGCTCCACCATCCCCTTCCAAACTCGTCGGCCACCTCCAAGCCCTACCCCACCGCCGGCCAACCATCATTTCCCC